>OX941081.1:107977869-109177869 GCA_954870635.1 Arctium minus
AGAAAAAATCAAGAACTTGGTCAGCAATGGTATGAAAATGGTGGAGAAGATGAAGATCTTGAATCACTTAACCTAGCACTTCAACTTTGATGAAGAATGCTCTCAAATGCTCTTCCACAGGCTTCCAAATTAACTTAGAACTCCCCAAAATGACTTCAATGTAGAGAAAGAAAGGGAAGAATATAGATGAGTTTGGAAACATAAAAATAAGAGTTTCCAGAGCAAGGAACAATTTTAAGTGAGTTGGTGGGTTCCTGGTCCCATTGATCAGACACAACTTTCTGCCCTAACTCCCTGAGCGTGAAGGAATTTTCACTGGTGTGAATGGCGATCCCTGGGCATGAAACTTTTCCAAATAATTAATTATCTTGATCCTCACCTAAAACATTATACCAACTTAAAATACATACCAAAAGTTATTCAATGCTCGAAATATAAATATGGAACTCGAAAATAAACATACCGAAAATATGGGTGTTACAATCCTCCCAACCTTGAAATTGATTTCGTCCTCGAAATCTAACACAAGTCAAACACTTGAATGCCACACATAATGGGATCACTTGGCTCTCCATGTTTCGTTCGTCCTCAGAAAATCAAACTTCTACCCAAGAGTTATCCCGATATCGATATCACACACTTATTTTTCCCGGAAAGCACTTAAACCATAAAAGGCCCACGAGATGGTTCTAAAACCCCCCACAATCCGAAACACAATCCCGATAAATGTCTTGTAATTCACTTGTCCCAAAGAGCACAACAATCCAGTGATGAAGACCTCAATTGGCGATACTTCCATAAACAACTGACTCCCTTCCAAGAGAGGGTCTCTAACCTAGTTCAAACTCTAACTTGTACCTGATAACTTATTTCCAGATCTCCTATGCTTATTTTTTTGTTGAATCCTACATCCAAAGTCCATCTCAAGATGTAATGCTAATAACAGGTGTGAACATTGAACATTGTTGGAGCAATTTCCAACAATAAAGTCTCGGTTGCCTCCTAACCTGAGGTCACTTACACTACCACAAGAGAAAATTCCAACCTCACCTTCTAAATTCCTCAAACATTTCCCAAAATGAGTTCGTTCATAAAATGTTTTTAGTCATCCCTTTATCTCCCTTGCCTTCAAAAGTACGATGATTCTTACAAAAACTGATTTGACCATAATCAATTGTACTCATTTTAGTTTAAGGTACTCATTACAATGATAACTTTACCCAACCGGTAAGGAATCAAAATAAGCAATATCGAAAGATCACCTATTGCTACTAATGCAGTAATGCATAACCTTAATTGATACGATCACCTAAACAAAATGAATTTCCACTTATGGTATACATCGAATATTTCCAGTTAACCCCACCATCTTGGATATTCTCATACTTGAATAAAGAATTTCCACGAAAACTGACAGTAGGTAATGTCAACCATAACTTTCTTCAAAAGGCACAACCGTAAAAGAAATTTTGTTGCCATTTGTTTGACGAAATTCTTAATGACTAGATAGGTCTGGTCCTATCGACTAAGGGGTGGAAAGGGCATTTTTCACTCCTTCGTGATGCGTCTATGTACTACATAACTTTAGTTCACTGAATTCATATTCCAAACGGCCACAATGTTCCCCATTCGAAAATATTCCCAAAATTTTCTTAATTAAACCATTCTATCTATTGGCCTGATATTTCATCCCGAAACGTACCAATAGACTCTACAGATAGTTGATTGACCCCAAACTCATCAATTGCATAACTCTTATAATACATTCACGTATTGTTCATCCAATCGATAAAATCCTAACAAATAAAGAAACTCTTTAAACATCAATACCTATTTACCAACATCTAATCTCGTTAGAGTTACTACGTATACTGAAAATGCTTCCTTAGAACTCCATGGAAGTACCCCAAGTACTCCAATGGTTCTTGACCTCAAAGGAAACGTCAATGCTTAATATCAAAAACGGTATTACTATAATCGTGGGTACACCAACCTGTACATCATCCTTGGCTTGCATTATGTCGATCCCCAATATCGACTTAAAGTTGACGCCAGACATGGGAACTATAGTCTCCAAGCTCTACAATCCAAATGGACGAACCACAAAATCTTCTCCATCGCTAAGATTCAACATCGTGGCACACCACCGACACTCAACATGATGTCACCTAGGGCGTCTATCAATTTCGATCAATCCATAGTCAAATAATCACAAAAAATTTCAACCCCAAGATACTGAAATGGAAGGGTTACTACCTTTATAACCAAGATGACACATAAATCTAATACCTCAAAATGATACATGTGCCAACTTTCCAAACTATAATCCTGAAAATCAAAACCAACCACAAGTAGGATTATCCAACACTTCAATTCTCAAGGTCTTCTAGTCCTCGAATACAACAGCTTTCACAAAAAGGGTTTTAAACATATGGTTCTAATGAGTGCAAGGTTTTTCAAGTATAATACTCAACAAATATGCCAATTTGCAATTTTTTAAAGATTTACAAAACATAAAATCTTCATAACCAAATTTTACGCTCGCATAAAAATCAATACCACCACTAGATAGCCGTGTGAGGTGGCCACAAATGCCATGCACATAAAATCAAACAGTAAAATGCATTTATGTTGCCCACAAACACTAATGACAATAAACAAAATTGCACACCACAAACCAATTTAAACGGACCACTCTAGTCCCAACATATATTTACTCACCCCATGTGTGTAAATTAATTCATGCACTAATGTAATGTGCAACAAAACGCGTTCGTAAAAAGCTCAAGGGACATCTTTACAACTAAATGATGTCAAAATTATCTCTTACAATGATAAAATTGCACAAGATAAAAACTCTCAAGAAATTCGTATAAAAATTCTCAAATACTCTTAAAGGCAAACTCACAACATAAGACAATCTTATGCTTTCAAAAATTCCACCGTTTTGCCCAAATACGACATGAGATAAAGTTTCAAATAAAACTTTACATGTAAGCACATGTAATCGAGAGATCTCGTGTATTCAAAATTTTACCAAATCTTTCACTTGCATCTAAATATAAATCAAAATTTGCGACATATCGAGCACATATATTTTGGGGTGAACATGAAATAATTCATGTACATTTCAAATTTAAAGATACTTAAAAGTATACCTTCAACAATTTATGATACCGGCAAAACAACATGGAGAAAGATTACAATAAAAGTTCATATGAAAATCATATGCAATAAAACAATTTATGTATTTCAAAACATGGGCTAAACTTTTGTGTGTGCGAAAACATACTCTAGATTAGTAACATGTCATGCATAAATGATTGGACAAATCATAGGATAATTTATCCATTTTTAAGTAAACATCGTCCATGGACTTGGTCGAGACCTAATGCCTTTGAACCACGGTCACCAAGTCTATTAGTCACCTGACTGACATTGGAAAAATCAAGTACCTTAAGGCGATAGTCCACAACTAAGTCAATTAACCCTACAATTACTTCCCAAAATAATGATTTAATAGGACAATGGTTCAAACTTAACCAATACCTCTAAGCCATAATGGTCAGTGTAAAATCATTAACATACTTAACTATCACATCAGGTGACAACACTACAAAACATCAACACATTACTTCTCTATAACCAAAGAGAGCACTCACTACCCCTATCGTTCATCACAACAAGGTGATCCAAGCACACACATGAAACTATAAATTCACAATAACACTGGCCACGTGCAACTATGAAAGTACCATACATGACAATCCTTGTTACCGTCGCCATGATTCTCGATGCAAGTGTCTTTATTGATCTTAAAAGATCCTATCTTAATGTGCCTACTCATACATGCTGGAATACGGAAGCCATGGACAAAGTGGAAGATAACCCTCCATAAATCCATATGAAATAGAGCAGGATGGGTGTTTCAAAATTTTAACAGTATGAGCAGCAACCCTTTGATGCCGTATCTGAATCTAAGCAATGAACTCAACCTGTTGTCTCCACGGTATCCATGAAAATGTTCTAAATCCACTTGACTTCCTAGTCCAAGAGAGGAGATCCTCCTCCTTCCCGAATGTTAGGTACGGTCTCCAACTCGTTAGAGGAAAGAAGGAGCAAGTTGTGGAATATAGAGAGGGAGAGTCTTATGAACAAATTCACAATCTTTCAAAAGCACTCGTCCAATTCATTAACCCATTATCTCATAATGGTCTGTCCTTTTATATAAGTGTAATGATGGTACCTATCCTATAGGTATTGCTTGCAGGAAGAGTGGCACATGGTTTTAGAAGATCTCATATCTTCTAAAAGCGTTCTTGTCTTTTACACAATATAATATATTGATATTGACAAGTCACTACTTGTCCTATCTATCCCATGTTTGTCAAACAAACTAGATATATAATCTGAATTTATATTATTAAATCGGATATAATCATTAAATACTTTATTTAATTATTTATTCTTTTTATTCAGATGTACATTTAATGGGTGTGACCCATTATGACTTTATCACCTTGGCAAAAAATTAAATTATTCACGCTATGTCCAATCTTTCTTCTATTGATTCCGGAATATACTGATAAGATAGATATCAGTATCACATGTTGATTATCAGTATCATATACTAATCATCTGAGCATGTGTTAAGTCTATTTTGAATAGTAAACAATGTATTTATTAACCGTGGTCTTAACTGTGTTTAGCTTGCTTATCTGTATCAGCTTAGGCCTTAGGTGCTTTTTCTTTGTAACTTTGGAGCTCATTTGAATATATCAGATTACATTTGGCGCACACTCTCTCTCTCTCTACTTTCTCTCTCTAAGATTTGGTAGATCTTGGATTATCAATTGGTATCAGAGCCATTCTAAATCTGAGAGGATTGAGAGAAACGAATTTTGATTCTGAATTTCTGTTTAAATCAGAAAATTTGATTGATTTTCTTGATTTTTTCAAGAAAATCTCATTTTTTTGATTTTTCATCAAAATCAGACTAAAATATGTTCGCATTTTATTGTTTCTTGGTTTGATGGATTCGTTTTTTATAGTAAAACATATTTGATTCACATCATTTTGCAAGAAATTCACATTTTGAATTTCAATTTTGAAAATTTTCGAAATTCTGGAAAATTCGTTGTTCGTACTATTCACTTTACAAATTCTTGTTTTTGTGGTGTTTTGATCGATTTTTTTGTTTGAAAGTTGTTAGAAAACTGTTTGCGATCACATATGTGTGCGAAAATTTCATTATATTCGATTCAGTAATCGATTTTGGAAATTGTTTCTGGATTTTATGTGTTTTGCGCCAGATTTGTTTTTTGCGCCAGTTCATACTAGTTTGTGCCGGTTCATACGAGTTTGCGCTAGTTAGTCTAATGTTTGATCTAATTTCATCTGATTTTTGCGCTAGTTGATCTAAACTTTGCGCCAGTTTATGTCAAGTTTTCATCAAGTTCACATCTCATCTCAAGAAAAGTTCAAGTTCTCTTCATCAGCTTTTCACTCAAAGTTAAATTTGCGTCATCGTAGTTTCGCGCAAATCAAGTTTTGCGCCATCTCAGTCTCACGCAAGTTACTGTTGCACCATCTACTTGTCATGCGAAGAAAGGTTCTCGTCATCAATACCTCGCGCAAATCATAGTTTGCGCCACCAAAGCTTCACGCAAAGCAAGTTTGCGTCATCGTCGTCTAGCGCAAATCATAGTTTGCGCCATATACTGCTCGAGAAAAACTCCTTTGCGCCATTGGCTTCTCACGCAAACCTTCTGTTTGCGCCAGATTATCTACTTCCAGACTTGGATTATTTCTGAACTTTCTGACTTTGTGATTCTGTAAAGATGTATTTACAAGCTCAGTTGTACAGGAATGACATAATGATGTCTTTGGGGTCAGACACTCGCCCTCCAGTTCTGATCAATGAAAATGAATTTCAACAATGGCAAGACAGGTTCATCAACTTTATAGAGAGCCAACCTAATGGAGAAAACATGATCAAATCTCTCACTGAAGGACCAATGGTAAATCCTATGAAAGATATTCCCGCCATTGGAAACATACAGGCTACAACGGTTCAGAAGCTTATAACTGAGTACGATGCTGACGAGCTTTTGCGACATCAAGTTGATAATCAAGCAAAGTCTAATATGATTCTTGAACTGCCTATTTCAATCTACAACCGAATTGACTGTTTCAAGCAGAATCCTATGCTAATGTGGACTCAGCTAGAAAAGATAATGCTTGGATCAGCAGTTGCCATTCAACTCCGTCAGACAAGATACATGAACAATTTTGAAGAATTTAAGGCAAAAGATGGAGAGAGTCTGAAAAGTGTGTTTGACAGATTTTGGGCAGTGATAAATGATTTGTACAAGATTAAGGTGACAAAGACTGAACTGGAAGCTAATCTGAAATTTTTAAATGCTCTTCAACTAGAATGGAGCAAGTCTTGTCATAGGATGAGGAATGATGTACGGATCTCTACAATGCCAATTCAGGAACTTTATGAAATTTTGATGACTGATGAGAATATGGTACTGGAAAAGAAAGCAAAGATTGATAAGAAAAACAAGTCGAAGTCAGTAGATCCAATTGCTCTCCTTGCAAGTCAACTAGCCGAACAAGCATTATCTGAGAATGCTTATGATGGGTCTACTGAAGGTGATGGTGAATCTCTGGAAAAGGATATGATTCTTCTTTCTCAACATTATCATAAGAAATTCCAGCACAGATCAGGTTCCAACAATCTTCGTTTCACTTCCGGATCAAAGAAAGTGGACACCGGTGCTCCCTCAAAGCCATATGTTCCAAAATATGAGCCTACTAAAGTAACTGAGCCGAAAAAGGAAGAGAAGAAGGCTATGAATTGCTTCAACTGTGGGAAACCGGGACACATTGCAAAAGAGTGTCGAGTGAAGGTTGTTCGGGATTCTGCGTTTTACAGGAAAAAGTTGGAATTTGCAGAAAAGAGGGAGAATGGAACAATTCTGCTTGCTGAGGAAGAATACTGGTTAGACCATTCTGAAAATGAAGCTGAGAATGAGGAAACAACAGCAATGTGCTTTATTGGTGACGATAACAGTGATGACAAAGATGAGGATACCTCAACTGATGAATCTGAGGTACCTTCTGAATTTGATTTTAATTTCATTTCATCTCAAATGAACATCATTATCAATGCTTTACATGATTTACGTTGAAAGTTCTTATCTGAAAAGCAAACTAATCAAGAAAAAACTGTCATGATTGAAAAATTGAAAATTTCATTGAAAGATTAAAATTTTATTTTGACAGATACAAAAGATAAGTTTCAAAAGAAATTGGATGAATTAGAAAATTTAAATAAGACTAATCTTGATTCTTTGACAGATCTGACCAAATTAAATCAAGATTTTTCTGATAAAATAATTGTTTTAGAAGGAAAATTATATAAGAGAGAACAAACTGAGCAAACCATATATATGAATAAACCAAGGAGTGATGAGGCAATAAAAGAAAGATGGGGACTTGGTTTTGAAAATCCACATTGTTTAAACAATGTTATAACAAAAACCCCCACTTTATCTAATTTTGATTATCTAAATCTTGCAAAATATGCTCCTCAATTTAAAATTGAGTGGATGAATGAAAATCATGAATTAGAAATTGAAAATCAGATAAGAATGAACAACAAGAAAATGGAAATGCCATTTGTTTATACTCGTGAAAATGTCAAATATTTTCCTGAAAAATCAAAGAATTCTAGAAAATCTCAAAATGTTTTAAATGTCAATTCTTCCATTAAATCTTCTTTACCAAATGATTATTTTGATATATATGCCAATAACACTAATAAGGAAAATATATCTCCGGTTTCTTATGATTCTAAGAGATATATTCCCCCATTAGTGTTAGAGGGCAAAATCATTGATCTTGAAGGTAAAATAGAAGAACAAAGTCTTCAAAATGATTTTGAAAATAGTTTATTTCTTTTTATCATGAAATCATGTTTTGAAGATAAATTCATTTCTCAAAAACAAGACTTTGATGACAAAACTAAGTCTGGATTTTCTTCTGATTTCAAGGAAAATACGCAACATGTTCATATCTGTGAAAGTTTGCGCCAACCACAGGTAGAGAAAACTGAAAGTTTACGCCAGAGGTTGGTAGCGCAAAGTTCAAAAATGATGAATGCTCAGTATGCGCTACCAGTGGGTCGCGTAAACCTCTTCCAATCTTGTGTGTTTTTGAAAATCATAACTCCGAGGCAAGTTCAAAAATGATGAATGCTCAGTTTGATTTCTTAGATGAAATTTCTTCTTCCAATTCAATTATTGATGATTCTTTTATGCTAAATGATCAGTATTATAAACCAAAACGTAAAAGAAGAAGGTCAAAGAAGTCAAAGAAACAAGATACTGTTATTTCTGAAAATTCTAATTCTTCTGATTCTACAGTTTCATATCGGACTTTGAACAAGTCGACAAGGCATATATGGAGAGTCAAGAAGAAATCAACAGAATCTGAAACTTTAGAGGATAAATGTGTAGATTGTCTTTGTCAAACGGATACATTTGCATTTTGTAATAAAAACACAAAATATTCAATAAAGCAAATAATTCAAATTGCAAAGAATGTCTCATATTGTTCTTCTAGTTCTGATTCAGATGATTATGGTTCTTCCTCCATGGATGATTATGTTCATATTTTTTTTCTAAAAAGAGAGTTTTGAAAAATAAGAGGCAAAGGACTAACAAGAAAGGACCCATAAGTATATGGGTACCTAAATCCATGTAATATCTGAATATGCAGCTTAGTCAATTATGGTATCTGGATTCGGGGTGTTCCAAACACATGACGGGCAACAAATCATTACTTTCAAATTTTAAAGAAAAATGTTGCGGTCGTGTTAAGTTTGGAAACTGCGACACTGCTCCTATTTTAGGCTATGGTGATCTTGTGCAAGGGAATATAACTGTAAAGCGAGTTAGCTATGTTGAAGGTCTTAGCCACAATTTATTCAGCATCGGACAATTTTGCGACAAAGATCTTGAAGTCAGCTTCAAATCCAAACGAGTTGCAGTAAAGAATGACAGTGGCCGGGATTTACTTGTCGGAAAGAGAAGATCAAATTTATACACTATTGATCTTTCCAAGGTTAAAATTCCATCAGATATTTGCTTGCTATCTAAAGCCTCTGTTCATGAAAGTTGGATATGGCACCGACGACTAGCTCATCTCAACTCTAAATACATGGATCGCCTTCTCAAGAATGATTCCGTACGAGGTCTCCCAGTACTCCGATTTCAGAAAGACCACCTTTGTCAAGACTGTGAGAAAGGAAAGATGAGGAAAGTTCCGCATAAGCCAAAACCCGAAGCCTGCACTTTGTACATTCTTGATATCCTACATGTTGACTTATGTGGACCAATGAAGACAAAGAGCATCGGAAAGAAAAGATACGTTTTGGTGGTTGTTGATGATTATTCACGCTATACATGGGTCAAGTTTCTCACGTCCAAAGATGAGACTCCAGATATTCTCATCAATCTAATCAAAACGATACAGACCAACAAGCAAAAAGCGGTCAAAGTTGTCAGATCAGACAATGGTACAGAATTCAAAAACAGCACTCTTCAAGCTTTCTACGAAGATCAAGGCATTCAACAACAGTTTTCTGTTGCTCGAACACCGCAACAAAATGGTGTTGTTGAACGAAGATATAGAACGCTTGTCGAGGCTGCCAGATCGATGATTGCTTATTCCGGTCTTCCTTTGTCACATTGGGCTGAAGCGGTGTCTACTGCATGTCATACTCAGAACAGATCCATTCTACATCGCCGATTCAACAAAACACCTTATGAGCTTAGGAATGGCATCAAACCAAATGTCAAATATTTCAAATCATTTGGGTGTAAGTGTTATGTTCTGAATGACCGCGATAATCTGAACAAATTCAGTCCAAAGGCAGATGAGGGTATTTTTCTGGGTTATTCTTCTACTTCCGCGGCTTACCGAGTCTTTCTTACTTCAGTCAGAAAAGTGATAGAGAGTGTCAATGTTAAATTTGACGAAGTTGTAGATTTGGTTTTTGGTCAAACAGGTCCAGAACCCGCATTTTCAGGGAATTTAGCTTCAAGACAAACCAGTTCAGAACCTGCACTACAACATACAAATCAGGATCCATCTTCTTCCTTGCTTAATCTTACTGATCTTGATTTTATTTTTGAGCATTTTTATGATGATGTGCCTAAATCTAACACTGAAAATGCCTCAAATGTTTTGAATCAAGAATCTGTGAGCGCATCTACTTCCAATTCCGCTACATCTATCTAACACTGATGATGTTCCAGTACCTTCTGAATCTCAAAACATTCTTTCTAAACTTCATCCAACTCAATTAGAACCTGAACAAGTAAATACTGAATCAAGAAGCATCTGTTCAAGAAGCTCCTGTTCAAGAAGAATATGTTCAAGAAGAACCAGTTCAAGAAGAAGAACAAACTGCTGCTATTCAACCAACTATTCCAGAGTCTGATTCTGATGTTGTTGAGTTACCTCCTCCTCCAGTTGAAACTGTTGATGTCTCTTCATCTGACATAGACGTAACTGAAGCTCTCTCTCAACAATTAGAGGTTGTTCAAGAAGTTATTGATCCTCTCCCTCACACCACCAAATGGACAAGATCTCAACCTATTCATCAGATTATTGGTGATCCTCAAGCATACGTATCTACTCGTTCTAAGACGGAAACTCCAAACGAATGTCTATTCACTTGCTTTCTAAGCAAGATTGAACCATCCAAAGTATATGAAGCATTGGAGGATCCGGATTGGATAATAGAGATGCAAGAGGAACTCAATCAATTTGACACAATAAAAGTTGGAGACTTGTTCCACGGCCAAAAGGAAAGAGTATTATTGGCACGAAGTGGATATTCAAGAACAAGAAAGATAAAGATGGTATCGTCGTTCGCAACAAAGCTCGATTGGTTGCCAAGGTTTATCGACAAGAAGAAGGAATCGACTACGATGAAACTTTCGCGCCGGTTGCAAGATTAGAAGCTATTCGAATGTTTCTCGCTTTTGCTGTTTATCGCAATTTTACCGTGTATCAGATGGATGTAAAGACAACCTTTCTCAACGAGAAACTGAAAGAAGAAGTTTACATTTTTCAACCAGAGGGTTTGTTGACAAAGACCATCCTGATCACGTATACTTTCTTGATAAAGCACTGTATGGCTTGAAACAAGCACCTAGGGCGTGGTATGATGAGTTGTGGGGCTTTTTGATCAAATCCGGGTTTACCAAAGGATCCATAGATACCACTCTTTTCATTTATCGTTCCAACTTGGATATTTGAGTAGTTCAAATATACGTAGATGATATTATATTTGGTGCGACTAATCAATCATTATGTACTTGGTTTTCTGATCTCATGACCTCCAGGTTTCAAATGAGCATGATGGGAGAAATTAATTTCTTCCTCGGCTTACAAGTGAAACAGCTTCCAGATGGAATCTTCATTAATCAATCAAAGTATGTGTTTGACATCTTGAAGAAATTCATGATGGACAAATCTTCTTCAATTGGCACGCCTATGGCTCATGATGCTAAAATTGGACTAGATCCGGATGGAAAAGTTGTGGACGTCAACACATATCGAGGAATGATTGGATCACTCATGTACTTAACTGCGAGTCGGCCAAATATCATGTTCTCTACCTGCTTATGTGCCAGATTTCAAGCAAAGCCAAAGGAATCGCATCTCTTAGCAGTAAAGAGAATTTTTCGTTACATCAAAGGAACTCCGTACTTAGGTTTGTGGTATCCTAAGAGTTATGATTATAAACTAATTGCTTATTCTGATGCAGATTTTGGTGGAAATCAATTGGACTGGAAAAGTACTTCAGGTCACCTTCAATTTCTTGGTGATAGACTGATAAGTTGGGCGTCGAAGAAGCAGAATTGTGTTTCTATCTCAACTGCAGAGGCAGAATACGTCGCCGCAACAAGTTGTTGTGCACAAGTGTTATGGATGAAGACACAACTTCGCGACTATGGGATGCTATACAAAACAGTTCCAATCTATTGTGACAGCAAATCCGCGATCGTGATATCAGTCAATCCGGTCCAGCACACAAAGACCAAACACATAGATATGAGGTACCACTTCATAAAGCATCATGTGGAAAAAGGTACTATTGAATTATATTTTGTTCCAACTGAATATCAACTTGTTGATATCCTTACAAAAGCTTTAGATGAACAACGTTTTAATTTTCTGCTTTCAAAACTCGGCATGTTGAATTTAAAAGTTTAAATATTTACAAATTTTATTCAATAAAGTAAAAGCTTTACAGGTTTTCTTTCTTTTGAATAAAATGTGTGTCTAGGATAAATTTTCAAGTTGCTTTGTTTATATCGAAGTTTTATATGTTCAACTTTCAAGTCTTACAAAAGTCGAAATATTTATAGTTTACAATGCTTGGAAATCCTAAAAAGTCTGAATTATGGATCGTAATGAAAATATGGGCTAAGCACTTAGATGTAAAACTGGGTGATTGAGATGAATTATATATATAAAATACAGAAATCTCTAAATTTAAAAGTTTGTACCTGTGACCTTTCTGGTTTGGGAAAGTAAGTTCCATGGGATGCTTGTCATCTGGTCTGGGAGTGATCAAACCCAAATCCTTCTATAGAATTATATCGAAAGTCATGTTCTACTGGTATGAATGGGTTTAGGATGTGTCGATGTAGCCTTTCTTATCTGGGAGAGTAAGCTCCATGGGGTGCTTGACACCTAGTCCCCTAAGGCCAACTGGTCTAGGAGCGGTTGACCCAAATCCTGCAATAGGGTCAGATAGAAAGTTACGTTTACGGCATGTTCTTTACTTACCAAACTTTTTGATTAAAAGATGCCAAAGTGCACAAGCTTAAAAGATGCCAAAGAGCACACTCATTTGAAGATGCCAATGTGCACAATGCTAAAAGATGCCAATGAGCACACATCTCTTGATACTTGGTGATATGTTTGAGTTGCGATAAACCTATAAATTTGTGAAAGTCTTAATTATTGATGGCTTAGTGTGAGTACATGAAAATTTCTCTATTATATTTTTAGAATTGCATTTTCTTGAAGCTAATCGAAGTTCGCATGCAAGCACACTGAATAGATTGCTGGAAGTTTTTGAAACTGAACATGTCTTAACTTGATATGCAATGAAACTTGTATTTGTATCCAACAACACATGCTTGATTTCAATTGATTGATAAATCTGTGATATTTTACTGAGTAGAATTTCATTTGTATAGTGTTTAAAATTTTATATGTTCAGTTGTTTCAAAATTTATATTCGGTATAATTTTCTTTTTACACTGATATTTCTATGTTTGTGTATCCATATCTTTGTATATTGGTATGTGCATTTTTCGAGGGGGAGAGACTATCTGAATGAGAATTTGATATCTTATAATTTTGAGGGGGAGTGAATAACGTGGTCAGATACATTTCTGGTACAGTGCTTAAAATCCAGATCCGAAGTTCATCAGGTAAGTATTCCTGATGTTTCTATACATATGCTAATCTGATCTGTTATATCTAGTGCATTTGCGTAGGGGGAGTAAAAGAGCTTTCAAGATGAAAATATATTTCTTTGCGCTATTAGTGTTATTTTTTTTAGAATATTTTTTTTTTGGTATAAATAGTTCAAGTCCTATTCTTTCTTCTTTTTCTCGCCTCTTTCATCTGACTCTTCATTTCATTGAAATTCATATTTTGCCTCTCTCTCTCTCTGTTGATCTTTCATTTTCGATTTCAGATTTATTGATTGAATCAGGTATGATTTCTTGCTACATTTTAGTTTTTGGTTCAAGGATGTCTCTTCTATTTGCTTAATCGATTCAATTTTTTTTTGAAAATCAGTGTGCGACTTATCAGGGTTCGCACTGTTTCATATACGATTGTTTGGTAAAATCGAGTGTTGGGTAGTTTTTGATATCTGATTTCGACTTCCAGGTATGTTATTTCTACTTCTATTTCGTTGTATTATGCTTCGATTTTGGTTTTTGGTAGTTTGGCGACTGTTCATCTTTGTTTTTTTCAAAATTTTCAAATTTTTTAGTTGAATATTGATTTCACTCAGTATAAGTTTGGTCGAAATGTGATTATATTTTTTCATTTACGGATTTCGAACACACTTTTTTCATTTACAATCGATTTTTTTTATTTTTGAAACACAGAGATGAACTCGCGCGTTTCTAAGTTTTCTAGGGTTTTTGCGTGAACTATGTTGCTAGTGCAAACTTAAGTTTGCGCAACCTTCAAGTAGCGTAAACTTAGTTTTGCGCTACTAACTTGTAACGCATTCTTTTTGTAGTTTTGTCTGTTTTGCGTTACACGTTGGTCACGCAAAGTTACTTTTGCGCTACCCTCGTGCCGCGCAAATGTTTGTTGTGGTTTTTGTGTTTCGTAAAAAATTTCTAAGTTTCATTTGCGTCATCAGTGTCTCGCGGAAACTCAGGTTTGCGCCATGAACAAGAAACGCAACCTTTCTTTTGCGCCACTAGTACATTGCGCAAAACTTAGTTTGCGTCATCCACTTGTCACGCAAAATTAACTTAGAAAATTTTTCATTCTTTTTTTGTGTGTTTTTCACCTCTATTTTTCCAAAGCTAATTTTTCATCATTTTTATTTCATAGGTTAATGGCTTCTCAAACCATCACTGATCCCATGATTCAAGATGAGAATGTACTCCAAGATTATCCATCTGATCGTGCATCCCGCGAGACGCCTATGTCGTATGTACCTTCTAATGGGGAAAATCTTTCTGCTCAATGATGTACACCGAATGACGTATTTCCTACTATGCTCTATGTGTTACCATACAAGACCAACAATTATTTCATGGATTTTGACAAGATCAAGATTCATCCGGTTATCCGAGCAGTTCTTAAAGGACATCCTCTTGCTCCAACTCTCTCTTCATGCGCGGATGTTCCTGAGGTTTATCTACAACAGGCCTGGCATACAATCACAAAGAATGAGCAAGTCCGTCCTCATCGCTTCGACTTACAAATTGATCAGTTTGAATCATTTCTCTCCTACAAGCGTCTTCGACTGATTCTAGAGCTTCCTGAGCCCAATTCCCGACCAGGTCGAACTTCATATGACAACTATCCTTCCGAATCGGATGTTTTAGAGGGTATTCGCAATCTAGGCTATCTTGGTGATTTGGATAAAGTGAGTCAGTTTGATAAATCCAACCTTCCTTCGGTTTGGTATGCTTTGTTCTCCGTACTCAACTGATGCCTCACATCCAAACATTCAGGCACGAACAATGCAAGTCTGCATTATATCAGATTGTTCCATACAGTCGTCTATGACTTGCATGTCGACTACACGTACATTTTCTGGACCGAACTTTCCAAAAGAGTGCAAGACAAGTTGACTCATAAAAAGCGGAAGTTTATTCCTTTTATTCGGTACATGAAGCTCATTGTTCGGAGTATGCTAAGAAGTAACCCTGATATTCCTAGACGTTTTTCTTGGAATCAAGTTGGGGATACTGAGATGACATTCATTCAGAAACAAAAGAAAACTTTTGAGTACTCGATGCCAATTCCTTTTGCTCTGATTGAAAATTATGTTGATTCGGCTGATGACAACATAATTCAATATTGTTTGGAGCATGATATGTCTTTGGAAGCCGAACAAGATGAATCTTCTCATGATGCTCAAGATGATCAAGCAGTTGAAACAAATGTTGCAGTTCAAAAGATTGGTGATGTACTTGCTGCAATTGATAATGAGACTGCTGATGTTGTACATGATGATGATGCAAATGTCGATGATGATATTGATGGAAATGGAGATGGAGATACCAATGTTGATGTCGGTAATTGTTGGATCATAAATTGTATTCAAGATTAAAGTTAAAGTTAAGGGTTTAAACTGCAATTGTGCTAAAGTTAATTAGAGGGTTTATTATGTAATAAGTTAATAGTTATTAAGCTATTGGGCCTCAAGCCCGTTAAGCTTTTAGCTAAGCCCGTTAGGCCTAAAGCCTGGGTATTTAATGTTTTGGTTTATTAGATTTTAAGTAAGAATCCTCATATTTACAATAATCATATTATAGTGAGGTGAAGGTTTCTCTGTAATCCAAGGGTATCAAGAACACTCAAGGTTTAACAGTTTATACAAGGGATTGGTATGTTACTCTGATTTATATATCTCTTGATTATTATTGTGTTGCTTGATTACTTGATTGATTGTTTACCAACTAGAATTAAACTGGGATAACAATTGGTATCAGAGCCTAAAGAATCAAGTTTTAGGATTAAATCTATATTTTTTTTCGAATTTACTGTTCATCGAAAAATTTACTGTTCATCGAAAAAATACTGTTCATAAAAAAAAATACTGTTCATCCGATTTTATGAATCTGTTATCGCATCCGGTCGATTAGTAATTGATTATTTGTGTTTTTGTGCTTCATTCGATCGAAGGATTGCTTAGTTTCTGGGTTTAATTGTGTTCTTCGGTCGATTAAAGTTTCTGGGTTTGGTTTTGGTCGAATCCCTGAAACTCATCGTTTTCTTCGGTCATTCATCGTGTTTATCGATATTATTGTTTGACCGATACCTATTCGAACTGAGCCTTCGACCGGGTAGTTGTATCTCCGGTCTTGCACCTTTGACCGAATAGTTGTGATCTCCGGTCATTCCTTCGACCAGACCTTAGTATTCCCCGGTCTTTCCTTCGACCGGATAGGAGTATCGACCGGACCTTAGTGGTTTTCGGTCTAGTATTCGACCGATACTTTGTTACTTCGGTCTTCGCCTTTCGACCGGATACCTTGTTACTCCGGTCTAGCCATTCGACCGGATACTCGTATTCCCGGTCTTGCCATTCGACCGGATACTTGTTAATCCGGTCTTGCCATTCGACCGGATACTTGTTACTCCGGTCTTGCCATTCGACCGGGTACTTGCATACTCCGGTCTTTCCTTCGACCGGTACAGTTCATTCCTCGGTCGATTTTTGCAAACTGTGATAGGGTATCTAATTGTCAAATTTTTTTCTCTAGGGGCGTTGCCCCCATACCCCCGCAAGGGCGTTGCCCCTTGACCCCACCCGCTAACCGGGTAGCGGGACCCCCGTGCTAAGTCTGCGAAGGGGGACAAAAGTTTTGTGCTTGATCAAAATCTTCTTAATTTTTCAGTATTTTATTCATAGATATTAGTGCTTTATACTGTGTGCGAGGACTGCATTTGATTATTTTTGGAAATTTATTTTCTCTGAAAATTTTTGAGTGTAGTGTTTACTTTTGATTCTAACGATCTCATCTAGTTGGTTGTCTTGGTACAGAAAAGTCTATTTACTAACCGTACAGCTAAGATGTCGAATCAGCTTCTCTCGATGGGTTCTCAAGTCAAACCTCCTGTCCTCGTGGCAAATGAGTATCAGCAGTGGAAGACAAGAATGATTCAGTTTCTGAATCACAAGAACAGAGAGTTCATGACAATAATCATTGAAGGTCCCAAAACTCCAATGATCACAGTAAAGGGTCAACCTGCTACAGATTCCTCTCCTGAAATCCCTGACAGAGATATTCCTAAACCTGTTCAGTTATTCACTGAAAAGCAGAAAGACCAGCTCAAGTTAGAAGAACAAGCTCTAATCTATCTGACGATGGCAATTCCAAACGACATCTACAATCGTGTCGACAGTCAGAGTACTGCTAAAGGAATCTGGGATGAACTAGCAAGGCAGTTTGAAGGAAGTGAAGCTTCTATTCAAGCTAAGCAGAATATGTGCATAAATGCTTACGTGGGATTTCATGCCAAAGAAGGATAGCTGCTTTTAGATACCTATAATAGGTACAACATTATTCTCAATGACTTGCGGAGGAACAAAATCGCCAAATCTGCTTCTGAGATAAACTACAAGTTCATCAAGAATCTGAATCCAGAATGGAAGAACTTTGCTATCAACCTCCAGATGTCGAAGAATATGGCTCGAGAAAATGTCACCGACATCTTCTCTACTCTTGCTCAACATGAGGATGAGGTGAGATCTATGAATAATGAGTCTAATCATCTGAAGGATTCTGTGGCTTTCATAGCCGGCAAAGGTTCTGTATCCTCTGCAAGGTCGAAGAAAAAGGCGTCTAAAGCTTTAGTTACCGAAGTTACTGACTCTGACTCTGATTCAAGCAATGAAGAACTGGAAGTTGATTCAGATCCTGATATTCAAAAGTTCTCTGAAGACTTGGCTCTCATTACGCGACGATTCAAGAAGAGCTTTGGGAAGAAAAGATTTTACTCAAAGCCAAAGTATGATGGATACAAGAAAGAGAAGTCTGAGATGCGATACAAGCCGAGGCATGGAAAGAGAGAGGAAGGACGAGAAGATCGGAAGGAAGATAGAAGAGAAGGAAAGAGAGAGGAGAAGCGAGAAGAGCGAAAGGATGAACCAGGAAGATGCTACAACTGTGGCAAATTTGGGCACTTCTCAAGGGACTGCAAATTCAAGAAAGTGAAGAACTCAGAGTACTACTCAAGAAATTCACTGATTGCCAAGAAAGCTGAAGAAGGAAAAGTACTAATGGCTGAAGAAGAGAACTGGCTATTCCAAAGTTCTGATGACGAGGAGCAAGCACATTTCACCCAAGTTTCTTACATGGCAAAGCTGGAAGGTGACGATGAAGACTCTGAGACACAATCCGAAGAAGCAAACTCTGAGGTAAGTGAAAATTCTGAACTTATTGAATCTTTAATGGCCCAAATACATGGCATGAAAGATGAATTTGCTTTACTGAAAGGCAAACTGAGCTCTGCACATCAATCTGTTTTAAGCTTTCGTGATGAAAATGCTATTTTAAAAGTTGTTGTGGAAGAAAAGGAAAAGGAAAAAGATGATTTAAAAGCTGAAAAAGAGTCTTTAAAAGAAAAAATATCTGATTTAGAAACAGATCTTGTGAATCTTAATGCTGAAAAGGGTGAGTTTGAAATCAAATTTGAAGTTTGTTATAAAGAAAGAAATGAAGCTTTCACCAAAATAAAGCAACTGGAGGACATTAACATGAAACGAGGTCAGACTGAACAGACATTAAATCTGTTGACCAATAAACTCCAAGACGAAAGGTTTTACAAACTTAAACCAGGTTTGGGTGTGCCAATTAATGAAATTTTGAAAAAGGCACCGGAGCACCTATATAATTTTGATAAATTTGGCTCCGCAATAAAACCCATTCCTGACATTCGCGCTACTTTTGTTGAAGCAAGTTCTCCTAAACCTTCTAAAGAGACCAAAGGTCAAGAAGAAATGGGAAAGAACAAGTCTGGTGACACTGATTCTCAAAATCTTTTTAAATCTGTTGGTTTTACATATGGTGATTTGAACGAAAGCTATGCAACTCGAAAGATCGAATTTACTGAGTTTGAATCACTATTTACCACACCTTCTAAAGAATCAGTGAGCACCAACACAGTTCTACCTGAGACTACATGCAAATTTGATGAGTATGAATCGGATGTTGATCCATCTACTATACCATCAGTCTCAACTCCCATTGCTTCTAAACCTTTACTTCCTGAAGAGGTTGAAGAAGTTACTGCTACCGCGGATGAATCTTGTGTTCAAAATGATAAAACGGAGTTTATTGAGTCCATGACTGAAGCTACATTTTCTGAAATGATGAATGATTCAGACTCTGATCCTGTTTCTAATTCAAAGGGATCAAATTCTGTGAATGATCATACATCTGAATTGATGAAGCAAATCGATTTGTTGCAACAGTCTCTTGATGAGGTTGAAGATGAAAACTTTGATCTCAAACATAAACTTGAAAAGTCTTTAAAAGTAAATCAAGAGCTTTGCATAGAGATCAATGATTTGAAAGTTACTATGTTTAAAAATGCTTCAAGTGATAAACAGATGTTCAATGATCCAAGCTGGAAGGTAAGAACCAATCCAGAATTTGATGCTCCTACAAAACCTACAGTTGCTTACTCTGATTGTCCTGAAGATCCACCAAGTATTTTTGAAAAGGGTGAGACTTCAAAGAGCACTAGAAAAGAACCACCTTCTAAGTTAGAGACTAACAAGGTTCCTGTTTCTGTTTCAGATATAAGAGGAAATGGAGTTGGGAAGAGTAAGAAGAATAAAGATCTTAGTTTGAATAAAAAGAATAGTTTGAATTCTAGTAGTTGTCCTACAGACAGTGTTATTTTGAATAGTACTTCTTTTGATAAACATGAATGTAAGATTTGTTCCGATAAATCTAAGTTTATGAATTTTGCTCGAAAGAATCTTTATTGCAAACACTGTTGGGATAATTCATTCAAATACTACTCCCCTCCTAAGTCCAAAAAGAATAAAAGCAAAGCTAAGCTGAACTCTAAGTCTAATTCTAATTCTGATTCTTCTACACAACCAAAAGTGTATCGTGCTAAGGTTGCCAATCCTACTTCTAAAAAGCACTTTCAGGAATTGAATGTTAAGATGGTTTGGAAATGGGTTCCAAAACCGCATTATGAATGGAGAGTGAAAGTCAAACCAGATGATATTCCTGAGTTGCTTGATGCTAACCGCGAAGGACCCATTCTGATATGGGTGCCTAAGCAAAACTAATTGTCTCTTTTGCAGGCCTGTCGATTGTGGGTAATAGATTCCGGATGTTCACGCCACATGACAGGATTCAAGCACCTCTTGCATAACTATGTGGAGGAGCCTGCCGGAGCAGTTAGATTTGCCAATTCTGAAGCCGAAGGCCACGTCAGAGGATATGGAATGCTCGATAACGGTGTTGTGAAGATTCAAAAAGTGCTATATGTTGAAGGACTTGATCACAATTTGTTCAGTACCAGTCACTTCTGTGACATGCAATATCAAGTCCGCTTCACAACCACTCATTGCTATCTAGAAGATCATGATGGTTACGAAGTCTTCAAAGCTGAGCGCCATGGAAATCTATACTATGTAGATTTCCCTACACTGTCTGCCACACGTCCAGTATGTCTACTAGCCAAAGCTTCTAAAGCACAATCATGGACGTGGCATCGAAGCTTGTCTCATCAGAATTTACGATCTATAGCGAAGCTACAAAGACAAGGTCTGGTCAAAGGTCTACCAGAAATGATGTTCGAAAAAGACTCACTCTGTTCCGCATGTGAGTTGGGCAAAATGAAGCGTAGCTCCTTCAAGTCCAAAGCTGAATCATCGACCTCATCAGCACTGGAACTTCTTCATATGGACCTTTGTGGCCCAATGCGCACAGCATCTATCAACGGAAAGAAGTATGTGTTGGTAATGATAGATGACTACTCAAGGTATACATGGCTCGAGTTTCTTCGCAATAAGTTAGATGCGCCAGAGTTGATTATCGCTTTTATCAAGCATATTCAAGTACATCTTCAACTGCCAGTAAGAACCATTCACAGTGATAATGGCACGGAGTTCAAGAATGACACCCTGAAGAGTTATCTTACTTCCGTGGGTATTTCACACAACTTCTCCGCAGCCTACACTCCGCAGCAAAACGACATTGTTGAACGGAAGAACCGCACTCTGGTTGAAGCAGCTCGGACTATGCTTGCTTACTCAGATCTACCCATGTACCTTTGGGCCGAGGCAGTCGCTACAGTATGTTTTACACAGAACCGTACCATTGTGGTCAAGCGATTTAATAAAACAGCATATGAGTTAATCAACAATCGTACACCTCATATCAAATTTCTTCGTGTCTTTGGTTGCAGGTGCTATATTCTTAAAGACCGTCAAGGATTATCAAAATTTGATAAGAAAGCGGATGAAGGATATCTCGTTGGATACTCTCTGACATCCAAAGCTTATCGAATTTACACTATTCGAACCAAGACGGTTGTTGAGAGCATGAATGTCTCCTTTGATGAGAATTCAACAAGGACTTCTGGACACAACAGTTCAGAACTCGGTCTTAACGACAAAGCTTCTATTCAAGCAAGAATAGAACCAGCTATAACAGGATCATCTTCTTCAAACTCTAACTCTACTTCATCTGAGTTAGATTTATTGTTTATTGATGCCTTTGATGATATATGTGCAGATTTTGAAAAAGGCATATCAACATCAATAACAAGTGGTACAAACTCGGAGGTCCCTACTATCTCTGAAGACATGCCTGGACCTTCCGACGAAGTCACTGACACTTCAACTCCATCAGGTACAACTACACCGTTAGTTTCTGACTCTACTAATACTGAATCTGTCTCTACAGATAGTTCATCTGGAAACGAAGTCCTGAGCACTTCAACCGCTAGTCCAGAAGCTTCAGTGTCAGAAACACCAGTACAAGATATCCCGAGTACATCTGTGGAGCAACCTACCGTACAAGATGACAACGATGCATCAAATACGCAACAAGCAGTTGATGCACTACCAAGCACACATCGTTGGACTAAGGATCATCCCCTGGAAAACGTGATAGGTGACGTACAATCTGGTGTCACAACAAGATCTGCAACAGCTAACTTCTGCATGTTTTCAAGCTTCCTCAGTTCCTTAGAGCCAAAGAAAGCGACTGAAGCTCTACGTGATCCTTTCTGGATTTCTGCTATGCAAGACGAGCTTCTACAATTCGAAAGGAACAAGGTATGGCGCTTGATCCCACTACCTAAAGGTAAATCCGTTATTGGAACAAAGTGGGTGTTCAGAAATAAGAAAGACGAAGCTGGAGTAGTCGTGAGAAACAAAGCTCGTTTGGTCGCCAAAGGGTATTGTCAACAAGAGGGCATTGACTATGATGAAACATTCGCCCCGGTTGCAAGGATCGAAGCCATCAGAATCTTTCTAGCCTATGCAGCACACAAAAACTTTACAGTCTATCAGATGGATGTAAAGTCGGCTTTCCTGAACGGCGTTCTGCATGAGGAGGTCTACGTGGCTCAACCTGAAGGTTTCGTTGATCCTCATCACCCTGATCATGTCTTTGTTTTAGACAAAGCGCTTTATGGTCTTAAACAAGCACCGCGAGCCTGGTATGAAACTCTCACTAAATTTCTACTTGCTTCTAGTTTCAAGAAAGGTACAGTAGATACAACCTTATTTCTTAAAAGGCAAGGTGATGACTTGATTCTTATTCAGATTTATGTTGACGACATAATATTGGGGGAGATTGTCTTGAAAAGGGGGAGATTGTTTTGCCAAGTTTTGATGATGTTGATTCTCACCACTCATCAAAAAGGGGGAGAAGATATAAAAAGGGGGAGAAGATACAAAAAGGGAGAATACAAACTGAAGATCTGAAGATATTCAAATTTTCAAAGATTTTAAAGATTTGAAGATTGTTTAAAGATATCAAGTTTTGAAGTTTTGAAGCTATCAACGTCATATCTGAAGATTCTCAAGAGAAAAGTGAAGACAAGAGAAGACCCGAAGACAATTGCAAATTTTTTTTAATCTTAAATCCAAAGGGGGAGATTGTTGGATCATAAATTGTATTCAAGATTAAAGTTAAAGTTAAGGGTTTAAACTGCAATTGTGCTAAAGTTAATTAGAAGGTTTATTATGTAATAAGTTAATAGTTATTAAGCTATTGGGCCTCAAGCCCGTTAAGCTTTTAGCTAAGCCCGTTAGGCCTAAAGCCTGGGTATTTAATGTTTTGGTTTATTAGATTTTAAGTAAGAATCCTCATATTTACAATAATCATATTATAGTGAGGTGAAGGTTTCTCTGTAATCCAAGGGTATCAAGAACACTCAAGGTTTAACAGTTTATACAAGGGATTGGTATGTTACTCTGATTTATATATCTCTTGATTATTATTGTGTTGCTTGATTACTTGATTGATTGTTTACCAACTAGAATTAAACTGGGATAACAGTAATGATGTAGATGAAGATGATGATGATAATGATGATCATGATGATAATGAAGGTAATGATGGTGATCATCCTAGTATTCGTGTTTATGAAAGGAAGTTCAGGGAACCAGAAGTGCATATTCAAGAAGATGTTAGGTCTGAAGAAGAATTTGTTCCGATTAATGCTGAAGTTGCTAATATTCAAGTTGATGAGCTTGATATAGCATTTGCAAATGATACAACTCAGCATCGGGTTCAAGGTACAGTATCTTCTCACTCTTCGCATGAGCTTACTCCTAGTGTCGAGACTTCTTCAATCGAAGTACAAGATACGACTGAGAAATTTTCCACTTTGAATGAGATCATCCGACAAATGAGCGATCGGTTTGATGCTCAAAAGAATGAACAAATCTAAAAGATAAGGCTTTGTTAAAAGGTAAGATGATAGAAATCGATCATTCTGTTCTTCCTGAAGTGATTCCTTTCAGAAGAGCATCTGGGATAGTCATTCGTGAACCTTCATCGTCTTCTATGCCTCCAGTATCTACTACTGCTCCAGTGTCTTCAAGAAATCCTATTCATGATATTCCGGTCTCTGAGCTATCTGATTTGCTGTATGCTCGTCTTCTTTCTATGTCGTCGCCAGAACAACAGTATAAATACTTGATCTCTCTGTTACGAAACTTCCAGCCGACTCCGCCTCCAGCTTCTTCTTCTGCATCTGACAGGATTTCTGTTTTTTCTGACGAGTTCATTTCTTTCAAATCTGAATCTTGAACAAATTTTTCTGATATCAAAGAAGGTCTATCTCTCATGACTCAAGCCTTAACTGATTTATCTAACAGGTTTGATCTTCATGAACAGAGTTGCAGAACTGAAGCAGTCCTGTCTCATAAACGGAGACATGACCAAGATGGTCCAGATCATCAAGGTCATGAGGGGTAGATGTCGAAGAGACAAAGGGTAGAGAGTTCTTCAACTAGAGAAGATCAAACTCAAGATGAGGCGGCTAACAGAGAAAAGAATGTTGATAATGATCAAGACTGCAGTGTTGAAGATCTTGTAAATAATATGATAGAAAGTGTTGATTTGTCTGCCATGTCTAATGTGTTGAATATTTCTGAACAGAACATAGAGAATAACATGCAGATCGTTGTGTATGTTGATCCTGATTCTACACAAGTGACAAATGAATTAGATGATTCTGAAGCAGCAAACAACATGAGATCTTTCTTCGCGAACTTCATAGAGGTCAATTCAGATGACGATGATGACATCAGATACGAAAAGCTATGCAAAGTGAAAGAAGAAGATCTTGATGATATAATTGTCATTTATGATACTGAAGATAATACTTTCTATCTTGACGCAAAGGATGAAGAGGTAACTGATACTTTGTATGGAGACCTTCCTTCACAAGAAGAGATTCCTGAAGCTACTCCAATTACTTCTAGTCCTGTTGCTGATACAACTACGACTACCACTGCTCCCTCAAGTACATTTGAAGTTGGTCAGTCATCAAGAGCTCAAGCAGATATTCCTTCTTCTGAACCTGTGGTCCTTCCGAGTATTCTAGAAGAAGGTACGGCTTTGACTAGACAGCAGAGAAAACGAAGTCTACAAGAACGGCATATGGCTTCAAGGCTAAGATTTGCTTTTCTCGAAGACTCTCAGAGTAATATTTTCGTTTCTAGGAGAAGACAGATCAACATACATGTTATTCTTGGTGTTGAAAAGGATTCAGCAGATTATCAGTATGAATACTTGATGTTCATCAAATGCCAAGGCCGTGGAAAGCATCTCGTTTCTTCTCCTCATCTGATAGTACGGGTTATCAGCGTTTTGATAAAGAAGTTTGTTCATATATGGTATCCTGTATTTGAAGTAGAAAGAAGAGATTGCGTCTTATATACTTTCTCGGAGGCTGATTTTAATGATTTATCTATTGATGACGTTGAGTTTCTGTACGATCATTTCAGGAATCTTTATCACAAAACTGAAGATGTCTCTCAAGCATTGTTTGTGATTAAAAGATTCATTCGACGCCAAATCAGATTCTACAAAGTTTTTGACTTTCAGATGGTTGCTGAAAGCTTTCAGCCTGTGGTGAACTGTTAAAGCACAGTTTTATTGGATTCAAGATCATCATTATCTGAAGATGGAAATCTGAAGTCAAAGCTGATAAAGTCGACTCTCAATAAATAGTCTAGGGTCTTTTGTAATAAATAGTCAAAGTGTGTTTCCGTATTTTCGTTATTTGTCTTTTTCTTTATTTTGTTATTAGATGTTGGGCCCAAGCCCATTAGGCTTATATGCCTAAGTATAAATTAGGTGTTTTTATGTTAATTAGGTTGAGTTGGAAAAATTAAGAGATTAGAAGAGGCTGCTTGTTTGCGCCGTACAAAGAGAGAAAAAGAGAGAGAGCAGAGGCGATACAGAGAGAAAGAGGTTGATCAAGAACAATTGTAATCGTTCAATTTGTTGGTATAATCGTATCAGGTTTGCATATTGTTACTGCTTATTTGTTTGATTGATTGATTCGTTATTTATTGGGACACACAACTGGTATCAGAGCAAGACAGATTGAATTGAAATTTTTTTTCCGGTTCTGTTTATCTGTCAAAGATTCAATTTTTATTATTGTGTGATTGTTCATTCAAGTTGTTATTGTTTGAATTGTGATCGATTAGCACATTATCTTGACTGGGTGACTGGGTATTGATTTTTTTGAGTATTGCATTGATTTAGATTGATTATTTGATGATTTTTGCTGTTTTTGGTTCGTTCACGAGTCGACACTGGTTCTACAATCAAATCTCACTTAGAGTGGTTTTTATTGAAATTAATTGATTGCAATCAGTTCTAGCTGTTTAATCGATCTAATTGGCAAAGCCTTGTTGTGTAATTCGATTTATAGATTGGTTTCTAGGTTGATTTGTGTTTTCTGGGTCGATAAACCTCAAGAACATACCGGTCGATTTTACCGGTCGACCGCATAATATCGGTCAATTCAAGTTACCGGTCGCCCGGACAACTCACTGTGTCTAACGGTCGAAGCACTTTATCGGTCGATCGTATAATATCGGTTGACTTATCGGTCGATTTTACCGGTCAATCTGTTATTATCGGTCAACTCTAGATACCGGTCGCCCGGGTATCTCACATGTCATACCGGTCCTAATTATATCGGTCGCAATCTTTTCTCATTTCAAATATCGGTCGAGTTAATACAGGTCAACTCTCAATATCGGTCTAGGAACCTTACCGGTCGTAGCAAGGTACCGGTCGTAGCAAGATATCGGTCGTGACTTCTCCTTTGCGCCTTGCCTAGTCGCACAAATCCTACTTTGCGTCAGCTCCTCTCAGCGCGAATTATCTCTTTTGCTCCACTTAGACAAATTTTTGCAAACTGTAATATGGCCTCTAAATGTCAAAATTATGTTCTTGATCAAAATTTTCTAAATTTCATTCTAAGATTTTCAGTATTGTTTGATTTTATCTGGACTAACGATCATTTTTCAAGTTTCTTATTGCATATCTCTTAATATAAGTATGACTTCCAGCAAAGCTCCTTCAATCAGTACGGATGAGAATCCACCAGTACTTTTCAGAGGAGAGTATGAAAAATGGAAAAATTAGTTCCTGGATTTCATTGACAGACATGTATTAGGAGATCATATCAGAATATCCCTTAGAGAAGGAAACATGAAACTTCCAACATGGACTCATACTACTTATGATGGTATGGAAAGAAAGAGTCAAGAGATTTCAGTATCACCTGATAGATACACAGACGAGCAAAGAAAAAGATATCAAGCTGATAGTTTAGCCAAATCTTTTATATTGCAAGGAATTTCCGAGGAGATTTCAAAGGAGATTTCTATCAAGTTAGAATGCAAAAAGGCTACAGGAAAGTTGTTATGGGAACATATTGAGAAGATTATGACAGGACCAAAGATGTCATCAAGAATAAAGTTTCTGGAATTTGAGAACTCTGAGCTAAAAGGAAATATTTCTGATATGGAAGCTCAATTCCAGAAACAAGATTCTGTTGAGAACAATGAGAAGATTAAGACTCTGGATGATGCAAATGTTGAGCTTCAAAAGAAAATATCTGATCTAGAGAAAAAGATGGCCAAAGAGAGATCTGTTTTTGAGATTGAAAAGAAAGCATTTGTAAAGAAGTTTTCTGATTTTTCAAGCAAATGTCCAGACGAAAAGAAAGCGGTTGAGCTGAAATGTTTAAAGCTTTCTCAAAAAACTTCTGAATTTGAGAAAGTAGTTATTCTGGAAAGGGAAAAGTTTGCTAAAGACAAGAAGGCCATTGAACAAAAGAACGTTAGATTTTTAAAGAAATATCCGGCCAGAGAAATGATGTTGAGAAGGGTTTTGAAGAAGAAAGAAGTATGTTTGAAGCATAGATTAAGAAGCTTACTGAGAAGCTATCTGTACTATCTGAAAGTGTGATTACTGAGAAGAAAACGAAGTCTGACTTCAAGAAGAAGCTTGACCTGCTCATTGAAGAAAGTGTTAGGATCAAGCGCTTACCACTACGCCAAAAGCAATTGCTGATGGAGAAGGCGCAACTTTATTTCCTTATAGCGTAGCAGCCAGTGCCACGTTTCGATTTAGGAAGATGCTGGTCAATGACCCAACAATCCCCCCCAGCATCTGCAGCGCTAACAAGATCTTCGCTAGAAGTCAATGGTTGCACAACATGCCTTTGGCATTTAAATGCACTCCATGGGATTCGAACCCGTGACCTGCTCTGATACCAGGTGTTAGGATCAAGCGCTTACCACTACGCCAAAAGCAATTGCTGATGGGGAAGGCACAACTTTATTTCCTTATAGCGTAGCAGCCAGCGCCACGTTTCGATTTAGGAAGATGTTGGTCAATGACCCAACAGAAAGAGACTACTTTGCTTCAAAAATTAAAGAGCATGAAAAGATTATTTCAAAGGTGGTGGTGACTGATCAAACGACTCCAGAGTCATAAATCCACACCTAGAAATAATTCAGCTGACTTCAAAAAGACAGCCTCAAGTTCACATTTGAAACATGTTACTTCAAGGAGGTTAGTCAATTCATTTGATCAGATTCGTTCTACTAACATTTTCTTTGATGAAAATGTAGATGGTTCAGATACATTCAAAAGAAGAAGAAGAAGAAGAAGAAGAAGAAGAAGAAGAAGAAGAAGAAGAAAAAGATACGAAGAAGAAGAACTGGTATGGAAGAAGAAACCAGTTGAAAATGAGAAGAAAGATGAGAAGAAAGACGAGAAAGGAAAGAAGTCCTGTATGTATACACATCAAGCCAAGAAGAACAATGTGCGTAAAGGTAAACCTGATCATACCTACACTAGAGATCAATTAATCAGGTTGTCAGGTAAGCAATACTATTGTTCTTACTGTCGTACACATTATCTTGTTCATAAAACAAGTGATCATTACTTGTATGGTTCTTACTCAGTTACTCCCATAAGAACTGCAACTAACAAACATGGACCCAAATACCAGTGGGTACCAAAGAAAAGGGATGATTCTGTGTTGCAGGCACCTACTGTCAAGGGGGAGTAAGAGAACTATGGCTTCTGATCACGTCAGTTTAGAACCCATAATTACCGGAGTACTAGCTTCTGGGCCAACCAGTCCAGGACCTGCACCTCACGAGAATAAATCAGATTGCGCTTCATCGTCTACTTCTAAATTATCTGATTTGGATTTATTATTTGAACTATTTTATGATGAATTTCTTGGATCACGTATGCCTAAATCTGTTGTGGTTGACAGGATGGAAGACTCGATGACTACTCATCCAACCACTTCCGATATCTCTACTGAATCCAATTCCTCGATTCGGCAAGAAGTTCCAGTTCAAATGCCTACTCTGACAATTGAAGTTGTGACCAACACCGACGAGACATAAGTAGCTGACTCAGTAGGATGTACTATAAGGACTGATCAACAGATTGACCAAGTTGTACCTACTGCAACTTCTGCAACTACTACTTCAACTGAAACCCCCATTCAGTTTGAACCATCTGAAGAAGATAACAGTGGATTCCTAGATGCTGACAATAATCAATCTACATCTAATCCACTCCCTCATGAACATAAGTGGACCAAAGAGTACCTGGTACATCAAATTATTGGAGATCCTTCAAAACTGGTGCAAACTAGGTCTGCAACATCAAATCTATGTATGTATGAATCCTTTCTGAGCAAGATCGAGCCTACTCGCGTATCTGTGTCCCTTGCCGATTCAGATTGGGTAACTGCGATGCAAGATGAGCTAAATCAGTTTGAAGCACTAAAAGTCTGGAGACTCGTACCCAAACCTCAAGGTAAAACCATCATTGGTACAAAATGGGTGTTCAAAAACAAGAAAGATGAAGATGGTACCGTTATCCGTAACAAAGCACAACTTGTTGCCAAAGGGTATAGGCAAGAAGAAGGGATAGACTACGATGAGACTTATGCTCCGGTGGCACGTATAGAGGCAACTCAGATGTTCTTAGCCTACGCAGCCCACAAGAACTTCACCGTTTATCAAATGGACATGAAGACAGCTTTTCTGAATGGAGTACTCAAGGAGGAAGTCTACGTCTCGCAGCCAGAAGGGTTTGTAAATCCTGATAAGCCTAATCATGTTTACATCTTGGATAAAGCTCTTTATGTACTGAAACAAGCTCCTCGCGCCTGGTATGATATCCTATCTCAGTTCTTGGTCAAGTCAGGTTTTACAAAAGGTACGGTCGATACCACTCTTTTTATTAAAAAGGATAAAGGCGATATCATTCTTATTCAAATATATGTGGACGATATTATTTTTGGTTCTACAAATCATAAGTACTGTAAGAATTTTGCAAACCTCATGGTGTCACGTTTTCAGATATGAATGATGGGAGAGATGAATTTCTTTCTCGGATTGCAAGTCAAACAATTTTCAACGGGTATTTTTATCAATCAATCTAAAATACATTCTTGATATTCTTCGGAAGTTCAAAATGGAAAATTGTAAACCGATTGGTACCCCGATGGCACCTGGTACTAAGATTGGCACCGATCTTTCGGGAAAGGTTGTTGATGTTAGGACTTATAGAGGGATGATAGGTTCTTTAATGTATCTTACTTCCAGTAGGTCGGATATAATGTTTTCTACATGCTTATGTGCTAGTTATCAAGCCAATCCTAAAGAATCCCATTTGTCTACTGTTAAGCGGATTTTCAGGTATCTGAAGGGGACTGCAGATCTTGGTCTGTGGTATCCTAAAGATACAAGCTTTGAACTAACAACTTATTCAGACGTAGATCATGTTGGTTGCATGTTAGACGGGAAGAGCACCTTAGGTCATATACAATTCCTCGGAGATAAACTCGTCAGTTGGGCATCGAAGAAGCAATTATGTGTCTCCACATCAACGGCCAAAGCAGAATATGTAGCTGCTGCTAGCTGCTGTTCTCAGGTCTTGTGGATGAGAACACAACTACGAGACTATGGGTTTTATTTCAAAAGAATTCGGATCTATTGTGACTCGAAGAGCGCTATTGCGATCACCGCTAACCCTGTTCAGCATACTAAGACTAAACACATAGATGTAAGGTATCACTTTATAAAAGATAATGTGGAAAAGGGAACAATTGAACTTTACTTTGTAAAAACCGACTTTCATCTTACAGATTTGTTCACCAAACCTTTAGACGAAAAGAGATTCAATTTTCTTGTCTCTAGGCTTGGTATGCTAAATCTTAAGACCTAATCGGTGGTTACCTATTAAAGTTTCTTATTGTGTCTTTTATTCATTTCTTTATCATTATTTCCGCAAGATATCTGCTCTTTAATAGTTTGTTCATGATCTCAGGGGGAGTGTGAGAAGTACCTCATAGATGGCCAATGTTATTTTTGAGGGGGAGCATATCTAATGAATGCATTGTACTTACTGATAACTTGTTAGTGATGCATGATTTTAGGGGGAGCGTACACGTAAAGAGTATGGCAATGACTTCTGATTGTCTCTGATCATAACTCGTACATTAATTGTTTTACTGCTTTATGACATTTTATTTTCAGTGAATAAAGTTTCTTTGACTACACTTTTAGACTTTTGTACGTTGAGAGATGCTTCAACGATCATATCTTTATGACTTTAAGCTTGACTTCGTGAGATGTACGACTGCACTCCAAAAGGTATAATTCCTTATCTTCATCTCATCTATGGTTGAAAGAAGGACAACTTTCAATCATAAGAAAACATGTTCTTAAATGTTCAAACCACTTCCCGATTCTCAAACAGATTTCTTGAATTGGAAGTGTGATTTTAAATGTTTTCTGCTTCATCTATGCACTTTAACTGATAAAGTTAAGCCATTTGAGCATCATATGCTTTATAGGATAACATGGGATCAGTGTGCTAGGACTTAATTGAACTTCTATGGATTCACGTTAACCAGTGTCTCCTACCCAAGAAGTAAATCCTTAGTGATTGAGTGTGAGGAGTTCCATGAAAAGAGTGTGGGATGTGGGATGAGAGAAATTGTAAAAGTGAGTTTGGTTAGATGTGAGCTTAAAGATTAAAAGAAAGAGGGTGAGAGATCAGAGTAAAAGAATATCAAACTCTGCACCAACTACTTTCTAAGTCGGGCAGCCACATTTCTAATGCTTCACATCTCTTTGGTGAACATTATTGAAACAGGCAACTAGACCATGCCAACTCTTGCCATTACCCCACCTACCACTCATTTTCTTCTTAACAAGAAAATGTTTCATTTTTCAAAGGGTACACGGCACATATGCTATATGATTTTCATTTGGAAAATCTGGATATTGAAAAGAAGGAAGTTTGCCCCACCTTCACACTTCACTCATGCACATTGAGTCTGTGTTTAACTACTTGTCTCAGTGGTTTACACTTTTTGAGCCTTATAAGCAATCATCATATGCTAATTTTGTTTTATCACTTACACGAACACACAAAGAATTTGTTTCTTTGTCATAACGTTCATAGAAATTGCCTTTGTGGTATTTCGATGATTGAATGGAAGTCATGGGGGAGTGAACATCATAAAATCTTCTTTATATTGTGTATTCGTTACACACTGTGACTTTGTGTTACTGACAGGCAATTTTAACTGGTTCATTTGTTGATTCAGGTGTTACTTTTCTATTTTGTCTGGATTTGCAAAGATCTGGATGCACATCTTTATGAATTGACGGATAATCAGTGGTTCCGTTTGCATGATAAGTGGTGGACGACATTTCTTGAAGAAAAGTTTTGATGAACTCTTTGCTCTTTTCATCAAAAAGGGGGAGAAGCGTCAACCAAGAAATGGGGAGATCAAAAGCTTTTTGAAAGAATGAAAGAATTTCTGAAGATATTCTGAAGATATGCGGAATTGAAGAAATTTTCTTTGAAGATGATTTGCTGAAGCATTCTGAGCTTTCAAGAGAAGGATTAAATTGCTAAATCTTTTTAGTAATGATCTTGATCCAAAGGGGGGAGATTGTTAAAGCACAGTTTTATTGGATTCAAGATCATCATTATCTGAAGATGGAAATCTGAAGTCAAAGCTGATAAAGTCGACTCTCAATAAATAGTCTAGGGTCTTTTGTAATAAATAGTCAAAGTGTGTTTCCGTATTTTCGTTATTTTTCTTTTTCTTTACTTTGTTATTAGTTGTTGGGCCCAAGCCCATTAGGCTTATATGCCTATGTATAAATTAGGTGTTTTTATGTTAATTAGGTTGAGTTGGAAAAATTAAGAGATTAGAAGAGGCTTCTTGTTTGCGCCGTACAAAGAGAGAAAAAAAGAGAGAGAGCAGAGGCGATACAGAGAGAAAGAGGTTGATCAAGAACAATTGTAATCGTTCAATTTGTTGGTATAATCGTATCAGGTTTGCATATTGTTACTGCTTATTTGTTTGATTGATTGATTCATTATTTATTGGGACACACATGAACATTCAAAGACCCGATCATAGCTTGCCGAACATCAACTCATATTCTTATTCACTATTCTTCAGAACCCATATGGAGTTGTTTACAGGAATGCTTCTGGTCAGAATTGCTTTCTAAGATTTGAAGAGATTAATCATTACTCTGATGGAACGTTGAAAGTGACCAAGCTATAGTTGGATCATCGTTTAAAAGCCGCTAAAAGATGATTTTTGGAAACAAAAAGAGAATTGTGTCAGCTCGAGAATGAAGAGATTCAACTTCTCAAGAAATCATTGAATACCATTGATGAGAGGTTGATCTTCCGCTCAACTCTAAGACGCTTGGAAGTTTTGCTTGGACTGAATCGACAATGTCAAAGAGAAGAGCGACATTGGTTACTAAGGGGGAGATTGTTAAGTCTATTTTGAATAGTAATCAATGTATTTATTAACCGTGGTCTTAACTGTGTTTAGCTTGCTTATATGTATCAGCTTAGGCCTTGGGGTATTTAAGTCCCTTAGGTGTTTTGTCTTTGTAACTTTGGAGCTCATTTGAATATATTAGATTACATTTGGCGCACACTCTCTCTCTCTACTTTCTCTCTCTAAGATTTGGTAGATCTTGGATTATCAGCATGCATTCACTTCATCAGTACTATTCAATCGAGTGGACCAGGGATATCACTCCCATCATACAAGAGGAACAAATCCTCACTTGATCCTTGCTAGTACTACTAAGTGATATATGATATACCCAACAACTATTCTATTACCCAATTACAAAATGATTAAAATCAATTATCGAAGTACATCACTCATACAAAGCAAACTCCATAAGCTCAAGTCAAAGGACTAACTGTACGATGACCACATGAGAAACGTCTAGACACTCATACGACATCCAATGAAACGTTATCATAGCCAGTCACATCCGGTACACAAGATCCCATCTCGTACCCATATGTGGATTATGTATCTCTATACAAATCCCTGCATATACTAGTCATACCGAACTAATTCAACCCAAACCCAAATTAATACTTGACTAGAGACATTTTTTAATACATTATTCTATGGTTATTATTACGTTTAGATATAACACAAAATAATCCATAAACATAATTATTGGCAGTGCCTTTCACTAACTAATATCATGAAACAATGTTCAAATAGAATCATCCAATGATTGGATTTTGAGCATACACACTAACAAAACCTTCTCCCTTTCATTTACTTAATAAAAAATCTAGTTTGAGTCTAGGCGTCCTAAGTCATTACCTAAGTCTTTCAAACTTATGCTCCGATACCAATTTGTAACAACCTCAAATCTAGAAAGAGATACTAATTTAATTTTTTCTAACTACATCAATTGAAAGATAAATTCCCTTCTAACAAGAAATAACTGAATCACCTAAAATGACAATTTAAGGTTTAACATCATTGATTACAAATCAAACCTTACACAAGGTCTATAATAGGGATGGGTTTAAAATCCAACAATGGTGTCTCCCTCGAAGTTACGGAAAACATCCTCGAATGACTAAATTCTTGCCGTCCATCTAACTAGGACTCCACTCTCCACTGTATCGCTAGCACATTCCCCAACAAGGACCTGATGCACATGTCGACAAATAAAAATGTTAGGTTTAACACCTAGTGAGTTCAAGCAGTTTTCATTTCTAATATAAAATGGTAAAACTGAAAAGATGTTATTTCAATTACAGTTTTGCAAATGAAATGTAGTTAATAAAAAAGCAACATCTTTTCCAAAACCCACCATTATTATGATGAAATCTCATTAATCATAACACTCATTTATCATGGGACCAAAACCCAATACTCACACAAAAAAATAATATGATTAAATATTTATATACCGAAAATACGGATAAAACTTTATTAAGCAAAACACCTAAAGAACATGGGTAAGGTGCAATACCTGGAAAAACGAAACATCGATAAGTTGCAAGATACCAAAACCATAAGGTATAGATACACTCTGTACCCAGAACAACATCAAAAACATGGATAATACACTATCCTGAAATAGCACCATTCGGTGACGGGGGAGACCTATTTCCATGAAGTGGCGAAACACTAAGTAATCCACATCGAGATGTTGACGAGCAAATCACCCCTATATAAAAGCCCTGGTAATTACTCTTATTGGGGCTAAGATAAGAACATCAAAACTCCTTACTTAGTCAATCCCCAAGTTACAAGATGAGAACATCAAAACTCCTCATTTGCCTAAAATCAAAGGTTCTAAAAGGGAACATCAAAACTCCTCCTTTGTCCCAAACCAATGATATCAAGAAGAGAACCTCAATACTTTTCTCATGTCATGACCAAAAGAGCCCAAACTTAGAATATCGAAACTACTCACTTGACTAAACCCTATGGCTTCAAGACGAGGACATCAAAACTCCTCGCTTGGCAAACACGACTGACATATATGCCTATAGATCCAATGCAATTATGTCTAGATTACATGACTCCAAATGAATGACCAACATACACAAAACTTTTATTCTCAAATAAAACTGCAATAAATGCATATCATGTCCGAAGTTCAACATAGAGCAAACATAACTGGACAAATGTCCCCAAGACTCATTTGAGTCAAAATCGAGCCAATAACTCAACAATATAATTGACTATTTAATAAAAATCAATATATACCAATAAAACACTATTACCCAATAGTTTATACAACTTATGCCCAAAAGATGTGATTATCTTTATTATAGATTCAAAGATTGGGCAAACTCCCCAAAACACACCATAACTTCAAAGACACATTTCTAAATAAGCAACTCTTCTGAGACCTTGAATTAGAATCTGAGTGACCTAACTTATCTCATTAATCAATGCATCCCAGTTGCCTTCTTCTGATCAAGAAAAATATTGGTAACTATTGGAGACTTAGATAATTATTAGAGGCACATTAACAACATTTTCAAGAAAGTTGATACGAGTGTACACCCAACATATCTTCTAGAGGCAGTCAGGCAGTGATGAAGTCTAACCTTGCTGAATTCAAAAAGGCCATGATCAAATTCTTCAATGAAATAGACACCAAGTTTGTGGCTAAGTCTAAATCAACAACTTTTGTTCTAGTTGCTTACCAGAGATTAAATGCTATTAAGAGCATTGTTGAAGACAACATTAAGGTTGTCAAGAAGTTGTTCAATAAAAAAAATTGATTTGGTCTCATTTTGGGACTTATGAAGCCGCAACTTCTGAATTAAAAAGGAAGTTCGATTATTCTAATCTGAGTATCATATTAGATTCTTAAAAGAGAAGAAAGGACCTTTTTGTGCCAGAGTCACAATCTTCAATACATTAGATCATGAAGCCAAGAAATAAAGGATAGCCTCCTCCTCTACCTCTCATGTATCTACCAAAGAAACATCCAAGGACTCAACCCCTATTTCAGTGGTATTGACTTTAATTTCTCTATTGTCTATAACACCCACTTAGAGCCAACAAGTCTACTGATCAGATTGCTTTTGATACTCTACTCTTTGCGATGTGAACAATTGTCATTTAGAGCGTCCAAGCTCCTATGCTTACTATTGATGTTATCATCTCAACCTCTGTTACACTTGAAGTCTTTGAAGTTCCAAATATTACTACCACTGCTCATGATGAAGTAATCAATTTCTCCTTATCTGAATCCTGATCTGGATCAGTTACTTTTGTTGTTCCTATAATTGTTGATCTAGATCCATTATATGTAGTTTCACTCAAAAAAACTTATGTCACTGAGCCTATCTTTGACCTTGTCGTATTTGAACCACCATCCATTGAATTTGTTCAAGTCACCATCAGTCATTGAGACTTACACAAAGAATAAACTATTGTTTGGTGCTCCTGTCAAGTCAAGCCTCATTCAAAGCATTTCCAGGGTACCAAAATTCCCGAGCTCTCTAAGTAAAGAACCAAGGATCATGACTAAACCAATATTCGCTCTAACTACTAATGAACCCCAATATGTTGATATTATGAAGTCCTCTGATCTTAACCAACCATCCACTCAGGCTAAGGATCAACCTTTAAAGATTGTATGGGAGAGGTCTTCGCCCAAACGTATTCTATGGAAAGAAAGGTTGATGCCTTTCCACATTCAGATCCGAAGTCCAAGAAGCGAGCAACTCCAACCAAGTCTCCAAAATCAAAATCTCCAAAAGATAATATCCAGTTGCTCCATCTTCAGAACCAACAACTGAGACTACTCCATCTATGTTAAAGACTGCATCTGCTAAACCCTCATCTTTTGAACCCAAGAGACCAATTGAATATATCTCCATGGAGAAAATTCATCAATACATGTATCATGAGAAAGAAAACTTAGAGATGACCGCATATGATCATATTATTTGTCGAGAAGAGTATGAAGACATTCATGCAAGATATGCCAGAATGATACTATTAGGTCATTAAAGATTTATAGATGACCTCCTTTTCGTATCATCAACTCCTACTTTTATTATTTGAGCATCTTTTTATACTTAGATTATTTAAGGTTCTTTGTAATAGCTTAGTCATGCTTCAAAAGATCGGTGAAGTCGAAGACCAACCAAAATCAAAAAGAACTAAATATTCAGATGTGGATCAAGATAAACTTCCAATCTCACTAAGCTATCCACCTGCCGAATTGTAGTACTCTAAATCGGCAGGATCCTCCTCTAGCCAATTTATTCTTATCAAATCGGTTGGACCTTCTCCTGCCGGTTTCACCTTCACAAATCGGTTGGTCCTCCTTCTACCAACTTCCTTCTGACAAAAAGGTAGACACCTTTCTCTTTTTGCACAGAAGATCTTAACCAAATCATGGAATGATGGGGACATTCTCCAAAGGTTCAGAAAAAGGATGTTTGTCGTTTATATCATTTTCAGGTGTTGTGTACAACAAGGTTCTAAGGTCAACTATGTTCCATATTGAGACAAAAAGGATTCTTGTCTTTTTGAATGACATCTCTAACATTCAATCCCAAGATAAAAAGTGTCCGCATGCATTTAATGCACATGGTGGTATATAAAAGTGAAGACTTTTCCCATGCAAGGTTACGCTTTTGTAAAGAGATCTCAGTGCACTCAAACAAAAAGTTGGCAAACTTGTTCTCTCCATTTCCATAGCTTTACTCTTTGTGTTTGAAGTTGTGTTCTTGTTTCTTTGTGATAGATTGTTAGAATAAATTTACTTGTTCTTTTCGCAACAATCTTAAAAGTTTTCTATGTGTAATTCTTAATTTTATATCAATAAAGAATTAAATTAAGTGAAATTTTTTGCGTATTGTATTCTGAGAATGTAAGAATCCCAGAATTTAAGCACAATTCATTCAAGATTGATTTGACAATTTAAAGTCTAGAGAGAGAGTAGTGAGAGAAAGACACAATCGTATATCTCACAGAATGATTTACAATGTATTACAAGCTTTTTTTCCCTCACAATACTACAGGTATTTATATCAAGGACTAAAACTCTCATATCCCTATTTCTACAAATACTTACAAGCTTATACAACTTGTTGACTTTACAAGACTTGACTATTTGACTTTTCTACATTAAATCTTGGATACAATTTATACACTAGCATTCTCCCCCTTTGTATTCAAGATTTAATAAAAATTTGACAATCGTCTTCAATGCTTGGTTCTTCAAACTTTGACTCTGACAGCTTTAAACATTGAAGCTTTGACAATCTTCAAAACACCGATACTTTCAAGAATCTTGAAAAATCTTTCACAAAGTCTTTAAACATCCATCAAGTCATGAAAAAAACATTGAAATTCTTGAAACTTCATTAAACTCTTCATCTTTGAACTTCTGTCAAAAGAATATTTCAAAACTTTGAGGAATATTTGATTTCGTATCTTCATCTCTCTGATCTCTGGACTGTCTTCAGAAAACCAACTTTCTCGAATCATCTTTGTTTCTTCAAAATCTTTTGAATCAAAATTTCATTCAAATTTTCATCTGTTTTGAAGTGTGACTTAATCTTCATTTGACTTGAACTTTCTGAAATTCTCCACAAGTCTTTTCATTTTGACAACTCTTCATGACTTTGAAATTTAACTTTGTAAAATTTCTCCCCCTTTTTGATGAATTGTGAGAATCAAAATCATCAAAACTCATTTCAAAGTCAGCTCAGTCTTTGAAACTTCTCTCCCAATTAAACAATATAGAACAGTCTTCATGATCTCTTCTAGTAAAGTTTGAACATTCTCCCCCAATTGATCTGATAATGAGTCATCAATTCATAAATTTATTCATCTGAATCTTTCCAAATTCAAACAAATTGGAATGATAACCCTGAATCAACAAATGAAACAGTTAGGAATGCCTGTCAGTAACACAAAGTTACTATGTACAATGTAAGGAGCTTAAAGTGATGTTCACTCCCCAGGACTTCCATTCAATCATTGAAAAACACAAGGTATTTTCTATGAATGTTCTGACAGAAAAATAGATTTTCTGTATGCTCGTGCTTGTGTTATGAAAGAATTAAGCACAATAATTGTGTTTCATAAGGCTCAAAATATGTAAACCATTGAGACAACAATGATTATACATAGACTCAATTATGCATGATGAGGGGTCGAAGGTGTGGCAACTTTCCTTCTTGTTCAATATCAGTATCTTCCAAGTGAAGTACCAATAGAGTATGTGTTGCCTCCCCAAAAAATGTGAAACATTCTCTTTTTAAGAAAAGAATGAGTAGCTGGTGGGGTGTTATGCAAGAGATGGCATGGTCTAGTTGCCTTTTTCAATGTCGTTCACGAAGAATTGTGAAACAATAGTTTATGTGGCTGCCCGGCTCAGAAAGAATTTTGGTGCAGAGTTTAATATTCTTTTACTCTGAACTCTCACCCTCTTTCTTTTAAACATATATGCTTACTTCTAACCAATCTCTCTTTTCCATTTTACCTCATCACACACCACTCTCAATCTTTTGACCCCTCTCCCCTCAATCACTCAGGGAATACTTCCTGGGTTGGAAACACTGGTTATCGTGAATCCATGGAAGTTCTGTTAAGTTCTCACACTGAATCCCATGTATTTTCCTAAAAGCATATGTATCTCAATGATTTTCTTGACGTTAAAGCTCAAGAAATCAATTGTCAGTGTATGTATGCTCATTAAAAATCAGAATGAAATTTGAGCATTTTAAGCATTTAAGATTTCTCAAAACTTTGTATGAATGAATAATCATGAAGGAATAAAAATGTTTTGAGAATCTGACAATGATTAAGATCAGATCAAAATTCATGAAGAATAATATTCTGGGAAATCAAAGACGTAAGTTGTTTATATGAACAATATATAAACATATTAACAATGAAGGCATAGATAATGATGAAATGACGTTTGATTCAAACAACAGTGAATAGCAAACGGGAGTATTACCATAGAAAGATTAAACGTTTGATACATGGTAATAACAAAATCAAGTGAAGTACTAAACCGGTGTGTGTGAATACTTGACAGTATATAGACAAGATAATACACAAGTATTAATCTTTGGAAACACACTGTCAGTAAACTTTAAAGCTCAAATTATGAAAAACCTTTAAAATCACAATTCTAGATTCATGAAATCTTTTGAGAATATAGAAGTGGTTTGAACATTTAAGAAAATGTTTTTCATGTTCGAAAGTTATTCTTCTTTCAAACAATCAGAGATTAAGATCAGAAGATACTTACCTTTAAGCTCCCCCTCAAATCATGATAAAATGATTTATATTCTGATAAGCTCCCCCTGGATATTTGCATAATATCCTTGTTCTTAAACTTTTAAGAATGGGTCCAGATTTGTTGTAATCAGAAGCCGCAATTCTTGACATTGAAATACGGGTCTTGAACTGTGTTATTCAAGAGCCACATTCCTTGACATTTAAGTCCATGTTTTGAACTGTTTTGTTCAAAATCCTTTGTTCTTGCTCCCCCTTAAACCCTGGGTGCCCGCAACACAGATTTAGCTTTTGGTACCCACTTGTATTTGGGTTCTGATGTGTTAGTTGCAGTTCTTGTGGGGGTTACATAGTAACAACCATACCAGTAATTGAAAAAATTATTACTTACAAAGTCATTTGATCCACAGTAAGAACAACAAATCTTCTTTTGAGCAATCCTGATCAAATGGTTAGTAGAGTAAAACATATCAGGTTTACCAAAAGATTTACCTTTATGCGCACTGTTTTTTTTCGCATTTGATGTGGAAGCAGAGGCTTTGTCATCTTCTACTCATCTAAAGAATCTTTAACTCTCCAGACCATCTGTCCTTTCTTAGAATGCTTTCCAAGAGATTTAAGATAAAAGCTCGTTGGACTATCAACAAACTTCTCATAAAATAGATTTGATGGTTGGATCTGATTTGATTTGACATTGTTTGATTTGACACTTTTCTTTTTTAAAACATTTTTCTCATGAATGGAACTTGAAGAAGTTTTAATAGAACAAACTGATTCGGTTGAATTGTCATAAGGTGATTGATTAATCACATCAGCTGAAATCTTTTCTTACAATTCAACATTTACATCTTACAAGTCCTTTATTTTTCCAGTCAAAATGTTTCTTTCAGCAATAATTGTGTCAAACTTTTGTTTTAAATCAGATTTAGCCATCTGTTCTTTTAGAATGTCTGAGGATAGAACAGTTAACTTGGATGTGAGCTTAGATATTTTTTATTCAAAGATTTGACGCTCTTGCTCAAAATCTTTTTCTAAGTTCTTGTTTTGTTCAGAAATATCTTTGAAAATCCCAACATTTCTCTTCTCAGCATTTTTCTTTTCAAGCTCAAAAGACTTTTTCTTTTCTTGAAAACATTTCCTTTCTTTTTCAAGTAACTCTTGTAATGCAGAGATCTGTTTGGGAAGTTCAACAGTTTTATCTTCAAGAACTTTTCTCTCTTTGGCAAAAGTGTCTCTTTCTGTATTTAAAATCTTTTCAAACTCAGACACTTTCTTTGAGAGTTTAATACATCTAAGCTCAAAATCCTTTTTCTCTTGTAAAGTTTTCTTAGAAAGATCAGACAACTGTTGAGTAGAAGATTTCTCTGAATCAGCTTTAACTTTATTTGCTTGGAGGCTTTTCTTCAGTTCAGCATTCTTTAACTCCAACGCAGATATCTTGTCTTCAAAAGCCTTAAACTTGTGTTGAAGCTCAACTGATTCAGCTTGCAATTCTGAAGATTTATTTTCAGTTGTCTTCAGTTGGTTTGAAGATTCATAATCTTTCTCTCTTTCAGCTTTAACTCTTTCTCACATGTCACAATAGTATTTTCTTTTAATACAATATATTTCTCTTTCTATTTAATCTCTTTCTCTTTTGCACTGATTATACCTGCAAAATTAGATTTAGCATAATTAGCACATTTTTCACAATCATAAGTTTTATCAGAATTTTACAATTTAGATTTCAACTCCTGAATTTGTTTTCGAAGAGCTGAATTCTGATTTTTTCAGTTTATCACGTTCAGCCTCTATTGTCGGTATCTCGGGCATGTACAAGACAGCAACATATCTGGCTGACAGTACAATATTTCCTCTCTCGTCAGTAGTAGGCATCTTGAATGATAGATGAGCCTAAAATGATCGTTCCCAAATAATTCAGAAAAGTTGACAGAAAGTCAAACTCAGATCACTACTTGAAAAATTTTCTCAGAAAAAATCTAACTCTAGAACTCGCAAACCACAGAAACTCGCAGATCACAAAACTCGCAAGTAACTATTCACTGAGCTTCTCGCAAAACTTGTTGTGCACGAATAAGGAACTCGTATGACACTACATGCACGAACTGAGAAACTTGCTAGCAACGTTATGCGCGAAGTTACTTCTCGCAAGGTGTTTCGTGCGCGTATTTGACTTAGAAGAATTCAAAATTTGAACTTCTCGCAAACAAATGCAAACTCGCAAGACAAATACCTCATGCGCGTTCCATACTTAGAAAATATTGACAAACTAAGAACTCGCTAAGAAGAAACTCGCACGTCTAGTAAACTCGCAAGTCACTGTTCATTTCACTTCTCGCAAGTGACTTGTGCGCGTTTTGTCACTTCACGCAAACAGTTTTGTGCGTGAACTAGCTTCTTGTATGATACTTTATGCGCGAACTAGTCCAAACTCGCATAAAATATCATATTCATTGTCGTGCACGTTCTTCAATATGTGTGTGTTCTTGATTTGTGCGAAATATAGATCTTGCGCGTTCTTGCCTCTAAGTTTCAAAAATCGGTCCACAATCCTTAATTCCTGCAATTAGAACTTGAAAATGTACAAGATTGATCGACTAAACATTTAGAACACATTTCTAATACAATGATTAGGCTAAAACCCTTAAAATCACCATGATTCGATTTAAACAGTGTTCGATGAATATTTTTCAAGAAAATCAAAATTTCAAAAATTTGAAATCGATTTAGTGATAAATTTGTGATCGAATTTAAACAAGAAACATTCTAAAACAGTATTCGATCACCATGAAATCAATTTCACACACAAACAACAATGATTCAAATGAAATTTGATTCAACAGTAAAAAAATGATACGATCTGCGTGTTCTTGATTTTTCAAGAATTTGATCCAAATTTGGTGATGAAATCTTTCTGAATATGAATGAGTTCAGCTCTGATATCAATTGAGAATGTAAGAATCCCAGAATTTAATCACAATTCATTCAAGATTGATTTGACAATTTAAAGTCTAGAGAGAGAGTAGTGAGAGAAAGACACAATCGTATATCTCACAGAATGATTTACAATGTATTACAAGCTTTTTTTCCCTCACAATACTACAGGTATTTATATCAAGGAATAAAACTCTCATATCCCTATTTCTACAAATACTTACAAGCGTATACAACTTGTTGACTTTACAAGAATTGACTATTTGACTTTTCTACATTAAATCTTGGATACAATTTATACACTAACATATACGATACTTGTTTACCTTTGCCATTAATTTTTGGGACCAATAAGTGGTATCAGAGCAGGTCAGTTCAATCTAATTAACTTGATCTGAAATGGCATCATCTTCTTCCACAAACAATGGCTCTTCTCTTCAAAACTCTTCTACTACCTCATACGACAATGACTCTATAGCTAAACCACCAAAGTTCAATCCCAATAACTTCTCTCTGCGGAAAATTCATATGATTCTCTTCTTGGAAGGGATTAAAAGTAGATATATTACTGTTCTTCGTGACGGACTTATTCTCCCTAGAGTCTGGGCTCGTTTCGAAACCCAAAAACTCGTACTGATCCTTAAAAATCTGTTATTGTTGATGGTTCTGATGATTCTTCTGATGAAGAACGATTTCATGCAACTGGTAGATATATCCTTAAGAAACCTATCAAATACAATGACTTTGACAGACATCTTGTAGATCTTGGCACTAAAGTGAGAGCCATAATTGCTCTCTCCCTCCCTGATGAGGTTTATCAGTCCTTGGTTAACTTTTCTACCACCAAGGAAATGTGGTCAACCTTGTGCATTCTGTATAAGGGGATAGATGAAGTAAAGAAGAGCAAAAAGATTGCTCTCATCAGAATATATGGATTCTTTTTCATGAAAAAGGAGAATCTCTCTTTGACTACTAAAATAGTTTTAACAGGCTTCTCAACAACCTAAAGTTGTTGGGAAGAGTATATGACAATGAGGAAGTTTTATGCAAGTTCATGGATGGTATTCCTGATTTTTGGGAAACCATATGTACTTGTATCAAGACTACCAAAAATCTTGATCGTATGCCTCTTACTTTTCTTTTTGGGTCTTTCTTCAACTATGAGCAAAATAAGATCCAAAGGAAGTCTATCATAAAGGAAATAAAAAGCTCCTCTGTAACTCTTATTGGTGACACTTCCAAGAAACTTATGTGTATCCCTTGAATCACTTATCCTTCTAAGGACTCTGACCATGAAAGTCAATATGATTCAAATCACCATTCAGAGGAATATCTTAGTGAGGACGATGATGAAGGTGAAGAAACTTCGGTTGATCAGTTGTCTAATGAAATGGCCATGCTTGCTGGATTTCCAAAATTTAAATCTCAATTTCCTTCCCGTCGATCCAAGTTTGGCCTAAAATCTTCTTACTCTCTTTCTAAAAGATTCTCTGACAAGTCAAATGAGGAGTGTTATAATTGTGGCAACAAAGTCCACTTTTCCTCTGTGTGTAGGAGCAAGTACTTATGAAGATCCAAAACCTCTTCTTCTAACCAAAATTCTTCTAAATCTAGAAGAATGAGACCTGACTTTGCCAACAGGTCTCCCTTCTGAAAATCCTATCAATTCTCTCTAAAAGAAAACATTTATCGGGCCAAAAAGTACAAGGCTAAATATAAGAGGGAAAAGGAGAGAAATGAAGGCATCATCAGAAAAGGAAAAGGCCTTATGCCCGAAACCCATGACTGGGTTGATAAGCCGACCTCTGAGGGTGACAATGACATTTCTAACAAGTGTTTGATGGCTAAAATAAATGACATAGTCGAACCTGAAGATCATGACATGATAGTTGCACTTGTCTCTACTGAGTGATCCTCCTCCTCATCTCAGGTACATCCCTTTCACTCTCTCACTTCTTCTGAAAAGATCGAAGCTTTTGACTCCTTAACAATTGATTTCTATAATGAAAAGGATGCCAAGAGAAAGGCCAATGCTCAAATCAAATCTCTTTCCTCTCAACTTCAGATCTGTCTTTCTCAACTTAAACATTTTGACAAAATCAAAGTTGATCTTGAAGACTTGAAAACCATTAACTACATTATTGCTAAAGAGAAAAACAAAATGTTCAAACGTCTTAAAAGAGGGCAAGAAATCGTGAACAAATGGACAAGTTCTTCCAAAAATCTAGAAAAGATTTTTCAAGATCAGATGTCTTTTGATGATAAATGTGGTCTAGTTTTTGGAAAATGGAAGTTGATTTTTCTTCCACTCAAGTTCCTTCCTCTTCTTCAAAAATTCCCTCTTCTTCTGGTGAACTCACCGATTCTGACTCTGGTGACTCCCAGTCTCCCACTCTGTGCATTCCTTAGATTTTTGTGAATCTCATAAATTTGGCATGTTTGTCAAGGCCAAAGATTCTACTCCTCAATCTCAACCTGAGGAAGCTCAAGGATCAAATGATCTTGCCAAACCCATTCATGATCTTCATAAATCCTTAAATCTTGACGAAGCCTCTTCTCCTTCTCCTAAACCTTCAAAATTTCCAAAAAGAAATTCTTAACCTCCTTCAAATAAGTTCTCCATCTATGACAAAGGAAAATCAGTAGTATCTGATTTACCCTTAAAGAGAAAAATGCCCTCTTCTTCCAAAAATGAACCTCCTGTTCTTCCCACCAAGTTCATTCCTAGACCTGTGAAAAAGGAATCTGTGGACCTAGATCTAAGGGTATCTCTAACTCATCTCTTCTTATCTCTGAAAAAGGAATCCTTGGACCAAAGCCTAGCCCTTTATCTACTTCTAAACCAATTAAGATCAATGTTAAGGGCAAAGACAAAGATTTGGGTCAGAAATCAAAGAAAATATTTATTTATAGAAAATGCTACAATTGTGGGGACACCTTTAACTTAGAGAAGAATTGTCCCAAAGATCAAATTGAAAGAAAGAACTTTGATTATTCTTCTTCTTCCTCCACTAATCCTAAAAGACCCACCTCAAAATGGGTACCAAAGGATTGATTTTTCTATGACTGCAGGTATTTGAAGATAAACAAATCTAGTATCTAGATAGTGGGTGTTCAAGGTACATGACCGGCAACAAATCTCTTCTCCTCAACTATGTGACTGAAAAGGGACCTTCTGTAACCTTTGGAGACAACTCTAGAGGTTCCACAAGAGGGTATGGAACTCTCTCAAATGGTTCCATCACCTTCAATAAAGTGGCCTATGTTGAAGGACTAATTCATAACCTCTTGAGCATTAGTCAGCTATGTGATTTAGAATACATTGTCACTTTCGAGCTCAGTGTGTGTACCATCACAGATAAAAACAATCATATTGTTTTATCTTGTGTTAGAAAGGACACTGTGTACATCATCAACATGAGTCAAAGCTCAGTTGAAGGAAGTATCTGCTTCATATCAGAAGATCCTGCTAAAAAAATTGTCTTTGGCACAAATGTCTATCTCATCTCAACTTTAAGACATTGTATACTCTCTCCAACAAAGATCTTGTTGTTGGAATGCTCATGCTATCTTTTGTGAAAGAAAAGCTATGTGCAGCTTGGGAGAAGGGAAAACTGATTGAATCCTCCTTCAAATCCAAGCAATGCTTCTCAATCTCCAATCCTCTTCAAATGCATCACATGGACCTATGTGGACCAGTCAGCACTCCAAGTCTTCGTGGAAAAAGGTACATTCTTGTAATTGTTGATGAATTTACACGTTACACCTGGGTATCCTTTCTCAGGTACAAAAGTGACACTACTGAAGAAATCATCAATTTCATCAAGAAATCTGAGGTGTTGAACGGGAAACTAGTTAGATCTATAAGAAGTGACAATAGCACTGAATTCAGAAATGCCACCCTATAAGCCTTCTTCAATGACAAGGGTATCTCTTTAAACTTTTCAGTTGTCAGAACTCCTCAACAAAATGGTGTTGTGGAAATAAAAGAATATAACTCTATATGAGGTAGCCCGATCCATGCTAAGTGAGTCTAACTTACCCACCTACTTTTGGTCTGAAGCAATCAACACCGCCTACTTCACTCAAAATTGGTCAGTAGTTGTGAAAAGGCATAACAAAACTCTCTATGAAGTCTTCTATGTCCGATAACCCAATATCAGTTTTATTCATGTATTTGGCCGTTTGTGCTTCATCCTTAATGACCGGGAAAACCTTGGGAAATTTGATAGCAAGGCTGATGAAGGAATCTTCATGGGGTATTCTCTTACTTCAAAGGCCTACCAAGTCCACAATATTCAGAGGAAATGCATTGATGAGTCTGTCCATGTTAAATTTGATGACTATAAATCATCTTGTCTCTCGTGTGATGATGATGAATTAAATCAATGGATCACCTCATGTATGGGTGAAGATTCACAAAATCATTCATGCAACAATAACCCTTCTGTTCCCTTCATACTTGAGTCATCTTCTCAAATTAATGACCCATCTACTTCATCACCTTCAAACCCAAATCTTCAAATAATCATATTTGAGGATCCAACTGATCCTATTTCTCCTCACAACCCCTCTCCTGAATCAACTCCTATCACTCCAGCCAATCCTTCTTCTTCTCAACCTCACAAAATGCTTCCTACACCTCTTCCACCAGTTACTAAATGGACAAAAGACCATCCCATTGATCAAATTATTGGTGATCAGCAAGCTGGAGTTCAAACTAGAAGAGGAGTAGGTAACATTTTTCTCTATGTGAACTTTATCTCCATCATAGAACCAAAGAAAGTGGAGGAAACTCTAGCCCATCCATGTTGGATAACATCCATGCAAGAAGAACTTTCTCAATTTGAAAGAAACAAAGTTTGGAGACTTATTCCACGTCCTTCTAGGAAGACAACTATTGGTACCAAATGGGTCTTCAGAAATAAGATGGATGAAGAAGGTACGGTGATCCGCAACAAATCCAGACGTGTTGCTCGAGGATATCGACAGGAGGAAGGGATTGACTATGATGAAACCTTTGCTCCTGTTGCTAGACTTGAAGCTATAAGAATCTTTCTTGACCATGTTGCTCACAAGAACTTCTGAGTCTTCCAAGTGTATGTTAAGAGTGCCTTTCTCAATGGAGAGCTAGCTGAAGAAGTCTATGTGAAACAACCTCTTGGTTTTGAAGACCCCTCTCATCCTGACTATGTGTACAAAATTGACAAAGCTCTATATGGTCTTAAACAGGCTCCTTATGCCTGGTATGACACTTTGTCAGACTTCTTGCTTGCTCACAAGTACTCAAGAGGTAAAATTTGACAACACTTTGTTCCTTAAGAAGACTGCAGGTAATATACTTCTTGTTCATATCTATGTGGATGATATCATCTTCGGTGCCACTAATGAATCTCTTTGTCAGGAGTTTGCCTCTCTCATGAAAAGCAAATATGAGATGAGCATGATGGGAGAACTCACATTTTTTAGATCTTCAAATCAAACAAACATCTGAGGGGATTTTTAAAAATCAAAGAAAATACATTCATGATCTTCTCAAGACATTTAATTTTGAAAATTGTTCTCCCATAAAAACTTCAATGGCACCACCTCTGAAAATTCATGCTGACCCTGATGGAAATCGGTTGATATCACAAATTTCAGAGGGATGATAGGTTCTCTTATTTATTTTAATTCTAGCAGACCTGATATCATGTTTGTTACTTGTCTGGGTGCGCGTTATCAAGCCAATCCTAAGGAATCTCATTTGGCTGCTATAAAACGCATTTTTAGGATTCTTAAGGGTAACTTGAATATGGGTCTTTGGTATCCCAAAGACTCAGCTTTTGATCTAATTGGGTATTTAAATTCCAACGTTGCAGGATCAAAGGTTGATAGGAATAGCATACCAGGAAGCTGCCAATTACTTGGTGAAAAATTGGTCAGCTTGTCCTGTAAGAAACAACACTCAGTCTCCACCTCTACTGCTGAAGCTGAGTATGTATCTATTGGAAGCTGTTGTGCTCAAATCTTGTGGATGAGGAATCAACTTCAAGATTACAAACAAATCTACTCCAAAGTACCCATACTATGTGAAAACTCAAGTGCAATAGTTATTGCCAACAATCATGTGTTTCACTCTCACTATAAGCACCTTGATATCTGATATCACTTCATTAAAGATCACATTTCAAAAGGTGATGTAGAAATACACTTCATCCCTACTGATCTTCAGCTAGCTGAATAGTTTACCAAACCTTTTCATGAAGCTCGGTTCAACTTTCTAATCGGAGAGCTAGGTATGTTAAATCTTGATCCTTAAAAAAATTCCCTTCTTTCAGCTAGTCTCTTATTCGGCTAAGTCTCTCATCTTTCGACTAGTCCTCTCATCGGCTAGCATCATCCTCCTCACTTTTCGGATAGTCTCTTTTTTGTTCACACTTAGGTTGGTTTATCATTAGGATAGACCTTTTCGGATTATCACCCTTCAGTTACTCTTGTTACGACGGTCATCCTTTGGCTACTCTTCAGATAATCCACTCCTCACTCTTCAGCCACTTCCTTTTTTTCTAGTCCTTACTATTCGAACTACTTTCGACTACTCCAATAAACCTTAGCCATCATTAATCGGCTAGTTGTTTGCTGATCCTTTTTGGCTCGCCTTCCTTTAATCGGCCACTATCCCTTCAGCCACCATTTTCGACTAGTTACCCTTCGACAAGTAACTATCCAATTTCAATCCTCTCTCAATTTTTTCCTTTTGTTCTTATTCTTTAGCGGTTCCATCATGACGTATGTCACATCATGTGTCAGGGACATGACCGTCTCATTTCCCCACGATCTCTATAATGGCCTGCTGCCTGACACCCTTTCGTCTACCCTCATTATTATTTTTTTTTCCATGCACCCTATACCCCTATCACCCTTTTCGATCTTTCCAATTCCTCTGATATAAATACCAACTTCACCCTCCTCACTTTCACTTTTACCATCCATCTTCAACCTCATGATGCTCTTCAACCACTCCCACCAAGGCGTCCAAGTCAAGCAAAAGTGAGCCTCTTGCACGAGACTTGTTTGTGTTCCACCCTTGCAACCATACGGATAGGTTCAAGTTTGATCCGTCTCATCCCGAGTTCAATCAGGTATCGATCTTCCTCCAACAATCACCCCTTTAGTTTGCCTTTACCGCCACTCCCAAAATGAGCAAACTGCTCCTTGGGAATTTTTTGCTTACATGTGTTTATGACCCCAAAAAAGACTCCGTCTTGGCCTCCATTCTTTCTGATATGGATGATCATGACCTCACTTTTGGGAGGCTCTCAAACTCCCAACCTTCCCCTCTAATGATGAGTTTCCCATCGGAAATTAGCATGAAGAGGTGGTTGTTGCTCTCAACTACCTTTCCGAGGGAAAAGACAAGGGCATCGGGACTCTCCTCCGCAAACATATGGGGGTGTTTGGAATTTCTTTTTCTCCCAGATCATCCATTGTCTTTCCCGGAAAACGGGAGGTTTAGATCAATCTCCCTCATACACCACCCAACTAGCTCATGCTCTGATGTTCTAACGAAAAATCGACTTTGCTTGATACTTCTTCAATGACATCGTTTCGGTGATATCTCCTCCTCGTTGACCATAAGTTGCTCTTCCTTGGTTTCTTTCCTTGATCATCAACCACAAGTTGCAAGATGCCCTACTGGCCGATTCCAAATTGCCCGAGCCGAAGATCATCATCAATTTTTCTGCTCCCAAAGTTGGGAAGCAAATTCTGAAAAAAGAACCTCGTATACCGATCGAGCGCTCTTGGCAGGTATGGTTTCCTTTGTTCTTGCACCCAAGCCAAAGTGGGGGCATGCTGAAAGATCATCTGCTACCAAGTTGGTTGGTTCTTCGGTTGTTATCCCTTTGGTGGACCCTTCCTCCCCTCCGCCCTTGCTTCAATGACTATACCACCAAAAAAACCTTTGATGGCTACCTAAGTCAAACCCCCCTCTTAAAAGCATAGGAGCTCCTCATCCCCTCCTAAGTCTCATCTAAAGAGACTTAGGAAACCTTTCGTGGCCAAGCCTCCTACTCCACCAACCGATTCTCAAAAATCGGTAGGTGTTGAAATTATCCCCACCGGACTAGGGGAATCTGCTAAGCCCGAAGTCACCTCCTTCGTTCCCTCTCAAAAGGGTGCGATTGTAAAAATGGGGACCCTCACCAAGCCCTCCTCGACTTATTCCTTGGTCGATGAGGATGATCAGGACACCTCCCTAGTCTAGGGTCCCTCTTCACCACCGCATAGACTAACACTCGGGACTCATAGTCCCGATGACTTTGCATGGTCCAAGGAAGCATCAGCCATTCTAGGGGCCGATTTGGAGGATCTGGAACATTTTCTTGACTTTCTTCTCTTTAATACAGGCTCCAAGCCCTCCCCCAAGCTTGCCCTGTGTTTTCATGAAGAACGAGATCCTTCCCCGGCTAAAAGCAAAGAGGTTTCTCCCTCCACCTCCCCGACAAATACTTCCTCCCCCCCAGCCGAAAACTTCCCCCCATCCGAAATCACCCCCCAGCCGAAAACATCCCCCCAACCAAAACCATCACCCCCGCCAAAATCTCCCCCCCCCCCCCCGAAGCCCTCACCAAAACCAAGCCCCTCAGCAAAGGCCTTACCATCCGACACCACTTCCTACAACTCTTCACCCGACATCCCTCCTACCCGCCGACCCCTATCCCTTAATCGAATTCTACCTCACCACCCGCCGACCCCAAGCCAACCATCTACCTCATCGGCTACTCCTTCCTTCCGTGTCTCCCGAACCCCGATCACCATTCCTGGTGTTGTGCTAGCCGACATCCTTGACACCAATCAGCAGTACCGGCTACTTGGTGCTCCATTAGATTCACTTCAAACTGAGTTTGACCGATTCACTGCTGCCACTTCAGGTCACCGGGTAACCGTCCTGGAATGCTATTCGGGAGAAGCAAATCTCCCGAGATCTTGACCACAACAACACTTCCATTAATGATCTACTGATGATCACCAAGGAGAAAAATTTTGAGGTCCAGCGGATTAAAACCGATTTCTTTTGGTGTGTGGATGGGATGGCCCAAGATGTTTCTGCTATGGTCGAGCCTCTCCTTTCTTCGGTTGGTGCGGTGAACACTCGGATCGAGCGGATTCTATCTTCCAACCTCGACCTCACCTTATCCATTGCTTCCCTCAAGGCTTATTCAGATGCAAGGGTTAATTAGCTCTAGTTCTTGACCGCCAAGGTCCTCTCCCAGGACTTGGTGAATTCTCAGATATTGGGCTCTCTCACTAGCCTTTGTTAGAAAGTTGATGGTCTCCCTTCCTCTGTCCCCAAATCTCCGATAGAGGAGTTGGACATTGACATTGGCGATGCTGTTTTTGGTGATGATGATCGGGATTGCCTTCGTCGAATGGATCAACGGATGGGTCATGTGTCGACCCATCTTGGGGTTTCTTCTCCTTCGGCTGCTGAGGTGGAGAAACCTATTAAGGAGGAAAATCCAACCCCTTAAGTCATCTTTTCCAGTATCCGAACAGAAGAGGAAGGCATCGGACGATCGGCTCCTACTGATCGATCCAAAGAATCTGTGGGGGAAACTCAAAAAAATAAAGAGAAGTTGCAATGACTCCTGAAGAAGAGGCGGCCGACTTAAAGCGACGGAAAGAAGAACGGAACAAACATGCTTCGGGGTCGGATGTTCTAAAGTTTCAACCTCCCTAATGATTGAATCCCAGTTGGGGATGTCTGCCGATGAGATCAAGGTTTCCGAACTTGCTCAAAAGGTGTACGATGACAACCAATAACTCATCCGAAAGATGGTTGAAGAAGAAGCCAAAGAGGCTCAACTTTCTGAAGATCTGATCCAAACTCAAAAATTGGAGCTTGGGAGTTTGGAGAAATCGTCTAGAGAGACTGATGAACAGAAATCCAAGTGCATCCGATGGTACAAAAAGTCCCTGACCGGCTAACACGAAAGCTCTCCTATCTCAAGTGTTAGAATCTCAGGGCCAAATCTACAAAGAACCCGATCTGGCTAATCATAACTCGAGAGAACGGGATGAGTTGAACTGACAAGCTGGAATGGTTAAGGGCTTATGGTCTTAGTGAGTGGTTCGATATCATCAACATTTTGAAGAAGAGTAGGAGTGTCTTCAAAGATCAAGTCTTGGATCACATCAACTCCCTTCAGAACAAGATGAGGACTTACCGAAGCAAGTATTAGATTAAACACTCGGCTGCCGGAAGTGAGTTCATCCAGAAGCTCAAATTCGATCATCACTCCTCATCTTCCTCCTCCAAGCCTAAGTCCAGATCGGTAAAGGAAGGAAAGGTCCCAAAGGTCTCCAACCATGATTTTTCCTTGCCTACTCTTGTGGCCCAACCTTCCACCACATCCATCCTCGAGCCGACATATGGTGTCTTCTTCAATGATGGCTTTAGCCACATCCGCTCCTTTAGAGTCGAACAAATACATATGTCCGACAGCCTCTTCTTTGTTGGGATTCTTCAGATCATTCCAATGGGGCCTCATGCAGTTCCTCTCTTCAAAGCAGTCACCGATGAGTTGAAGAAGAGGGAATACATCCAGGAAGATCCTTTCGAAGAATCTATGTATATTTTCTATCTTATTTGAATTGTACTTGTAATTTTCCTTGTCTTGTAGTCAAACTTTTGAGATCAATACAAGTGCAATTTTCTTTTAGTATGTATTGTAAATAGTTTATTCTTTCATTATTTATACTTTTAAATGTCGGATACCTTAAAAAATCCCAAAAAGAAACAAAAAGAATTGTATGTGAAAAAGAACCCAAAAGAGTAAAATAGGGTCAAAATACACTATTCATTTACTTACTCCTTTATTTAAGTATGGGATGTCATCATCAAATAGAGGGAGATTGTTGGGTCATCAAGGATTTAAAGATAACCTCCTTTTCGGATCATAAACTCCTACTTGTATGATTTGAACATCTTTTATACTTAGATTATTTAATGTTCTTTGTAATAGCTTAGTCATGCTTCAACAGATCGGTGAAGTCGAAGACCAACCGAAATCAACAAGAAGAAAATCTTCAGATGCGGATCAAGATAAACTTCCAACCTCACTAAGATATCCACCTACCAAATTGTAGCATTCCAAATCGGCATGACCCTCCTCTAGCCGATTTGCTCTTATCAAACCGGCTGGACCTTCTCCTGTCGATTTCACTTTCACAAATCGAGTGGTTCTCTTTCTGATAAAAAGGTAGACACCTACGTCTTCTTGCACAAAATATCTTCACCGAATCATGGAATGATAGGGACATTCTCCAAGGTTCAGAAAAAGGATGTTTGTCGTTTACATCATTTTCTGGTATTGTCTACAACAAGGTTCTAAGGTCAACTATGTTCCATATTGAGACAACAAGGATACTTGTCTCTTTGAATGACATCTTTGACATTCAATCCCAAGATGACAAGTGTCCTCATGTATTTAATGCACATGGTGGAATATAAAGGTGAAGACTCCTCCCATGCAAGGATGCAAGATTACACTTTTGAAAAGAGATATCAGTGCACTCAAGCAAAAAAGTTGGCAAACCTGTTCTCTCCATTTCCATACCTTTAATCTTTGTGTTTTAAGTTGTGTTCTTGTTTCTGTGTGAAAGATTGTTAGAATAGTTTTACCTGTTCTTCCACAACAATCTTAAAAGTTTTCTATGTGTAATTCTTGATTTTATATCAATAATGAATTAAATTAAGTGAAATTTTTTGTGTATTGTATTCAACCCCCCCCCCTTCTACAATACTTGTTTACCTTTGCCATTACTTTTTGGGACCAACAGAAACTACCAATAGAAAAAGTGTGGTCAGTTATTGGGATGCGAGTATTGTAAATCAAAATCAGAATATTTGATCATAAGAAAATAATGTACTTTGAATACATTGTTGAATGAGTGAATGGAGGAATCTCTTTGTTCTTTGATAATGATATGGTCAACCTTAATTCATTGGATTTTCCAACACTTATGGGACACTGCAAACTTCGATGTAGAAAAAATAATCAACATAACAGGGAGGAAAATCAGGGATGCTATGGGAGGAAAGGGTAAAAAGGAGAGCAACAGTTGATTTGCAGATCGCTCTAGAGCTTGGTCTAGACAAGTTAAGTATGGCAACTCCAAATAAGAATCTTGAAAACTTGGAAGAAAACTCCTCTGGAACCATTGAAAATTGTACATGATCTAGGTAGAAAACAAATGTTTGAAGCACAAATTGATCTTTAAAAAATGTAGTATTTGATCATGTTTGATGTTTTGTAAGAAGAAGTTTGGACAATTCGTTAATTTTTTCAAAATTGTTAATTCTTGTAAATTATATTTAGGGACGATGTTAAGCATGTCGCCCGACCCGGTAAACCCAGACGCTAAAGCATGCATCCAACATAACTATGGTGGCCACAAGTGTATGGGCAAAAATCGAACCTAGGGAAGATGGGATGTCATCCTCATCTCCCGGACCTCAACCAACCCGGCACCACCCTTGTGGTTTTCAAAATTATATCTTTCAAAAAAGAAAATAATTCTTAATTAATATCAAAATGTTATTATTATTGGTACCCTTTGAGCCAATTCATAGTATCCCTATCCTTCTTTCTCTACTTGCTAAATATAATGCTTATCATTTATACAATCACACATCGACATCAACCTCTGTAACACTCTCACATTTGGAAAGAACAACTAATTTAAAATTTTCAATAATACGTAAACTAAAGGATAAAATCCTTTTCTACAAATCAATTCTTGAGATACCTCAAATAAAATTCTAGATTTAACCTCAACAATTATTAACCCAAGTCTTATGCAAAGACTAAATAAAGGTAGAGTGTTACTAAATCCATTACCAATTACTATCTCCAAAAGTGCGGAAGGTTTCACCCAATAGTTACACTCTTCTCGTGCATCTAACTAGCACTCAACTCTTCACGGTGCCGCTAGTACCATTCCTCAACAAGGAACTGATGCACATGCCGGCAAATAAAAAGATTAGGCTAACGCCTAGTGAGTTTAAGCATTTTTCATCATAAGTATAAGATAGTAAAACTGAATGACTACTTAATTTATAACATAACTTCTCATTATGAAATGCATTTATCGTAAAAGTAACATCTTTCCAAACCCACTATTTTCGTGATGAAAAACAGTAAATCAAAACACCTATTTAATATGGAGTCAAAACCCAACACTCACTCCAAAACAAAATGAAGTTAAATATCCAAATCCTGAAAACATAGATAAAAATAAAACTCTATTATCCAAATCACCCAGAAACATGTATAAAAGTCAATAATACAAAACCACAAATGATGGATATCAATCCATACTCAAAACGTCACCTAAAACATGGATAATACTCAATACCCAAAACAACACCTTTCGGTGACAAGGGAGACCCGTTTCCATTGAACATGGCGGGAACACATAAGTATGCCACATACCTATGTTATCGAACTACACCTCAGGTCGATAACTTTAGTGCACGATCTAATAAGATTTACCTCAAATCATGATTGCCTTTAGTATACACCACTCATCGAGTTTCACCTCAAGGAATGAGTACCTATAGTATACAGGCCTCATTGGGCTCCACCCCAAGGATACTCGTTCATAGTGCATGTTCGCTCTCTAGTGGAGTTCTAACATCAAGGTTCTCACTCGACCTTTAGTGTATACTCCCTAGAATTCAAGATCGAAGTCCAAACTCCCTACTTGATAACACAAGATGTTTAACCCTCATGCATAAGAGTTATAGGATCAAAACCACAAAACTCGCGGTCCCGGATTCCAACTCATAAAGGTTCACCTCCTGCAACACTGAGACGATAACAATGCCTACTCGGGCATTTATCACAAGGTGAGAACATCAAGACTCCTCACTTATCAACAAAGACTGACTCATATGCCTATGGATCCAATGTATTACAGTCTAAAACATTACATGGCACAAGATGAATGACTAACACACCCAAAACGTATAATTCTCAATAGAATGTAATAAATGCAAATCAAACACAAATCTCCACAATATTCTATTAAAACCGGACAAATGTCCCCAAGACTCATTTGATCTAAGTTTAAGTCAAAAAACCTCACACTTATGTGACTACTCAATAATATTAAAAAAAAGTCAAGACATACATTTACTCAAATTTATGCAAACTCATGCTTAAAAATATGATTTAGTCAAAATCTCCCACTTTAGGGATAACTCGTCTCCAAAAGAGGACCAACCAATTTATACTACCAAATTACACCATGAATGCATTAACATCAAATAACCCTCATAAATACAGCAAATCATCCAAACCATAACTTTTATGATTTAGTTTATAAAATGTCTCAGTGTCTCAAATCCAAACATTTCTCAATGTTATATAAAGTCAAATATGTGAAAATGCAATATCTTCTTAAAATAAACCACGTTTGAGAAACCTCAAAGAAAACACTTTAAGACTCCAAAATAGACATTTTTGGCATGTACAAAATTTTCACAAAGCAACTTGAGCTCATCTTGCTAGATTTAGGCTAAATCTAGATTTTACCCCAATATTGAGCTTTCTTGAAAAAACTTGAATCTACAAGTAATCCTTACAAATCCTAGATCCACAAGCTCCCAAAACATAAACAAACAAATCCAAGTGCTTAGAATCATTCCATAAACACCTTTTATCAAAATCTCCATTTTGACCAAAACCTTAATTTTGACCTAACTTCTCCCAAAATCAACCAAACAGAAATTTGAGATATAAAAACACTTGGATGTCATAAATGGATCATTTATAACTTGGATAAAGATTAAAAAAAAAGAGTATGATGAAGTGACCACATAGGCTTTGAGCAAACTCCCAAAACCTAGAAATCTCAAGAAATGGAGATGAACATTTGATCTAGCACTTGAGGTTGTAATCACAAGGTTGAAGATGAAGGAACACTTTGATTTCCAAGAGAAAAGCTCCAAAATCTCTTAGGGCTCGTAGTAGAAGGTGGGGAATCGATTTGAGAGAGAAAGGAAGGAGTATGAGAAGTGAGTAATGAGAATAAAGCTGAAAAACACACTTAATACTGATCTGGTACCCGACGGCGACTATGTCATGCGACAATGACAGTGTCAATGTCGCAGGAAGTGTACCGAAGTTACCCTCCCTTCTGCCACTATGCCAGACGACAGTCTATCATAGTCGCTTGGCATTATCGTCGGACCTCAACTGAGCCCCGGAACTCGACTTTTCTCACACGAAATACCCTCGATTATCTTAGGGACTAAAAACAATAAAATCCTAATGCAAAAGCACAACTTAGAAACCATATAAACGCACGGGATGACTTTTACTTACCGAAAATTACGGGTGATACAACCTCTTCGTTTTGTATCTTCAACACATACATTTCGTTGCACCACAAAAAAAAAAGTTGGCTTTATAGGATGCCTAGGATATCAAAGCATCATAATATAATACTCCCTCCGTCCCAAATTAAGTGTCCACATTACTATTTTAGTTTGTCCCAAAATAAATGTCCACTTTCAAAAGTAAGTTTCCGATTTCCCATTTTACCCTTAATTATAAGGTGGAGAAAGTTTCTCTCTCTATTTTCAAGGGTAAAAGTGTATTTTGGTAATTTAAAAAGTGTAATAATTGCACATTCCTAAAACTGTGTGCATTTTCATTGTGGACATTTATTTTGGGACGGAGGGAGTATTTTATAGAACTTAGGTTTGTAGGACCAAACTATAAAGTGTCCTATATAAAAGTGTTACAATAGATTTATATGACGTTTTCGGTGTTTTAACGATTTTTGGGACACTTTTAAAATAAAGTGTCATATTAGCTATAGGACACTATTGAGAAATGTTCTATAAACTCATCTTTTTTATAGGACACGTGTTTATAGGACATGGTTTCAAATAATGTCGTATAAAATAGTTAATACGAAATTTTATTTTAAAAGCGTCCTAACAACCCTATTGAAACACATAAAGTATTCTATAAATCTAATGTAACACTTTTAAATAAAACGTTTTTTTGGTTTGGTCCTATAACCATAAGTCCTATAAAATGTTCTATTAGAACGTTTATACATTTTAGAGGTCCTATAAAATCAAATTTGTTACGGTGTTGATTTAGTCTAAAAATGAGGTTCATTTAATAACACCGACATTTAATAAGAAAGAGTTAGATATCACATACCCCATGTTTTTATTTGAATCCCTCCCTCAAGTTTCATCTTATATATATATATATATATATATATATATAGAGAGAGAGAGAGAGAGAGAGGGGGGGGGGGAGGATCATGCGAGAAGCAAACTATTTGCGAGAAGGCGAGAAGGAATGTGGGCCACATAATTTATTAATTAAAAAAATTATAAATAAAAAATAAAAAATAGTTTTAGAAATTAGGATAATTATCATTTTAAATTGGATAAATCCTTAAAATTCTAATTATATCTTTTAGATTTATTTATTTTTTAATTTCAATTATTTTTTTAATTTTTTTTTCTAAATATACTTTTAATAATAAAAAAAAGTTCACAATTTTAACCAAATATCACATGTGATATCATTATATGAATATTTATGCATATCACATATCATATTATTACATATGATAATTGTATATATTCTAGTTAATCATATGTGATTATGTATACTTCTATTTATAGATCTTTTTGTGATGTAAATATTATCACATGTGATAATTGTACATATTTTAGTTAATCATATGTGATTATGTATACTTTTATTTATAGATCTTTTTGTGATGTAAATATTATCACATTTGATAATTGTATATATTTTAGTTAATCATATGTGATTATGTATATATATATTTATAGATCTTTTTGTGATGTAAATATTATCACATGTGATTATGCGTCATTTATATTCAGACATATATTATCATATGTGATATTTACAAAAATCCACCTAGTGGGATCATATGTGATACATAATAATATATCACATGTTAAACGAAATTAATTACATGTGATTCAAAACGTAAATCTAAAAAATAGAGAAAAAAATGGTGAAATAAATAATGAATTAGTTATGGATATCATATGTGATATTTGATGAAAATTATGATTTTATCTATAAAATAATAATATAAATTTGATAAAAAATTATGAATTTATTAAAATTAAAAAATAAATAAATTTAAAAGATATTATGAGATTTTTACGTGTTGGATCCCAGATTTAATCTTATAACAATAATGATATAAACAACAAGAGTATTAATAGCGGAAGCAATATAGTTTAATATCAAAAGCAGATTCAAATATCACAGTTCATATATATAAAGCAAGTAGAAAGAACAAGATCATCGTGAGATATATTCAGTTGATTCTTCTTATACAAGATATCAAAAAGCACACTTTTGTCAAAGGAGTGATGGTCTTATTTATAGGACCATAAAGTAAACAGTGTACTATTATGACAAATAGAAGCATGCTTGAACAGTGTCTTACCTAATAGGTAAGCTCAAGACATGCTTGAACAGTAACCTACTCTATAAAGTAAATCTTATCACTAAGGATTGGTTATATGTTCTGATACTTTAGGAAAGTCTTAAGCGCCATCTTCAGAGAGAATGTCTTCAGAGCTCTAACGTTGTCTTCAGAGCCTCTGATGAAGCCATCTCTGATGTCTTCTGCTGAAAGTTGCAATCTCTGATAAGTACTTCAGAGGCAGGTTTGTCCTCTGAAGTCTTCGTCCTCTGAAGTCTATGTCCTCTGAAGTCTATCTTTGGAAGTCCTCTGAAATAGGACTTGGGTATTTTCAACACTTTAACAAACAGAAGATTTGGAGCTAACAATCTCCCCCTAAGTGTTGAAAATAAAAGATACAAAAATAGCAGAGAATAGAAGATTTAAACTAGAAAGCGTAGAGGAGAAAATCATCCTTTTAAATATTACTTCTTAAACATTTGGATGTTTAATACAGAGAAAGTAATATTCAAAAATAAAGAAACAAACTAAAATTTGTCACTTGAACATATTCCATGGAACTTCATGATCAGAGCTCTGAAGTTGATCATCGAGTCAATCTCTAAGTCAAGTTTTGCAAGTAAATCTGCTTTGTGCCTTTCTTCCTTCACATGGATCATTTTCTTTATACCTCTCAAGGTTTCATCAGAGTACTTCGAAACTTCCGAAGCTAGAAAGATCTTCTTTACTTGGTTTACTCTGTAGACGAAACCCAGAGGTTCTGCAATGATTGATCCAGTCTTCTATTCCTTAAGTTTATCGAACGACTCCACAGGTTCAATTACCTCCAGCTTCTCTTCCCCCAGGTTCAGAGCAATATGGAAGTCACGTTTTGCTCTGTGTTTGACATAGACTTCCATTGCCCGTCTGACTTCAACCATGCCCATCCTGATTTCCCTTCTTCCCTGATCATATATGGCAGAGCAATAGGCATACAAATGAGGTAAATCATATGGATTTAGATTTACGAGATCATTATCATTGAACTCGTAAATCTTCTGATCAGATCGAGTTACCACATAATGCCTATAGATGATCTTGTTGTAAGCAAAGGTCTTCTCTGAGATTTTGTTGATCTTGATGATTGGATCATCAAAGAGGACTTGTGCTCTGGGTGAGGTTTTATCTCTGAAAAATCTTCGCTCATAGTCCGACATGTTCTCTTTGATCCTTGGATTCAGAGGAATGACTAGAGTGTCTGCCATATTGAACTCACAATAGATGTATCTGAAGTGGTCTTCTATGGAAGCTTCAGGATTTGATGCAAGGAATGTAGGAGGTTGAGTAAACACTTTGGCTGGTAGACCGATGCTTGCCTTCTGAACAGGATTCTCTGAAGGAGCCTGTTCATCAGCAACCATGGTCTCTGGTTCCGTTGTTTGTGGAGGATCTTCTGTTGTAGGTTCATAGATGTAGCCATCTATCTCTGGTGAATCCCTCAGCTCTGTTGCTGTTGAAGCATGATGTGGTTGAGCATTCTTGAATACATACTCTTCAACATCAATTACTTCAATTTGATCTCCAGCAGCTTCTTCCGCTCTGTCAGAATTTGAGTTCTGTTCTTTCTCAGACTCTGAGTCAAAGCATCTCTCATCACCATTGGTGGTCTTTCGGGTGATGAGAATGCATCTTCAGAGGATGTAGAGAAGTCTATAAGTTGTTCGTCTTCTTCCTCTTCCAGAGCTCCAAATCTCTCTGGAGTTGCATTGATTATTGGAGTGATTGGAACACCTGATGTTGATGATGATAAGAGTGTTACCGGTCTTGTGAAGTTTGCAGAGTTTGGTTGTCATCAGCAGAGGTGGTGTTCCTCTCTGGTTCCTTCTCTTGAACTTCTTTGGTTGGTGGAGCAGAGGTATGTGTTGATTCTTCTTTGATCTCCCCCTTTGGTGATTCAGAGGCCTCATCATCATCTGAGTCCTCAGAATCATCAAATCTGACTTTCTTTGCTGCTTCGCCACAAGTCCCACCAGAAAAATTGCGTTTGTATTTGGGAGAGTCTGGTTCAGCGATTCCTTTTCCTTTGGGGTCAAGAACAGCCTTCTAAATGGATTCAATTGCTTCTGAAGCCGCAGTTCTAATTTCAGCAACCTGGTCCTCTGATTTATAGTGATGAAGTTCCAGAGTAGCTTTGACCTGTTTCTGAGCAATAGTAGAGATCTTGGAAGAAGATGTTAGCATTATGCTCATGATTGCAGACTTGAATGAGGCCAGATCACTTTTGGTGATGAGTTCTTCAGCAGTCCGGGGTGGCGGCTTTTGTGTCGCTGATGGTGCGCTGACTGATGGAACAGAGGCTTGAATTTTTTTTTTGATGAGGTCAGAGATAGAGGCCATTTGTTCTGTTGAGAGTGAAGATGATCTGGTGGCTACTACCTCGTCCCTTAGTTCTTGTAGAGCCTTCTGAACACCAATGGTTGTAGATGCTTGATTTTGAAGAGAAGTAATCTGAGCTTTAAGAGCGGCTACTTCCAGGGATGTTTCAGCCTTCTGTTTGAACAGTTCTTGTTCCAACTCTTGGATTCTGTTAGAAGAGTCCAAAAGTTGGGTCTTTAGAGTGGAAACCTCTGCTCTGAGGTTGGTGTTTTCAGAGCGAATAGCAGAGGTCTCTGAACCGTCAATTCGCTGAAAGTTATGCTCTTTCATGGAGCCTCTGACTTCCTCACAAAATCTCTGGAACTCAGATTTTGTGAGAAGTTCAGAGCGGGGTACATTGGTTACAACACATGTAGCCAATTTTTCCTCGAGTTCAGAGGAGCCTTCGTTCAGAGTTGTTTGGATGTTGTCTCTAGAAGGACTTTCACTCAATCCTTGATGTTCTGGAGAATCATCTCTGAGTGTTCTGTTCTAAACCAATTCCTCCTCCTCTAATTCAGAGGACTGGAAGTGAATATGGGAGTTGAGCTTGCGATCCAGGCAAGTCAATCCTTGTACTTGTAGGTCAAGCCATTGTCCCTGAGTTGGACAGCTTCTTCGGGATATCCTGAAGGGTGAGAGATGAGCCACAGAGGCATCATCATGTGTAGGAATTGCTGATGTACTCTGAGGCAACTGAGTACTAATTGTATTGGCTAAGTCCTGTGAAAAGGACTTATCCAGAAATTGAGTTTCCTCAGTTATGTGAACTTCAGAGGTGGAAAAAGGTACCTCTGAAGTGGCTAGCTGGTTTGGGTTCGAGGTGTGCACCTCTGATTCAATAACCATTACCTCTGGATTAGGTAGGTTAGATTGTGTGGTTGCACTGGGAGATGGGGTTGGTGTCCTAAAATATATGTGCCTTGGGGGATCTTTTTGTGTGGTAGGTGAAGAACTCTCAGGTTTTTCTAAGTCCTCAAAAGACTTGCTCTCTTCTCTCTGAGAATCTTCAGAGCTAGTCTCTGAATATTCATCATTACTTTCCTCAGAGCTAGTAGAGCTATCCTCTTCACTAGCAGATGAGGTTTCTCTTTATTTTATGACTAACAGAGAGCTCTGAACTTCAGGGTCCTCAGATCCTTCTGAATCCGAGTTGCTCTTACTCTCCATGTGAGGTTCAAGACCTAAGTGTGTTGGGGTTCCCAAAATTGGCTCTAGTCCTTGGGCAACACTGAGATAAGAAGCTAAGGCTAAAGATTGAGGATTTACCTGATTCAGCATGTGGTGAGGGATCCGCCTTGCTTCTGGATAGCCTTCAGAGAGAATCGTCGGTTTGAAGTTGTTCATGATGTAGAAAGGAGTTTTGGGTTGTTCAGTGGCGGTCAAAATATGAAGCTTCTCGATTGCCGCATGGATGATCAGAGACAGAAATCTAAGAAATGTTATTGAAGGAACCATGGATGATTGGGTCGTTTGTTCAGGGTCCTTTGTCAAGCATTTGTTCTTCTTCTCTATGGATGTCAGAATCAAATCAAAAATTATGCCGGCCATGTCCAAGTTGTGATTGAAGAATAGGGCGTACATTATTGACAGAATTTCGGGTGTTGCTTGATCCATGCTCCCCAGTTTGCAGGTGAGAGTGTGTTTTAGTACAAAGAACATGAAGTTCCAGATTGGTGGTAGATGTTGTCGTCGGAAGTTGCTCAATCTGGTGATTTCAGTGTTATAACCTAGCATTCGGATGAACTGGAGCAGGGTTTCAGAAGTTGGGCATTTTTCAAAACGCGTGATTTGAAGTTCCTCAGTTGTTAGGAGTGGGAGAACTTCTCGTAGAACAGTAGGAGTGATGAGTATCCGACATTTTACGAATTGAGATATGTCGAACTCGCCGATTATTCCGTTATGTGCATCGCTGTAGTGACTAGAAGAATACCATTCTTGAACAAACGAGAGTGGACATTCATTTGTAAAAGCAGTTAGGGTTTGAGTCAGTTCACAGTTGGAGAAGAACTCGCAAATGATTCTGTATTGTTCCTCAAACTTGGGAGAATCAAGCTGAATCATGTGATTGTTGTCTTTGATTGGAAAACGATACAGTCGTGAAGATTCGCCAGATTTGGGAAAAAGCTTGCACCATTCAATGGAAGACGCCATTTTTGAGTTGAAGTGAAGAAGATGAAGTTCAAATTCTCTTTGGAGAGAGAGAGAAAGAAAGTGCTCGAGAGTAATTTGGAAGAAAGAAAAAAAATATCCGGATGTAAAATTGTATTTATATCCAAATTTAGAAAAAGATACACTCGAGTGCATAATGTGAAACAGCAGTGATTTGACCCTTTTGATAAAGTCGTTTGATCTTTCACTCATCCCTTTTGTGACACATGGCTTTTGAAAACTGTTGCACTTACGTGTGTAGGTGCCAAGAAAATAGTAATGGGGCGACATTTTTCAATATTAAATTGAATAATTACTTTTTGCTGACTAGACAAACCTTTCGCCTTGTGAAGTAATTTAAGATATCACTTGTAATAAAAAGGTTCAGATAATCTGAAATTTTAATTTCAAATGATATCAAAAATTGCTAAATAATTAAAAAGTTCTTGTTTAATGAATGACTGGTCTGAAAGTTGTTGACTCCCCCTTGACAGATGATTAGAGAGACAAAAATGAGAATCCTCATATTAAGTAACAGAGACTCTGAGATGAATTTCAGAGACTCTGAGATGACAGTTGAAAAGATCTTTTTCTCCTCCTTGACCAAAGAACAATGTCTTTTTATCTTCTCCCCCTTGACAGACGCTTAGAGATACAAAAGAATGATTTTTACCTGTTGTGAAAAGTCCAGAGGCTCTGAAATTAGTTTCAGAAGCTCTGGTTGAACATGCTACGCATGTTAGAGGCTCTGATGAATGGATCAGAGACTCTGATGTTTTTCTGTGTTAGGCAGACATGTTCAACATACCCAACTTGCCAAGTATAATGTCATCATCATATATTTGTACTAAAAGCATCTCATTTTTGTACCTTTTTATGAACAAGGTTGTATCTATTGTACCTTTTTCAAAACCATTATTTATCAGAAATGTGGACAGAGTAGCTGTTAGAGCATAAATATGTTGGATACAAGATCAAGAAGACTGAAGGTCAAAGTTCAAGAAAGTCAAAGCTGAGAAAGTCAACACTCATCAAAGTCAAAGTCTATTTGTTAATAAAAGTCAAAGTCAACATTTGTATTTGTTTTTAATTTCTTTGTATTTTAGATGTAGGTATAAATACCTTGTATTTCTGTTTTTAGTTATATTCGAGAGAGAGTTTTGTAGAGAGAGAGAGAGTTCTAGAGAGAGAAAGTTGTATTCTTGGAATTTGAAAGTGAAATCAAATAGGTAATTGATTGATAAATCTTGTTTGTTTGATTAATCTTGTTTAGAAACTAGAATCTGGAACACACAATTGGTATCAGAGCAGATCCAATAGTGAAATCAGATCAAGAAATAGAAAAAGTGTGGTTCGACACTGTGTTCTTGAGTTGAGAATTGAATTCTGAGTTTTAGTGCGAATTAGGTGTTGTAATTGATAAGGTTATGATTGTTAATTGAATTAGATCGAGTTTGTATGGTTTAATTTCAGTATTGCACTGTAATTTTCGTAAATTTGATGATTTTGTATGTTTTCAAGTTCACGAGTCTTTATCATTGTAAATTGAATCATTTTGGTTTAATGTGTATTTGATTGTAAATTTCAAGTATTGTAACCTGTTCTTGAGTTGTAATCGAGAATTAATACAAAGTTTCAAGACAATTAAACAGGGTTTGGATCGATTTCAGAGCGAAAAGTTGATATTTGGTCGATATTCTGAAGAACGCGCTAGATCTCTAGAACGCGCAAGTTCATCGATCAAACGCGCAAGATTCATCCGCAAGAACGCTCAAGTCGAAGGATGGATTTTGGTCTCAAACGCGTAAGGCGTTATCTGTGAGTTCTAGAAACTCGCTGATCGAAGTCTGCGAGTTTGGAAAATTTGGAAATTTTTCTAAGGATCAGAACGCGCACGTTGTGGTTAGCGAGTTCTTCAAACGCGCTAATCAAAGGGTGCGAGTTTGAGCTGAAACAGTGGTTTGCGAGTTCATTCGACGTGCGAGTTTGAAATTTCAGGAAAAATTTCTAAGTGTTGGAACGCGCATGAATAGCTAGCGAGTTTTGTTAAAACGCGCAAGCATTGACTAGCGAGTTTTGGAAACTCGCACGCCTCAATTAGCGAGTTTCATCTTGAATAGTGATCTACGAGTTCTTTCGATCTGCAAGTTTGTTCAAAACGCGCAAGTAGGCACTTGCGAGTTCAGGAAACGCGCACGCTGCTATCTGCGAGTTTCAGCGAGTTCTTTTGATCTACGAGTTTCACTTTGAACAGTTGTTTGCGAGTTTCAGCGTCTGCGAGTTTCATATTTTAATAGTGACTTGCGAGTTTCTATACTTAGAATATTTTCTGAGAAATTTTCAAAACAGTAATATGGCTTTTAATAGTGAAAAAAATTTCTAAGTTTGCCGAGGGGGACATAATTCTGATTGTGATCAAAATTCCTGAATTTCTATTTCAAGATTTCTTGTATTTTTGTGATTTCATATTTTGGACTAACGATCAGTTCTAATTTCTTATTGCATATTTTTCAAACAGGTACTTACAGGATGACTTCCAGAGACGCTCTCTCAATTGGAACTGATGTCAAGCCTCTGATGTTGTTCAAAGGAGAATATGAACAATGGAGAGATAGATTTTTGGACTTTGTTGATAGACAATCAAATGGAGAGAACATTCTGAAATCTATCACAGAAGGTCCAATGAAGAAACCTACTGAGGAGATTCCTGCTGGTGGTAATGATTCAGATGGAGCTCCGAGAACAAGGAGAGTGGATAAAAAGTATGCTAGTTTTTCTGATGAACAGAAGAAAAGGTTTGATGTTGATAAACAAGCCAGATCTTTGCTTTTACAAAGCATGACAAATGAGATATATGTGAAAATGGATAGCTACAATGAAACTGCCAAATCAATGTGGGATCAATTAAGAAAAATGATGTTGGGTTCTAGAGCTGGAAACCAAATGAAGGTATCTAACTGCATAAACAGCTACGAAGAATTTAGAGCAAAAGAAAATGAAAGCTTGGAGGAAACCTATGATAGGTTTGTGCTGCTTCTGAATGAGCTTTCCAAGAACAAGGTCAACAAGCAACAGATTGAGAACAATGTAAAGTTTCTCAGCATATTGCAACCTGAATGGAAAGAGCATACGCGAAGGATGAAACAAATGAAGGATTTGAGCGAAATACCTCTACATGAAGTCTACGAGACTCTGCGACAGAATGAAGAAGAGGTAGAAGAGAAAAGAGCTGAGAAAAAGAAAGTTGAGAAAGTTGTTGATCCTATAGCATTAGTGGCTGGAGAGAAAGAGAAAGAAAAGAAAGAGAAGAAGAATAAGAAGAAGACAGTGGTATTTAGTTCTGAATCTGAGTCTGAATTTGATGGAGATGATGGAGAAAGTCTCAAGCAGACTATGCTACTGTTAACCCGTGCTTTCCAAAAGAAGTTCTACAAGAAGCCGGGATCCAATTCTCAGAGATATTCTTCATCAAGCTCAAAGAACCACGAGCATAGAGAAAGAGTGGAAGGAAATAGAATGATTGAGAAAAATCCAGAAGAAAAGAAGAAGTATGTAAATGATTACACAAGTACTGAAAAGAAGACGGCTAATGATCTGAACAAATGCTACAACTGTGGCAAGTTCTGTCAGGATCGAATTCTCAACAAGAATAAAGTCTCAGAAACAATATCAAAGAAGTTGCGGAAAAACACTTTGATATTCAATGTAACAGTAAACAAACAGTATATGATTAACAACTTGCAAACTTGTATTAGAATCACAAGATTACACACTCAACCTCAATCTTGAAGAACAAGCTCTTTCAAGACGAATTCTACTTCTCTAGAATTAGGAAATATGCCTTGAGGTTGATTCTCTCTAAAACAAAAACTTAAAATTAAATCTATGTCAAAACTATTCTGTCAAATCTATACATATACTGAACAAAAAGATAATTACAATAAATAGAATATCTTCAGTATATCTTCCATGAATATCTTCAGAATATCCAGCTGTCATTCTTCTAATTTGAATCTTCATCTTATAAGCAGCACTAATCAGCTTGGCAGTATTAACTACTAAGCAGCACTAACCACTAGCAGCACTAACTAGCTAAGCAGTACTAACTTTGTTCAAGCAGCACTAACTTTGACTAGCAGTATTAATTCTACTAGCAGTAGTAATACTCAGCAGTATTAACTTTGAAGTCCTCTGGCAGTAGTAATTCTAAACTAGCAGCATTAACCATACTTGAGCTTTTCTTCAGTTCCCAACAATCTCCCCCTAACTTGACTTTTAGAAAGAGAAGTCAAGTTCTTCAAATCTTCTTCAAGATGCTTTCAACACTTCAGTTCATACTCCTAGATTAGGATCCAAACCCAAACTTTGATTAATGATTCTGCTAACCACAATCTTTGCCATTTCTGAATCTTTTGAACATGTAAGCTTTGCATTTAACATTGCTTGTAATTTGGCCTTGCTGTGATCATAGATTTTATCAACTAAGTAGTACTCATGATAAGCTCTGTCCACAGTGATCACATAGACTCCACACCTTTTAAATATCATCCAGTTCTCTATTCTTTGGAATTTATTCTGTAGATGCAAATCTCTGATCACATGTTGAACTTTGCTAGGATCAAACATCATGCATAAGTACTCCATAGCTAATCTGATTAAGCTCGTTCCTTCTCCTTTCAGCTCCTTTTCATATATCTCCAACCCAACTTTAAACATCTCTTCTAAATCTGATCTTGAACAGCTTCTTATGAATCTACCCCAAGTAGAGTATACTTCATATATATCTCCCACTCTCTTAAGCCTGAAGTATTTCTTCCTTTGATCTTCCAAAATATCCCAAAAGATGACTTCTGGAGCTTTCATAGAGATGGGATCAGCTGAAACTGGTTCATCAGTTGTTGTAGTCATATATAGATCAAGATCATATTGCTTATTGGATTGTTCTGAGTTCTTTACAGATTCAGTTGTAGAAGTAACTGAAGGTTCTGCTGTTTCTGCTGTTTCTTCAACTCTTGGCCTTTTGTTCTGCTTCTTGGAGGCAGATGTCTTCACCCTCTTCCCAGATGTAGCTTCTACATGTTCTTCCTTCATCTCTTCAGTTTTATCTTTTGAAGGTGTGGTCTCCTCAGGTAATGGCTTTTGAATATTAAGGTCATGCCTTTCTTTCATTCTTCTCTCAGCCTCTTCCCTTTGGGCTGAATCCCCTTGAAGCATAGCCATTTCTTTCTGGTACAATTCTTCAATCTGAGTGTATGCCATGTTGGTGAACATCTCCCCCTTAACACCAATTGCCCCTTTCAGGAAATTTATCATTTTTCTTCTTTCCTGATTGGCCAAAAATGTTTTCGAGGGTTGTCTTTTCTGTTTCTGTTTCTGAATTGGCATCTTTTTGACTTGAAGTTTCTTGGCCTGAGCTGCTTCTTTTATGCTTTTTAGATATTATGCATTTAACTTTCTAGCCATGATCTTTGCAAGTTCTCTGTCTTTTTCTGTTTGCAACTGTTCCTCCTTTTCCATTTGGTCTTGAAGCTGCTTTGCTATTGCCTCATCTATTTCAATCTGGTTCTTTTTCTTGGCAGGCAGTTCAGCTTCAACCATCTTCTCCTTTCCTTTTCCTTTTGACTCCTTTGCCTTTTGTTGAACTTTTCCTTCATTGATAACTACTCCCTTGGCCTTTTGAGTAGCCTTAGGAGTGTCATTCTTTGCTTTGACTAATGTTTCAGCAATTTCCATTTCTTCAACAGAAAGCCCTGTTACTGCTGCTTCTGTTACTGCTGCTTCAGCAGTATTCACAGTTTCTGCTGCTTCAGCAACATTAACAGTTTCTATTGCTTCAGCAAATTCTGGTTCTTTTTCTGCTTCTTCCTCCCCCTCAACCTCAAATGCCCTCTCAGCTGTACTTTCTGTCTCTTTTTCAGCTTCTTTCTCCCCCTTGTTGGAAGCATCTTGAACATGTGCCCTCTTCTTCAGTACAAATTGCTTCTTTTTCTTTTTAAGTACCAACCTCTTCACCAGCTTTTTGAGTTTGGTAATTTGCACTTGTTGGGACAAGATTACCAGCTTCATCTCTTCAATTTCTTTCCCTTGTTTTAGAACATCTTGGTTGATGTTGCCCATTGTTTCCATCAATTCATAGTAGTTATATCTGTCCTCACCTTCTCCAGAAGTGTTACCCTCTATTGAAGGATCATGGGATCTTTTTGTAGTGGAAGCCTTCTGCCTAGCAGAAGCACTATCCACCCCCTTGGTTTCTTGGTACCGGGGACCTTTGAATGATTGCTCATTCAAAGTTGCCATGGGAGAGGTCTTATTTATGGTACCACTGTCCTCCTCTGTGCTAGCAGAAGTAGTGGCAGCTTCAGTACCCATATGCTCAACTCCACCTCAGAGAGCACCTCCTTGGGGTTGGGAGACACCCTTGTGGTTTCCCTATAGATATTCTCTAAGGGAGAATCCTCCCTTAGAGGGCTTAAAGGCTTAGGGGTTGATGGTACAAGAAGGGAAGGAGCCTTCTTTACCTGTTTCCTTTTGTATGTTTGGGTGATTGGTGAAGTTGGTTTATCAAGAAGAGACTGGGGAATTGATTTAGAGTGGGAAGGTTGGGATTGGCTAGCAGTGGGTTGGTCTAATGGGGGCCTTGACCCTGCTGCCATACCTTCATCAGTTTGGGACACCACCATCATTGTAGAGAACAATGGGGTGTCAACTCCTTCCGAGTCCAGAGGGGATCTTTTCATGTTTGAAAAGACCTTACCTTTGGGAATTTTTGGTACATATACCCCATCAAAATGAGGTATATCCGTCAATTCATGGGTAATAACTTCTTGGACAAACCTGGGGTACATATAAAAACTCTTTTTACTTCCCAGGTTTGAGACAAGATCATTAAAAATCATTTGGGAAAAATTATACTTTCTGGCAGTGGCTAAGCATACCAAAGCATAAGCAATGGTGCTACTGAACTCACTCCAACCAGTAGTCTTTTTAGAGATACAGTGCATAAGGGTATGGACAAAGAAACGCCATTGGGGTGAAAATTTGGCTTTTGAGAACTTGAACACACCCAATGGGCCTCCATACCCCATGCTTGTAAGAGTAGCAAACAGTTCATCATTAGAGATAGAAGTTATACCAGAGGCATCGTCTAGACGTAGACTGATGCGAAGTACCTCTTCAGTAACTGTCAAGGGTTTGTCACACACCCTTGTTTTGATCATTTGCACACCATTCTCAGTAACAATGGTGGCATTTGCCCAGAATTGCCTCTGATGCTCTATGAAGATGGTAGGAGATATAGTGAGAGCATGGGCAATATGGCTTGCCTTGAGGAAATCCACAATCTGGTGGAAACCAGCGGCCTGTTTGGGCTTCTGTAGTATCGCGATTTCATTGTGCTCGTCTATTAATGCCATTGATGCCATTGATCTTGAAGTTTCTTGCCTGAAAACTTTGAACTTGAGAGAGAAAGGGTTTAGAGCGCAAGTGAACAGTATGCAAAGAGTCGTTATGAACTTTTTAGGCGGGCAAATGGTATTTATAGTATTCGGGACATAAGCAGTATTAACGACAAGCAGTATTAACTGAGAGCAGTATTAACCACTAGCAGTATTAACGACAAGCAGTATTAATTGAGAGCAGTATTAACCACTAGAAGTACTAACGACAAGCAGTATTAACTGAGAGCAGTATTAACCACTAGCAGTATTAACTGAGAGCAGTATTAACCACTAGCAGTATTAACTGAAAGCAGTATTAACTACTAGCAGTATTAACTGAGAGCAGTATTAACTATTAGCAGTATTAACAATGCACTGGCAGTATTAACAATGCACTGGCAGTATTAACAATGCACTGGCAGTATTAACAATACTTGCACTTTTTGACACCATCCTTTTACTCATACTTTTTATTGCTTTGTTCATCCCCTGATCCTTTTCTTCTTGATCCTTCATGATCATTACTCCCTCTTGAGTATTACTAACTTCAACCTGAAACACTTAAACACACAGGTTAGTAGTATCATGCTCAATGAAATCTTCCAAGGGCAACTTATCTTTTAACTCATGCCCTGAGCATTTATTATTACTTCCCTCTGAATCAAATGCAACATGTCCTCCATCAAATCTTTTGAAGAATTTGAAGGCAGTCCATGTTACCTGTTGCGTGCCCAGAGCAACCACTATCTGCATTCCAAATGCTCTTCCTCTTGAGCTTTTGGTTGCCCTGCACACTTGATAAATCAGTTAGTCTTTGAGGGATCCCAAGCCAAAGTGGTCTTGGGTTGACCTTTCTCATTAATATAATCTGTCAGTTTGGTCTGAATGAGTTGTTTAGGAATCTCATGACTGGAGTACTTTGTCAAGATTATAGGCTTGGTTGCATTACTACTAGAAGCAGCACTAGCCTTGTTAGCAGTACTAACTTGGTTAGCAGTACTAATCAAGTTAGCAGCACTATTCTTGTTAGCAGTACTATCAGGGATAGCAGTACTAACAGGTTTCTTTGCAATTGGAACCCAAACTTGAGCAAAGTTGTTTGCTTTCTTTGTCTTTAAGTTACTCCTTTGTTTATTTGAAGTATTTTTCTTAGTTTTAGCAAACTTGTTTTGAACATGAGACTTTTTAGGTGCTCTGTTCTCAGCCATTTGATTCCTTCCTTGCTTCCTATAACCAAAGGAGTTTTGAGTTTGTCTTTGAAAATTAACTCTTTGGTTGATAGGATTGTAATAACAGTATTTGGCAACATGATTAAGCTTTCCACAGATAAAACAAGGTTTTGGTCTATTGATTTTACTCAGATCAACCCCTTGTTTTTGTGCCCACTGATTATTCCAGTTTCTTTGATTTCCCCTCCTTTTATCATGTTTTTGGGGCTCAGATTTATTGCAAGTACACTGTTTGCAAGGGACAGGATTCACAATTGTTGTCTGTTTGTAGTGGACCTTACCAGACTTTCCCTCTGTCTTTTCTATGTCCTTATATTTGACCCAAGTCTTTCCACATCCCTCATTGGTGATAATGTGATTTTCTAGAGGAATCTCACCACCTACAGTGTTCTCCTTACTCTTATCATTAGAGTTCTCTTCTTCAGAGTCTGTTTCAACCACCACTTTGTCTAATGGATCTACCTTAGTGGCTTCATCAGACAATTCCTTCCTATTCTTGGTCTCTAGCAAGTCTGATATAGGAGGGATGTAATTGTTGTTGTATGGTGGTGGTGTGGTGTTATAGCCTATTCCTCTTCTGAGTTTGTCATGCATTTGAGTTTGGAGCAAAGAGTCCATTGCTTTAGAAGCATTGGAAAATTTCTCAATATCCAGCTTGGCTTTCTCAAACTCCCTCTTTATCTTCTCATTCTCCTCTTCTTTCTGTTTAAGCTTAAATTCATACTGGTCTTTCTCCCACTTCCAGTAGTTTGTGTCATAAGAGTGTTGAAGCTCATTGGCTTGGAAACTCTTAATCTGTTCCTCAAAACTCTCAACAATTCTTACATAGTCTTTTATATCTCTCTCTAATCTTTTAAGGTCATCACTCATTGTCTGGTTGTGATCCCTGTACCTTGTAACAGTTTCAATACAGGATTTAGAGCAAAGATTAGATGTTACCTCTGTAGGAATCTCTAAGCTTGAAGACTCTGAACCTTTAGCCATGATGATGTGATTTTGAATGTAGGTTTCTGAGAATACTAGCTCTGATACCACTTGTCAGGATCGAATTCTCAACAAGAATAAAGTCTCAGAAACAATATCAAAGAAGTTGCGGAAAAACACTTTGATATTCAATGTAACAGTAAACAAACAGTATATGATTAACAACTTGCAAACTTGTATTAGAATCATAAGATTACACACTGAACCTCAATCTTGAAGAACAAGCTCTTTCAAGACGAATTCTACTTCTCTAGAATTAGGAACTATGCCTTGAGGTTGATTCTCTCTAAAACAAAAACTTAAAATTAAATCTATGTCAAAACTATTCTGTCAAATCTATACATATACTGAACAAAAAGATAATTACAATAAATAGAATATCTTCAGTATATCTTCCATGAATATCTTCAGAATATCCAGCTGTCATTCTTCTAATTCGAATCTTCATCTTATAAGCAGCACTAATCAGCTTGGCAGTATTAACTACTAAGCAGCACTAACCACTAGCAGCACTAACTAGCTAAGCAGTACTAACTTTGTTCAAGCAGCACTAACTTTGACTAACAGTATTAATTCTACTAGCAGTAGTAATACTCAGCAGTATTAACTTTGAAGTCCTCTGGCAGTAGTAATTCTGAACTAGCAGCATTAACCATACTTGAGATTTTCTTCAGTTCCCAACAAGTTCGGACATTATGCAAAAGAATGTCGGAAGCCAAAGGTTCGCAACTCAGAATATTATCAAAACAAATTGCTCTTGGCCAAACAACAAGAAGCTGGCAAGGCATTAATGGCTGAAGATGAATATTGGTTGGATCATTCGGATGAGGAAGAACAAGAAGAGACTGCTCATCTATGCTTGATGGGAAAAGAAGTGAAAGATGATGATTCAGATGATGAGACTGCTGATGAGGTAATGAAATTAATTGAAAATGATTTCATGACCAAAATGGAAGCCATGAGGATCGAACTTCAAGATCTTCAAAATAAATTGAAAAAGGAAAAAGACAGAGTTGCTAGGAGAAATGAAAAGGTCTTTGAGCTCAACACATCAATTATTGAGAACAAAGATTTAATTGATTCTCTACGCAAATCTGCTTCTGTTTTTCAAAATGAAAAAGATTGTTTTGAAAGTAAGATTTCTGAATTGCAAAAACAATTGTTTAAATCTGATTCTGAAAAACAAGAATGTGTTCTAAAATCTTTTAAACTGCAGGTTGAGAACAAGACTCTAGAGAAAAAGGTAAATGGTTTGGAAGCAAAATTGTATCTTAGAGGCCAAACAGATCAAACTATTTTTTTTGAATACACCTGATGAAGATGTTGATTTTAAAGAAAAATGGGGATTAGGGTTTGATAATCCTCATTACTTAGAAAAAGCTATCAGAAAACAGCCAGGTCTATATAATGCAAATTATATGTATGCGGCTGATGAATATCCTCATTTGAAACCCAAATTTATCACCAAAGCATCAAAAGAAGTTGAGGAAAAAGAAGATGAGAAAAGAATGAATTTGAAGAAAATGCAACTACCATTCTGTTATGAAAGACTGAATGATAGTTATCTTTCTAAAACACCAAAATTTCTTTCAACTGATTATTTTGCTAGTTATTCTTCGACTGAGATGGAGGCAAAACCTGTTCAAGCCAAAATTTATGTACCTCCACTTGTCTTAGAGAGCAAAATAATTGAGTTAGAAAATATTTTATCTGATGAAAGAATTTTGAGTGATCTAACACAAAACGTATTTTCTACAGTATTAAAGAACACAGATTTTATTTGCAAATCTAAAGTGTGTTCTACATCTTCAAAAATACCTCAAACTTCTAAGACTGATTTTGATGATCTATTTGAGTCTGCAAATGATTTTCTAAATTCTGATGAAGGTTGTATCGAGGAAATTGATATGTTTGACTTTACTGCTCAACTTCCAAATCATTCTACTTTTATCATAAATGGAAAAGTTTTACCAAGTGTACATGAGAAAGGTGAATCATCAACTAAGGTTGGTGAATCAGTTTCTGGGAATGTTGATTACTATGCTAATGGTAAGAAACATAAGAAACAGCATTCACAGAACAAGAATAACACTGGTAAACGCAAGAAAAATCAATCTCAGAAATCTGATTTTCCTAATAAATCTAAATCTTTTGTTTCAGATATAAGGAAGAAAAGGTCGAAAGCGAGAACCGAATGGCGACCAAAAAGGAAGGATGATGAGATAACTGAATCAGTTTCTGATAATTCTTGTACTAGATCTGATAGTAGTGATTCTGATGTAGTTGGTCAATATGCTTCTCATAAACAAAACCTTGTAACTTCTTACAAGCGTTATTCAATAAAGCAACTGATTCAATTATCTCCTATTACTACTAAATCTTATCATTATCGGAGAAATGATTTTGCTTATTTTCATAATTCTTCTGATTGGTATGGATCTTATCATGTTTATTCTTTGAGATCAAATATTTTTAAAGGCTTTCAAAAGGACAGAGGGTCCATTTTCAAATGGATACCAAAATCTTGTGCTAATCTGTTAGGACCCGTTTTTAAATGGGTACCTAAAATTGTTGTTTCCTGATTTCTCTTGCAGACCCGGCATATGTGGTACTTGGACAGTGGATGTTCCAAGCATATGACTGGGCAAAAAGCTTTTTTGTCTGAAGGATATCTGCATTTTAATTGTTTGCTCATGATCTCAGGAGGAGTAAGAGAAGAATTTTAGATGATTTACATAAATTTGAGGGGGAGCATAACTAATTTCTGCATTTTGATTAACTGACAAATTTTTGTGATGCATGATTTTAGGGGGAGCATATAATATCAAAAGGAGTAAGACTATGATTTCTGATTATTTCAAATCAGAACTCGTACTTTAATCGTTTTTTTTTTTTTTGCTTTATGTCTTTTACATTCAAATAAATTTTGTGAATAAAGTTGCTTTGATTAGACTTTGAGATTTTTGCAGGATGAGAGAAGCTGACAAGATCATATCTTAATGACTTCAGCTTGATTTCATGAGATTTAGATTGCGCGAAAAGGTAAATTTCTTATCTTAATCTCAAATATATCTGAAAGAAGGACAACTTTCAAATATAGAAAACATGTTCTGAAATGTTCAAACCACTTCCCAATTCTTAAACAGATTTTATAATTTGGATGTGTGATTTTAAATGTTTTCATTTTATTTTTGTGCTTAATTGATAAATAAACCGTGTGTTTCCAAAGATAAATACTTGTGTATTGTCTTTTCTACATACTTTCAAGTATTCGCACACATCGGTTTAATTTTTGATTCAATTGTTCTTACCATGTCTCTAAATTGAAACAATTTTTCGATGGTAAGACACCCCGTTTGTACTTCAAAGAATTTTGAGCGATATTTCATTTCGAAACGTCATTTCGAGAATGTCTATATTTTTGTTTCGTATAGACAATATCCGTTATTTTTTACCATAAGCCTTAATTGTTATATCATTTCATTTCTGATCATTTTCATACAATGTCAGATTTTCAAACAAGTCTTTTGCATTCATGTTGAGAGTCCAAGATCTATGAATCCTAGAGAGAGAAAGTAGAGAGAGAGAGACAATAGAGCGCAAAGTAGTAATTGATTAAAGTGTGCATGAGAAAGTTCTTACAAAGTAAAAGACCAAAGGGACTTAAATACCCTTGGTCAAATACAACACAGATAAGCATTCTAAACACTGTATAAGACCAATACCTATAAATACAATGATTACTATAAAATCAGACCTAACAATATCCCCCTTAGTAATCATTGGCGCTTTGGTCTTCAAAAATTGTCTTCTATAACAGTACGGACCAACAAAGCGACTTTTTGAAGCTTTCTGACTTTTTAAAGAAAAAAAATTCTTCTCAGCATCTTTCAGATTGAAATGTCTTTGCTGCTTGAGCTCTAGACGATACACCTCTTTTGAATGATCTTGAATGAACTATGGTGTTCGGAGCAGGAACAGCAAAAGAATCATTTGTAGCTGAGAGAATAGAATCTTTGAGCGAATCTTGATCAGCAGATAAACTTTTGAGTTTCTTTGTCTCTTTATCATCTCCCTGACTTCTCTGATTTCTCCCCCTCATGACCTTGATGAACTGGTTCAACTAGGTCATGCCAATGTTGGAGACGAGACAGCTTAAGATCTGCAAAATCAAAGAAACAGAGAAAACAGGGGAGGTTTGCGCATCACGTTGGATGCGCAAACCAAGGTTTGCGCTTCATGAAAGGATCGCAAAGCAAAGTTTGCGTTTCACGAAGGAAGCGCAAAACGAAGTTTGCGTGTCATGCTGGATGCGCAAATCTGACTTAGAAAAAGTTTACCTTTTTAAACCCTTTTACTCCCCCTACACAAATGTACTAGATATGACAATTCAAATTAGCATTCATATAAAGAAAATCAGATACTCCCCCTCAAAACTAGATATAATCTTTGAAAAAAAAATAATCTCTTTGTTCACTCCCTCTTGAATAATGCATAAACCCATTAAAATATATTTATGAGAACACAATGATCAAATATTAATGTAGAAAGAAAAATATACTGAATATAAATTTTGAAACAACTAAACATATAAAATTTTAAACACTAAACAAATAAAATTCTACTCAGTAAAATATCACAGATTTATCAATCATTTGAAATCAAACATATATTGTTGGATACAAGAACAAGTTTCATTGCATATCAAGTTCAAACATGTTCAGTTTCAAAAACTTCCATCAATCTATTCAGTGTGCTCACATGCGAATCTTCGATTATCTTCAAGAAAATGCAATTCTAAAAATATTATAGAGAACTTTGCATGTACTCACACTAAGCCATCAAGAATTAAGATATTCATAAATTTACAGATTTATCGCAACTCAAACATATCACCAAGTATCATGAGATGTGTGCTCATTGGCATCTTTTAGCATTGTGCACATTGGCATCTTAACATGAGTGTGCTCTTTGGCATCTTTTAAGCGCGTGCACTTTGGCATCTTTTGATCAAAAAGTTTATTAAGTAAAAAACATGCCGTAAATGTAACTTTCTATTTGACCCTATTGCAGGATTTGGGTCAGCCGCTCCCAGACCAGTTGGCCTTAGGGGACTAGGTGTCAAGCACCCCTTGGAACTTACTCTCCCAGATCAGAAAGGCTACATCGACATATCCTAAACCCATTCATACCAGTAGAACATGACTTTCGATCTGGTTCTATTGAAGGATTTCTGTTCGATCACTCCTAGACCAAATGACCTTAGGGGACCAGATGACAAGCATCTAGAGGAACTTACTTTCCCAAACCAGAAAGGTCACAGGTACAAACTTTTAAACTCAGAGATTTCTGTATTTTAAGAATTTATTATTCATCTCAATCACTTAGATCAACGTCTAAATGCTTAGCCCATATTTTCATTCCGATCTATAATTCTGACTTTTTAGAATATTCCAAGCATTGTAAACTATAAATATCCCGAATCACACAACTTTAAAGCAGTAATAAAAGTTTCAAACATGTTGCTGACTTTTCGACTTTTGTAAGACTTGAAATTTGATCATATAAAAACTTTAATATAAACAAAAGAACTTGAAAATTTATCCTAGACACATATTTTATTCAAAAGAAAGAAAAAATGTAAAACTTTACTTTATAGAATAAAATTTGTAAAGATTTAAACTTTTAAACTCAATATGCCGATGTTAAAAATTTTCATTAAAGACAAAATGTAAAGAATTCGGCAAATTGATATTTAGTTGGAACAAAATAAAATTCAGTTATTTCATCTTTCACATTAAAAAATAATTTGTGTCTCAAATTAAAAAAAATTGGGTTATACAAAATTAAGAAAAAGTTGAACAAGCTCAGATTCTTTGGAAAAAAAATGAGAAAAACTGGAACACATCATTATCAGAGATAAAATGCAGCGGAAATAAAATTGATGTAATCACAGTATCTCATTTAGTCAGAAGCTTAAATCATTGAAGAACGAGTTCTAAACTGATTTGTTTAGAAGTCGTAGTATATGAAGTACGGGTCCTGAGCTGAAGTACTCAGAAGCCAACATCTTTCAGCTTTGAAGTCCGGGTTTTGAACTGTAGTGTTCAAAAGCCATTCTTTCTCTTACTCTCCCTTAACATGAGATGCCTGCAACTTAGAATCAGATAAGGATTTGGGTACCCACTTGTATTTGGGCCCATGTTTATTAGTTGCAGTTCTTATGGGGAAATAATAAGCAGAATTGACATTTAAGGCACGAGGAATATGATCAGAGAAATAATCACAACTATCAGAAGAGAAAGCATAATCATCAGAACTAGAATCTGAGGAAGAACATGAGACATGTTTTGAAATTCGAATCATTTGCTTTATAGAGTATTTTGAAATTTTATTACATTTAGCAAATGAATCACTGTTATAAAGTTTGTCTACACATTTATACCCATCAAAAATATGTTCATCGGATGTCCGCTTCTTTCTCCAGATCTGCCTCTTTGATCGAGAGCTCAAAGTCTAATCTGTAAGAATTATATCAGAAGAATTAGAACAGCCAGAAATAACTTTATCTTGTTTGTTCGACTTCTTTGACCGTCTTCTTTTACGCTTAGGTTTATAATATTGATCATTGATCGTAAAAGAATCATCAAGAATTTTAGACTTAATATTTAAATCAGAAGAAATAAATTTATCCAAGCAACCAATCTGATCAACTAATAAATCTGAATTTGCCTCGGAGTCTGAATTAATTTGAGAAAAGATTTTAAAATTTGAAACTTCCTTTTTATTTTCCTCAAAAACAAAAGATAGGCTAGAAATAGAATCTGATTTTTGAAAAAATAAATTTTCTTCAAGACTAGATGTCATGAAAGATAGAATAATATCAGATTCAATTTTCTTCAAAATATTTTGATCTTCTATCTGATCTTCAAGATCTATGATTTTTCCTTCTAATACTAATGGAGGAGTATATTTCTTCGAATCATAAATGATTGGAGAAATATTTCCTTTATCAGAATCAGGTGCATAAGGAGCAATAAAATCACCAGACATTGAAGATTTGACAGGAGATATATTATTTAAAACTCTTCTTCCTCTCCTTGATTTTTCAGGAAAATATTTTGCAATTTCTGACGTATAAACAAAAGGAATTTCATTTTTCTTGTTATTCATCCTTTTCTCATTTTCGATTTCTAACACTTGCTTCTCATTCATCCAATCAATTTTAAATTGAGGAGCATAATGAGCAAGAGTCAGATAATCGTATTTATATAAAGTTGGGGATTTTTCAATCGCATTGTTTAAACAATGAGGATTTTCAAAACCAAGTCCCCACCTTTGTTTTAAAGCCTCTTCACTCCTCGGTTTGTTCATATAAATTGCTTGTTCAGATTGGTCTCTTCGATAATGTTTTTCTTCTAACTTATTTATTTTATCTGAAAATTCATCTTTTAAATTAGTCATAGCCGTCAAAGATTCAAGATAAGTCTTATTTGAATTTTCCAAATCATCCAATTTCTTTTGAAAGATGTCTTTAGTATTTTCTAAAATAGATTTTTCATCTTTCAAAGAAATTTTCAATTTGTCAATCAAATCTGACTTTTCGGAATTTAAATTCTTTTCAGATAAGAGTTTTGAACGTAGATCAGATAAAGCAGTAATTATAATATTCATCCGAGAAGAAATGAAACTAAAATCAAATTCAGAGTATACCTCATCAACATCAGTATCATAATCATCTGACTGGTCATCTCCGATCAAGCACATCTGAGCGATCTCGACGTTTGAAGCTTCTTCATCGGAATAATCCAGCCAGAATTCTTCCTCGGCCAGCAGAGCAGTTCCGTTCTCTCTCTTTTCAGCTAGTTCCATTTTCTTTCTATAATAAGCTGAATCCCTGACCACCTTTGCTCTACACTCCTTTGACATGTGACCCGGCTTCCCGCAGTTGTAGCCAGCAGCAGTCTTTGGCTCGGGTACTTTTGCTTTAGGACCAGAAGTGAAGCAAGAAGTGTTGGAACTCGACCTTGGTTGGAACTTTTTCTGGAAATGCTGAGAGAGAAGAAATCATAGCTTTCTGTAATGCCTTGCCATCATCTTCAGTTGACCCGGTGTAAGCGTTATCAGACAACGCTTGTTCAGCCAGTTGCTTCGTGAGGAGAGCAACTGGATCAACTGTCTTCTTGTTCTTTTTCTCTAGTTTGGCCTTCTTTTCAATCATCAGGCTTTCATCGGTCATCAGAATCTCGTATAATTTTTGGATTTGCATAGTGGAGATTCTGACATCGTTCCTCAATCTGTGGCATGATTTATTCCATTCAGGTTGCAATGTGTTGAGGAACTTCAGATTTAATTCAAGCTCAGTCTTTTCAACCTTTATCTTTCGAAGATCATTGATGACGGCACAAAAACGATCAAACACAACTTTCAGTGACTCCCCATCCTTGGCTTTGAATTCTTCAAAATTAATCATGTATCGCGTATGCCTGAGTTGAGTAGCTACTGAAGAACCAAGCATAATCTTCTCAAGCTGTTGCCACATCAGATTAGGATGAGTTTTGAAACAGTCAATCCTGTTGTATACAGAGTTTGGCAAGGCCAGCATTAGATTTGCTTTAATATCCCGATCAGCTTGATAAGCAGACAACTCTTCATGTGTGTACTCTTTAGTAGGCTTGTATAATCCAGAAGCCAATTTGGGTCTGTCGAACGGTCCTTCAGATAAAATGGTCATCATGTCATTTCCATTCTTTTGTCGTTCAATAAAGTTCAGGAACCTATCTTGCCACTGTGTAAACTCGTTTTCATCGATTAGTACCGGTGGACGATTTTCTGAACCCAGAGATATCATGAGGTCACTCGTGTAGAACTTAGCTTGAAAAGCAAATTTTGAATAATCCATATATGTCACAAAAAAAAAATTCCAGACTCTTTTTTTTTTTTTTTAAATCTAAGTTAGGGAGACGCGCAAACTAGAGCTTTTCGATTGAAGTGAAACGCGCAAACTAGAGATTTGTGTTTCAAGAGAGAGCCGCGAACTAAACTTTGCGTTTGCTTAGAGAAACGCAAGATGAAGCTTTGCGTGTGATGTGAGAAACGCAAACTGAACTTTGCGTTTGATGTGAGAAACGCAAACTGAACTTTGCGTTTGATGAGAGACGCGCAAAGTTAGACTTTGTGGGTTGAACTTGATACGCAAAGTAGCTTTGCGTTTCCAATGAGAACCGAAAACCTGAAAAACAAGATCAAGATTAGTAGCACATGAAATTCAACTAAATGAATGAAACGCAAAGCAACATGAATGAGGCGCAAACATGTATGAATGAATCGCAAACTTTAAAAACACACAAATTACGCAAGATTGATTACAATTGTGAAAAATACACCAAGAAAAACACATTCTGATCTTCGAAAACACATCTCTAACATATTTTGATCAACAATATCGATTAAAATCAACAAAAACACAAATTCGTAAACTAACAGAACGAAAACCGAGTTTTTCCATAAACTTAGAAATTTGTAAATTGAAGATCAAATGATGATTTTTATGCAAAACACAAAGAAGCAATTACGATCGATTAACAAAAACGAGACTAAAAAGACCAAAAACAACACAATTCGATCATAAACAAATCCAAATTTTATGAGAAATCAAGAAAACGAGATTTTCTTGAAAAACAATCTCTCAATCCTCTCAAGATTCAAACAGGCTCTGATACCAATTGAGAGTCCAAGATCTATGAATCCTAGAGATAGAAAGTAGAGAGAGACAATAGAGCGCAAAGTAGTAATTGATTAAAGTGTGCGTGAGAAAGTTCTTACAAAGACAAAGACCAAAGGGACTTAAATACCCTTGGTCAACTACAACACAGATAAACATTCTAAACACTATATAAGACCAATACCTATAAATACAATGATTACTTCCATGTTTAAAAATGCTCATATCTTCATGATTATTTTCTGAGCATACATATATCTGACCCATGTTTTCCATATCTTAAATGTTCAAGATAAACCATTTGAGCAACAATATGCTTTATAGGACAGGGTTCTTTGTGCTAGGACTTAAATGAACTTCTATGAAATCACGTTAACCAGTGATTTCTACCCAAGAAGTTAATCTATAGAGATTGAGTGTGAGGAGTCTAAAAGAAATGAGTGTGGGTGTGATGAGGTAAAATGGAAAAGAGAGTTTGGTTAGTAATGAGATTAATGATTAAAAGAAAGAGGGTGTGAGATCAGGGTAAAAGAATATCAAACTCTGCACCAACTACTTTCTGAGTCAGGCAACCATATTAATAGCGTTTCATAATTCTTTGGTGAACGTTATTGAAACAGGCAAATAGCCCATGCCAACTCTTGTTTAATACCCCACCAACCACACATTTTCTTCTCAAAAAGAAAATGTTTTATATTTTCAAGGGGACGCAACATATAATCTTATCTGGTTTTCATTTGGAAAATCTGGATATTGAAAGAGAAGGAAGTCTGCCCCACCTTCGCACTTCAATCATGCACATTGAGTCTGTGTATATCTACTGTTGTCTCAGTGGTTTACACTATGTTGAGCCTTTATAAAAGCAATCATTCGTGCTTAATTCTTTCTACACATGCACGAACACACAAAGAATTTGTTTCTTTGTCTTAACATTCATAGAAATTGCCTTTGTGGTATTTCGATGATTGGATGGAAGCCCTGGGGGAGTGAACATCAAAAATCTCCTTTATATTGTGTATCCGTTACACACAGTGACTTCGTGTTACTGACAGGCATTTTAACTGATTCATTTATTGATTCAGGGGTTACATGTTCTTATTTTGTCTGGATTTGCAAAGATCTAGATGAATACTTGGTTATGGATCACAGAATCAGAGGCTCAGTTTGACAGATCAGATTGGTCAATGACATTTCTTGCTGAAAGTTTTGATGATATAGATGCTCAAATCAAAAAAAAGGGGAAGATGGTATCAAGAAATGATAAAGTTTTGAGAGATGATTTTCATAAATGTCCAAGTCAGAAGATTCAAAGTAAAGATTTGAGGAAGATCAAAGAATTTCTGAAGATATGCTGATTTTTGAGGAAATTTTCTTTGAAGATTATTTGCTAAAGCAATTCGAGCTGATTCTGAAGATAATTTCTTTCCAAAGTCTGAAAGTATTATTGTGAAAGTTTTGGGGAGATTGTTAATCGTTTGAAGAAAGTTTTGGAAAGAATACCGTCAAAGAAAAAGGGGAGATTGTACTGACAGAGCTTAAAAGTGAAGACTGAATTGCTAGATCTTTCAACAGTGATCTTGAATCCAAAGGGGGAGATTGTTAGAGCATAAAAATGTTGGATACAAGATCAAGAAGACTGAAGGTCAAAGTTCAAGAAAGTCAAAGCTGAGAAAGTCAACACTCATCAAAGTCAAAGTCTATTTGTTAATAAAAGTCAAAGTCAACATTTGTATTTGTTTTTAATTTCTTTGTATTTTAGATGTAGGTATAAATACCTTGTATTTCTGTTTTTAGTTATATTCGAGAGAGAGTTTTGTAGAGAGAGAGAGAGTTCTAGAGAGAGAAAGTTGTATTCTTGGAATTTGAAAGTGAAATCAAATAGGTAATTGATTGATAAATCTTGTTTGTTTGATTAATCTTGTTTAGAAACTAGAATCTGGAACACACAATAGCATACCATGCTCTTGGAGCTTGTTTAAGTCCGTATAGATCTTTATCAAGATAATAAACATGGTTAGGAAACTCTGTATTTTCAAATCCAGGTGGTTGCTGGACATAAACTTCTTCATTTAATTTACCATTTAGAAAGGCAGATTTAACATCCATCTGATATACTTTGAATCCTTTATGTGCAGCATAAGCTAAGAAGATTCTAATTGCTTCTAGCCTAGCTACAGGTGCAAAGGTTTCATCATAATCAATATCTTCTTCTTGGCAATATCCCTTAGCAACCAACCTTGCTTTGTTTTTTATTACAATGTCATCCTCATCCTTTTTATTTCTGAAGACCCATTTAGTTCCAATTGCAAATTTTCCTTTAGGAAGGGGAACTATGGTCCAGACTTTGTTTCTTTCAAACTCTTGAAGCTCATTCTGCATTGCAGTGATCTAATGAGGATCTTCAAGAGCTTTATTTACCTTCTTTGGTTCAATGATGCTTAAAAAATTTACAAAAAAACATTCATTGATTGTGGCTGATTTGGTTTTGACCCCCTCTGAAGGTGATCCAATGATCTGATCATGGGGATGATCCTTTGTCCATCTTGTGAGTGGAGCATGAACATGAGGTGGAGTTTGAGCTTCAGAGATGACAGCGGGAGACATCTCTGTTGTGCTGAGCAGAGGCTCTGAAATTGATTCTAGAGGCTCTGAAATTGATTCCAGAGGCTCTGAAGTTGATTCATTTCTTGGACCTGCATTCAAGGAAGCAGAAGTTGTAACTTCAGAGGGACCAGAGAGAGTTGTACCTGACGTTTGTGGCTCCTCTGAAGTTGCTCTGTGAATATCTCTAAAAAGAAACTATGTATTTTCATCATCAAAGAAATCTTCGAATATTTTGTTTAGTTCAGATTCTCTTGTCCTTGATGATTCAGAGATATTTTTAGCATTTGAATTGACATTATTGGTGGCAATATTTCTGTCATCATCAAAAGACACATTGATACTCTCTTGGATTGTTCTTGTTCTCTGATTGATCACTCTGAAAGCTTTTGAGGCTAGTGAATATCCAATGAATTTCCCTTCATCTGCTTTCTTGTCAAACTTTCCGAGAGACTCTCTATCATTTAGAATAAAACATCTGCATCCAAAAACATGGAAATATTTAACATTAGGTTCCCTATTGTTAATGAGTTCATAAGATGTTTTCTTGAATCTTTTGACAATTGTAGCTCTATTTTGAGTGAAACAGACTGTTGCCACTGCTTCTACCCAAAAGCTTGTGGGAAGATCTGATCCTGCAAGCATAGATCTTGCAGCTTCAACCAGTGTTCTGTTTTTTCTCTCAACAACACCATTTTGTTGAGGTGTTCTAGCTGCAGAGAAGTTCGGAGTTATGCCTTCCTCTGAAAGATATGAGTTGATTTTAGCATTTCTGAACTTTGTTCCATTATCACTTCTCAGTTTCTGAACTTTTGTATCAAACAGAACCTGCAATCTTTTTAACAATCTTATTAAAATATTAGGAACATCAGACTTGGCTCTGATGAATTCTATCCAAGTATATCTAGAGTATTCGTCAATCAAGACGAGGATATACTTTTTACCTGACAAACTCTGCACAGAGATAAGACCACAGAGGTCCACATGAAGCATATGCCAAGGTTTTGGACAATTATTATCACTTTTGGTCTTGTGGGAAGATCTTTTCATTTTTCCCATTTCACAAGCAGAACAAAGATGATCTTTGTTAAACTTTAGAGATGGTAATCCCTTGACCAGATTTAGTTTGACCAATTTATCAAGTGAAGAAAAGTTCAGATGTGAGAACTTTTTATGCCAGAGCCAAACATCTTTACTGTTCAGAGATACAAGACAGAGTTTCTCTGAGTCAGTTTTTATGTGTTTGGAAAAATTAATTCTGTATAAATTTCCCTTTCTGTCAGCTCTGAGCATTTCTTGACCTGTTTTTGAGTGAAGTAAAGAACAATGTGTTTCTTGAAATTTCACATCAAAGCCATGGTCACAAAGTTGACTTATGCTGATTAAGTTATGCTTTAACCCGTCAACATAAGCAACCTTTGATACATAAATATTACCTCTTGATAGCTCACCATAACCTTTAATCTGACCTTGCATATTGTCTCCAAAAGTTACTGCTCCCCCAGATTTGGCTTTGAAAGAGGATAGTAACTTTTTATCTCCAGTCATATGCCTTGAACATCCAGAATCAAAGTACCAGATCGGCATAGACTGTTTCTGCAAGACAGATTAGATTTTCTTAGGTACCCATCTCATTATGGGTCCTATTTTGTTAGACTTCTGATTATCTTTTTGAAATTTTGCCTTCTCATCTTTTGATGTTTTGGCAGTATTGTCCTTTTTCTTTTGAGGCTTTGTCTCTGAATTTTTATTCAGAGATTGATGAAGAAAACAGTGAGAACCTCTGAAGTGATTTTTTAGTTTTATCAAGAGTTGGATGCAATTGCACTTTACAGAACAAGAAGAAGTAGAGGCAAAGGAATTCATTTCATTAAATGCATTCGATACATTATGATTCCTTTTTGAATTAGTACTAGGAATATTACAAGTATTCCTAACTACTTCTTTTCAACTAGCTTGAGAGACAGCCTTCTTTTCAAGTTGTCTTCTCTTGTTCAGAAACATCCTCTTCTCTTTGTTGCTCACTGCACAAACATGATCAGAATGGTTAATTTCTTGCCATTTTCCTTTTTGTCCAGGAGTAAACTTGATTGGTTTATAAGTGTAGAGTTGAGAAGTGATAGTTTTATTCTTTGCCTTTTCTTGTAATTCTTTTTCAAGTTCCAGAGAAGTTTTGGCTTTAAGACACATATCTGCAAAGTCAGGACATATTGGTATTCTGGGTTTATTTTTCAAAACAGAAATAGGAATGTTCAAAATTCCAGAACCAATAGTATCTATCTTTTTATGAACTACTTCCTCTGGTCTGTAGAAAATCTGTTCATCTACCTCTGGATCAGATTCAGAATCAGAGTCAAGAAAGTCTCGTTCAACCTTACCAGAGATAACTACCTCTGATGGTTTCTCAATTTTCTTGGGTCTTGAGACTTTGATGATCCTTTTCATGCTTTCTTTCCTTTTTAAATCAGCTATGATATTTTCTTGATTTATTCTCTTGATGTCTTCTTCGAATGTAGTTCTGATGCATTCATCAGAGAATGGTGAATACAGAGGGGCATCTGGATTAAGTGAACTCTGAGGTTCATCTTCAAAAGTACTTGCTTCAGAGGTACTTTGTTCAGATGTCTCTGACTCATCTTTGATAAATGCATTGAACTTGAAAATCTCTTTAGGATCATTGCTCTGAGGTTTTGTGAAAAATACCTCTGAAGTTTCTTTTTCTATTTTTAAGATAGAATTTGGAAAGTTTTGAACTTCAGAGTATGCAACATTTTTAAAGTTCAGAGCCCTAGTTTTTTATCTCTTTGAGGTTTTTATTCTCTTGAAATTGTTCAGTGATGGACAGTCAGAGCTCTAGACCTTTCCTTTACAGAAAGTGGAAGAAAGTGAAGTTTTCTTAAATCCAGTGAATGGATCCAATTCATTGAATCCAAGCCCTTGAGTATCCATTTGAGAGTTTATCTTTATATGAACATCCTGAGCATCAAGATAGCTTTTGATTTGAAGTTCTTTCCTTTCTAGAGATTGATGTAAGATTTCTCTTTCTTTTTGGAAAAAATTGGTTAAGGCAACAAAATTGAGTCTTTCATACTCAGATTTTTTTACTTCTTCTTCTTTAACTTTTAAAATTTTCTCAAGTTCTTTGAATTTTTCTGAAAATGATTTTTCTTTTTGTTTCTGAGCTTTTTCAATATCAGATTTTTCAACAAAAATATCTCTCTTTTCTGATTCAAGAAGATCCTTTTCCCTTTTGTAAAAAATGAGATCTTTTGTCATTTGTTTTGCTTTTTCTTTTTCCTCAACAAGTTTTTGCTTTAGGATTTGAAATTCATCTGTTAGTTTAATAACATCCAATTCAAGATCACTTTCAGAGGTGGAAGGAGAGTTTACCTTTTCAGAGTAGTCCTCTGATGATCCGTCACTTTGATCATCTGTGAATGCCATACCACATAGATTGGTAGGTTCTTCCTCTCCATCGCTTGTTGAGTCTGACAGCCAGTCTTCCATCTCTGCTATAAGTACTCTTTCATTGACATTGTATTTGTACTTGTTTTTGTAGTAGTCTTCATCCTTGATGAGTCTACCTCTGCAGTTGGCGGAGTAATGGCCTGGCTTTCCACATCTAAAACATCTTCCATCGTTTTGGTTTGATGGAAGAGTAGTGTCTGATTCTGTCTTTTGTGCTTGTACTTGTGGTTGTGGCTTGAAGTACCTCTGAGGTTGAGGATACCTTGGCTGAAATGATTGTTGAGATCTTGATTGTTGAGTAGAATCATGATTGGTGAAATGAACGCCCTTTTGATCACTATGCAGAGTAGATCTGGGCTCTTGTTGATATTCAGCTTTCTGAAATCTTCTTTCTGGATTTCCTCTTCTTTCTTCATCATCTCTTCTTCCTTCAAAGACTTTCTTGCCAAATTTCTTGTTAAATTGATAGGTGATTAATCCAAGAGATTTGACAAAGGCATTGATGTCATCATTTGAGTCAGAATCTGAGTGTTCAACTTCTTTAGACATCAGAACCTTCTTGGATTTTATTTTAGATTCCCTTTTTGAACAATTGTCTTTTTCTGCATTTCTGCATTCTTGTGATACACCCTTCTGTTTTGACATGAGTGCAAGTGGACCACCTAAAGAGGTTTTTGATTTTTGTTTAACAACTTCTTTTTCCTGTGCTACCAAGGTACCATAAATGTCAGTCAATGACCATGATTCAAGATTTTGATTGGCTTGTATTGACATTGACAGTTGTGACCATTCTTCATTTAGACTTTTAAGAAATAGAACATTGTTTTCTTCTTTTGTTCTCATGACCCCAAATTTTCTGCATTTGTTGATGAGGATGTTAAACCTTGAGTATGTTTGATGTAAGGTTTCTTCGGGTAATGCATGAAAATCATGATATTCATTGATACAAAGATTTCTCCTGTTCTTTTGAGTTTATAGGCCTCCTTCAAATTGATTTAACAACTGATCCCATATCTCTTTTGCAGTTACACAAGAATCAAGTTCTTGGAAGATATCATTGGGAATGGCCATTATAAGTAATCTAACAGCTTTTGAATCATTATCCATCATGTTAGTTTCTTCATCCGTAAAGTTTGAAGTTTTCTTTTCATAGTAAGCAGGGATTTCAACAGTATCTGCTGTTGCTGGAACTCTTGGTACCAACACCATTGGTTGGTGAGGTCCATCGTTCACTGATCTTAACAGATCCCTGTCCATGCCTTCTAAGAAATTTACCATCCTTATCTTCCATTGAGGATATTCATCCCTTAGAAGTGTAGGAGGTTTGGTTAATGATTCGGCTGTATAAATGGCACTTATGCTTGAGTTTGCCATTTTTGTGAAGAAAATATGAGGATTTGAAGAATTGATGCTTTTCTATGAAGATCTTTCTATTAACTGATGTAACTGTGATTTACTTTTAAATCTGGAGCATATGAAGTTTAATAAACCAGGGTTTATATAAGCATGCACAGATGTTAAAGGCTTGAATCAATAAGAAATAAATCTATCCGAGTATGCAGATATGATCTTTCTTTGTTTTAGAAAACAAAGGAAACTCTGATACCAATTGTTGGATCCCAGATTTAATCTTATAACAATAATGATATAAACAACAAGAGTATTAACAGCGGAAGCAATATAGTTTAATATCAAAAGCAGATTCAAATATCACAGTTCATATATATAAAGCAAGTAGAAAGAACAAGATCTTCGTGAGATATATTCAGTTGATTCTTCTTATACAAGATATCAAAAAGCACACTTTTGTCAAAGGAGTGATGGTCCTATTTATAGGACCATAAAGTAAACAGTGTACTATTATGACAAATAGAAGCATGCTTGAACAGTGTCTTACCTAATAGGTAAGCTCAAGACATGCTTGAACAGTAACCTACTCTATAAAGTAAATCATATCACTAAGTGATTGGTTATCTGTTCTGATACTTCAGGAAAGTCTTCAGCGCCATCTTCAGAGAGAATGTCTTCAGAGCTCTGACGTTGTCTTCAGAGCCTCTGATGAAGCCATCTCTGATGTCTTATGTTGAAAGTTGCAATCTCTGATAAGTACTTCAGAGGCAGGTTTGTCCTCTGAAGTCTTCGTCCTCTGAAGTCTATGTCCTCTGAAGTCTATCTTTGGAAGTCCTCTGAAATAGGACTTGGGTATTTTCAACACTTTAACAAACAGAAGATTTGGAGCTAACATTACGGATTTATCCAATTTAAATTGTAATTATCCTATTTTAAAAAAAATTATTTATGCTACTTTTTAATTAATAAATTATGTGGCTCTTATTCATTATCGCCTTCTCGCAAATTGACTACCTTCTCGTTTGAACCTGCCCATATATATATATATATATATATATATATATATATATATATTATAGGGAGAGGTTCATTTGAGAAATGGTAAATATATGAGAAATAGAGAACTAATCTTAGTCATTCATCTGGTCAACATTTGCGGCTTTGACCGTGAAGCACCGGATAATTTCTTGTGTGGTCTATAGAAGGTAGAGGGGTAATTTCGTAAAATATACGGGATGAGTTCATATATGAATCTGTATAAATCACAAAGATTCATATATGAATATGTTAATTAGTTCAACTGATTCATATATGAATCTTTGTGATTCATACAGATTCATATATGAATAACAAAGGTTCATATATGAATTTGTTAGTTAGTTCAACTGATTTATATATGAATCACAAAGTTTCATATATGAATCAGTTAAAAAAGTTCAGTTGTGAATTGCACTGGTTCATATATGAACATATAGTTCATATGTGAATTATACATGTTCATATATGAACACAACCCGTGTGTTTTGTAAAATTTACGAAATTGTCCTTCTATTTCTGGGATAGCCGCAACTTTTGACCGGTCAAAGCCGCAATATTTGACTAGTCAAATCCGATCTTGACCATATAAATGGTTATGATTACTTCTCTATTTCTCATATATTTACCATTTCTCAAATGAACCAAACACTATATATATATATATATATATATATATATATATATATATATATATATATATATATATACTAGTTGTCTACCCGCGTGATGCAGCGCGGACGAATCACAATTCTAAAGCAAATAACTTTTCTCACCGATTATGCTTCCCCTATTCATAATACGAATATTTAATGATTATAACATTTTGTTAATAATTATAATAATACACACACTTACGTTACGTCTTGCAGAAACAGTCCACAATAACCAAGTTGGAATCCGTTTTCATTTCTAAAATACGTTCTTCGTCCTCCAATGATTATTTTTCCAACAACATCTAAAACAAGAATATTTATATTTTTAAAATTAGATTTATATTGTCAAATATATATTTAATAGTATATAAAAAATATAAATGTAATGAATAACTTAAATGTACCGATCATCATTTTTTTCGTGGTTCGATCTTCAACAAGGGTTCTTATCGAAGGCATCAATGAATAGAACGCAAATCCATTTTCGACATCAGTTGTTAATGGTTGTAACTTTGTGTCTTTACTTATTAGGATTACCATTTCATTGTAGACCAACCTAGAGCCTTCATACCTTGGGGTATCATCATAAGTACTTTCAACTTGAAAACGATCCAAAGAAAAAACCCCTCCGACCAAATTCCTTTGTTTGGATAATTGCATCAAATAGCCTCGAACAATTGCTACCATTTTTTCTCTCTAAAATAGAATGAAATATTTGTTAAATAGATTTAAAACTGATAACTTTTACCATGCATTTAAAGTATGCATATTTTTAACTTAAATTTTGATCAAGTAAAATAATATATAGACATTCTTTTTTCACATCTTCCAAAACAAGCTCCACAGGGACAGTTCTCAAGTTCCACCGTCTCAAAAATTCGTATTGTAGAGATTAAAAAACTTCAACATTATACGGAGAATCCATTTACTACAAGTTTATAAACATTAATAATATTGTTAACACCATAAAAACTACATTAATTTACATGAAAAATATAAAAAACAAAATATATTTTTCCTATAAACTATAAATTTATAATTAACTAATTGTATTTATAAAACAGAAAACTACATTAATTTACATAAAAATATGAAAAACAAAATATTTTCCTAAACCTTAAACCCTAAAAGAAATTGATTATTAATAATTTAATGTAAAAATTAACAATATGTAGTTGGTTTTGACTCTTGAGTATTAACCTAATGACCTATAAGAAATAGGTCCAACTAAACCAAATAATAATTGGACCAAACCCATATCATCTTGTTAAGCCCATATAATAAGGGTAGGTTCAATTTGGGTGAATCTTAACAAAGTATTTTCCTAAACCTTAAACCCTAATATAAATTGATTATTAATAATTTACTTGTCTACTCGCACGATGCAGCGCAGATGAATCTCGATTATGTTTCAAATAACTCATCTGAGCTCATGTTTTTTGTCCATATTAATTTCCTTTTCTCTCAATTTTTTATAGGTTTGTGTGGTTTAATTGCAAAAGAGTTACTAAAATCAAATATGGTTTATTGACAAGATGTCTAGGAAAATAATCACAAAAGTGCCAAGTTTTCAAATCTATATATTCACAACTCGTTAAATTTTTTAAAATTCACGAATAAACAAAACAGGCGTTACAATCATATGTAAAAAAGCACATCCGTATATTCATGATATGATAATATGTGAAGCGTCAATGAATCAATTAATCAGTTTTATTCTCTTCCTATGTTGTTCATCTTCCTTCCCCTTATTCATGTTCGTATGTTTTCCCTTCCTATGTGTACTATTTACTGCTCCAAATATATGTGTTTTTTCACTTACGATGTTCTGGTGACCTATAAAGAATTAGAGACAATGTTCTTGCGACCTACAATGTTCTTGTGACCTATAAGAATTAAAGACAATGTACTCACCAGCCCGGCCCGATATATATATATATATATATATATATATATATATATATATATTTATTTATTTATATAGAGATTTATTTTATATTCAAAAGCCAATATATGTAAGAGCATCTTCAACCACAACACCAAAAGCACCAAATTTGGTGGGACTATCAACATCAAAAAAAAATTCAACTCCAACCATACTCTAAAAAAACATCAAATTTATAAATCTGACATTAAAATAACATATTTTATTTACTATTAATTATTTTTAATAATAATAATTATAAATTGTAAATACGTATTATAATAGTTAATAATCAGTAATTAATTTATTTAATAAAGATTTGTTAAAATAAAAACGACATGCTTTTAACTAATAAATTTTATGCTAAAAAATTATATAAATACAAATAACATAAAGGGAATTTAATTAAAATGCCCGTATTTCAATCGTATCTTACCAAAATGCCCAAAATCTCTCAAATTTTGCCGAAATACCCAATTACCCCGGGATTGTGGGCCGGAATTTTTAAAATCACAGGGATAGCAATTTTTTTAGAATCGTGGCGATTTAGGGGTGGATAGCAGGGTTGGGGTCGTGCGTAATTTTTTTTCAAAATCGAGTTCAAACCCGCGATGGTTTAAGTTAAAAATAGAGGGGTTACCTCACGATTTTCTAATAAAAATAGAGGGGTTAAGTTAAAAATAGAGGGGTAACCCCACGATTTTCTAATAAAAATAGAGAGGTCAAGTTAAAAATAGAGGGGTAACCCCACGATTTTCTAATAAAAATAGAGAGGTCAAGTTAAAAATAGAGGGGTAACCCAACGATTTTCTAAAATTTTTGCTATCCCCGCAAAATAAAAAATCCCGAGGTAAAATCTCAGGGTAATTGGGTATTTTGGCAAAAAATGAGAGATTTTGAGCATTTGGATAAGATATAATTAAAATACCGGCATTTTATTTAATTTCCCATAAATTAAAATCATTATTAAGTAATACATGGATAACTTTTTAAATATTTTTTGAAATAAATAAAATTTTATATATAAACAATGAAAAGATAAATTATTAAAGTAAAGATTTAACGAAATATTTAACAATTTAAATAAATGATAAAATGGTGGGCCTTGTAGAATTGTCGTTCAAACAGTAACCCTTCATATTTGAAGGTCGCTCCCCTTTCTCTCTCATCCCAAATATATCTAGACCCTAATCGATGAACATCTCAATCTCAAAAATCAAAATCCAATCATCTCACTCTCAGGTCTTGCCTCTCGCATCTCGATCCAGATTCCAGTCGACCCTCTCGCATCCTTGACTCTCACTCGATTTCATGCAGACGCAGACTCAGACTCTCGATTTCAGTCGATTTCAGATTTGAGCCTCACTCGATTTCAGATTTGAGTCACTCCTCGGCTGTTGGCTCCTACTGTGGTTCGTATACATAGTCTCACTCGATTTCAGTTTCTTCTTTCTTTCCTAACACTCACAGCCTCACAACCACTGGTAAGTTACGATTTATGGATGTAATTTTCGATTTATAGGTTATAGTTGTCGATTTATACAGTAAAGTAACATAACTTGCGATTTGTATCCTATTAGGTCTCGATTTCTTGGTTATAACTTCCTTTATGACTATACAATTCATTGTTTGGCCATATAAAAATTCGTTGAATTTCCATATAAAAATTAAACATTTACAACTTGCCTTTCTTTGGGTTTCTCTGTTTCTAATCTTCAAGTTTGGCCAAGATTTGATATGCTTTTAGTTTTTTATTTTATTTCATTAAAGCTGTACAGAGGAAAACAGTAAATGTGCTTTCATTTGTCTGGAGTGAATAGCAGAAGAAATGACTACATTAAAAAAAACCCATTTTTAATCTCATTCATCAACCACACAAATTTCTTTAATCCATCTTTTTAGGGCTTCTACAAACATACCCATTTTTCTTTACATTTCCTTTGTGGGGTTCTTGCTTTCTTTCTCTCACATTATGTCAAAATCTACAGTTGAACAAAGAAAATTTCTAATCTTTGTTTAAATGGGTATTTCAAACTTTTCTTGACTAAAACAACTCAAATTCTTGAAAACCCCATTTCTTTTTTGAGTAAAGAAACCAATTATCCAAAAAAAATGGATTTCTTTGAAGATAATTTATAATCTTTCTTTAAATGGGTATTTTAAATTTTTCTTGACTAAAACAACTCAAATTCTTGAAAACCCCAGTTCTTTTTTGAGTAAAGAAACCAATTCTCCAAAAAAAAAAAAGATTTCTTTCAAGATTATTCTAATCTTTCTTGCAATGTTCTTAGTATTTGAGGTTTTAGTTTTAGAATTATGTTCTTCGATATTTTCATGTTTTTCCCTCCTTTTTCGCAGGCTCCAAAAAGAACTTTTATGGCTATTATGGTATGCAATATCTCCTCTCAAACTCGATCGTTAATATTCCCTCCTTTACCACTGTGTTTCCCACTCTATAATTTTATTTTTGTTTTTTACTTTTTTCTTCTTCATTTTCTAGTATGTTAACCATTGGAGCAGGATGTGGTGAAGGGGGTTTCATACCTAGAGCAGAGCTTCAACTGATTTGTTGCTACAACAACGATGGTGAGGTTTTTGTTGGGAGCTTGCAACTGCACAGAGCAACGATGGTGAGGCTTTTGGTACCTACAAAAGCAACGATTAGATATTTTGTAATCAAATATTGAAGGTTAATTTTATTTTTTACTTTTTTCTTCTTCATTTTCCAGTATGTGTAAATTGGAGCAGGATGTGGTGAAGGGGGTTTCATACCTGGAGCAGAGTAAAGAGCAAAGCTTCAACTAATTTGTTGCTACAACGATGATGGTGAGGTTTTTGGTACCTACAAGAGCAACGATTGGATATTTTATAAGCAAGGTAGGTCGTAATTGTTGGATATGATGAGAGAAAAATGGAGGGTTTCGTACCTGATGAGAGCAAAATGGAGTGCTTCAATGGTGAGGTTTTTGTTGGGAGCTTGCAACTGATGAGAGAGCAAAATGGAGCTTCTATGGTGAGCATTTGAGATCTTTTTATATCTTCAATCCAAGATAGACAAATGACAACAAATAGAAGACTATAGTATGAAAGTATCTCTCACAAAGTCAAAGACTCTTGGGTAAAAGCATTCACAAAACAAGAAATTTTTTGTACATTGACTCTTTTATTCAAGAAAGATAGTTTGAAAGTATTCAATTGGTTTGTGTGTTGGTTTTATTCGGCTGAGGTATTGCAGGTGAGAGAAAGAAAGCTGAAAATAAGAGGAAGAAATGGGAAGAAAGCTGGAAATGGTGTGAGAGAAAAAGTTAGAACTAAGAAAGTAAGCTTTTTTTGGTGGTTTAGGAGGTAGTGCATCAACAAGGTGTACATTATGTTTCTTAGCATGTAATTCATAGTTTTTTGAATTCTATGCATAAAATGGTAGTACTCTATGCATTGTGAGTTGTAATTAAGAGTTTAGTTGTGAATGCATTATAAGGTAGTAATAGACAGAGATGGTTTCATTTGCAAACCACATTAATTCTGCGAACTTTGTAAACCGATCTCCACCATTGATTTCATTGATCAACGGTTGAAAATGAATATGAGTTATTTATGTTAAGGAAAAAAAAATTAATACACCCTACCTAAAATAGAGTTAAAAAGGGTAAAATAGTCAAAAGATATTTTTGAATATTTATTATCATTTTTTAGTTTATTTTTTTATTTTCGATAACAATTAATACTATGTAATATTTTTGGTAACAATTTAAATATTTATTTTTTATTCATATTTTTCCATAATTTTTGTTCTTTTATTTTTCATGTTACATACTAGTATTTCATGATTTCATGGATGAAAAAACTTGTGATTTCATTGTTATTATTTCACGTTTCATTAATATTTTCCAAATGAAATAGGTGAAACAGATTTCATCAAGAACAAATGTTTCATTCTGTGAAATCATACTGAAACCAATGAAACCATATTGAAACGTGTTTCATCATAGTTTGGATGCAAATAGCAATGAAATCCATCGATTAATTAACATCAACAAGTCGAAAACATTTCATCGTTGTCGAAAACATCTCGAACATGTATTTTGCGAAATTCCATCAAAAGTCGTATCTTCATTACTTCAACGATGAACAAGGTTTGGATACAAATAACAATGAGATCCGTCAATTTATTAAAAAATAAAATAAATAAATACTAGTGTCTCCTCATCATTATAATTGGATATTTGTTTAGAAAAAAAAATTGTTTTACCATATAATCTAATTAATATATTCTAAAAGAATTCCAATTTATTAATGCAAAGAGGATACATAGTCCCTATTTAGGTGAGTTTGGTAGGAGGGTGCGGACTATAAAACAAGGTTGATGAAGCGTCTCTCTCTGTTTTCAGGAGTGTTTCCATTAGTTGCTTTCTACGTGTCTGTCTTGCATCACCATCAGTATGCACATACCAATATAGCATAATGAGAGTGAGAGTGAGAGTGAGTGAGTGACAAGAGAGAATGAAATCAAGAAAAGATCATACTGATTTCTGTTACTCCTTAACTTTACTTCTTTCATAACCACCACCATCATCATCAATCATCTTTCTTTCCCAAATTCTCAAATGGGATTCATTCAATCTTCTTCTTTTTCCTCAAATTCAACTCTTTTCTTCATCTTTTTCTTCATTTTAACCTCCTCTCAAGCTCAAGGTTTCATCTTTTCTCTCTCTTTCAATCTCTTTATATATATATATATATATATATATATATATATATATATATATATGTAGCCCAACAAGTTTAATACTATGTCAATGTGATTGCAGGTGAATCAAATTGGAAGCTAATTCACAAGGATATCCAGGTGAGACGCAAAAACAGAGCAGGACTAGTTTCTGGTTCTCTTTTCCCTGTTTCAACATGACTTCAAAACCCTACTTTTTGAAATACATACTTGAGTTGGGTTTGTAGTAAATTTCGAGAAAAATGATAATCCATTTTGTAATAGTAATACTATAAAGTTTAATGGGGTTCAAAAAAATGTCTAAAAAGTTTCATGATTTAAAGTTTGAAAGTCAGCAAATTTGACCTCAAAAGTGAAAGAGCCATACATGTACTTCTTGATTTCCAATCAGATATTGAAAAAATCATATGGGGTATGTTTCAAACTTAAAAATTATTACTTTGGAGTTTTATCCCACAAACTTTCCACACAAAAAGAACTAGTAATATACCTTGTATAAAAGTTGTAGTAGAAAGTCAGCACATTGGACCACAGAAGTCAAAGATCTATATAATGTCATATTTTTATGCATTTTGTCGAAAATTTAGCATCAAACCCTTTGTATTAATTGCTATGTACTATAATCATCCAACAAGTTTCTCCCCAAAGCATCCATATCATGTGTCAATTTTGAAGTTAAAAATCAAGACATTTGACTTCAAAAAAGTCAAAACACCCATCTTTCATCCCTTCAAAGTAATGATTTTATTTTTTTTATCAAAGTGAAAGGGAATTCTAATGTGTTTGAATCTTTTGATTGAAGATTGAAAGAAGAAATCTTTTGATTGGTTCAAGACCACCAAGATGTGAGAAAGGTTATTGTAGAAATTGTGGTCATTGTGAAGCTGTTCAAGTCCCAATTTCACCAAGGTTCATTAGAACAACTCATCAAGCTCTGGCAAGAAGCATAGTAGATTCAAGAGGTGATGATATCTCCAATTACAAACCCATGTGTTGGAAATGTAAATGTGGGGATTTCATGTTCAATCCTTGATCCAATGTATACATACATTGACACAAGTATGGTTAATAGTTTCTGTTTTTATGTAACAAAGTTTGGTTTAATTCCTATTTGCTGTGAAATTGTTTTATTCTCTAACAAAGTTTCAAGTTTTTATAGTTTTCTACCTATTTTGATGGGTAACCTACAAATCTTGTAGTGTTTGATGGTGTTTTATAGTGAAAGTCAATGATAAACTTAGGGGTTGTTTGACAGTTGCTGAATGGTTTAGTGCAGAATGATCAAGTGGTATGAATGATTAAGAGGTTTTATGATATAGTGTAAAATGAAACATGGTTGTTTGCTAATTGTTCATAATGAAATCAGGACTTTTAATGGTTAAGAGAGGGTCAGGATACAAAATCATTAAGAGGATTTTGGAACCATTAAGAGTCTGCCCTTTTTTTTGCCGAACAAGATTTACCTCTTAGCGATTCAGAGGTTGTCTCTTAATGGTAAACAAACAGCCCCTTAATATTTATGTTATCAAATATTACAAGATTAATATATTACTCATCTAAATAGATAATAATTTTTTTTTTGAATGTTCATTACACTAGCTAAAGAAGTAAAAGAAACTTAATAAAAAACCATGTTTGTTTAATGGGATATCAAGGATTTTTATGAAATGTACAAGTTGCGATGCATGGTGTACAAGTGGTAAAAGAGAAGGTACAAGTGGGGTTACAAAAGGAAAAGGGTGATGGAGAGAGATGGGGGTGGTCATGTGTGTGTGTCAGTTTGGGTTTTCTTGCAGGTTTCGTATCTTGCAAGATTGCTTTTCTTTAAATATTTGCTGTAAATATTTTATTTAATAAAAAAGTAAATTATAGTTTTTGTTTTTAAACATGAAAGGTTCATAAGTAAAATTCATAGGTTCTTTTAAAACTTATAATTGAAAAAAGTTAGAACCTTATATTCTTTGAAAAAAATTATATAAAAACTTTGTTTTTATCTTAAACTTGGTATGAACCAACATTTGTTAACTTTTTATCTATATATTATTTTTTTTGAACGACAAGTTAACACACGCACACGTTTCCGGGTGTATCCGGGCTCCCACTTAAGGGTGTCACCCGACTAATCCCCGTCGATCACGACCCAACCCAATTAAGGGTACCACTATGTGGCACACCCATGATCATGGATGTCACAGGATGCTCACTACGGAGTTCGAACCTGGGTAGTCAGGGATACCATCCACTGACCCCCCCATGATGTTACCTTACCACTGGGCTACTACATGAAGGACTTTATCTATATATTATTGATGTTGAAAAATACATGTAACCCATAAAGATGGTTCTTATAAGAAATATCATTGTCGACTTTCACATAGGTTCTAAATTTATTGAGATGCTAGTTTATACAAAGCTATGAAAATCGTATATAGATTTTAATAAGAAGAAAAATAGTCACTACAATTTGCGTTAACCAATAGATTTAGGAGAAAGATGGGGTTAGAGGTGCATTAATTGGTTGTACACATGTTTTAAGCTAGTGTAAATTGAAACTTATTTAGCAGAAAAAATAAAGAAAATATTAAAAACAAAAAGTTAAAAAACCTAAATACCCCTTAATAGACATCTTTTCAAGTTTCAGTCTAAAAGACTGTTTATCAAAAGCTTATCAAATAATAGTCGCCACTTTTACTTACTTTATAGGATAGCATTATCGGCGATCAAAATAGATTATTGGTAAACGTCTATTACCCAGTAAACGCTATCAGGGTAAGAGTTTTTTCCTCACTTACCGGGTAACTCACTTTGGTCCTTATTTATATCTCTTATCAAGTAAGATTTTCAATCATGATCATCTTACCCGGTAAACGATCCATAAATAACTATTTTCATAGCAAAACATAAAATTTGGAAAAAAAAAGGAAAAAAAAAAGAAAAGAATTAGTAGAATTTCCTCGATTTGATAAATTTAAGGTGAAGGAGTAAAAAGGAGTAGTTTTATGGGAGAGTACAAGTGAGTGATGCATATGGGTACAAGTGATATTTGGCAGGTCAAAGAGAGATCTCAACCACTACTGATTTTGTGCACATGATGGGGGTATTTGTCCTTGTGTAAATATCTGTACGCTACTGCTACTGCTACTGTCACTGCCTTTGGATGATTATCGAACCATTTATGCGTCTGCCCCATTTTCTGTAATGGGACCCTTTTCTTTTTATTTCTTTTCCACATTTTATTTTTAATCAATTTATTTTAGATATAAATAAATAATAAAAATTCAATATAATATGTTATTGAAAAGGAACCCTAAATATTTATGGATATAATGTAATGTGGATATATTTATAGTTAGTTTTATGAATTGAGTAATAATTATCATTTATTTTGTACTGATATTTTATTTTTGTCCGATCAAGTTTAAAAGGATCTATTCATATGAGATTTATGGAATTAAATATTTTGTTATAAATTAATAATGAAAAATTAATTTCATTTTTCATTAGGAAAGGAAATTTGAAAATTTAGGGATACTATGTGTAGGATCTTGTTGGTCCTAAAGGGTGTACAAGAAATCAGAGGTTATAGAAAGAGGGTTGAATACAAACACATAACTTTTTTACTTTTAAAGCTCTTTTATTGATTATTGATAAATTAAAACATAATTTACAGATTGTCTGTGAAAATAGAAAAAGTAAACATATTGTTAACAATCTTTGAAAATCACTAAGTTTCTTACAGAAGAAAGATAAGAACAAGAGAGAAGAGAGTTGAAAGCATAATAAATGCTTTGTAATAGCAAAAATACACACTTGTAAAATGTGGCACAATAGCGATGCAAATATATACCAACTATTGAGTCCGCTTAACAAGTAATATAATGGTAGTAACCAAATATCATATCCACAGGTATTTGACTTAACTAAGATTCCGAGATTTCTACGAACTTCCGGTGCAAAGTTTTGGAGTTTTATAAATTGGTTGGTTTTGAGCGAAATAATAAAGATTTAACTTAACAAGATAATAAAAGGCGTGTACGGATGTAAGTTTTCCCTGAGAGTATATTAAGAACTTAAATGATTAATAAAACCGGTCACAATGTGACTCCACACGATTTCCTCGTCTCAAAGCTATGTTGTATAGGTTGCGATTACGGTTTTGTTATAAAGTATCTGCAAGTGCTAACTTTCGGTTTACCAATCTCATTAAGTAGATCTCGAAGATCTTAGCCCCGCCGGTGTGGAGAGATGCACATATCTCTATGACACACCAACTCAACCGACATCTGAACCTTAGTTCGATTATGCAAAAATCCATATCTCTATGCGATTATTGAAGATTTTCTCAAACCTTCTTGCATCACCCAAGCCGTATTCAGATCCGCCCCTCTCGAGGTCTATGATATAATATTGTTAGGTCTAAATTGAGTTGAATAGAAGTAGAGGGGTGTAATATGTAAATACCTTAAATGGTATAATTATGTTTCTTATTTCTTTGTTAACCCTAATGGTCATTATCAAATAGGTATACGACTAATTGTATTGAGTATTCTCTCTGTATACCTTTGAGCTTTATCGATTCATTCTAATCATATGACCATACTTGATGAATTCATTTGATTGTTGATTATTGCTTTGATTATTACACTTGCATTGGGATTCACAATTGGTATCAGAGCAGAAAGACGAAGATTTGATTAAAAAAGGTATCAATTTTTATCCCTTTTTCTTTCGGTCGACAACTTCTAGTTTGAGTTATGGGTTATTTAATTTTCTGCAAAATCTTTAAGTTCAATTGATTCCATTCTCATTCATTGTATTAGTTAAAGGTTTGGGTAAAATATTGTGTTCAAATTCGGAGTATCGAAGTCCAATTTTGGATTTTTGTTAATCTGGTATTATTGGTCTGTGTTCTTGAAGTTCTTAATTTTTTTTTATCAAAACCCATATTTTTTGCTTCAAAATCGAGTTGGATAAGTGTTTGTGGCATTAGTTTTTCTGAGTGATTAGGGTTGATAAGAACTCCTCTTAGATTCGATTTTTTCGAAAAAAATTGTCGATTTTTTGTCATATCTGTTGAACCCGGACTAAGGTTAAAACCGGGTGATTATTAAATTTCTTACCCGGGAAGTTACTACTCCGGGTTCGACTCCTCATCCGGACGTGATCTCAACCAGGGTACCTCCTACTCAGTCCTCTAAATCCGTTCTCCTCTCACCCGGGGCTTCCTTCACCTTCCCGATTCTCTTTACCCGGGTATCTCCTACCCGATTCCCTCTACCTAGTGCCTAATCCATCTGGGCGCCGCCACCACCCGACTCGCTACCCGGACCTAGTTCCACAGACCCCGAACCCGGGTTTATCCACCTCCCGGATTCGGTTCGTCTCCCGGACTCATCAATCCGGGTATCGACCAAGGACCCGGTCCTGGCTCTCAGCCCGGTTCTTCACTCAGTTTTTCACTGTGTTCTGACTAAGTCTGAGTATTTACTCATCTGTGTTTGGTATTTTTTTTCTCTCGAGTATCTTTCATTCCATTAAACCTTACTGAATCAAATTGTGATTGTTGTACGATCACCGTAAGTGTTTGAACGATGTCTACACATTAGGCATTAGCTATGGGTATGGATAGGAGACATCTCGTCCTGTTCAGAGGCAAATATCCACAGTGGCGGGACAGGTTTCTCGATTTCATTGCAAGACATGATCCTGGAGAGGAGATTCTTGCTTCTCTAACCGAAGGACCAGTAGTGTTTTACACCGACACACCTCCACATCCAAACGCTGATTCACCGACACACCTAAGTTGAAAGCAAAGAAAAAGTATTCAGATGAAGAAAAGAAACGGGCAAAGGGAGATCAACTAGCCAAATCCTACTTGCTTCAGAGTCTTCCAAACGATAGTTATACCACCATTGACAGTTACAAAGAAACTACCATAGGTATGTGGGAACATATAGAGAAGATGATGATGGGAACAAAGGTTGGAAATCAACTGAAAGTCACCAACTGTATCAACAGCTACGAAGACTTCAAGGCAAGGGAAGGAGAGTCACTGGGAGAGACATATGATCATTTATGTCTCCTGTTAAACGAACTCAGCAAGAACATGATCCACAAGACGCTCATTGAGAACAACGTCAAGTTTCTCAACAACTTGCAGCCAAAATGGAAACGCTTCACCACTCTGATAAGGCAAAACAAGGCCTTGGTTGAAATCGGACTGCATGAGGTGTATGAGATACAAAAGCAAAACGAAGAAGAGGTTCTGGAACTTGTTGAGGCAAACAGGAAAGTAGAGAAACCGACTGATTCTCTTGCTCTAGTTGATTTTAAAAGGGAAAGAGGATCATCTCGAATATCAAAGATAGAAAGGGATCCCAGTGACTTAGAAGGAGAAGATGATGACAGTGATATAGACCCTGAACTCCAAGACATCAAGCAAGCCATGTTGTTTCTGACCAAGGCAGTTCATAAAAAGTTCTTCAAGCAATCTACTCCCAACAATCAGAGGTATGCTACTGGGGGTAAGCACATTGAATACAAGGATACGTACGAAGGAAAGAAAAAGTTTGATGCTAAAAGGCTAGGTGAGGCAAAGCTGGAAATCAAGGGTACTGATGAGACTTTCAAGTGCTATAATTGTGGAAAGACAGGCCACTTTGCAAGAGAATGTCGTATATCGGTGGTTAGAAATTTTGAATACTACAAGAACAAGATGCTTCTTACGAAGCAAAAGGAGGCATGGAAAGAACTCTTAGGTGAAGCCGATCACTGGTTGACTCTTACTGATGATGAAGATGAGGAAGATGCACACGCTCACCTGTGCTTCATGGCTAAGAATTGCAACACATATAATTCAGACAACAATGACCGTGCATCACAATCTTCTGAAGATGGTTATGAGGTAAGTCATTCTACTTATACTGCTTTACTTGATCAGATACAAATCATGATGCTTAAGCTACAAGATCTAACAGATCGTTTAAAAAGTGAACAAGCTCTTGTTGCCAAATTAGAAGCACGTTTACAAAATAATGATAAAGTTTTTACACAAATAAATGGTGAATGTGCTGACAATCTAAGTTGGGCAAAGATCTTGCAAAAAGAGAAAACCAAACTTGCTGAAACAAACGAGGCTTTAAATGAACAAATATCTGATTTATCAGCGAAACTGAAAAGGTCTGAAAGTGAGACTGAAGATTACGTGACTAAATATGAGGTTGCCTTAGTTCAAAAGAATTATTTGCTTGAAAAATTATAAGATCTTGAACTCAAATTGTATAAGCTTGGTCAGACTAATCACACTATTCACTTTAACAAACCTAAAGAATTAAAGTTTTTTAATCTTAGAGAAGGCTTGGGATATGATAATCCTGGCTACCTTGCTAAGGCTTTGTCAGAAACTCCCACATTGTACATATTTGAATATCTGGATCTTGGTCCAGAATATCAAATACAATTCATGAAATCTCCAGAAGAGGTTGAGGCACATGAAGACTTAAACCGAAAAAGAACTGATAGAATGCAACTTCCTTTCGTCTATGATGAACTCAATGCGAGTTATCGTATGAGAGAGCTAACACGCTCTAACGACTACTTTCATAGCTACTCAAATGAGAAAATCCATTCAAAACTTGTTGAACCAATGATTTATGTACCGTCATTAATTTTGAAAAAGAAATTGGTTTAACTTGAAAAAGATTTTGAAAACGAAAGAAAGATTTACGAGGATACTTCTGTACTTGAAGTAAGTCTTTTTGAAACTCTTTCAATGAAATCAGAAGCATCCTTGTTAAGTCAAGATTGTATTCAAGATTAAATGAGTGGTCATAGTTGTAAATGTTGTATAGTGAAAGGGTTTTGTTGTTAAGCATATAAGTCAAAGTATTTGCCTTTGACATTAGTTAGTTAATGTTGTAAGGTCAACTGTCTTGACCATATATATAGTGTGTTCTTTGTATTTGTCAGAGAACGTACATAAGAGAGAGAATCAAGAGATCAAGAACTTGCACAGTGAGAAATACATATATGACACTGTGAGATCTATGACTAAAAGAAATTATTATAATTGTTGTTCTATCAATCAAAGAATGATTTCTACTTAATCAGTGTATGATTCATAGATCTTGGATTGGACTTTCAATTGGTATCAGAGCCTAATTCGAAGAAAATCAACAAAATGAACTCACATAATGTGATCTGATTTTTGATCGATTTTGCAATTTTGTGTTGTAATTGTTCGATATTTCGAGTGTTTAGTGATCGATTGTTGTAAGAAATCAAGTTTTTTGCTCGACAAAGTGAAGAACACGCAAGATCTATAAAACGCGCAAGGTTCAGCGGAAGAACGCGCAAGCTGAAGAATTTTGATTCTGGCCAAAAAAACGCGCAAAGGGCTGTTTGCGAGTTCTAGAAACGCTCAGATCAAAGTCTGCAAGTTTGGTCTTCAATCTGCGAGTTTAATCACTTGCGAGTTTGAAAATTGGGAACATTTTTCTAAGTATTGAAACACGCAACCATTGCGAGTTTCATCTTGCGAGTTTAGTCTACGAGTTTGTTAAAACACGCAAGTAGGCATTTGCGAGTTCAGGAAACGCGCACGCCTCTATCTGCGAGTTTCAACGATTCTTTCGGTCTGCGAGTTTGTCAAAACGCGCAACCCTTTGCTTGCGAGTTTCACAAACACGCACGCCTAAGCCTGCGAGTTCTCTTTGAACAGTGATTTGCAAGTTTAGGCATCTGCGAGTTTCAAGCAATTTTTCTGTGATCGGCGAGTTTCTATACTTGGTCAATTTTTTTTTAAATTGTAATATGGATTTTAATTGTCAAATTTTTTTCTCTTGGGGCGCTGCCCCCAAACCCCACCCGCTAACCGGGTAGCGGGACCCCCGTGCTAAGTCTGCGGAGGAGGAACAAAGTTCTTTTTGTGATCAAAATTTCTGATTTTCTAACGATCAATTTCAAGTTTCTTATTGCATATTTTTATCAAAACAGGATGACTTCAAAGGACGCTCTTTCTATCGGCACAGATGTCAAGCCTCCCATTTTATTTAAAGGGGAGTACGAACAATGGAAGGATCGATTCCTTGACATTGTGGACCGACACACAAATGGAGAAAACATTCTTCTGTCAATCATGGAGGGTCCTATGGTACCACCTACTGTTCAGATACCTGATGATGATTCATCTGACAGTGAGGATGGTGATGAGGACAGAGAGCAAAAGATGAAAACAGTTCCAAAAGAGTATGCTTAATATTCTGAAGAGCAAAAGAACCGATTTAAAGCAGATAAATAAGCGAGATCATTACTTCTTCAAAGTATCCCGAACGAGATTTACATCAAGATAGACAGCTATAAGGCTAATGCTAAGAAGATGTGGGATCAACATCAGAAGATGATGATGGGTTCAAAAGTTGGAAATCAAATGAAGGTAGCCAATTGCATAAACAACTATGAAGAGTTTAAAGCAAAAGAGAATGAGAGCTTAGAAGACACCTATGAACGGTTTGTCCTGCTTCTGAATGTACTGTCAAAGAACAAGGTAAAAAAGAAGCAGATTGAGAACAATGTCAAGTTTTTGAGCATCCTGCAACCCGAATGGAAGAAGCATACGCGCAGAATGAAACAGATGAAGGATCTAAGTGACATTCCGTTGGATAAGGTGTATGAGATGTTACGACAGAATGAAGAGGAGGTGGAAGAGAAAAGAGCTGAGAAAAAGAAGGTTGAGAAAGTACCAGATCCCATAGCATTGGTGGCTGGAGAGAAAGAGAAAGAAAAGAAAGAGAAGAAGAAAAAGAAGAAGATAGTTATTTCTAGTTCTGGATCAGAATCTGAATCTGATGGAGATGATGGAGAGAATCTTAAGCAGGCAATGTTGTTACTGACCCATGCATTTCAAAAGAAGTTCTACAAGAAGCCTAGATCTAATTCTCAGAGATACTCTTCATCAAGCTCACAGAACCATGAGCATAGAGAAAGGGTGTAAGGAAATAGATTTATTGAGAGGAAGCCAGAAAAGAAGAAGTATGTGAATGATTACACTAGTACTGAAAATACAACTAATGATCTGATCAAGTGCTACAACTGTGGCAAGGTTGGACATTATGCTAAAGACTATCAGAAGCCTAAGGTTCGCAACTCGGAGTATTATAAGAACAAAATGCTCTTGGCCAAGCAACAGGAAGCTGGAAAGGCATTAATGGCTGAAGACGAATTCTGGTTGGATCATTCAGAAGCGGAGGTAGAAAAAGAAGAGACAGTCCACTTATGTTTGATGGGAAAAGAGGCGCAATATGATGATTCTGATGAAGAAACTGCTGATGAGGTAATCAACTTAATTGAAAATGATTTCATGATCAAAATGGAAGCCATGATGGTCGAACTTCAAGACCTTCAAACCAAACTTAAGAAGGAAAAAGACAGAGTTGCTAAAAGAAATCAAAAGATCTTTGAGCTTAATAAATCAGTTATTGGGAACAAAGATCTAATTGATTCTTTACTCCAGTCTGCTTCTGATTCTAAAATTGAAATAGATTGTTTTGAAAAGAAGATTTCTGATTTTGAAGCTAAACTTTCTAAGTCTGATTTAGAGAAGAAATAATCTGCACTAACTGTTCATAAATTGCAGGTTGAGAACAAGAGCTTAAATAAGAAGGTAAATGGTCTGGAAGCCAAACTTTATGCAAGAGGCCAAACAGATCAAACTATTTTTCTTAATGCACCTAATGAGGAGGTTGATGTTAAGGAAAAATGGGGACTAGGTTACGAAAACCCCCATTACTTAAAGAAAGCCATCAGAAAACAACCAGCATTATATAATTTTGATTTTCTTGCTGCTGCTGGTAAACATACTCATTTAAAACCCAAATTTGTTACCAAATTACCAGAAGAAGTTGAGGCCAGAGAAACTGAAAATAGAAAGAATATAAAGAAAATGCAACTACCATTTAATTATGAAAAGCTAAATGATAGTTACCTTTCTAAAACACCAAAAGTTATTTCAAATGACTATTTTGCTAGTTATTCTATTCCCGAGATGGAGGCAAAACCTACAACTGCAAAAGTTTATGTTCCTCCACTAATTCTGGAAAGCAAAATAGTTGAGCTTGAAAATGTTTTATCAGATGAAAGAATTTTGGTAGACATAGAACAAAGTGTATTTTCTACTGTTTTAAAGAACACAGTTTTTCAATCTAAATCTACAAAGTGTTCTAAAGTTTAAAAGGCACCTCAAACTTCGACTGATAACTTTGATGACTTATTTGCGTCTGCAAATGATTTTCTCAATTCTGATGATGGGTGTATAGAAGAAATTGATATGTTTGACTTCAATGCTCCACTTCCAGATCATTCTACTTTTCTTATAAATGGAGAAGAGTTAACAAGTGTTTTTGAAATCGGTGAATCATCAACAAAGGTTGATGAACCAGTTTCTGTGAATGTTGATTACTATGCTAAGGGTAAGAAATATAAGTATCAGCGCTCACAAAAACGGAACAACACTGGTAAACACAAGAAAAATCAATCTCAGAAATATGATTTTCCTAATAAATCTAAATTCTTTGTTTCAGATTTAAGAAAGAAAAGGTCGGAAGAGAGATCTGAATGGCGACCTAAAAAGAAGACTGATGAGAACGCGGAATTAATTCCTGATGTAGTTACCGATAGATCCGATAGTAGTGTTAATGATGTAGTTGGTAAAATGGATTTTAATAAACAAAAACTTGTAATTCCTTACAAGCGATATTCAATAAACCAATTGTTCCAATTATCTCGTCCTACTACTCAATCTTATACTTATCGGTGGAATAATTTTGATTATCATCATTATTCTAATGATTGGTTTGGATCTTATCATGTTTATTCTTCTAAACCAAATGTTTTCAAAAGTTTTCAAAGGAAAAGAGGATCCATATTCAAATGGATACCAAAATCATGTGCTAATCTGTTAGGACCCGTTTTTAAATGGGTACCTAAATCTGTGGTTTCCTGATTTCTCTTGCAGACCCGACATATGTGGTACTTGGATAGCGGCTATTCCAAGCATATGACCGGACATAAAGATTTATTGTCTAATTATACAGAGAAATTCAGTGGTAATGTACGATTTGGGAACGACCAGTTTTCACCGATCTTAGGATTTGGTGACATCATTCAAGACAATGTAACGATTACGAAGGTGAGATATGTCGAAGGCTTAAGGCACAACCTATTTAGTATTGGTCAGTTCTGCGACAAAGGATTAGAGGTTCATTTCAAGGCTAAGAGTTGCTCAGTGTGTACTGAAGACGGCAAAGAACTCTTAGTTGGTACTCGCAAGTCAAACCTCTACACCATCAATCTCTCAAAGGTTCAGACTGACAATCAGGTTTGCTTACTGACAAAAGCCTCGATACAGCAAAGTTGGCTTTGGCACCGACGGTTATCACATCTGAATTTTCGTTACATAAACAAGCTGGTCAAAGGCAAATTGGTGAATGGACTTCCTGAGCTAAGATACGAGAAGGAACACTTGTGTGCAGCGTGTGAAAAAGGGAAGATGAAGAGAGCTCCACATAAACCGAAGCCTGAACCTAGTACCATTTCTCCATTAGAGTTGTTGCATATGGATCTTTGTGGTCCGATGCGAACGCAAAGCTTAGGCGGAAAGAAATATGTTCTTGTTATCGTGGACGACTATTCACGATATACGTGGGACAAATTTCTACGTTCAAAAGATGAGACACCCGAAGTACTCATTACATTTCTGAAGACGGCCCAGGTGAATCTGCAGAAACCAGTCAAGCTTCTCAGAACTGATAACGGCACAGAGTTCAATAACAGAACTGTTGAAGAATATCTCGAATCGGTCGGGATATCACATCAATACTCTGCTGCTCGTACGCCAGAACAGAATGGAGTAGTCGAAAGGCGAAATCGAACGCTAGTCGAGGCCGCTCGTACTATGCTTAGCCAATCTGACTTACCTCTATGTCTATGGGCAGAAGCTATTTCGACTGCGTGCTACACTCAAAACCGTTCCATGATACACCGCAGATTTCAAAAGACTCCGTATGCGTTGATCAACAACCAAACACCAACTATAAAATATTTTCATGTTTTTGGTTGTAAGTGTTTTGTGCTAAACGACAGAGAGAATCTGAACAAGTTCAGTGCTAAGGCAGACGAGGGCATCTTTATTGGATATTCTTCTACATCTGCTGCATATCGAGTATACTTAAAGAAGTCGAAGATTGTTGTCGAGAGCGTAAACATTACATTCGATGAGGAAATGGCTTCTGAACAACTCAGTCCAGAACCCGTGATAACCGGAATGTTAGCTTCTGGGCACATCAGTTCAGAACCTGTACTTGCAAAGAAACAATCAGATCGCGCTTCATCCTCTACATCTCATTTATCTGATTTAGATTTACTAATTGAATTCTTTTATGATGAGTTTCTAGGGTCTAAATTGCCTACATTTGTTGTGACTAACAGGTATGAAGATACAAGCTGTCAACATCCAGTCACTTCAGAAGTCATATGTGAACGTGATTCCCCAGTTCAGTCAGAAACTCAACTTCCAATGAATACTCCTACGGTTGAAGTTGTGCAAGATATTTATGAACTAGAAGTATCTGTATCAGTTGGTTGTGCAACATTGTCTACTCAACAGTCCGAATCTGCTGTTCCAACTGCAACTTCTGTACCTACTACTTCGACTGTACCCCCAACAAGAGATGTACAAGAAGAAACTGATAGTGGCTATTTGGATGACAATCATGATCAATCTGCATCTACTCAACTCCCTCATGAACATCGCTGGACCCAAGAGCACCCTCTACACCAAGTCATTGGAGATCTACATAAGCCGGTGCAAACTAGCTCAACAAATTTAAACCAGTGTCTGTATGACTCATTCCTCAGCAAGATAGAGCCTACTCGAGTAGTAAAAGCTCTAGCTGATTCGGATTGGGTGTCTGCTATGCAAGAAGAGTTAAATCAGTTCAAAGCCCTGAAATTTTGGAGACTAGTGCCAAAACCAGAAGGAAAGACTGTGATAGGCACTAAGTGGGTATTCAAAAACAAGAAGGATGAAGATGGTATTGTTATTCGAAACAAAGCAAGACTTGTTGCCAAAGGTTATCGGCAAGAGGAAGGCATAGATTATGACGAGACTTATGCTCCAGTAGCGCGTATAGAGGCAATCCGCATGTTTCTCGCCTACGCAGCTCACAAGAACTTCACAGTCTATCAAATGGATGTGTAGACTGCCTTTCTAAATGGCATTCTTAAGGAGGAAGTCTACGTCTCACAACCAGAAGGCTTTGTGAATCCAGATAAACTAGATCATGTCTACATCTTGGATAAAGCACTTTGTTAGAGCATAAATATGTTGGATACAAGATCAAGAAGACTAAAGGTCAAAGTTCAAGAAAGTCAAAGCTGAAAGAAAGTCAACTCTCATCAAAGTCAAAGTCTTTTGTAATAAAAGTCAAATTGTATTTGTATTTGTTTAGTTTTCTTGTTTTAATTGTAGGTACAAATAGTTTTCTATTTCTGTTTTTAGTTAGAAGTATCAATCAGTTGTATTCAGTTGTAAGAAGTCTTGAACAGAGATATATTCGAGAGAGAGTTTTGTAGAGAGAGAAAGTTGTAATCGTTGGATTTGAAAGTTAATCAAACAGGTAATTGATTGAAATCTTGTTTATGTTTGATCTGTTTGTGATTAGGAACTAGAACCTGGGAATAACAATTGGTATCAGAGCAGATCCAAATCGAAATCAGATCAAGAAATTCAAGAAAGTTTTGTTCGACACTGTGTTCTTGAGCCGAGAATCGAATTTCGAGTTTTTGTGTGATTTTGGAGTTATAATCGATTAGGTTTTGTTCATATAGCATAATCGATCGAGTTTGTATATGTTTTGGATCAAAATTGCACTGTAATCGATCTTTGATTTTGATTTTTGTTGAGTTCGAGTTCACGAGTTATCACGCACTGTAATCGAGTCAATTTGTATCGATTTATGTTTTTGATTGAAATTAAGTGCTATAATTGTGTTCTAGATGTTTAGACTAGCAAATTATCAAAGTTTCGAGTTAGAATTCGAGGTCTAGATGAGTTTTTGGTGAAGATCTGTTCGAGTTCAGAGGTTTGCGCAAGATCCAAACTTTGCGCAAGTTCATAAGAGGTTTGCGCAAGATTCATCGAGAAATTTCAGTGTTTGTTATTGAGGTTTGCGTATTCATCTAGAAACGCAAAGTAAACTTTGCGTATTCAACAATTAAAGAAAAGTGAGCTTTGCGTATTCAACGTGAAACGAAAAGCTGATGTAATTGGGTTCAGATCGACAAGTTAGCTTTGCGCAAGTATCTTGACACGCAAAGTCAGGTTTGCGTAAGCTTCTCGACACGCAAAGTGTGATTTGCGTAATCTTCTCGATACGCAAAGTATTGGTTTGCGTAACCCGTTCGAAACGCAAAGTATTTATTTGCGTAACCCGTTCAACACGCAAAGTGAGGTTTGCGTAATCCGTTCAACACGCAAAGTGAGGTTTGCGTAACCCACTCGACACGCAAAGTGTAGTTTGCGCAAGTAACTCGAAACGCAAAGTATGGTTTGCGTAAGGTTCTAGTCATGCAAATATCAGTTTGCTCAAGCAGTGTGTCACACAAAGTTGTGGTTTGCGTATCCCGTGTGTTGCGCAAAGCTTGGTGTACTTAGAATATATTTTTTATTTTTTTTATTTCTATTCTTAGTGTATTTCTGTGTTTTTCATTTGTCTGTATTTTTCTTGATTGTTTCATTTGGACTAACGATCAGTTCTAGTTTCTTATTGCATATATTTTTCAAACATGTTTTATCAAGATGACTTCTAAAGACGCTCTTTCTATCGGCACTGATGTCAAACCTCCAGTACTGTTCAAAGGAGAATATGAACAGTGGAAAGACAGATTTCTGGATTTTGTGGACCGACACACAAATGGAGAAAATATTCTTTTGTCTATCATGGAAGGTCCTATGGTACCAGTCACAGTTCAAATCCCTGATGATGACTCATCTGATAGTGAAGATGGTACTGAGGAAAGAAAACAGAAGATGAAAACAGTTCCAGTGGATATTTCTCAGTATTCTGAAGAACAGAAAAGTCGATATAAAGCAGATAAACAAGCAAGATCCTTACTTCTTCAAAGTATCCCGAATGACATCTACGTCAAGATAGACAGCTACAAGGGAAATGCTAAGAAGATGTGGGATCAGTTGCAGAAAATGATGATGGGATCCAAGGTAGGGAATCAGATGAAAGTGGCTAATTGCATCAACAGTTATGAGGAATTCAAAGCCAAAGAGAATGAAAGCTTAGAAGATACTTATGAACGGTTTGTCTTGCTTCTGAATGAGTTGTCCAAGAATAAGGTGAAAAAGAAGCAACTTGAGTGTTAAGTCTAAATATTGTATCCAAGATTAAATGTTGAAAGTCAAAGATGTAAAAGTCAACATAGTCTTTGTATTAGAAAAGCCAAAGCTAGTTTTGTTTACTTTGTCATTAAGTCTTGTATTAGTTAGATGGTATATATAGGGTTTGCTTAGTAATCTTGTAAGAACGACTTTAGAGATCTAATCTTGTAACTTTCAGACTAGTGACTAATGAAGATTACTTTCTCTCTCTAGTTCTTGTTCCTAAGTGTTCTAAATATTGAGTAATTGCTTGATATATTGGGAATTATTGATTAACAATTGGTATCAGAGCTGACCAAACTTTTCAGGAATGATTTGATCATGATTTGAATTGAAAATATGGAGTTTTTAAGATTGAAATTTGAGTTTTTCTGAAATTTTTCACGAACTCGTGGTTTCACTGTTTCATTCATTTTTTTTTGTGAAAAATCGATTTTAGTTCAAGAAAATGGATTCATTGAGTTCGTTTTATGATCAGGATTGATTTTTGTATTGATTACATCTTGTGATTTTAACTAATTCAATGTCAATTTTCGAAATTTGAGTTTTCTGGAAATATCTTGTTCGAACTCTGTTCTTGATTGAAAATGTGAGATTTGGTGTTTTTAATCGAAATTTGATTGTAATTTTGTGTTTCGTACTGTTAGTTGATGAATCTGACTAGTTCTTGAGATCAATTGTGCAAGTTTAAATCGATTTGAGAAAGTAACAACCAAGAACTCGACTTTGCGCAAGTTCATATGGTTTGCGCAAGTTTCATCTGGTTTGCGCAAGATTCATAATCTTTTGCGTGAGATTATCCGAGCTTAAGAAGAAAGTTTAGTTTGCGTATCAAGACACATTTGCGTATCTTTAAGCATACGCAAAGTCTCTCTTACGCATCGAGGCAAATACACAAAGTCTCTCTTGCGCATCAAGGAAAATACGCAAAGTCTCTCTTGCGCATCAAGACTCATACGCAAACCTATTTTTTGTATCACACGGCTTCCGAGAATCATACTTTGCGTATCCCACTGGTTCCGAAAAACCTGACTTTGCATTTCACATTGCATACGCAAACCTACTTTGCGTATCACGTTACTTGCGCAAAGCTCCATTTGCGCAACTCTCTGCTTACGAGAAACTCAACTTTGCGCATCACACTTATTCCGAAAATCTTGGTTTGCGCAACTCTTTTCTTACGCAAAACTCAATCTTGCGAAGACACTGTCTTTTCATACTTAGTCAAATTTTTCAAAATTGTAATATGTCTTTTAAGCGGGACCCCTGTGCTAAGTCTGCGAAGGGGGACAAAAGTTCTTTTTGTGCAATATTTCAATTCTATCTGATTTTTGATTTTCTGATATATAGTTTGGAACGATCATTCATATCAAGCTAATGAACTCTTTCAAAATGGGATATTTTGCAGAACTTGAAGAGAAGATTAGAAAGCCGAATTTAGAGAAAATAAATTTGGGTCATGCCGTTGACTTTCACTCTCAAAAGTCAAAAGAGCATTTTGAAGAAAACTTAAGACTGAAAGAGGAAATCAGTGCCTTAAAGAATATCCATGAAGATCTTCTGAAAAGATCTTCAGGGCTGAATGAAGAGAAGATAAAGAAATTGGAATCTGAGAACTCTGAGCTTAGAAAGATTTTATCTGATTTTGAATAACAGATTGCTGAAAATAAAGATATTTTTGAAAATGAAAAGAAAATTTTTTCAAAGAAGTTCTCAGATTTCTCTAAAAAGTGTTTTAAAGAGAAGAAGTCAGTAGAGCTTAAATGCTTAAAACTTTCTCAACAAGTGTCTGATTTTGAGAAAGTGTTGGTTTCGGAAAGAGAGAAATTTGATAAAGAAAAGAAGGCCATAGATCAGAAGAATATGGGATTCTTTAAAGAATTATCCGTCCAGAGAAATGAGTCAGAAAAAGATTTGAAGAAGAAAGATCCATATTTGAGTCTGAAATCAAAAGACTGACTTCAAAGCTATCTGAACTATCTGCTACTGCACTGAAAGAGCAGAAGACGAAGTCTGATTTCTCGAAGAAGATTGACCAACTTGTAAAAGAAAGAGACATCTTTGCATCAAAGATTAAAGAGCTTGAAAAATCTGGTTCAAGTTCTACTCAGAAATCTGTCTCTTCACAAAGGTCAGTTAAATATTTTGATCAGATTCATCGATCTAACATTTTCTTTAAGGAATATTTAGATCGTTCAAATACATATCCAAGGAGAAGAAGTTACAAGAAAGAGAAAATGGCCTGGATGAAGAAATCAGACAAAGATGACAAGAAAGATGAGCTGAAAAAGAAGACATCATGTGTACATTCTGACAAAGCAAAGAAGAACAAAGAGCATAAAGGTAAACCTGACCTCATTCACTCAAGAGATCAATTACTCAGGTTTTCAGGTACTAAATATTATTGTTCTTACTGCTGTACACATGATCATATCCATAAGACCAGTGATCATTTCTGGTATGGTTCTTACTCTGTAACCCCCACACGAACTGCAACTAACATTTCTGGACCCAAATACCAGTGGGTACCAAAGAAGAAATCTGATTCTTTGTTGCAGGCACCTCACGTCAAGGGGGAGTAAGAAAGATTATGGCTCTTGAATAACACAGTTCAAGACCCGCACCTCAATGTCAAGAATATGGCTTCTAAGTAACTCAGCTTAGGACCCGAACTTCAAAGGATTAATGCCCTCTACTCCCGTGATATCATAAGAGATCGTATTCCAACACTCAAACGAGGACATCAACCTTCAAGGGGGAGTACACTCTTTCTGCAATAGAGAGATATGATGGACTACATTCCAGAACGAATTGTGGATCTCTATCCTAGACTTTTCATTGATAGATTTTCCTGATATGACAGACCGCATTCCAGAAGGAGTTGTGGATCTCTATCTTGTTTTAATTGATATATCTACTAATGCATAAATTATAGGGGGAGTACAGGTGATGGCTTCTGATCACATTACAGATCAGGACCTGTTTTTCGATGATCAGAAAAGGATATTCTGCTAATATCCAGGGGGAACTTCAAAGATATATATCATTTAATCATGATTTGAGGGGGAGCTGAAAAGGTAAATATTTTCTGATCCTAGATCTCTGATTGTTTGGAAGAAGAACAACTTTCAAGCATGAAAAAAAAACACTTTCTTAAATGTTCAAACCACTTCTTATTCTCAAAAGATTTCATGAATTTAGAAGTGTGCTTTTAAATTTTTTTCAAAATTTTGAGCTTAATGTTTAACTGACCGTGTGTTTCCAAAAGATCAATACTTGTGTATTATCTTGTCTATATACTGTCAAGTATTCACACACACCGGTTCAGTATTTTAGTTGAATTTGTTGTTACCATGTCTCTAAACGAACCAATTTTTCGATGGTAATACCCCCGTTTGCTTTCAAAGTTGTTGAGCATCATTCATCTTTTTCAAGTTTGTGCCTTTATTGCTAAATTGTTTATATTTGTTCATATAAACAAAATATCCAGTTCTTTGATACCCTAGATATTTCATTTGATCTGATTTTATACTTTGTCAGATTCTTAAAACAATTCTATTGATTTCATTTCATTCTTTCAATATCTTTGTTTTGAGAAATCTTCAACGTTAAAAATGCTCAAATTTCATTTCTGATTTTTGATGAGCATACATACACTGACATATGATTTCTTGTGCTTTTCATATCAAGAAAATTATTGACCAGCATGTACTTTTAGGAACATGGGATTCAGTGTGAGTGCTTAATAGATCTTCCATGGATTCACGATAACCAGTGTTTCCTACCCCGGAAGAAATCCTTTGAGTGATTGAGGGGAGAGGGGTCTAAAAGAATTGAGTGTGGGAGTGATCTTAGGTAAAATGAAAATGAGAGATTGGTTAGATGTGAGCTTATATGTTTAAAAGAAAGAGAGTGTGAGATCAGAGTTAAAAGAATATCAGAACTCTGCACCAAACATCTTTCTGAGCCGGCCAACCACATTACTGATTGGTTCACATTTCTTTGGTGACCATCATTGAAATAGGCAAATAGCCCATGCCATCTCTTGCATTAACCCCACCAGCTACTCATTCTTTTCTTAAAAAGAGAATGTTTCACATTTTCTCGGGAAGCATCACATAATCTATTGGTTCTTCTCTTGGAAGATACTGATATTGAAAAAGAAGGAAAGTTGCCCCACCTTCGACCCTTTCTCATGCACATTGAGTCCATGTACAATCATTGCTGTCTCAGTGATTTACATACTTCGAGCCTTATGAAACACAATCATTGTGCTAATTTTTTCAAAAACAAGCACGAGCACACAGAGAATGTGTTTTTATGTCAAAACATTCATAGAATTACCTTGTGTTTTTTAATGATTGAATGGAAGTCCTGGGGAGTCAACATCAAACCAACTCCTTATATTGTACATTCGTTGTACACAGTAACTTTGTGTTACTGACAGGCATTCCTAACTGTTTCATTTGTTGATTCAGGGTTACACGTCCATTATGTCTGAATTTGAAAAGATTCGGATATATATCTTTCATGAATTGACGGCTCTCAGATCAAAACGCGCCATCTGTCAAAGGGGAGATTGATATTTGTTCTCAAAGGGGGAAATCAAAGACTGTGCTGAAATTGATGATGTTTTGATGGTCATGATGCTCTCAATCATCAAAAAGGGGGAGAATTTTATAAATATTCAATTTCAAAGTTCTAGTCTGACGAAAGTTTGTTTGGATCAAGATCTTCAAAGTCTTCAAAGTCTGATGAAGAATTTCTGAAAGTTTAAAATGCTTCCGCTGTTACAAAGACAAATGAAATCTGAAGAAGATTGTTCAAAGATAAATCAAGTTGTTTTTGTGAAAGTTTGTTTTTCCGAAGACGGTTCAGAGATTAAAGAGATGAAGATTCAATATCAGAGATTCCTCAAAGCTGTTTCATTGTTTCAAAAATGAAGTTTCAAGTTCAAAGAAGTTTCAAGAAAGTTTGTTTCGCGTTCAAGACATGTTGACTTTCAAAGCTTCAAAGTGCAAAAGACTTTCCAAGATTCTTCAAGAGCTGAAAGAGTAAAGACTGTAAAAGCTTCAAAGTTCAAAGTTTAAGAGACAAAAGCTGAAGAATCAAGAGCTGAAGATCAGTAACAAATTTTTATTAAATCTTGAATACAAAGGGGGAGATTGTTAAGTCTAAATATTGTATCCAAGATTTAATGTGGAAAGTCAAAGATGTAAAAGTCTACATAGTCTTTGTATTAGAAAAGACAAAGCTAGTTTTGTTTACTTTGTCATTAAGTCTTGTATTAGTCAGATGGTATATATAGGGTTTGCTTAGTAATCTTGTAAGAACGACTTTAGAGATCTAATCTTGTAACTTTCAGACTAGTGACTAATGAAGATTACTTTCTCTCTCTAGATTCTCTCTGTAGTTCTTGTTCCTAAGTGTTCTAAATCTTGAGTAATTGCTTGATATATTGGGAATTATTGATTAACATTCAGAACAATGTCAAATTCCTGAGCATCCTACAACTAGAGTGGAAAAAGCATACACGTAGGATGAAACAGATGAAGGATCTGAATGACATACCGTTACATGAGGTATATGAGACTCTGAGGCAAAATGAGGAAGAAGTGGAAGAGAAAAGAGCTGAGAAAAAGAAGGCAGAGACAGTTCCTGAACCTATTGCATTGGTAGCTGGAGAGAAGAAGAAAGAAAAGAAAGAAAAGAAAGAAAAGAAAGAAAAGAAAGAAAAGAAGAAAGTGATTACAAGTTCAGAATCAGAATCAGAATCAGATGGTGATGATGGAGAAAGCCTGAAACAAGCAATGCTGTTATTGACCCGTGCATTTCAAAAGAAATTCTACAAAAAGCCGGGATCAAATTCTCAAAGATATTCTTCATCAAGTTCCAAGAATCATGAACATCGAGAAAGAGTTGAAGGAAAGCGATATGAAGAGAACCGGTATATGGAAAGGAAGCCGGAAGAAAAGAAGAAGTTTGTGAATGATTACACTGTTGCTGTAAAGCCAACAAATGATCCAATTAAATGCTACAACTGTGGCAAGATTGGACATTTTGCTAAATATTGTCGAAAGTCGAAGGTTCGAAACTCTCAGTATTACCAGAACAAACTGCTATTGGCCAAACAACAAGAAGTAGACATAGCATTAATGGCTGAGGACGAATTTTGGTTGGATCATTCTGATCAAGAGGATGACAAAGAGAAGGAAGAAACTACTCATATCTGTCTAATGGGAAAAGAGGTCAAGTATGATGAGTCAGATGATGAGACAGCTGATGAGGTATTAAACTTAACTGAAAAAGATTTTATAACCAAAATGGAAGCTATGATGGTTGAGCTTAATGATCTTCAAGTAAAACTGAAGAAAGCAAAAGACAGAGTTGCCAAAAGAAACAACAAGATCTTTGAGCTTAATAAGTCTGTTATTGGGAACAAAGATCTAATTGATTCTTTACGCAAGTCTGCTTCTAATTCTAAACTTCAAGTAGATTGTTTTGAAAAGAAGATTTCTGATTTTGAAGTTAAATTTTCTAAGTATGAGTTTGAGAAGAAAGAATCTGCACTAACTGTTTATAAATTGCAGGTTGAGAACAAGCTTTTGAATAAGAAGGTAAATGGTCTGGAATCCAAACTCTATGCAAGAGGCCAAACAGATCAAACCATTTTTCTCAATGCACCTAACGAAGAGGCTGATGTTAAGGAAAAATGGGGACTTGGTTTTCAAAACCCCCATTACTTAAAGAAAGCCATCAGAAAACAGCCAGCACTTTATAATTTTGATTTTCTTGCTTGTGCTGGTAAACATACTCATTTGAAACCCAAATTTGTTACCAAATTATCAGACGAAGATGAGGCCAAAGAAACTGAAAATAGAAAGAATGTAAAGAAAATGAAACTACCATTTAACTATGCAAAGTTAAATGATAGTTATCTTTCAGAAACACCAAAAGTTCTTTCGAACGATTATTTTGCTAGTTATTCTGTTTCTGAGATGAAGGCAAAACCTGCAATTGCAAAGGTTTATGTTCCTCCACTCATTCTTGAATGCAAAATAATTGAGCTTGATAGTGTTTTATCTGATGAAAAACTTTTGGCTGATATTCAACAAAGTGTGTTTTCTACGGTATTAAAGAACACGGTTTTTCAAACTAAATCTACAAAGTGTTCCAAAGTTTCTAAGGCACATCAAACTTCAACTGATAACTTTGATGACTTATTTGCGTCTGCAAATGATTTTTTAAACTCTGATGGTGGGTGCATAGAAGAAATTGATATGTTTAACTTCAATGCTTTTCTTCCTGATCATTCTACTTGTCTTATACTTGAAAAAGTGTTACCAAGTGTTCTTAAAACTGATGAATCATCTACAGTTTCTGTGACTGCTGAATATTATTCTAAAGGTAAGAATCATAAGAAACAGCAATCACAGAAACGAATTAACACTAGTAAACCAAAGAAAACTCATTTTCAGAAATCTGATTTTCCTAATAAATCTAAATCTTTTGTTTCAGATATAAGGAAGAAAAGGTCGAAAGCGAGAACCGAATGGCGACCAAAAAGGAAGGATGATGAGATAGCTGAATCAGTTTCTGATAACTCTTGTAATAGATCAATTAGTAGTGATAATGATGTAGTTGATCAACTTGATTCACATAAACAAAACCTTGTAACTTCTTACAAGCGATATTCAATAAAGCAATTGATTCAATTATCTCCTATTACTACTAAATCTTATCATTATCGGAAAAATGATTTTGCTTATTCTCATAATTCTTCTGATTGGTTTGAATCTTATCATGTTTATTCTTCAAGAACAAATATTTTTGAAGGTTTTCAAAAGAACAGAGGGTCCATTTTCAAATGGATACCAAAATCTTGTACTAATCTGTTAGGACCCATTTTTAAATGGGTACCTAAATCTATTGTTTCCTGATTTCTCTTGCAGACCCGGCATATGTGGTACTTGGACAGTGGATGTTCCAAGCATATGACTGGGCAAAAAGCTTTATTGTCTAATTATACAAAGAAATTCAGTGGAAATGTCAGATTTGGAAACGATCAGCTTTCACCAATCTTAGGATATGGTGACATCATTCAAGAAAACATAACAATCAGTAAGGTGAGTTATGTCGAAGGCTTAGGGCACAACCTGTTTAGCATTTGTCAATTCTACGATAAAGGGTTAGAGGTCAACTTCAAATCTAAGAGTTGCTCGGTTCGTACAGAAGACGACACAGAACTCTTAGGTGGACATCGCAAAACGAACCTCTATACCATCAATCTTTCAAAGGTACAGAATGACAGTCACGTTTTCTTAATGACAAAAGCTTCAATGCAGCAAAGTTGGCTCTGGCACACACGTTTATCACACCTGAACTTTCGTTATATCAACAAGCTAGTTAGTGGGAAATTGGTAAAAGGACTTCTTGAGCTGAAATACGAGAAAGAACACTTATGTGCTGCATGTGAGAAGGGTAAGATGAAGAGATCTCCGCATAAACCGCAGCCTGGACCAAGCACTAGTTCTACGTTAGAATTGTTACATATGGATTTGTGTGGTCCAATGAGAACTCAGAGTTTGGGTGGAAAGAAATACGTGTTGGTTATTGTGGATGATTACTCAAGATACACGTGGGTCAAATTTCTTCGATCAAAAGATGAGACGCCGGAAGTCCTCATTACTTTCTTAAAGACGACCCAGGTGAAAATGCATCGACAAGTCAAGTTTCTTCGAACGGACAACGACACAGAGTTCAAAAACAAGCTAGTTGAAGAATATCTCGAATCGGTCGGGATATCACATCAGTACTCTGCTGCTCATACTTCTGAACAAAATGGAGTAGTCGAAAGGCGAAATCGGACGCTAGTCGAGGCCGCTCGTACTATGCTTAGTTAATCCGATCTACCTCTATTTTTGTGGGCAGAAGCTGTGTCGACTGCATGTCATACTCAAAATCGGTCCATAATACACCGCAGTTTTCAAAAGACTCCATATGAGTTGATCGACAACAGAACACCGACAATCAAGTATTTTCACATATTTGGGTGTAAGTGTTTCGTGCTTAACGACAGAGAGAGTCTGAATAAATTCAGTGCTAAGGCGGACGAGGGTATCTTCATTGGTTATTCTTCAACATCGGCAGCATATCGTGTTTATCTGAAAAAGTCAAAGACAGTTGTCGAGAGTGTCAATGTAACATTTGATGAAGACATGGCTTCTGAACAACTCAGTTAAGAACCCATAATTACTGGAGTATTAGCTTCTGGGCAGATCAGTCTAGAACCTGCTTCTACAATGAATAATTCAAATAACGCTTTTACTTTTATTTTACATTTATATGATTTAGATTTGTTATTTGAATTCTTATATGATGAGTTTCTAGGTTCTAATGTACCTAAATCTGCTGTGACTGACAGGTCTGAAGACACAAGTTGCAATCATCCAGTCACTTCAGAAGTTTTAACTGAACTTGTATCCCCCGTTCAGTCAGAAACTCACATTCCTACAATTACTCCTACAGTTGAAGATATACAAGTAACTGCTGAGCTAGAAGTAACTGTTTCAGTTGGATTTGATACAATGTCTACTCAACAGTCAGATTTTGCTGTTCCAACTGATACTTCTGCACCTGAAACTTCAACTGCAAACCTCCCTCCTATTATTCAAACTGAAGAGTTTGATAGTGGATTTCTAGATGATGATCATGTTCAATCAGTATCTACTCCACTCCCTCATGAGCATCGCTGGACCAAAGAGCATCCTTTACATCAAGTAATTGGAGATCTCAACAAGCCTGTACAAACTAGGTCAGTGACTCTTAATCAATGTATGCATGACTCATTCCTCAGTAAGATTGAGCCCACACGAGTATCAGAGGCTCTTGCTGATTCGGACTGGGTATCTGCTATGCAAGAAGAGATCAATCAGTTTGAAGCCCTAAAGGTTTGGAGATTAGTTCCAAAACCAGAAGGTAAAACCGTGATAGGCACTAAATGGGTATTCAAGAATAAAAAGGTTGAAGATGGTATCGTCATAAGAAACAAAGCTAGACTTGTTGCCAAAGGTTACCGGAAAGAGGAAGGCATAGACTACGATGAGACGTATGCTCCAGTAGGGCGTATAGAAGCAATCCGCATGTTTCTAGCCTACGCAGCTCATAAGAATTTCATAGTCTTTCAGATGGATGTGAAAATAGCCTTTTTGAATGACATTCTTAAAGAGGAAGTGTACGTGTCTCAACCAGAAGGGTTTGTCAATCCAGAGAAGCCAGATCATGTCTACATCTTAGACAAAGCCCTGTACGGTTTAAAACAAGCCCTCGAGTATGGTATGATGTTTTATCTAAATTCTTGGTCAAGTCCGGTTTTTCTAAAGGTAAGGTTGATACCACTTTATTCATCAAAAAGGAAAAAGCTGATATTATTCTTATTCAGATTTATGTTGATGATATAATATTTGGTTCTACTAATCCTAAATTATGCAAAAACTTTTCTAACCTCATGGTGTCACGTTTTCAAATGAGTATGATGGGAGAGATGAATTTCTTTCTCGGATTACAAGTTAAACAGTTTTCAACGGGGATTTTCATTAACCAATCTAAGTACATTTTGGATATTCTTCGAAAGTACTAAATGGAAAATTGTAAACCAATTGGAACCCCGATGACACCAGGTACTAAGATTAGCACTGATCTTTCGGGTAAAAGTGTTGATGTTAGGACTTATAGAGGTATGATAGGATCGTTAATGTATCTTACATCTAGTAGACCAAATATTATGTTTTCAACATGTTTATGTTCTAGATATCAGGCTGCTCCTAAAGAATCCCATTTGGCTGCTGTCAAACGGATTTTTAGGTATCTGAAGGGGACTGCAGATCTTGGTCTGTGGTATCCTAAGGATACTGGGTTTCAACTGACTTCCTATTCAGATGCAGATCATGCAGGTTGCATGTTGGATAGAAAGAGTACTTCAGGTCACATTCAATTCCTTGGAGACAAGCTCGTTAGCTGGGCATCAAAGAAACAATTATGCGTTTCCACATCAACTGCTGAAGCAGAGTACGTAGCTGCTGCCAGTTGTTGCTCTCAAGTCTTGTGGATGCGAACACAGCTGCGAGACTATGGATTCAAATTTGATAAAATTCCAATATATTGTGACTCGAAGAGTGCAATCGCGATATCTGCTAATCCTGTCCAGCATACGAAAACCAAACACATTGATGTCAGGTATCATTTTATAAAAGATAATGTAGAAAAAGGAACAATTGAACTTTATTTTGTAAAAACAGATTATCAACTTGCAGATTTATTTACCAAACCCTTAGATGAAAAGAGATTTAATTTTCTTGTCTCTAAGCTTGGTATGTTAAATCTGAAGACGTAATCGGTTGTTACCTAATAAAGTTACGTATTGTTATTTTTCATCATTTTCTTTATCATTATGTTTGAAGGATATCTGCACTTTAATTGTTTGCTCATGATCTCAGGGGGAGTAAGAGAAGACTTTAAGATGATCTACATTCTTTTGAGGGGGAGTATAACTATTTTTTGCATTTTATTTCACTGACAAAATTTTTGTAATGCATAATTTTAGGGGGAGCTTATAAGTCAAGTCAAAAGGAGTAAGACTATGATTTCTGATTACTTCTGATCAGAACTCGTATTATAATCGTTTTACTATTTTATGTCTTTTATTTTCGAATAAATTTGTGAATAAATTTGTTTTGACTAGACTTTGAGACTTATGCAGGATGAGAGAGGATGACAAGATCATATCATTTTGACTTAAGCATGACTTCATGAGAATTAAGATTGAGCGAAACAGTAAATTTCTTATCTTAATCTCAAATGTATCTGAAAGAAGGACAACTTTCAGATATAGAAAACATGTTCTTAAATGTTCAAACCACTTCCCGATTTTAAACAGATTTTATAATTTGGAAGTGTGATTTTAAATGTTTTCATTTTATTTTTGTGCTTCATTGATAAACAAACCGTGTGTTTCCAAAGATTAATACTTGTGTATTGTCTTTTCTATATACTTTCAAGTATTCACACACATCGGTTTGACTTTGTTCAATATGTTCTTATCATGTCTCATATTGAAACATATTTTTCGATGATAAGACACCCCGCTTGTACTTCAAAGAATTTTGAGTGATATTTCATTTCGAAACGTCATTTTTCAAGAATTTCTATATTTTGTTTCGTATAGACACATATCCATTATTCTTGACCATAAGCCTTAATTGATTTATCATTCATTTCTGATCATTTTCATACAATGTCAGATTTTCAAACAAGTTTCTTGCATTCATATTCATTCATTCAATATACTTGTTTGAAAATACTTATTTCAATGTTTTAAAATGTTCATATCTTCATGATTATATTCTGAGCATACATTCATCTGACATTTGTATTTGAGCTTTAACTGATAAAGTTAAATCATTTTGAGCAACATTTTGCTTTCATAGGATTACATGGGTTCTTTGTGCTAGGAATTAATTGAACTTCTATGAAATCACGTTAACCAGTGATTTCTACCCAAGAAGTTAATCCTTAGTGATTGAGTGTGAGGAGTCTAAAAATAAATGAGTGTGGGTGTGATGAGGTAAAATGGAAAAGAGAGTTTGGTTAGTAGTGAGCTTAATGATTAAAAGAAAGAGGGTGTGAGATCAGAGTAAAAGAATATCAAACTTTGTACCAACTCCTTTCTGAGTCGGGCATCCACATTACTAATGATTCACATATCTTTTGTGAACATTATTGAAACGGGCAAATAGCCCATGCCAACTCTTGATCAAACCCCACCATCTACTCATTTTCTTCTAAAAAAGAAAATGTTTCACATTTTCAAGGGGACGCAACATATAATCTATCTGGTTTTCATTTGGAAAATCTGGATATTGAAAAAGAAGGAAGTCTGCCCTACCTTCGCACTTCAATCATGCACATAGAGTCTGTGTTTAACTTACTGTTGTCTCAGTGGTTTACACTATGTTGAGCCTTAAAAAGCAATGATTCGTGCTTAATTCTTTCTACACAGGCACGAACACACAAAGAATTTGTTTCTTTGTCATAACATTCATAGAAATTGCCTTTGTGGTGTTTCGATGATTGGATGGAAGCCCTGGGGGAGTGAACATCAAAAAGCTCCTTTATATTGTGTATTCATTACACACAGTGACTTTGTGTTACTGACAGGCATTCTAACTGATTCATTTGTTGATTCAGGAGTTACATGTTCTTATTTTGTCTGGATTTGCAAAGATCTAGATGAATACTTGGTTATGGATCACAGAATCAGAGGCTCAGTTTGACAGATCAGAATGATTAAAGACATTTCTTGGAAGAAAAGTTTTGATGATGTAGATGCTCAAATCATCAAAAAGGGGGAGATGGTATCAAGAAATGATAAAGTTTTGAGAGATGATTTGAAGAAATGTCCAAGTCAGAAAAGTTCAAAGTAAAGATTTGAAGATTTGAAGAAGATCAAAGAATTTCTGAAGATTTGAGGAGATTTTATTTGAAGATTATTTGCTAAAGCAATTTGAGCTGAATATGAAGATAATTTCTTTCCAAAGTCTGAAAGTATCTTGTGAAAGTTTTGAGGAGATTGTTAATCATTTGAAGACAGTTTTTGGAAAGAATACCGCCAAAGAAAAATGGAAGATTGTACTGACAGAGCTTAAAAAAGTGAAGACTGAATTGCTAAATCTTTCATCAGTGATCTTGAATCCAAAGGGGGAGATTGTTAGAGCATAAATATGTTGGATACAAGATCAAGAAGACTAAAGGTCAAAGTTCAAGAAAGTCAAAGATGAAAGAAAGTCAACTCTCATCAAAGTCAATGTTTTTTGTAATAAAAGTCAAATTGTATTTGTATTTGTTTAGTTTCCTTGTTTTAATTGTAGGTATAAATAGTTTTCTATTTCTGTTTTTTGTTAGAAGTATCAATCAGTTGTATTCAGTTGTAAGAAGTCATGAACAGAGATATATTCGAGAGAGAGTTTTGTAGAGAGAGAAAGAGAGAGTTCTAGAGAGATAAAGTTGTAATCGTTGGATTTGAAAGTTAATCAAACAGGTAATTGATTGAAATCTTGTTTATGTTTGATTTGTTTGTGATTAGGAACTAGAATCTGGGAATAACACACTTTATGGATTAAAACAAGCCCCTCGCGCATGGTATGATGTTCTATCTCAATTCTTGGTCAAGTCAGGTTTTTCAAAAGGTAAAGTCGATACCACTTTATTCATTAAAAAGGAAAAAGCCGATATCATTCTTATTCAAATATATGTTGATGATATAATATTTGGCTCTACAAATCCTAAATACTGTAAGAAATTTTCAAACCTCGTGGTGTCAAGATTTCAAATGAGTATGATGGGAGAGATGAATTTCTTTCTCGGATTACAAGTAAAACAGTTTTGAACGGGGATTTTCATAAATCAATCTAAGTACATTTTTGATATTCTTCGGAAGTTCAAAATGGAAAATTGCAAACCAATTGGAACCCCAATGGCACCAGGTACTAAGATTAGCACTGATCCTTCGAGAAAAAGTGTTGATGTTAGGACTTAAAGAGGAATGATAGGTTCTTTAATGTATCTTACTTCAAGTAGGCCAGATATAATGTTTTCAACATGCTTGTGTGCACAATATCAGGCTGATCCTAAAGAATCCCATTTGGCTGCTGTCAAACGGATCTTTAGATATCTGAAGGGGACTGCAGATCTTGGTCTGTGGTATCCTAAGGATACAGGGTTTGAACTAACTGCTTACACAAACGCAGATCATGCTGGTTGTATGCTAGACAGGAGGAGCACATCGGGTCATATACAATTCCTTGGTGATAAACTCGTCAGTTGGGCATCAAAGAAGCAATTATGCGTTTCCCCTTCAACGACTGAAGCAAAATATGTAGCTGCTGCTAGCTGCTGTTCTCAGGTCTTATGGATGAGAACACAAATGCGAGATTATGTCTATCAATACGAGAAGATTCCGATCTATTGTGACTCGAAGAGCGCTATAGCAATATCATCTAATCCTGTTCAGCACACAAAAACCAAGCATATTGATGTCCGGTATCACTTTATAAAAGATAATGTAGAAAAAGGTACAATAGAACTTTACTTTGTAAAGACTGATTATCAACTTGCAGATTTGTTTACCAAAGCTTTAGATGAAAAGAGATTGAATTTTCTAGTATCTAAGCTTGGTATGCTAAATCTCAAGGATTAATCAGTAATTATCTCTTAAAGTTTCTTTTATTGTAATTTTTCATCATTTCTTTATCATTATTTCTGAAAGGATATATACACTTTAACATGTTGTTCATGGTCTCAGGGGCAGTGCGACAAGATTCTAAGATGATCAATTTTATTTTTGAGGGGGAGTTAATAGAATTTAACTACTAAATTTTTTGTGATGCATGAATTTAGGGTGAGTTTATGTGTACAACAAAAGGAGTAAGGATATGATTTCTGATTTCTTCAGATCAGAACTCGTACTTTAATTGTTTTACTGCTTTATGTTTTTTAATTTTGAATAAATTTGTGAATAAAGTTGCTTTGACATGACTTTGAGACTTGTGCAGAATTAGAGAAGCTATCTAGATCATATCTTTCTGACTTCAGCTGACTTCATGAGATTTAAGCCTGCATAGAAAGGTTAAATTTCTTATCTTAATCTCATATATGGTTGAAAGAAGGACAACTTTCAATCATAGAAAACATGTTTTTGATGTTCAAACCATTTCCCGATTCTTAAACAGATTTCATGAATTGGAAGTGTGATTTTAAATGTTTTCATGTTTATTTGTGCTTACATGTTTACAAACCGCGTGTTTCCAAAGATAAGTACTTGCGTCTTGTCTTTTCTATATACTTTCAAGTATTCATATACATCGGTTTGATTTATTATTCAAATTGTTCTTACCATGTCTCAAATTTGAAACATATTTTTCGATGGTAAGACACCCCGCTTGTATTTCAATGAATTTTTGAGCGTCATTTCATTTCGACACGTCATTTCAAGAATGTCTGTATTTTGATTCATATAGACAATATCCATTATTCTTGACCATAAGTCTTAATTGATATATCATATCATTTTTGATCATTTTTATACAATGTCAGATTTTCAAAGAAGTCTCTTGCATTCATATTCATTCATTCAATTTCCTTGTTTGAAAATATTTCAGTGTTTAAAAATGCTCATATCTTCATGATTATATTCTGAGCATACATATATCTGACTTGTATTTGAGCTTTAACTGATATAGTTAAACCATATTGAGCAACATTTGCTTCATAGGATTATGGGTTCTTTGTGCTAGAAATTAAATGAACTTCTATGGATTCACGATTACCAGTGTTTCCTACCCAAGAAGTTAATCCATAGTGATTGAGTGTGAGGAGTCGAAAAGAAATGAGTGTGGGTTGTGCGTTGAGGTAAAATGGAAATGAGAGTTTGGTTAGATGTGCGCTTAATGATTAAAAGAAAGAGGGTGTGAGAACAGAGTAAAAGAATATTAAACTCTACACCAACTACTTTCTGAGCCGGGTAACCACATTACTAATGTTTCACAATTCTTGGTGAACATTATTGAAATAGGCAACTAGCACATGCCAACTCTTGTTAAAACCCCACCAGCCACTCATTTTTTTCTTAAAAAGAAAATGTTTCATATTTTTCTGGGGACGCAACACATATGCTATCTGGTTTTCATTTGGAAAATCTGGATATTGAAAAAGAAGAAAGTCTGCTCCACCTTCGCACTTCAATCATGCACATTGAGTCTGTGTTTATCTATTGTTGTCTCAGTGGTTTACACAATTTTTGAGCCTTTATAAGCAATCATCCGTGCTTAATTCTTTCTACACTTGTACGAACACACAAGGAAATTTATTTTTCTTGTCATAACATTCATAGAAGTTTCCTTTGTGGTGTTTCGATGATTGGATGGAGGCCCTGGGGGAGTGAACATCAAAAAGCTCCTTTTCTTTGTGTATCCGTTACACACAGTGACTTCATGTTACTGACAGGCGCATTAACTTATTCATTTGTTGATTCAGGTGTTACATTCCTATTTTGTCTAGATTTGAAAAGATCTGGATGAATACATTGTTCGAATTGGCAATGAATCAGAGGCTCTTGGACAGACCATAATGGTCAACGTCATTTCTTGATAAAAGTTTTGATGTTATAGATGCTCTACTCATCAAAAAGGGGGAGATGATTTACAGAAATGTCCGGATCAGAAATTTCAAAGATAAAGAGTTGAAGAAGTTAAAATTCAAAGTTTGAAAGATTGTTCAAGCAAAGTCAAAGATGTTTGAAGATGTGCTGATTTTCTGAAATTTTCTTTGAAGATTATTTTGCTAAGGCAAGTCGAGCTAATTCTGAAGATAATTTCTTTCCGAAGTCTGAAAGAGTTTTGTGATAGTTTTGTAAGATTATTGAAGATCCTTTCTACCATATTTGGGGGAGATTGTTAATTTTGTTCAGAGACAGACTTGGGAAGAATAAAGTTAAACAAAAGGAATAAATTGTCCAAATTGAACTAAAAAGGGGGAGATTGATTTGCTAAATCTTTTTGTGATGATCTTGAATCCAAAGGGGGAGATTGTTAGAGCAGAAATATGTTGGATACAAGATCATGAAGACTAAAGGTCAAAGTACAAGAAGTCAAAGCTGGAAAGTCAACTCTCAGTGAAAGTCAAAGTCATTTTGTAATAAAGTCAAAGTCAGTTGTATTGTTTTGTTTAGCTTTGTTTTAGTTGATAGGTATATATAGTCTTTGTTTTTGGTTAATAGATAGATGACTTGTTATTGAGTTTATAGTTGAGAGAGAAAATTTGTAGAGAGAAAGAGACGTCTAGAGAGAGAAAGTTGTAATCTTTGAAATTGAAATTGAAATCAAACATGAAGTTAATTCATCTTGTTTAATTTGTTTGATTGTGATAAGAATATTGATTTAGGGACACACAACCAAAATTTTCATTAAATCCTGTATGGATAAATTTCTCCGTCTGGATAAATTTGTCTGTCTGTATAAAAATGTGTTATTGTTTACTTTTTTTTTCCTGAATTAACGGTCTGAATGATCGAAATGACGAATTTACCCTTCAGTTCATTAGATTTGTGGTTCGTATCTCTCATCATCCTTCATCTTAGTTCATCAGATTCATGAATATTTACACTAATTTATTATCAATTTACACACATAAAATACATATTTGTCACTGAAATTGTTGGCTTCAATATCAAAAAACCAAAGATACTAAATAGTTGTTCTTCAATTAAAAAAAGGTTCAAACCAAACAGATGATGAGGTTCAATTAGGGTTAGGAGATTGAACACTCCCAAGTTCAAACCAAGAGATTAAGGCTCTATTTGGGTTTGGGTTTGGGTTTCTCATCAGAGTACAAACCTGTGATTAGAGATGAACAATCCCAAGTTTAAACCAATGATTAGGATTCGATTTCGGTTTCAGAGTACAAACCTGTGACTGGAAGCTTTCTCGTCGGAGGAAAAGAAAAAGAGAAGAGAGGATGACTGGGAGCTTTCTCGTTGGAGGAAAAGGAAAAGAGAAGAGACGACCGGTGAAGGGAGGACGACCGGAGAAGAGAGGATGACCGATGAAAGCGATCAGTGCAACGACGTTCTGGAAGAGAGCATTGAAGGGGGGTTTGAATTGGGAATGAGAGAGGAAGGCATGGGATTGAAGGGGGTGGCTTGTTCAACAGGGGGTATTATTGTCAATTTTTTGGCTTAATGGGGACAACACACCCCTACACACTGTGCGAATAATCCCTCTTTTTTATCATTTTTCCGCAAGTAAACACCCCTAAATGTCTGCGCGAATAAGCCAAATTCACCAATAAGCCCAATTAAGCCACAATTAAACACCCCCTAAGTAAGAACCTAATCTAAACAAACTTAAGAAACACTAAGATGGTTGCACAAGAACTAGAGAATGAGGATTAAGAGAATATAGAAAATAAGGGTTTCTATATTTTACAGAAAGATTGAAGGCTGAAGGCTTAAGGAAACTCTCAGATAGAGTTGTGATCTTTCTATTTATACCCTATGCATTAAATGCATGGCAGGGTACTTTACACGTGTCCTTCTCTAGTTGGTTGCATGAGTCTGACTTTTGGAGATATGCTTTTGGCCGTATGATGAACAATGTAGATATCAGAGGAGTTGTACGAATTGTTGCAGAGGTATGTCTTTTCTGACATTCGTAATATGTGTGCATAGATAAGACAAAAGAGACTTGAGGTATAAGCAAAGTGATCATCGATCGCTGAATATCTCTTCCTTCTCAGAGATAGAAAGAAGTTCAGCTATCGCTGAAGCTTTTCTTCAGGTTTCTTCGCGTGTGAGTATACTTGTCTTGTTTTCGTTGATATCCGCATCAGGTCATGAGTAGACTTGTCCTTTGTTCAACAGCTTTGTCTTCGATTCAACAGTGAACATCTTTTGTCGTGAAACTTATCTTTAGGGATTACGTCTAACTGTTTACATGAGAAATCATCAGCGATACTGAACATACTCAGTATTTAATCGCTGATGGTGAAACACTTATACATACAAAATTTAAACGTAATTTTCACTAAGTATTATAAAGGATCATTATCAAATCACTGAGAGAGTTGAATTAATAATCTCCCCCAATTTGATGATGACAAAGCAACTATGAAGAAAATTACTTATGTCAAAATAAAGGATAATCAGGACTCATAACATACACGTCCCAATTAATATTTTGAGGGACATTTTACAGTACTGATAGAGTAAAGTATTTCACTGAAATTTTCATTAATTCAAGGAAAAAATTACAGGAAGAGATATGAAAATTATAAGTACAAGTGAAGAGCTAACTACTGTAAGTCTAACTAACAGATTACAAGAAAAAGAGAATCTATCAGTTATCTAAACATGACTTCAGAACCTTGATCATATAAACTGGTACTTCTTCTCCTTTTTTTCTTCGATTAGTTGATTCTTGTCGAATGAGAGTTTTGATCGATTCAGCTGAGGGAGAATAAGTACACCATAAGCATAGAAGGTCCTTGAGATGATTTAGAGGGCAGAGGGGAATTTCAGAGACTCTTTGGAACCTGAGTTGATCTTCATCATCTCTGAAGAAGATTCCGAAAGGGTTCTTCAAAACTTACCCCGAGATGAATGGACCACCTAGAGGCCGAGATAAATCAAGAACTGAGAGATCAGGATGAGGCCCGAACAGTGCTTCTTTTGAGAATTTGATGGAGGTATCATTCTTGATCACTGCGACATTATCAGAGGAGGAGGAGGCAAGCTTTCTTTTGATTTGCTTTGGATTTGGTGGAAAAGCTGAAGGCACTTTCAATATTCCAGCGACTCTGTTGATTAGAGCTCCAACGAGACCTTCAACATAGCCTTTATACGTTGACTTCGATTTCTTCAGTGCTTCTGTTAGAGCATGAATATGTTGGATACAAGATCATGAAGTCTGAAGGTCAAAGTACAAGAAGTCAAAGCTGAGAAAGTCAACTCTCATTAAAAGTCAAAGTCATTTTGTAATAAAGTCAAAGTCAACATGTTGTATTGTGTTTGTTTCTTTGTTATTAATTGTAGGTATAAATACTTTCTTTGCTGTTTAATAGATAGATGACTAGAATTAGAGGACTATAGTTTGAATTCACATTTTCAGAGAGAATTTGTAGAGAGAGAGAGAGACTTCTAGAGAGAGAAAGTTGTAATCTTGTGAATTGAGAATTGATTCAAACAGGTAATTGAGATCATCTTGTTTGTTTGTTTTGTTTGCAATTAGAATCTTGATTTCAGGGACACACAATTGGTATCAGAGCAGATTCAAATGGAATCAAATTCAAGAAACTGAGTTCGATACTGTGTTCGTCGAAGTTAGAATCGTTTTCGAGTTCTAGTGCGAATTAGGAGTTGAAATTGATTAGGATTTGTTTAAATAGTGATTTTGATCGATTTTGTGTACTTTGATTTGTTAATTGCACTGTAATAGTACGTAATTTTAGGAATTTGTTGAAGTTTGAGTTACGAGTTCATGAGCACTGTAAATCGAATGAAAATGTTAAAATTTGAGTTTGTTTTTGGAATTCTTGTATTGTAACCTGTTAGAGTAATGAAATCGAGCATACCTACAAAGTTTCAAGTCAATTGGACAAGTTTTGGATCGAAATCAGTGAAAAAGACTTAGTTTTTGTTCGAAAACTCCAAGAACACGCAAGATCCATCAAACGCGCAAGTTAATCGGAAGAACGCGCAAGCTGAAGAATTTGATTTTTGGACAAAACGCGCAAAGTGTGGTTTGCGATTTTAGAAACACGCAGATCGAAGCCTGCGAGTTTGCCCTTCAATCTGCGAGTTTAAAGATTAGCGAGTTTGAAAAATTGGAAAATTTTTCTAAGTGTCGAAACACGCAAGCATTGCGAGTTTCCTTCTGCGAGTTCATTTGATCTGCGAGTTTGTTCAAACGCGCAACTAGGCATCTGCGAGTTCAAGAAAAACGCAAGCCTATATCTGCGAGTTTATCAGTGAATAGTTACTTGCGAGTTTAGGCATCTGCGAGTTTCAGCGATTATTTCTTTTGGTCTGCGAGTTTGCCAGAACACGCAAACCGTTGCTTGCGAGTTACACAAACACGCAAGCTTAAGCCTGCGAGTTTCTTTTTGAACAGTGGATTGCGAGTTTCAACGTCTGCGAGTTTCAAGCTTCTATAGTGTTTTGCGAGTTTCTCTACTTTGTCAAATTTTTTTTTTGTGATTTCATTTGGACTAACGATCATTTATACAAGTTTCTTTTTGTATCAGATATTCAAGATGAGTTTTTCAGCTAAGGAGGTAACAAATTTCACTGAAAATGACTTCATGATCAAAATGGAAGATATGATGATTGAAGTTGAAGATCTTCAGAATAAATTGAAAAACGAAAAAGACAGAGTTGCTAGGAGAAATCAACAGATCTTTGAGCTTAATAAGTCAGTTATTGAGAACAAAGATTTAATTTATTCTCTACGCAAATCTGATTCTGTTTTTAAAAATGAAAAAGATTGTTTTGAAAGTAAGATTTATGAATTGCAAAAACAATTGTTCAAGTCTGATTCTGAAAAACAAGAACGTGTTCTAAAAGCGTTTAAACTGCATGTTGAGAATAAGACTTTAGAGCAAAAAGATAATGATTTGGAAGCAAAACTATATGTTCGAGGCCAAACAGATCAAACGATTTTCTTGAATACACCTAATGAAGAAGCTGTTTTTAAAGAAAAATGTGGACTAGGTTATGATAATCCTCATTACCTAGAAAAAGCTATCAGAAAACAGCCAGGTATATATAATGCAAATTATATGTATGCTGCTGATGAACATCCTCATTTGAAACCTAATTTATCACCAAAGCATCAAAAGAAGTTGAGGACAAAGAAGATGAGAAAAGAATGAATTTAAAGAAAATGCAACTACCATTCTGTTATGAAAGACTGAATGATAGTTACCGTTTTGAAACACCAAAAGTTCTTTTAGATGACTATTTTGTTAGCTATTCTGTTACTGAGATGGAGGAAAAACTTACAACTGCAAAAATTTATGTTCCTCCACTCATTCTAGAAAGCAAAATAGTTGAGCTTGAAAGTGTTTTATCTGAAGAAAGAATTTTGGTTGATATAGAACAAGATGTCTTATCTACAGTGTTGAAGAATACAGATTTTCATTTTAAATCTAACGTGTGTTATCCATCTTCTAAAGTACTTCAAACTTCTGATACTGATTTTGATGATTTATTTGCGTCTGAAAATGATTTTCTTAAATCTAATGATGGGTGTGTTAAGGAAATTGATATGTTTGACTTCAATGCTTCACTTCCAGATCATTCTCCTTCTGTAATTAGGATGAAAGCATTGAAGACAAGGATCAGAGTCTGAGAACTGAGAACACTGAGCTTCAGAAGAAAATATCAGATTTGGAGATAAAAATGGCTACGGACAAAGATGAGTTTGAAAAGAAGTTTTCATAACTTTCCAAGAAGAGTATTGAAGAAAAGAAGACTCTTGAGCTTAAGTGTATAAAACTTTCTCAGCAAGTTTCTGATTTTGAGAAAGTAAAAATCTTGGAAAGAGAAAAGTTTGCCAAAGAGAAGAAGGCCATTGAACAAAAGAACATTGAATTCTTTAAAGAAATATCCGGCCAGAGAAACAATGTTGAGAAGGAATTTGAAGAAGAAAGAGGCATGTTTGAGGATGAGATTAGAGATCCTACTGAGAAGTTATCTGAACTATCTAAGTGTGCACTGAAATAGAAGAAAATGAAGTCTGAGTTTGAGACGAAGAGTGCCCTTCTTGTCAAAGAAAGAGGAAGTTTTGCTTCAAAGATAAAAGAGCTTGAAGGTATCATTTCTAAGATGGTGGTGGTGACTGAGTTCAAGATTCCAGAGTCAATTATCTACACACCTAGAGATGATTCAGTTGATTCAGAATGCTCATTCAAGACAGCTGTAAGCTCACATCATAAGATTGTTTCTTCCAAAAGGTCAATTAAATCTTCTAATCAGATTCGTAGTACTAACCTTTTCTATGATAGAAATATAGATGGTTCAGGTACACATCAAAGAAGAAGGATATACAAAGAAGAAAAATTGGTCTGGAAAAAGAAACCAGTTGAAGATGAAAAGAAAGATGGAAGGCCAGATGAGCTGAAAGGAAAGAAATCATGTGTACATTCAGATAAAGCCAAGAAGAACAATGCACGTAAAGGTAAACCTGATCATATTTACACAAAAGATCAATTAATCAGGTTATCAGGTAAGAAATACTATTGTTCTTATTGTCGTACACATGATCCTGTTCATAAAACTAGTGATCATTTTTGGTATGGTTCTTACTCAGTTACTCCTATTCGAACTGCAACTAACACATATGGACCCAAATACCAGTGGGTACCAAAACCAAAGACTGATTCTGTGTTGCAGACACCTACTGTTAAGGGGGAGTAAGAGAACCAAGGCTTCTAAGTAAATCAGCTTAGGACCCACACTTCAACGGAGTTTGACTTCTAAACATAACAATTTAGGACTCGTACTTCAAAGATGAAAAAGAGATGATACTCCCGAGCTGATAAGATAGTGTACTCAGAAACTCAGAAGAGGATAGCAACCTTCAAGGGGGAGTACATAAATTTTTCTGGAAATATGTATTCAGAAGATATGACGAACTATACTTTAAGGGAAGTTGTATCTCTATATCATGTGCCTTTTACTGATAAATTTCAGATGCATATTTTTAGGGGGAGTACTGATATGATTTCTGATTACTTCTGATCAGAACTTGTACTATAATCGTATTACTTCTTTATGTCTTTTAATTTTTGAATAAATTTTGTGAATAAAGTTGCTTTGACACGACTTTGAGACATGTGCAGATTGAGAGAAGCTTACAAGATCATATCATTATGACTTCAACAGACTTCATGAGATTTAAGACAAAGCGAAAAAGGTTAATTTCTTATCTTAATCTTATATATGGTTGAAAGACGGACAACTTTCAATCATAGATTATAAACCGTGTGTTTCCAATGATTATAAACCGTGTGTTTCCAAGGATAAATACTTGTGTATTGTCTTTTCTATATACTTTCAAGTATTTACACACACCGGTTTGACTTTTTGTTCAAAATGTTCTTACCATGTCTCAAATTCGATACATATTTTTCGATGGTAAGACACCCCGTTTGTACTTCAAAGAATTTTGAGCGTCATTTCATTTCGAAGCGTCTTTCAAGAATGTCTGTATTTTGATTCATATGGATAATATCCATTATTCTTGACCATAAGCTTTGATTGTTATATCATTCATTTCTGATCATTTTTCATACAATGTCAGTTTTTCAAACACGTCTCTTGCATTCATATTCTATTCATTCAATTTACTTGTTTGAAAATATTTCAATGTTTAAAAATGCTCAAATCTTCATGTTTATATTCTAAGCATATAAATATCTGACTTGTATTCGAGCTTTAACTTATAAAGTTAAACCATATTGTTAGGTATGATTTTATAGTAATCATTGTATTTATAGGGCTTGGTCAAATACTGTGTTTAGAGTCTTTATGTGTTTTATCTGACCAAGGGTATTTAAGTCCCTTTGGTCTTTGTTCCTTGTAAGAAACTCATGCACATTAATCAGATTACTCTCTTTGCGCATTCATCTCTCTCTCTCTCTCTACTTTCTTTCTCTAGGATTCATTGATCTTGGACTCACAATTGGTATCAGAGCCATCTGAATCTTGAGAGGATTGAGAGTTTGTTTTTTTGTAATCTGAATTTGTGATTGAAATCGAAAATTTGATCGATTTTCTTGAATTTTTCAAGAAAATCTTGTTTTCTTGTTTTTTCATAAAATTCAGAGGTGTTTTTGATCGAATTGTTTTGAAATTAGTCTTGTTGGATTCGTTTTTGCTAGGAGAATATTTTTGTTTCACGTCAAATTTCAAGGAAAACTTGTTATGATTGTCAATTTTGTGTTTTTGTGTTTTTCTGAAAAACGAGTTTTCACGAACTGTGTGCTTTATGAAATCATGTTTTGTGGTGTTTAATCAAATTTCTTAATTGAATTGTGTTAGAATATTGTTTTCGATCATCTTTGTGTTAATTTCTTGCATAAATTTCATGTCTGCATTCGATTTCAGAAAAGTTTTCTTAAGTTTGTGAACTTTGCGCAAGATCTAAAGTTTGCGCAAGATTCATATAGGTTTGCGCAAGTTCTTACCACTTTGCGCAAGTTCATATTGTACTAATCTTTGTGTTAGTCGTATTTCAGGGTTTTCGAATCAAGATATATACGCAAAGTTCATTTTGCATATCCTGTGGTTTCCGAAAAGTATAGTTTGCGTATCATTCAACATACGCAAAGCTACTTTGCGCATCAGTTTCATACGCAAAGCTCAAAGTCTAGTTTGCAAATTCATTTTCATACGCAAAGCTCAACTTTGCGTTTCCTTCTACATCCGAGAATCGTCTGTTTGCGTATCCCTCAGCATACGCAAAGCTACTTTTTGCATCAGCCTTCACACGCAAAGCCTACTTTGCGCATCAGCCTTCGTACGCAAAGCTTAGTTTGCGTATCCTTCTTCTTGCGTAAAGCTCAGTTTGCGCAACCTTCTGCTCTCGTTTAAAAAAAAACTCAGTTTGCTTATCAAGCTCAGTTCTACAAAAATGACATTATGATGTCATTGGGTACAGAAAATCGTCCACCGGTACTAATTGATGAAAATGAATTTACTCAGTGGCAAGATCGGTTCCTGAGCATCATTGAACGACAAAAGAATGGAAATGACATGATGATCATTTTATCTGAAGGACCGTTTGAAAGACCCAAATTGGCTTCTGGATTTTATAAGCCTACTAAAGAGTATTCACAGGATGAATTGTCCGCATATCAAGCTGATCGGGATATTAAAGCAAATCTAATGCTGGCCTTGCCAAACTCTGTATACAATAGGATTGATTGTTTCAAAACTCATCCTAATCTGATGTGGCAACAGCTTGAGAAAATTATGCTTGGTTCTTCAGTAGCAACTCAACTCAGGCATAGACGCTACATGAATAATTTTGAGAAATTCAAAGCCAAGGACGGGGATCCACTAAAGACTGTGTTTGATCGTTTCTGTGCCGTGATCAATGATCTTCGAAAGATAAAGGTTGAAAAGACTGAGCTTGAGACAAATCTGAAGTTCCTCAACATATTGCAGCCTGAATGGAATAAATCATGCCACAGATTGAGGAATGATGTCAGAATCTCTACAATGCAGATCCAAGAGATGTTCGAGATCTTGCTAACTGATGAGAGCTTGGTGATAGAGAAGAAGGCAAAACTTGAGAAAAAGAAGAAATCAGTAGACCCGGTTGCACTCCGCACAAAGCAATTATCTGAACAAGCGTTGTCTGATAACGCTTACAACAGGTCAACTGAAGATGATGGTGAGGCTTTGCAGAAAGCTATGATCCTTCTCTCTCAGCATTACCAGAAAAAGTTCCAACCTCGATTGAGTTTCAACTCTTCTCGCTTCACTTCTGGGTTTAAAGCCAAAGTACCCGAGCCAAAGACTGCTGCTTGCTACAACTGTGGAAAGTCGGGTCACATCTCAAAGGAGTGTAGAGCAAAGAAGGTTAAGGACTCAACTTATTACCGAAAGAAATTGGAGATGGCTGAGAAAAGAGAGAATGGAACAACTTTGCTGGCAGAAGAAGAATTCTGGCTGGATCACTCTGACAATGAAGCTGCAAACGTAGAGATCGCTCAGATGTGCTTGGTTGGAGATGACCAGTCAGACGATTCTGAAACAGATGAAGATGAGGTATATTCAGAGTTTGATTACAATTTCATATATTCACAGTTGAATATCATGATAACTGCTTTATCTGATTTACGTTTAAAGTTATTATCTGAAAAGAATTTAAATTCAAAAAAGTCAGATTTGATTGACAAACTGAAAATTTCTTTGAAAGATGAAAAATCAATTTTAGAAAATACTAAAGACATCTTTCAAAAGAAATTGGATGATTTGGAAAATTCAAATAAGATTTATCTTGAGTCTTTGACTAAAATGACTTCTTTAAAAGATGAATTTTCAGATAAAATAAATAAGTTAGAAGAAAAGCTTTATCGAAGAAACCAATATGAACAAACAATTTTTATGAACAAGCCAAGGAGTGAAGAAGCTTTAAAACAAAGGTGGGGACTTGGTTTTGACAATCCTCATTGTTTAAACAAAGTGATAAACGAAGTTCCTACCTTATATAAATACGATTATCTAACTCTTGCACACTATGCTCCTCATTTTAAATTCTTTTGGACTAGTGAAAAGCAGATTTTAGAAGTCGAAAATGAAAAAAGGACAAATAACAAGAAAAATGAAATTCCTTTTGTTTATACGTATGAAAATGCCAAATATTTTCCTGAAAAATCAAGGAGAGGAAGAAGAGTTTTAAATGATATATCTCCCGTCAAATCTTCAGTATCTGATGATTTTGTTCCTTCTTATGCCCCTGATTCTGATAAGGAAAATATTTCTCCAATCATTTATGATTCGAAGAAATATACTCCTCCATTAGTTTTAGTAGGCAAAATCATCGATATTGAAGATAAGATAGAAGATCAAAATATTTTGAAGAAAATTGAATCTGATATTATTCTTTCTTTCATGACATCTAGTCTTGAAGAAAAATTATTTTCTCAAAAATCAGATTCTATTTCCAGCCTTTCTTCTGATTCTAAGGAAAACAAAAAGGAAATTTCTAATTTTAAAATCTTTTCTCAAAATAATTCAGACTCCGAGGCTCATTCAGATTTAGTAGTTGATCAGATTGGTTGCTTAGATAAATTTATTTCTTCTAATTTAAATATTAAGTCTAAAATTCTTGATGATTTTTTTACGCTCAATGATCAATATTATAAACCTAAGCGTAAAAGAAAACGGTCAAAGAAGTCGAAGAAACAAGATAAAGTTATTTCTGACTGTTCTAATTCTTCCGATTCAATTCTTACAGATAGGACTTTGAGCCGGTGAAAGAAGCAGATCTGGAGAATGAAGCGGACATCTACTGATTCTATGATTGATGAGGATTTATATGTAGACAAATATTATAAAAGTGATTCATTTGCTTCTTGTAATAAGATTTCTAAATACTCTATTAAGCAAATGATTCAGATTTCCAAAAATGTCTCATATTCGTCTTCTGATTCTAGTTCAGATGATTATGCTTTATCTTCTGATGATTGTGCATATTATTCTGATTATCTTTCTCGTGCTTCTAATTTCAATACTTTCAATTATTTTCCCATAAGAACTGTAACTAACATACATGGGCCCAAATTTAAGTGGGTACCCAAATCTTTATCTGATTATAAGTTGCAGGCATCTCACCTTAAGGGGGAGTAAAAGAATTTTGGCTTCTGAGTACTTCAGCTGAGGACCCGTATTTCATAGACTACGATTTCTAAACAAATCAGTTTAGAACTCATTTTCAATGATTTAAGCTTTTGACTAAATGAGATACTGTGAGTACATCAATTTTATTTCCGCTGCATTTTATCTCTGATTATGATGTGTTCCAATTTTTCTCATTATTTTTCAAGAATCTGAGCTTGTTCAACTATTTCTTAATTTTGTATAACCCAATTTTTTAATTTGAGACACAAATTATTTTTATAATGTGAAAGATGAAATAACTGAATTTCATTTTGTTCCAACTAAATATCAATTTGCCGAATTCTTTACATTTTGTCTTTAAGGAAAATTTTTAACATCGGCATATTGAGTTTAAAAGTTTAAATCTTTACAAATATTATTCTATAAAGTAAAATTTTACATTTTTTCTTTCTTTTGAATAAAATATGTGTCTAGGATAAATTTTCAAGTTCTTTTGTTTATATTAAAGTTTTTATATGATCAAATTTCAAGTCTTACAAAAGTCGAAAAGTCAGCAACATGTTTGAAATTTTTATTACTGTTTTAAAGTTGTGTGATTCGGAATATTTATAGTTTAAAATGCTTGGAAAATTTTAAAAAGTCAAAATTTTGATTGTAATGAAAATATGGGCCAAGTATTTTTATGTAAAACTGAGTGATTGAGATGAATATTAAATTCTTAAAAATCAGAAATCTCTAAGTTTAAAAGTTTGTACCTGTGGCCTTTCTGGTTTGGGAAAGTAAGTTCTTCAGGATGCTTGTCATCTGGTCCCCTAAGGTCAATTGATCTGGGAGTGATCGAACCCAAATCCTTCAATAGAACCAGATCGAAAGTCATGTTCTACTGGTATGAATGGGTTTATGATATGTCGATGTAGCCTTTCTGATCTGGGAAAGTAAGTTCCAAGGGGTGCTTGACACCTAGTCCCCTAAGGCCAACTGGTCTTGGAGCGGCTGACCTAAATCTTGCAATAGGGTCAGATAGAAAGTTACGTTTACGGCATGTTCTTTACTTAATAAACTTTTTGATCAAAAGATGCCAAAGTGCACGCGCTTAAAAGATGCCAAAGAGCACACTCATGTTAAGATGCCAATGTGCACACTGCTAAAAGATGCCAATGAGTACACATCTCATGGTTCTTGGTGATATGTTTGAGTTGCGATAAACCTATAAATTTGTGAAAATCTTAATTTTTGATGGATTAGTGTGAGTACATGCAAAGTTCTCTATTATATTTTTAGAATTGCATTTTCTTGAAGCTAATCGAAGATTCGCATGTGAGCACACTTAATAGATTGATGGAAGTTTTTGAAACTGAACATGTTTTAACTTGATATGCAATGAAACTTGTTTTTGTATCCAACAACATATATTTGATTTCAACTGATTGATAAATCTGTGATATTTTACTCAGTAGAATTTAATTTATTTAGTGTTTAAAATTTTAAATATTTAGTTGTTTCAAAATTTATATTCAGTATATTTTTCTTTTACATTGATATTAGATCATTGTGTTCTCATAAATATATTTTAATGGGTTAATGCATTATTCAAGGGGGAGTGAACAAAGAGAATATTTTTCCAAGTTTATATCTGTTTTTGAGGGGGAGTATCTGATTCTTTATATGAATGCTAACTTAAATTGTCAAATTTAGTGCATTTGTGTAGGGGGAGTCAAAGAGCTAATCAGGTAAAAATTTTCGGACTCCAAGTCAGATTTGCGCAATCAGCGTGACGCGCAAACCTCACTTTGCACATCTAGCGTGACGCACAAACCTCACTTTGCGCCACTAGCGTGACGCGCAAACCTTACTTTGCGCAACCAACGTGATGCGCAAACCTTCCCTGTTTTCTCTGTTTCTTTGATTTTGCAGATCTTAAGTTGTCTCGTCTCCAATATTTGCATGACCAAGTTGATCCTGATCATCAAGGTCATGAGGGGGAGAATTAAGAGATATTAAGGAGATGTTAAGGAGATGATAAAGAGACAAAGAGCACAAACGTTTATCTGCTGATCAAGATTCGCTCAAAGATTCTATTCTCTCAGCTACAACTAATTCTTTTGTTGTTTCTGCTCCGACCACCACCGTTCATTCAAGATCATTCAAAAAGGTGTGTCGTTTAGAGCTCAAGGCAGCAAAGACAACTTAATCTGAAAGATAGTGAGAAGAAATTTTTTTCCTAAAAGTCAGAAAGCTTCACAAAGTCGCTTTAATGGTCTGTGTTGTTTTAGGAGATGAATTTTGAAGACCAAAGCGCCAATGATTACTAAGAGGGAGATTGTTAGGTCTGATTTTATAGTAATCATTGTATTTATAGGGCTTGGTCAAATACTGTATTTAGAGTCTTTATGTGTTGTATCTGACCAAGGGTATTTAAGTCCCTTTGGTCTTTGTTTCTTGTAAGAAACTCATGCACATTAATCAGATTACTCTCTTTACGCATTCATCTCTCTCTCTAGGATTCATTGATCTTGGACTCACACATATTGAGCAACATATGCTTTATAGGATTACATGGGTTCTTTGTGCTAGGACTTAAATGAACTTCTATGGATTCACAATTACCAGTGTTTCCTACCCAAGAAGTTACTCCATAGTGATTGAGTGTGAGGAGTCTAAAAGAAATGAGTGTGGGTTGTGCGTTGAGGTAAAATGGAAAAGAGAGTTTGGTTAGATGTGCGCATAATGATTAAAAGAAAGAGGGTGTGAGATCAGAGTAAAAGATTATCAAACTCTGCACCAACTACTTTCTGAGTCGGGCAACCACATTACTAATGTTTCACAATTCTTGGTGAACATTATTGAAACAGACAACTAGCCCATGCCAACTCTTGCTTAATACCTGTCGGTCCCTTATTTGATCAAGTTGTTATCAAACAAACACAATCACAAGTATATGATAAACCAACCTGTTAGATTACAAACCACGGATTACAGATTTGATGTTTGCTATTTTTCTCTTTGAAGCTCTCTCTGTTTTTCTCTCTGATGAACAATATTCTTAATTCTAAGATTATTCTAAACTATCTCTAACTTCTAACAACTAACATAATATCTAACTTAATATATAATAATAATATCTAAAACTAAATATCCTAAAATATCTAATAAATAGATATTTAGGAATAATAATAAAATACAATAAACAAACTTTGACATTTTATTACAAACTAACATTAGACTAATATTGAGAGCGACTTTTCAGCTTTAGCTTCAGATTTCAATCTTCAGATTGGATGATCTTGAATCCAATAAATCTGAGATCTAACAATCTCCCCCTTTGGATCAAGATCATTACTAAAATGATTTAGCAATTCAGTCTTCTCTTTCAGCTCAGAAGATGCAATCTCCTTCTTTGTCTTCAATATATAACAATCTCCAGATTTAGCTCAGAATGCTTTAGCAAAGTATCTTCAAAGAAAGTTTCTCTCAAATCAGCATATCTTCAGAATACTTTGTCTTTGAAGAATTCTCTAAACTTTTGATCTCTGCCATTTCTTGGTTAGCTCTTCTCCCCATTTTTGATGAAAAGAGCAACGATTTCATCAAAACTTGTAGTAAGAAATGTCTTTCATAAGGAGCCTCTGATTCGTCAATCCAAAACATATTCATCCAGATCTTTGCAAATCCAGACAAAATAATCGTGTAACACCTGAATCAACAAATGAATCAGTTAGCATGCCTGTCAGTAACACAATGGTACTGTGTGTAACGAATACACATTGGAAAGGAGCCTTTTGATGTTCACTCCCCCAGGGCTTCCATTCAATCATCGAAACACCACAAAGGCAATATCTATGAACGTTATGACAAAGAAACAAATTCCTTGTGTGTTCGTGCATGTGATAGAAAGAATTAAGCACGAATGATTGCTTATAGGCTCAAAATTATGTAAACCACTGAGACAACAGTAAGTTAAACACAGACTCAATGTGCATGATTGAAGTGCGAAGGTGGGGCAGACTTCCTTCTTTTCAATATCCAGATTTTCCAAATGAAAATCAGATAGCAAATGTGCTGTTTCCCCTTTGAAAATGAAACATTTTCCGTTTAAGAAGAAAATGAGTGGCTGGTGAGTTTTGATCAAGAGTTGGCATAGGCTAGTTGCCTGTTTCAATAATATTAACCAAAGAGTTGTGAAACATTAGAATTGTGGCTGCCCGACTCAGAAAAAGTTGGTGCAGAGTTTGATATTCTTTTACTCTGATCTCACACCCTCTTTCTTTTAAACATTTAGCTCACTCTAACCAAACTCTCTTTTCCAATTTACCTCATCACACATTCCACCCTCATTTCTTTTGACTCCTCACACTCAATCACTATGGATTAACCTCTTGGGTAGAAATCACTGGTTAACGTGATTCCATAGAAGTTCAAGTAAGTCCTAGCACAATGAAATCCCATGTTTTCCTATGAAGCATATGATGCTCAAAATGGTTTAACTATATCAGTTAAAGCTAAAAAATGAATTAAGAAAACATTGAAAATTACACTTCCAAATTATAAAATCTGATGAAGAATCGGGAAGTGATTTGAATATTTGAGAACATGTTTTCAATGATTGAAAGTTGTCCTTCTTTCAACCATATAAGAGATTAAGATAAAGAATTATACCTTTAAGTTCAATCTTATATCTCATGAAGTCAAGCTTAAAGTCATAAAGATATGATCTTGTAAGCATCTCTCAAACTGCAAAAGTCTTAAGTCATAGTCAAAGCAACTTTATTCACTGAAATTAAAAAGACAAAAAGCAGTAAAATAATGAAAGTACGAGTTCTAATCAGAAATAATCAGAAGTCATAGACTAACTCCTTTGACTTAAAGATCTCCCCTTAAAATCATGCACCACAAAAATTTGACATAAAAAGTAAATGCAAAAATTAGGTATGCTCCTCCTCAAAATAACGTTGATCATTTATGAATTTCTTCTCACACTCCCCCTAAGATCACGAACAGACTGTTAAAGTGCAGATATCTTGCGGACATAAAGATAAAGAAATGATGAAAAATTTACAATAAGAAACTTTAATAGGTAACCACCGATTAGGTCTTAAGATTTAGCACACCAAGGCTAGAGACAAGAAAATTGAATCTCTTTTTGTCCAAGGGTTTGGTAAACAAATCTGGAAGCTGATAATCAGTTTTTACAAAGTAAAGTTCAATTGTTCCTTTTTCGACATTATCTTTTATAAAATGATACCTGACATCGATGTGTTTGGTCTTTGTATGCTGAACAGGATTAGCTGTTATTGCGATAGCGCTATTCGAGTCACAGTATATCCGGATTTTGTTGAAGTGAAAATCGTAGTCTCGCAGTTGCGATCTCATCTACAAGACCTGAGAACAGCAGCTAGCAGCAGCCACATATTCTGCTTCGGCCGTTGAAGTTGTGACACATAATTGCTTCTTCGATGCCCAACTAACGAGTTTATCACCGAGGAACTCTATATGACCTGACGTGCTCTTCCTGTCTAGCATGCAACCAGCATGATCTGCGTCTGTATATGCTGTTAGTTCAAAGCTAGTATCTTTAGGATACCATAGACCAAGATCTGCAGTCCCCTTTAGATACCTAAAAATGCGCTTAACTGCAGACACATGGGATTCTTTAGGATTGGCCTGATATCTAGAACATAAACATGTAGAAAACATTATATCCGGCCTACTGGAAGTAAGATACATTAAAGAACCTATCATCCCTCTATAAGTCCTAACATCACAGCCTTTCCCGAAGGATCGGTGCCAATCTTAGTACCAGGTGCCATTGGGGTACCAATCGGTTTACAATTTTCCATTTTGAACTTCCGAAGAATATCAAGAATGTATTTAGATTGATTGATGAAAATCCCCGATGAAAATTGTTTGACTTGTAATCCGAGAAAGAAATTCATCTCTCCTATCATATTCATCTGAAAACGTGACACCATGAGGTTTGAAAAATTCTTACAGTATTTAGGATTTGTAGAGCCAAAAAAAATATCATCCACATATATTTGAATTAGAATGATATCGGCTTTCTCTCTTTTAAGGAATAAAGTGGTATCGACCGTACCTTTTGTAAAACCTGACTTGACCAAAAACTTAGATAAGACATCATACTAGGCGCGAGGAGCTTGTTTCAGTCCATAAAGTGCTTTGTCGAGAACGTATACATGATTCGGTTTCTCTTGATTGACAAAGCCTTCCGGCTGCGAGACGTAGACTTCCTCCTTGAGAATGCCATTCAGAAATGTTGTCTTCAAGTCCATTTGAAAGACCGTGAAGTTCTTATGGGCTGCGTAGGCCAGAAACATCCAAATTGCCTCTAAACGCGCCATTGCATCATAAGTCTCGTTGTAATCTATTCCTTCCTCTTGCCTATATCCCTTGGCACAAGTCTTGATTTATTTCGGATAACAGTACCATCTTCATCTCTCTTGATTTTGAAAACCCATTTCGTACCAATTATGATTTTACCTTGAGGTTTGGGTACGAGTCTTCAGACTTCAAGTGCTTCAAACTGATTCAGCTCTTCTTGCAATGCAGTCACCCAATCGGAATCAGTAAGGGCCTCAGATACACGAGTAGGCTCGATCTTGCTCAGAAAGGATTAATGCATACACATATTCATAGAAGCAAACCTAGTTTGCACTGGTTTTGTTGGATCTCCAATGATTTGTCTTATTGGGTGCTCTTTGGTCCATTTGTGTTCATGAGGGAGTGGATTATATGTAGATAGATCAATATCATCATATATGAATCCACTGTTATCTTCTTCAGGATGTTCAGTAGGAATGGGGGCTTCAGTTGAAGTAGTAGGTGCAGAAGTCTCAGTAGGTACAGCTTGGTCAGTCTGTAGATCAGTCCTTACAGAATACCCTACGGATTCAGCAACTTCTGTCTCTTCATTATTGGTCACAGCTTCAACTGTAGGAGTAGGTATTTGAACTTGAACTTCTTGTTGAATCGGGGAGTCGGATTCAGTAGAACTATCTTAAATGGTTGGATGAGTAGTCATTGAGTCTTCCATCCTGTCAACCACAACAGATTTAGTCACATTAGATCCAAGAAATTAATCATAAAAAGTTCAAATAGTAAATCTAAATCAGATAAATGATTAGTAGACTTTGATGCCCCATCTGATTTGTTCGCTTGAGACACAGGTTCTGGACTGATTTTTCCAGAAGCTAGTACTCCGGTTATCACAGGTTCTGAACGATCGTGCTCAGAAGCCATCTCCTCATCAAATGTAATGTTGACGCTTTCAACAACAGTCTTTGAATTCTTCAAGTATACACGGTATGCAGTAGATATAGAGGAATAGCCAATAAAGATGGCCTCATCTGCCTTAGCACTGAACTTGTTCAGACTCTCTTTGTCGATTAGAACATAACACTTACACCCAAATATATGAAAATATTTGATTGTCGGTGTTCAGTTGTTGATTAACGAATACAAAGTCTTCTTAAACCTGCGGTGTATCATGGAACGATTCTGAGTGTAACACGCAGTCGATACAACTTCGTCCCATAGAAATAGAGGTAAGTCAGATTGGCTTAGCATAGTTCGAGCGGCCTCGACTAGCGTACGATATCGCCTTTCGACCACTCCATTCTGTTGAGGCGTGCGAGCAACAGAGTATTGATGTGAAATCCCGACCGATTCGAGATATTCTTCGACTGTTTTGTTTTTAAACTCTGTGCCATTGTCAGTTCTGAGAAGCTTGACTGGTTTCTGCAGATTCAACTGGGTCGTCTTCAGAAATGTTATGAGTACTTCGGGCGTCTCATCTTTTGAACGTAGAAATTTGACCCACGTGTATCGCGAATAATCGTCCACGATCACTAATATGTACTTCTTTCCGCCTAAGCTTTGCGTTTGCATCGGACCACATAGATCCATATGCAACAACTCTAATGGAGAGTTGGTACTCGGTTCAGGATTTGGTTTGTGCGGATCTCTCTTCATCTTACCTTTTTCACACACTACACATAGATGTTCTTTGACATACTTTAGCTCAGGAAGTCCGTTCACTAACTTTCCACTGACCAGTTTATTGATGTACCGAAAATTGAGGTGAGAGAGTCGTTGATGCCATAACCAGCTTTGTTGCATTGAGACTTTTGAGAGTAGACACACCTGCTTGTCAGTCTGGACATTTCACAAATTGATTGTTTAGAGATTGGACTTTCGAGTGCCGACCAAGAGTTCCTTGCCATCTTCAGTGCGAACAGAACACTTCTTGGCCTTGAAATTGACCTCTAAGCCTTTGTCACAGAACTGACCTATACTGAAAAGGTTGTGTCCTATGCCTTCAACATAGCTCACCTTCTTAATTGTGACTTTGTCGTGTACCATATCACCATACCCCAGAATTGGTGAAAACTGATTGTTACCAAATCGAACTGTTCTGCAGTATTTCTCTGTATAGTTGGTCAACATACCTTTATGCCCAGTCATATGCTTGGAACACCCGCTATCCAAGTACCACATATGATGGGTCTGCACAAGAGAAATTATGAAACAAGAGATTTTGGTACCCACTTATAAATGGGATCTAAGGTGTTAGTACATGATTTTGGCACCCATTGAAATTTGGGTCCACTTTGCTTTTGAGAACCAAATGAAGAATTAGAATAATAAGAGTGTACATGATATGTGCCAAACCAAAACGCAAAATCTTTACGAGAAGCAAAATCATGTCTATCATAATTTGAAAACTTTCTAGCAGACAGACGTAACTGGAATAATTGCTGCATAGAATAGAAACAACAAGATTTGGTTTTATAATAGCAACATTCGCAATCAAAACATCTTTACTAGTAGTAGTCTTATTACAATCAACACTAGAAAAAGATTTAGCAGTCTCGTCAATCTCCTGTTTTGGTTTCCATTTAGATTTAACTACAAGTTTTTTCTTGCTCATATCTGAAACATTTGAAACTTTTGAGTTAGAATTGTGAGAATCAAATGAATGCTTCTTCTTTGGTTTCTTCACAACAAAAGACGAATGATTAGGAAGTTTGGCACTAAAATCAAATTGATCAAAAGAATCATCTAAAACACCATCAGGGTTTAGAAAATCAAACCCTCCATCAGTTAGACCAAACATATCATCAGATTTTGAAGCCTTAGTTGATTTAGAAAGCACAGTATTCTTAAGCACAGTTGAAAACACTTTTTGTTCAACATCAATCAAAAGTCTTTCATCTGCTAAAGATTTTTCAAGTTCAGAAATTTTACATTCCAAAATGAGAGGAGGGACGTAAAGTTTACCTTAAATAGGCTTCGCCTCCATTTCTTTTACAGAATAACTCTAAATAAAATTATTTGAAAGAGATTTTGATTGAACAGAACTATAACTATGATTCAACTACCCATAACAAAATGGAAGTTGAAATTTGGTTGTGTTATTTCGTTTTTTTGTTTCCTTGGCTTCATCCTCTTTAGACAGTCCAGCCCAGAAAACTTTAAGGTCAGGGTATCGTGGGGAAAGTATTAAGAATGTAAAATCATAAAGTTCTAGCACTTCAGATATATCTATTTTAAGGTAATGAGGATTCCTATAACCAAGTCCCCAAGTCCCCAACTCTCTTTATTCTCTTTGGGTTTGTTTAGATGAATGGTTTGTTCGGTTTGACCTAATGAGTATAACTTCCCTTCCAAAGCTTTTAATTTTGCAAGTAAAGATTTGTTTTCTACGGAACGTGAAGAATGCATTCTTGTAAGCTCTTTGAAATCAAACTCACACATTCTCAATTTAGAATTTGTTTCAGCAATCTCTTTAAGAATTATGGTCTTTTCTTTTGCGCTGGTGTTAATGTTTTTATGTAAAGTCTCAATCAATACTTTCTTCTCAGCAATATCCTCGCTAAGTTTCTGTATTGATTGTTTTTTGTCATTAATAACACCCTTTTCACGTTTAAGTTTAGAATCTAATTCTTGGAGTTTTGTCATCATAGCATGCATAAGAAATCTGATTTAGTTAAATCACATACCTCTTCGTTGTCCTCGTCATCGGAATCAACTTCAGCTTCTATTTCCAGCTTGCCCATGAAGCATAGGTCTGCTGTCTCGTCCTTCTCTTCATTTTCATCATCTTGGTCTGAATGATCTAGCCAGAACTCATCTTCTTCCATCAATGCCTTTCCAGCCTCCTGTTGCTTGGCTAGAAGCATTTTGTTCTTGTAGTAGTCGGAGTTCCGAACTTTCGGTCTTCGACAGTCTTTGGCAAAGTGTCCATGTCTGTTACAGTTGTAGCATTTTGGAGGTTCTTGCTGATTCATCTCTTCAGCTTTATACCTTTTCTCTTCTGGCTTCCTTTCCTCTAACCTCTTTCCTTCAAATCTCTCCTTGTGAACATAGTTACTAGGACTAGATGAATACCTCTTACTGTTCGAGCTAGGCTTTTTGTAGAACTTCTTTTGAAAAGCCTTGGTCAACATAAGCATAGCCTGCTTTAGTTTTTCACAGTCGTCAGAGCCAGAGTTCGCTTCACTTTCAACCTCTTCTGATTCAGACAAAATCATCTTCTTCTTCTTCTCAACAAGAGCAATTGAATCAACAACTGTCTTCTCACCCTGTCTCTTTTCATCCATGATCTCATCCACCTCTTCCCCATTTTGCTTGAGGGTTTCATATACCTCGTGAAGTGGAATATCATTCAGATATTTTATTTGCTTCATCTGTCTTGTAAACCTTTTCCATTGAGGCTAAAGGATGCTTAGGAATTTGACATTCAGTTATATTTGTGATTTATTGATCTTGTTCTTGCTTAACTCATTCAGCAAGGTCACAAATCTGTCATATGTTTCTGCTAGAGATTCTCCAACTCTGCCCTTGAACTCATCATAGTTGTTAAGGCAGTTGGATATCTTGAGTTGGTTTCCAAGTTTTGAACCAAGCATCATTTTCTCTAGTTGATCCCACATCTGTTTGCCTGTAGCTTTGTAGCTGTCAATCTTCACATATATTTTATTAGTAATGCCTTGAAGAATGAAAGACTTTGCTAATCTATCAGCTCTTGCTCTCTTTTGGTCTTCACCATCGAGTTCATCAAACTTAAGTTGATATGGTATCTCCTCAGTACCAACCGTGCGAGTCTTCATAACAGGTGGCATAACTCCTTCCTCTAAAGATTTCCTAATCATGTCTTTCTATGAAGTCCATGAACCGATCTTTCCACTGCTCATACTCTCCCCTGATGAGTACTGGTGGCTTTGTGTCAGTTCCGATAGCTAGGGCTTCTCTTGATGTCATCCTTTCAGAAATACTAAGTCAGGAACTGGCGCAAAAAGCAAAGTTTGCGCTAAAAGTGGTTGGCGCAAAAACAGACTTTGCTCTAATAGTGGTTGGCGCAAAAGTAACTTCAAGTAAACTTTGCGCGAGGAATGGGTCGCGTGAACTGGAGGTTTGCGTGAGTAGTGGGTCGCGCGAAAAGGACTTTGCGCGAGAAGGTCACGCGAATTGGAGGTTTGCGCGAGACGTTGATGGCGCAAAGTGGAGGTTTGCACGAGTAGTTGATGGCGCAAAGGAGTTGTGATTTTCCCTTTGACCGGTATGCTCGACCGGTGTGTTGTCGCGACCGGAGTGTTGCTCGACCGGGGTCCTGACCGGAGTCTTGTGTGGCACAAAAGAAGGTTTGCGCGAGATGAAGCTGGCGCGAAAGACACTTTGCGCTACAAGGAGCTGGCGCAAAACTTGCACTGAGTCGCTTATGAACTGGCTCAAAACTTCACTCTCGCGAGTTCTTCCCTGCAGCTTCGAAAATCGGCTGTAATTATCAAATAAACCTATCTAGACTTCCATTAGCAGTCCCAAAATTTGACAAATTGACCACTAACACTTCTAGAACAGATTACAAGGTTTTGATCTAAAAAACAAGCACTTTTTGAAAATTTGATCGATGGAACAGTGAGGTAGAACACGTGAACAGTTTGACACCAAAATCACAAAAATGGGAATCGATTATAGTGAAATACTTAAATTAAACTATACCAACTCGATCTAAAACACTATTCGATCACAACCTGATCGATTTCAACACCAATAACACACTAACACTCAAAAATGATTTTAATTTTGAAGAACACAGTGTCGACTTTTAAAACTTGGTTTGAATATGGTTTTTAAGCTCTGATACCAATTGTCGGTCCCTTATTTAATCAAGTTGTTATCAAACAAACACAATCACAAGTATATGATAAACCAACCTGTTAGATTACAAACCATGGATTACAGATTTGATGTTTGCTATTTTTCTCTTTGAAGCTCTCTCTGTTTTTCTCTCTGATGAACAATATTCTTGATTCTAAGATTATTCTAACTCAAAAGTTTCAAATCTGAATCTGGTTTTTAAGTTCTGATACCAATTGTCGGTCCCTTATTTAATCAAGTTGTTATCAAACAAACACAATCACAAGTATATGATAAACCAACCTGTTAGATTACAAACCACGGATTACATATTTGATGTTTGCTATTTTTCTCTTTGAAGCTCTCTCTGTTTTTCTCTCTGATGAATAGTATTCTTGATTCTAAGATTATTCTAAAGTATATCTAACTTCTAACAACTAACATAATATCTAACTTAATATCTAATAATAATATCTAAAACTAAATATCCTAAAATATCTAAAAAATAGATATTTAGGAATAATAATAAAATACAATAAACAAACTTTGACATTTTTATTACAAACTAACATTAGAAAAATATTGAGAGTGACTTTTCAGCTTTAGCTTCAGATTTCAATCTTCAGATTTGATGATCTTGAATCCAATAAATCTGAGATCTAACAATACCCCACCAACTATTCATTTTCTTCTTAAAAAGAAAGTGTTTAATATTTTTCTGGGGACGCAGCACATAATCTATCAGATTTTCATTTGGAAAATCTGGATATTGAAAAAGAAGGACGTCTGCCCTACCTTGGTACTTCAATCATGCACATTGAGTCTGTGTTTATCTACTGTTGTCTTAGTGGTTTACACAATGTTGAGCCTTAATAAGCAATCATTCGTTCTTAATTCTTTCTACACATGCACGAACACACAAGGAATTTGTTTTCTTGTCATAACGTTCATAGAAATTGCCTTTGTGGTATTTCGATGATTGGATGGAAGTCCTGGGAGAGTGAACATAACAAAAGCTCCTTTCCTATATGTTTCCGTTACACACAGTGACTTAGTGTTACTGACAGGCATATTAACTGATTCATTTGTTGATTCAGGTGTTACACGAATATTTTTTTGTCTAGATTTGAAAAGATCTGGATGACTACATTGTTCGAATTGGCAACAAATCAGAGGCTCTTGGACAGATCAGAATGGTCAAAGACATTTCTTGGAGAAAGTTTTGATGCTATAGATGCTCTATTCATCAAAAAGGGGGAGATGATTTATAGAAATGTCTGGATCAGAAATTTCAAAGATTTGAAAGTTCGGATAAAGAGTTGAAGAAGATAAAGTTCAAGGTTTGAAAGTTTGGAAGATTTTTTAAAGAAAATTCAAAGTTGTTTGAAGATGTGTTGATTTTCAGAAATTTTCCTTGAAAATTATTTGCTGAAGCAAGTTGAGTTAAATCTGAAGATAATTTCTTTCTAAAGTCTGAAAGAGTCTTGTGATGAATATGAAGAGATTATTGAAGATCATTTCTATCATCCTTGGGAGAGATTGTTGGTATTTCTTGAAGATAGACTTTGAGGAGATTAAAGTTAAAGATCAACCAAAAAGAGGAAGATTGTACTCAGATTGAGCTTAAAGGGGAGATTTAAAGTTCTTCAATGTAACCAAAGGGGAGATTGATTTGCTAAATCTTTTTGTGATGATCTTGAATCCAAAGGGGGAGATTGTTAGAGCAGAAATATGTTGGATACAAGATCATGAAGTCTGAAGGTCAAAGTACAAGAAGTCAAAGCTGAGAAAGTCAATTCTCATTAAAAGTCAAAGTCATTTTGTAATAAAGTCAAAGTCAATATGTTGTATTGTGTTTGTTTCTTTGTTATTAGTTGTAGGTATAAATACTTTCTTTGCTGTTTAATAGATAGATGGCTAGAATTAGAAGACTAGAGTTTGAATTCACATTTTCAGAGAGAATTTGTAGAGAGATAGAGAGAGAGACTTTTAGAGAGAGAAAGTTGTAATCTTGTGAATTAAGAATTGATTCAAACAAGTAATTGAGATCATCTTGTTTGTTTGTTTTGTTTGGAATTAGAATCTCGATTTCAAGGACACACAACTTCCTTGAACTCTAGCCATTCAACCTAACTAAAGTGTTCAAGCCTTGATACGAACATTGCTTTTGAGCTTCCATCCTCTCTCGTTATCTCTATAGTCACTGATGATCGGTCCTTCTTCTTTCTCCCAGAGATAGTAACAGCACCGATCTTCATTGGGTCAGAGCGATAGTCTATCTTTTTTTTGCACCAGTCTAGACTTTTATCGCTGACCTCTTTTTCTTTTGAGCGCTCCTCTTATCTCATTTAATATACCAGTTTGAACTACAACTGTATTCTCTTTCATCTTGTGGTCTTTAAACATGTACGCATGTACCATGAGAGCTAAGTCAGCATCTTTTCGACATTCAGCGAGCAATCTTTCAGTTATGACGGATTCTTCATATTCAACTTCGGAGAGAAAGTTGAGTTCTTCTGGTAGAGACTGAGGAGGGATCATTAATCGCTGACTCTCTAGATGAGAAATCATCTATGTTCTTCTTTTTAGTTCATCCTCTGATCATTGAGGTGGTCGAGAGGGCCTTCCTGGATGGTTCAGGGATTCATCTTCTTCTTCCTCTTGTTCATTAACCTTATTGAAGGAGGTTGGGATTATTTGTTCATCAACAATGATAGCTGGGATTATTTGCAAAGATTTGGTTCCTTTAAGCAGGGGAGAGAACTTGTTGGGTCTGAAATGTTCCAAGGATGGTTACTACTGCTAGACATGACTATTACTACTGCCTGAGGAAGTTAGTACTGCCAGATCACAATTACTACTGCTTGAAGGAGTTAATGCTGCTGAGACAAAATTAATACTGCTTATGAGATGAAGACTCCGTATGAGAATGAAGACAGTTGTATAGATTGAAGCTAAAGTAAAGGAGATAATTATGGACTGAAGATCAATTTTATTTTGATAATTATCTTGTAATCAGTCTTGTTTATATAGTATAGAAGTCTTTGATAGAAAAAATAATTATTATTCATAAGTTTTGTTTTAGAGAGAATTAATCTCAAGACTAGTTTAGATCCTTTCTATAGAGAAGTATAGAACGTTTGTTGAGTCTGTTCAACAGATTGAGGTTTTGTGTGCAATTATCAAGTTTGATCAATATAACATGTGATTTAAGTGCATATACTGTTTCATTGATTGTTAGTGTTAAAGTGTTTTTCCGCAACTTCTTTAACATTGATTCTGAGTGTGTTTGAATTAAATTGTTGTTTGAATTTCGATCCTGACAAGTGGTATCAGAGCTTTGTTAAACTCAGAAAAACAATAATCATCATGGACGGTTCAAGTGATAGCGTTCTGGTCTCAAAGGTTCCAATGCTCAGATCTAATGAGTTTGACATGTGGAAGATTAGGATCAGGCAATACATTCTTCTCACAGATTACTCTATGTAGGACATCATTGAGAATGGCCCATCTAATGAAGGAAAGATTGGAGCAGATGGAAAAAGAATCCCACCAAAGACGGATGGAGAGAGGAAGATAAGGCAGGCGGAGATGAAAGCCTTGAGCACACTGCTCTTGGCTATTCCTAATGAGTATCAACACCAATTCTGCAACTGCACTGATGCCCAGATGCTTTGGAATGCTCTAGAGAAGAGATTCTCTGGTACCAAAAGTACCAAGAGAAATCAGAAGGCAATATTGAAGCAACTGTATGAAAACCTCATGTCAACTAAGAATGAGTCCATGACTCAAACTTTTGGCAGGTTTAACAAGCTGATTGGTGAACTAGCTACTGTTGGAGTACAGATTGATCAAGATGATGTAAACAGAAAGTTCTTAAGGTCCCTTGGAGATGAATTGACCATGTATACTGTCTCCTTCAGACAGAATGACAAGTTGGAGGACAAAGAACTAGATGATCTTTATAATGACTTAAGGGTGTTTGAGGCTGAAGTGGAAGCCAAGAAAAGACCATCTGGATACACTTATAATGCTGCTCTTTTATCATCTTCTTCTTCTACTGATTCTGCTGCTAATACATAGTTAGTTAGTGCTGCTTATGTATCTAAGCAGGATGTATCTAATGACTCTGTATTAGAAGCTTTTCTTGCTAGTTATGCTAATTCTGGTTTAATTAATGATGATCTTGAACAAATTAATGCAGATGACCTTGAGGAGATGCATATAAAGTGGCAGATGGCCATGCTAACTATGAGGGTCAAGAGATTCATAAAGAGGACTGGAAGGAACAACTTTTCTCAGAGGAGAGAAGATGGTGCTGGGTTTGACAAGTCAAAGGTGGAGTGCTACAAGTGTCACAAGATGGGACACTTTGCAAAAGAATGCAGAGGAGGAATTCCTCAACAATATGGCAGCAACCACCAGCAAACACATTCCTCAAGCTTCCAAAACAACAGAAACTCCACTCAAGCTCTTGTTTCCCAAGAAGGAATGGGATTTCATTGGAGTGATCAAGCAGAAGAAGCTGTTCAGAATCAAGCCTTGATGGCAGAAGTCTCAGAATCTTCAAGCACAAATATTCCAATAGAGGTCAAAACTAAACTGTGCACTAAAGAGTGTCATCAGACTGTACAAAAGTACAGGGATCATAACCAAAGCATGAGTGACGACCTTAAAAGGTTAGAAAGATATATAAGAGAGTATAAAGTGATTGTTGAGAAGTTTGAAGATCAAATCAAGGCTTACAAGGCCAATGAACTTTAGCATTACTATGACACAAATTACTGGAAGTGGGAGAAAGATCAATTAGAGATTCAAATAGAAAAGTCTAAAGAGGAGTGTGTGAAGATAAATAGTGAGTATGAGAAAGCTAAGCTTGACATTGAGAAGTTCTCTTATGCTTCCAAAGCAATGGACTGTTTGCTTAAAGCTCAAGTTCATGATAAGATCAAGAGTGGTATAGGATACAATGCAACACCTCCACCTTATAACAATAATTACATCCCTCCCTCTTCAGATCTCTTAGAGAACCAAAATTAGGAGGACTTACCTATAGGAGCAACAGAAGTAGATCCTATAGATAGTGTGGTGGTTGAAGAAGAGAATTCTGAGAGTAAGAATGCAGAAGAGATTCCTGTAGAAAATCATATCCTTAAAAATGAAAGGGGGGGGGGGGTAAACCATTCATCAAGAGTGAAAAGGTGGATAGCTCAAAGAGAGAAAATGGAAAGGTACAGGGAGTCCACTATAAGCAGACCGCAGTTGTGAATCCATGTACATGTAAACAACATCAGCCCCAAAAACATGATAAAACAAGGGGTAATCAAAGAAACAGGAATAATCAGTGGGCACAAAAACAAGGGGTTGATCTGAGTACAATCAATAGACCAAAACCTTGTTTTATTTGTGGAAGTTTTAATCATATTGCCAAATACTGTTATTTCAATCCCATGAACCAAAAGATAAATTTTCAAAGTCATATACAAAATTCTGTTGGTGATAGGAATCAAAGAAGAAATCATATGGCTGAAAATGTAAAAAGAGCACCTTTAAAAGCTAATGTTCAAAACAAGTTTGCAAAATCAAAGAAAAATACTCCAAACAAGTCAAGGAGTAACTTAATGAAGAAGAAAGCAAAAAAATTTGTCCAGGTTTGGGTCCCAAAGAGCACTAAACCTGTTAGTACTGCTATCTTAAATAGTACTGCTAACAGAAATAGTGCTGCTACCAATGTTAGTGCTGTTAACAGAGTTAGTACTGCTAACCTAGTTAGTACTGCTAATTCAGTTAGTACTGCTTCCAGTGTTAGTACTGCAAGACCTATTATCCTGACAAAATACTCAAGCCATAAGATTCCCCAGTCTGAAAAGCTCATCAAAACTGATTATGAATATGTTGATGAGAATGGGAAACCCAAGACCACTTTGGCTTGGGTTCCTATTAAAAAATAATTGTTCTACTTCATGTGCAGGGCAACCAACAGCTAAAAGGGAAGAGCATTTGGCATGTTGATAGTGGTTGCTCTAGGCACATGAGAAGCAACAAGTCCTGCCTATAAAACTTCAAAAGAATTGATAGAGGACATGTTGCATTTGGTGATAATCCATCTGGAGGAAAGATTAGTGGAAAAGGTAATGTGTCAAAGGGTAAGATGACCTTTGAGGATGTCTACTATGTTGAGCAATTGAGATACAACCTGTTTAGTGTATCACAGGTTTGTGACAAGAAACATAGTATATTGTTTACTGATACTGAATGTATTATCCTTGCTAAAGGGTTCAAGGTAGTTGATGAAAGTATGATACTACTGAGAACACCAAGAAAGGACAATGTTTATTGCTTGGATTTAGAGAATGTATCTAATGATTCATCATTTAATTGTCTATTTTCAAAAGCTTCTGTTGATGAATCATCTCTTTGGCACAGAAGGATGTGTCACATGAACTTTAAAGCAATGAATAAACTTGTGAAAAACAACCTTGTAAGAGGTTTGCCACAAAAGGTATTTTCATGTGATGATCATTGTGTTGCTTGTTTTAAAGGCAAACAACACAAAGCTTCTCATAAGTCCAAAGAGGTAAATACAATCTCTACACCTCTCCAAGTATTGCATATGGATCTGTTTGGTCCTACTAATGTGATGAGTATTGGCAAGAAATCTTACTGCTTAGTTATTGTTGATGATTTCTCTAGATTAACTTGGGTCTATTTTCTGAGGATAAAGGATGAGACAAATGGACTGATCAAATCCTTTATTGTCAGAGTTGAAAACCAAACAAATCAAAGAGTTAAAATATCAGGTCTGATAATGGAACTGAATTTAAAAACCATGATCTAAACAGCTTTTGTGAGGAAAAAGGTATTGAGAGACAATACAGTGCTCCTAGGACCCCTCAACAGAATGGAGTTGCTGAGAGGAGAAATAGGACACTGATTGAAGCTGCAAGATCCCTGTTGGCAGATTCAAAACTGCCAGTTACATTTTGGGCAGAAGCAGTTAATACTGCTTGTTATGTTCAAAACAGGGTGCTAATAGTTAAATCTCAAGGCAAGACACCATATGAACTTTTTAACAAGAAGAAACCTTTTATTGGATTTTTCAAACCATTTGGGTGTCCTTGCATAATTCTTAATACCAAAACTCACTTAGGCAAGTTTGATAGCAAAGCAGATGATGGATTTCTAGTTGGTTACTCATCCCATAGTAAGTCTTACAGAGTATTTAATACCTCTTCTAGAATAATTGAAGAAAGTGACAATGTCAAATGCAATGAGAGCACAACAAATAAACTTGGTACAGGCCCTGATTAACTTTTTAACATTGATTCACTAACTAATTCTTTGGGTTTCAGTTATGAGAGTAATGCAGGAACAGGAACAGAATCAGTACAAGACAAAAGACAAGAGTTTGTGTTGTTCCCAATCTCTACAGCAGATCCTATTGAACTCTGTGTTCAAGAGAAGAAATATATTTCAGATTCAAAGGATACTGAAACTGCTCAGAATGAAGAGGAGAGAGATGAAAAGGAGGATAAAGTTTTGACTTCAGAACATCTAGAACCTGAGATGCCTGCATTGGCAGAAGATGATACTGATGATGAGAACTCCTCAGTGTTTGGTGGCAGCTCTCCTGAAAAGAATGACTCTAATCTGGATGCAGAGATTAATGAAGAGGTTATTCATCAAACAAAAGTGCATAAAGATCATCCTCCTCAATTGGTGATTAGTGACATCAATTCTCCAATCATCACAAGGAATCAGAATAAGTTGGGGGGATTAAAAGACATACAATCAGGCTTACTATCTTGCTTTCTATCTCAGTTTGAGCCCAAAAAGGTGCATGATGCAATGAAAGATCCAAGTTGAATAGAAGAAATGCAAGAGGAGCTGCTGCAGTTTGTACTGCAAAATGTATGGGATTTGGTAGAACTTCCTAAAGGACACAGAGCTATAGGGACAAAATGGATTTTCAGAAACAAGAAGGATGAGAGAGGGATAGTGATCAAGAACAAGGCTAGATTGGTAGCACAGGGGTACACTCAAGAAAAGGAATTGATTATGAAGAGGTTTTTACACCAGTGGCTAGGATTGAGGCAATTAGGCTATTTTTAGCCTATGCTTCTTTCATGAAGTTCAAAGTCTACCAAATGGATGTGAAAAGTGCTTTTCTATATGGAAAAATTGAAGAAGAAGTATATGTCTGTCATCCCCTAGGGTTTGAAAATCCCAAGTACCCTGACAGAGTATACAAATTGAATAAAGCACTATATGGAATACATCAAGCACCAAGAGCTTGGTATGACACATTGTCTACCTATCTCCTGGAAAATGTTTTTGAGAGAGGAATCATTGACAAGACTCTGTTCATTCAAAAGAAGAAGAAGGACATCCTGTTAGTGCAAATCTATGTGGATGATATCATCTTTGGATCCACAAAAGATCAATTATGTAGAGATTTTGAAGAATTAATGCATAAGAGATTCAAGATGAGTTCTATGGGTGAACTTACTTTCTTCCTTGGGCTACAGGTTAAGAAGAAACAAGATGGAGTCTTCATAAGCCATACCAAGTATGTGCTGGACATTTTAACCAAGTTTGGGTTCTCAGATTCCAAGCCTGCAAGCACACCCATGGAGACACACAAACAAATAACTGCAGATCTTGAGGGGAAGGATGAGGATGTTCATTATTACAGATCCATGATTGGCTCTCTCATGTATCTCACAACTTCTAGACCAGATATCATGTTCCCTGTTTGTGTGTGTGCAAGATTTCAAGTTAGGCCAAAGCAATCACATTTTCAAGCAGTCAAGAGGATATTCAGATATCTTAAAGGTCAACCCAGATTAGGACTTTGGTATCCTCATGACTCACCATTTGACCTACTGGCATATTCAGATAGTGATTTGGGTGGAGCTAACTTAGACAGAAAGTCTACAACTGGAGGATGTCAGTTTTTGGGTGCAAGACTAGTATCATGGCAGTGTAAGAAGCAAACCACAGTGTCCACTTCAACAACAAAAGCAGAATACATAGCTGCTGCAAGCTGCTGCTCACAAGTGCTATGTATTCAGAATCAAATGACGGACTATGGTATGACATTTCTTCACACTCCTATTTTCATAGACAACAACAATGCTATTAGCATTGTTAATAATCCTGTCAAGCATTCAAAAACAAAGCATATAGAAATAAGGTACCATTTTATCAGAGACTGTAATGAGAAGAAGCTAATTCAGGTTCAGAAAGTACACACAAGTAACCAGTTTGCTGATCTATTCACAAAAACTTTTGATGTGGGTAGATTCACATTCTTGGTCACAAGTGTGGGCATGATGAATAATGAATAAGTATATTCTCATTCTTTGTATGTACCTATATAGATTCCTCCTTATTTACTTTCATTAAATTGGTGATATTAACCCTTGTGTGCTTAAGTGTTTCAGGATGAAAGGCCAAACAAAAGTGAAGTATAGTTAATACTGCTAGTATGTATTACTACTGCTAGTCTGTATTACCACTGCTAGTCTGTGTTAATACTGCTAGTATGTATTACTACTTCTAGTCTGTAGTTACTACTGCGGGGGTCAGTTACTACTGCTAATGTAAATTAGTACTGCTCTTAACTGTTTCACTGATTGTATAAATACCCCCTTAGTCCGCCAAAAATCAAAACGGCTCTTTGAATTTCTTGCGCTCATTTATCTTCTTTCTCTCTCGTTCTCGCTAACGCTCTTGCTTTTCAAGCACTTAACCCTAGTTCGCAGTCAAATCTCTCTCAAATGGCAGGTCTTGTATTTCTCGATGACCACAATGAGTTGGTAATGCTGAATAAGCCCAACTAAGCCGAAGGATTTCATCAGATTGCGGACTTCCTAAAATCCAGAAATATCGCCCATGCTTTAACGGTCAATCCCACAATCTATGTGGAGCATCAAAGACAGTTCTAGGCAAATGCCACCATCCATAATGAAGAGGGTACTCAGGTTATCAAGTCAAGGGTTTGTGATAAACCCCTGATCATCTCCGAGGATACCATTCGCATTCATCTACTTTTAGATGATGCCGCAGGTATAACATCTCTAACCACGGAAGATCTTTTTGAAAATATAAGCAGAATGGGATATGAAGGTCCCACTGAGATTTATAAGTTCTTTAAGAACAAATTCTCACCTCAGTGGAGATTCTTTGTTCATACTCTCCAGCATTAAATTTTCAAAGAAAACAACTGGTTGGAGTGAGTTCAGCAGTACCATTGCTTATGCTTTTGTCTGCTTAGCAACTTCCAGAAAGTTCAATTTTTCGAAAATGGTGTTAAATGATTTTCTGTCAAACCTGGATACCAAGTCAAAATCCTTTTATATGTATCCCAGGTTTGTACAAGCTATATTGAATAAGGAATTGACCGAATTACCTCATTTTAATGAGGTATATGTACCTAAGGTCCCGAAAGGGAAGGTGTTTTCTAATATGAGGAGAACTTGTAAGGTTTTCTCAGGTATTGACACACCATTGTTCTCAACAATGATGGTTGTGTCCCATTCTACAGGTGAGGCATCAGGGTCCCAAGCCTCATTGGACCAACCCACTGATGACCTACCCACACCTTCCACCATAAAAACAATTCCTCTGTCCCTTCTAAATAGATCAACCCCTCCCATCACCAAATTATACACTAAAAAGAAGGTGCATAAGGATCCTTCCCTTCATGTACCAACACCCTCTAAGCCTACAAGCCCTCTAATGGAGCATTCTTCATTAGAGAATATCCAAAGGGAAACCAAAGGGGTGTCTCCCAACCCCAAGAAGGTGCTTACTAAGGAGAAGGTTAAGCATGTGAGCAGAAAGGCTCACACTACTGTTTCTGCACAAAGTGTAGGACAGGACAGTGTGAACATCTCTAAGACCTTCCCCACGACAACTTTGGGTGAGCAATCATCCAAAGGTCCCCGGTGCCAAGAAACCATGGGGGTAGAAGGTGCCTCTGCTAGGCAGAGGACCCCTACTAAAAGTTCCAGTGATCCTCCAAGGGTGGTAAATACACCTAAAGGTGGTGAGGATAGATATACATATGATGAATTGATGGAAACTATTGCCAATATCAACAATGATGTCCTATCTCAGGGCAAACTTATTGAGAAGCTACAACAAGTGATATTATCCCAACAAGTCCAGATTTCCAACCTCAAGAAAATGGTCCTCAAGCAAGTGCAAAAGAAGAAGAGAACCAAATTCATACTGAAGAAGAGGAGCATCCCTCATGATGCTTCCAAAGAGGGGGAGAATAGAGCTGAATCTGAGAAACAGGGTCCTGTTGGAATGGACTCTACTTTTGAGGGGGAGAAGGGCAAAGAAGCAGAAACCAGTACAGCAGTAGAAACAGAGCCAGCAGTAGAAACGTTCAAGAAAGCAACATCAATTGGCTTAGCAGCAGTAACAAAGGAAGCAGAAGTAACAGGGCTTTCTGTTGAAGAAATAGAGATAGCAGAAACCCTTCTAAAGGCCAAAACAGACACTCCCAAAGCCACTCAAAAGGCCAAGGGAGTGGAAATCAAAGAGGGAGGACCTGAGATAAAAAGGAAAGAAATCAGTGAGGCTGAACTGAAGAGGAAAGGAAAGGCAAAGGTGGATGAATCTGCAAAGCCACCAAAGAAGCTAAAACAGATTGAACTAGATGAGGAGCTGGCTAAGAAGTTGCAGGTTGAGCTACAACAAGAAGAAGAAACTCAAAAGGCCAAAGATAGGCAGATTGCTTTAGATCAGTCCACTAGGCTGAATGAGGAATATCAAGAAAGCTTAAGGACTGCAACTGAAGCCAAGAAAAGCACTGTGAAAGCTTCCATACAAAGACTGCCAGCAAAGAAGCAGAGAAGACAACCTTCTAAAACTTACATGGCCAATCAAGAAAGGAGAAAGATGATCAACTTTCTGAAAGGCTCCGTGGGGGTTAAGGAAGAAATGTTTGCTGATATGTCCTACTCAAGAGTTGAAGATCTATACAAGAAGGAAATGGCAAAGCTTCAAGGGGACTTCACTCAAAGGATAGAATTTGAAAGACAAATGAAAGAGAGACATGATCTCAATATTCAACAACCCTTCCCTGAGAGTGAGGAGACCACCCCTAAGGCTGAAGAAAAGAAAGAGGAAGCTACTACTAAAGATGTCAAATCTTTTAAAAGGTTGAAGACAATAGCTTCCAAGAAACTGTCTAAGAAACCAAGGGTTGCAGAAGCTGAGAAAGAAACAGAACCATCTGTTACAGGTCAAGCTGATCAATCAAGTCAAAGTGCACAACAACCAAGTCAATCTGATGTGCCTTTTGAACTTTACATGACTGTAACAGATAATGATCCAGTGAAGGCAGATCCCATTTCAGTCCAAGCCCCTGAAATCATCCACTAGGATATTCTTGAAGATCAAGGCAAATAATATTTCAGAATCAAAAGAATGGATGATCACTTTGAAGTCTATTCTACTTGGGGGAAGATAGTCAGATGTTGTTCAAGGTTAGACTTGGAGGAAATGTTTAAAGTGGGAATGAATCTGTATGGGGATGTGCTGAAGACTCCAGGGATGAACATCAAGAAACTAGCAATGGAGTATTTATGCATGATCTTCAGTCCAGATCTTGTCAAGCATGTCATCAAAGATGTCTTCAAGTCTGTGGACAACTGGATGCTTATAGAAAGGTGTGGGGTATATATCTTAACCATTGACAAAAGTTTCCATGAATATTACCTGGTGGATAAGATATACAACCATAGCCTAGCCAAGCTACATGGGATGCTGAAAGCCAAACTAATCTGTCCTCAAGGCTCAGAAATGGCAAGGATTGTGGTTAGCAGGATCATCAATCAAAGCTTAGGTTTGGATCCTAATCTAGGGGTGTAAACTTAGGTTTTGAAAGCATCATGAAGACCAGTTTTTGAAGAACTTAACTTCTCAATTTGAAAAGTTAAGTTAGGGGGAGATTGTTGGGTCTGAAATGTGCCAAGGATGGTTACTACTTCTAGACATGACTATTACTACTGCCTGAGGAAGTTAGTACTGCCAGATCACAATTACTACTGCTTGAAGGAGTTAATGCTGTTGAGACAAAATTAATACTGCTTATGAGATGAAGACTCTGTATGAGAATGAAGACAACTATATAGATTGAAGCTAAAGTAAAGGAGATAATTATGAACTGAAGATCAATTTTATTTTGATAATTATCTTGTAATCAGTCTTGTTTATATAGTATAGAAGACTTTGATAGAAAAAATAATTATCATTCATAAGTTTTGTTTTAGAGAGAATTAACCTCAAGACTAGTTTAGATCCTTTCTATAGAGAAGTATAGAACGTCTGTTGAGCCTGTTCAACAGATTGAGGTTTTCTGTGTAATTATCAGGTTTGATCAATATAACTTGTGATTTAAGTGCATATACTGTTTCATTGATTGTTAGTGTTAAAGTATTTTTCTGCAACTTCTTTAGCATTGATTCTGAGTGTGTGTGAATTAAATTCTTGTTTGAATTTCGATCTTGACAGAACTGTCTGAGAAAAAATATTAGGGAGTTAGTGTATAATATAGGAAGAGAAAAATAAAGGTTTAGAATGAAGGGGTGATTGGTAGGAATAGAAGGAGAGAGGGACAATGGAGAGGCATACCTGAGAGGGTTGCTCCGCCTTAGATGGTGACAGTAACTTCAAGTTTCCTTCGCCAACGATCCCCTTCTACTTGCCTTGAGAGGAGGAAACTGGAGCACTATCCTTTTTTCTCCCCCCTGCTTCATGGATGACAACGCCTTTGGTCTGAGGCGCTGATGTTGCTGAAAACCAAAGATAGGGGTCTTCTTCATCATCATCATCATCATCAACTGCGTCATCGTCTTCTTGATCTTAAAGATCAAGGTCTTCCTCGTCTTCTTCTTCTTCATCCTCTTATTCTTCTAAAACCTGAGAAGGAGAAGGGACCTGATCTTCAATTATCTTCTCCCCCTCATCTTGAGAGGGAGGCTCATCAATGATCTTTCTTTCAGCGAGGGAAAGAGATTCTTCCGCAGCTACCACAACTTTAACAACTTTATTTTCTTCATTTGTATTCTCCCCCTCTTTGTCATCATTACGGGGGAGGACATCGTCATCGATTAGGTTCCTGCGGGCATCAGCATCCAACTTATCCAGACGTCCTTCGATCTCTGGAATTATCGAAGTGGCCTCATGAATGAATTCGATAACGACATTCAGAGAAACTCGGTCATTCTCAGTAAATGAGGGAGTGGGAGAAGGAGTTGGTTCCTTCACGGTTGACATAATTTATGAGAGGAGCTGATTGACAGTTTCAAGTTTGCCAGTGAGGTTCCTGACTTCACCCGTCAAGTGATCAACATGGCCTGTGAAAAACTGAAGTTGAGTTGTATTGCGGGCCATGTTGTCCTTCAGTTGGTTGACCTCTTTTTGAAGTGAGTTCAACTAAGAAACATCATCTTTGGTAGCAGTTGCTGAGGATAAAACCTTCATCTCTTCACCGGCCTGATTGACAACAGTGGTGTTGGTGTTGAGAGAGGCAGTGAGACTGTCTACCTTTTCAGTAAGCTTGTTGACGTGGGCGTCAACTGTACCCAAATTAGGACCTGAAAAAGAAGTTAGTAGTTGAGCGAAATTAAGCTCAGTCTTATTTAGAGAGGTGGTAGAAGTGTATATGGTTTTGGTTTTACTTGAGGTGTCAAACATGTTGAAAAAGTTTAAGTCCCCCTCAAATTGAGAGAAGGGTTGGGTTGTTTGAACAACAACATGTCCTGTATTAGCAGTGACAGAAGTTGGCTGCTGTAAAAATGAAGGGTTAGGGACCAAAGAAATAGAAGGATAAGTAATGACGATAGAAGGAGAAGCACTAGTGATTACAGTAATTACCTCAGCTATTTGAGAAACTGGAGGAGTTGGATGGATCACCGATGGTGTAACAACGATTGTAGTCACTGGTACGGTTGTGGTGGTTGCTGATATGGAGGAGAGACCCACAAAATCATCCAAGGTAGTCTGTTGAGAGACCACCTCAGGTTCTTTCAGCGAGGGGGTTGACTCCTTAGTGTTCTTGGCCTTTTTAGAGAAGCCAGGAAGAGCTGATGACTGTCTTTTGAGAGGGGTGGTTTTGGTAGGGATAGTTGATGAATGAACCATCGGCGTGACCACTGAAGTAGAAGATATGGAGGAGAGATGGAGGCGTAAGGTCTGAAGACTTACCTCGTTTTTAGCAGGCTTTACTTCGAGGACACGGGGACCAACTTTTGAGATGTTGCAGTCACCTTCAGTGGGAACTTCTCTTTAAGGAATAAGTGAAGAATAGGAGAGATAAACCAGACATAGGGAATCTTAGTGTCCCGTTCAGGTTTTTCAATCTTTGACATCATATCATCAAAGATGGCTCCGGCGTAGTCGAAGTGCTTGCCAGCCAGCACTGAGTAGTCCATCTGAAGTTGGACTTTGCTGGCTTGGTCTAGCGATCCAATATTTCCACTCATGCTTTGAAAAATGTGAGTGAAGATGTAGTTCATCTCTGAAGGCATGTTCGCCTTCAGGATATTTGTCAGCTTCTTGTTTAGAATGGTGGTGCAAGGCTTGTTGTCCCACTGATAATCCATGTGATCGAGAAACTGAATTAGTTCAGTGTCAGAGGGTAGAGGGTCGAAGCCTTTTGGAGTCTTGGAATGGAATCGTAGTGCTGTGCGAACAACAGTGCAGTGATGTTCCCTGGGCCATGTTGAGTGGTGAAGGAGATGGCAGGGATGAGTTCACCTTTCTTGTTGACCCCTGATCCCTTGTCAGAAGTGAACCATAATTGCTGAAGAAGAACCTTGCTGGGCTTGGGATCCACTTGCAGTGCATAGGAGAGGTAGGATTGCTTCAAAAAGTTGGCAGCTTCAACCAGATGAGGGAATTTTTCAGCATCAAAAGTCAACCTTGCCAGATGGTTGTTCTTGGGAATATTGGGCCATTTCTGGAATAGAAAAGAGTAGAATGGAATTGAAAGTTTAGAGTCTAAAGACATTATTGAGTATTTTACCAGTTTCCTTTTGAGGGAAGAAACTTGAAAATATGTTTGTTTTTAGAGTCGAATAATGTTCTTAATGAAAAGAAAGAAGAGGAACAGTCTTAAAAACCAAAGGTCTTTGCATAGAATAAAATCATAAAGAAAATGATTTTAAGAATGAAAAACACTTTGAATGGAAAACAATAGAAGTTTTTAGAATCAAACATGTGTTTTTATTAAGAAAAAAATGAAGAACAAAAACCAACAAGTCTTGAGGAGTTGAAGATTAAGAAATTTGCTTGTTTGCTTGATTGCTTGAACGCCGAGAGTACTTTTCTTTCCTTGGAAGTTTTTGAGAAGGTAAAAGACAAAGAAAGAAATGGCATTCCTTTTATATGAGAGAGAAGGCATTTGAGGCGGGAAAAGGAGGTCATCATGACATGGACACGTCCCACGAAGTTGATTAGACATGAAGTGCAACGGAGGAACGTGTCAGAAAAAAAGGCGTGCCATGGATTATCGTATAGAATGACGTCATAAGAGAGAAAAAACGTTTTGTTTTTAGAAAGTATCCCTGATATTAATTCAGAGTTAAATTTTCTTTTCAAAGAATCACCGACAAGAAATATTGATGATAACATTTGTTTATTAAAAAGCTTTTAACCACTTGAAGAAATTTAGTGATTAAAGTTTTAGAGTTTTGAAGGGGTTTTACTGAATAGGATTTAGTGATAGGGAATAAGAAAACATACCTGAGAGTTAGAAACATTTAGTCAGAGATAATATGATGAAGTGGAATGTATTATCACTGACATAATGCATGAAAGCTAAAGATTTAATCTTCAAGATTCAACATTCCAATCTCACTGATAAGAAAGTTAAACCTTGTCTCATCAAGAGGTTTGGTAAAAAGATCAGCGAGCTGATAGTCAGTTGGGATAAACTGAAGTTCAATATCACCATTCATCACATGATCTCTGATAAAATGATATCTGATCTCTATGTGTTTCGTCTTGGAGTGTAGCACTGGATTGTTTGCTATAGCGATGGCACTAGTGCTGTCGCAATAGATTGGGATTTTGGATAGCTGAAGGTCATAGTCTAATAGTTGATTTCTCATCCATAAGAGTTGAGCACAACAACTTCCAACTGCTACATATTCAGCTTCAGCTGTGGAAGTGAATATTGAATTTTACTTTTTACTTGTCCAACTTACCAGCTTTCCTCCAAGAAGTTGACATCCTCCAGTGGTGCTTTTTCTATCAAGTTTGCAACCTGCAAAATCACTATCTGAATAACCAGTGAGATCGAACCCTGAGTCTTTGGGATACCAAAGAACTAGGTTAGGAGTTCCCTTAAGATATCTGAAGATCCACTTTACAACGATCATATGGGATTCCTTGGGTTCTGATTGATAGAGAGCATAGAGACATGTAGAGTACATGATGTCAGGTCGGCTCACTGTAAGATACAGCAGGGAGCCTATAATTCCTCTATAGGCAGTGATATTTATAGGTTTTCCACCTGGATCCTTCTTTAATGTCAGCGGTGGTGCCATAGGAGTTTTCATCGCTGAAGTTGGAGTGAGATCAAACTTCTTCAACATATCTTTAACATACTTACCTTGATTAATAAATGTACCTTTAACAGTTTTCTTGATTTAAAGTCCAAGGAAGTAAATTAGTTCACCCATCATACTCATTTTATATTTTTTCTTCATTTTTTCAGCGAAGCAAGTACACAGAGATGGGTTAGTAGAACCAAATATGATATCATCAACATATATTTGTACAAAAATAATGTGACCTTTTATCTTTCTGAGAAACAAGATATTATCAATTTTACCACGCTCAAATTTTTCAGAGATAAGAAAAGAAGAGAGAGTGTCATACCAAGCGCGAGAAGCTTGTTTTAACCCATAGAGAGCTTTATCCAACTTATATGCATAATGTGGATGCTTAGGGTCAGAGAACCCTAGGGGCTATTCAACATAGACTTCTTCATTCAACTTTCCATTTAGGAATGTTGATTTTACATCCATATGATATACTATGAAGTCTTTGAACACTCCATAGGCTAAGAATAGTCGAATTGCTTCGAGCCTGGCCACAAGAGCAAAGGTGTCATCATAGTCTATGACTTCCTCTTGTCTGTATCCTTGAGCAACTAGTCTAGATTTGTTGCGGGTTACAGTCCCATGTTCATCTCATTTGTTTCTAAACACCCATTTAGTGCCTATAACAGATTTAACAGATGGCCAGGGAACGAGATTCCAAACTTGGTTTCTAGCAAACTCAGTCACCTCTTCTTGCATGGCTCTGACCCAGTTTAGATCTCTGAGGGCATCATCAGTCTTCTTTGGCTCTGTAAGAGAAAGAAAGTTAACAAAGAGACAAATGTTACCTGAACTTCTTCGTGTCTGAATACCTGCATCTGGATCATCAAGAATTTGATCTATGGGGTGATCTCTGGTTCATCGCTGAGCTGGGGCAAGATCGCTTACCTCATGAGTTTGGATCATCAATAAGAATGTTCACTAATGAAGAAACTTGAGGTTCTTCAGCTAAGAGATGTTGAGTGTTAGATAAACCGCTATTTACTGAGAGGTTTTCAGAAGAGGGAAGTTCAGATGGAGGAAGTATGTTTAGAGGAACAGTTGAAACCTAAGAGGTGGATTCAGCGTCAGGAGGTATGATGTTTGGATCTTCATCAACATTAGGAGAGTTGGTATGCTGATGAGTGTTGAGGAGAGATTCTGTTTCTCTATAATGAGAGAACATCTAAGCATTCAATTCATCATTGTCAGCGATAGGTTTAGAGTTCGCTGATCTTGATTCATCGAAGGTGACATGAATTGTTTCTTCTATAGTTTGTCTTCTCTTGTTGAAGACTCTGTAGGCTTTTGAAATAGAGGTATAACCAACAAAGAATCCATCATCAGCTTTTGGTTCGAACATTCCAAGAGCATATTTGTTGTTTAAAATGAAACACTGACAACCAAAGATGTGAATAAAGTTGATAGAACGTTTTCTTCCATGAAAGAGTTCGTAAGCTGTCTTGTTGAAACGTTTTACTATCAGTGACTTATTTTGAGTAAAACAAGCAGTGTTGACAGTTTCTGCCCAGAACTAAGTTGGAAGATGAGAATCGCTGAGCATTGATCATGCAGCTTCAATGATCGTTTGGTTTCTTCTTTCAGTGACACCATTTTGCCGAGGAGTTCTTACAGAAGAGAAATTGTGAGAGATTCCCTTACTCTCAAAGAAATTATTCAGAGAACTGTTTTTCAATTAAGTTCCATGGTCACTTCTAATTGAGCGAACAGTTAGATTATTCATCACTTCTATCTTTCTAACAAAAGATATCAGTTATTCTGGAGTGTCACTTTTACAATGAAGAAAAATTACCCAGATGTAGCGAGAATATTCATCTACAATGACAAGTGTGTATTTCTTTCTAGCTATGGATTGAATATTGTTATTCCCAGATTCTAGTTTCTAAACACAATTAATCAAACAAACACAAACAAGAATTCAATTTAGCTGTTTGATTTCACTTTGAAATTCCAAGATTACAAACTTTCTCTCTCTACAATACTCTCTCAATCTGAATCGTATGTTCTCTGTTAGTTCTCCTGCTTCTTCTAAAAACAGACACAACTAATAACAAGGAAACAAAATACAATATGTTGACTTTGACTTTTATTACAAAATGACTTTGACTTTGATAAGAGTTGACTTTCTCAACTTTGAACTTCGTACACTTTGACCTTCAGTTTTCTTGATCTTGTATCCAACAGATTTAAGCTCTAACAATCTCCTTCTTTGGATTCAAGATCACTATTAAAAGATCTAGCAATTCAGTCTTCTCTTTTAAGCTCTGTCAGTACAATCTCTCCTTTTTATTTGACGGTATTCTTTCCAAAAATGTCTTCAAACGATTAACAATCTCCCCAAAAATTTCACAAAACACTTTTAGACTTTGGAATGAATTTTTTTTCAGAATCAACTCGGATTGCTGTAGCATATAATCTTCAAAGAAAATTTCCTCAAAAATCAGCACATCTTCAGAAATTCTTTGATCTTCTTCAAATCTTTACTTTGAATCTTCTGACTTGGACATTTCTGAAAATCATCTCTCAAAACTTTATCATTTCTTGATACCATCTCCTCCTTTTTGATGATTTGAACATCTATATCATCAAAACTTTTCTTCCAAGAAATATCTTTGACCATTCTGATCTGTCAAACTGAGCCTCTGATTCTGTGATCCGTAACCATGTATTTATCTAGATCTTTTCAAATCCAGACAAGTTAGAAATGTGTAACACCTGAATCAACAAATGAAGCAGTTAAAATGCCTGTCAATAACACATAGTCACTATGTGTAACGAATACACAATATAAAGGAGCTTTTTGCTGTTCACTCCCCCAGGGCTTCCATCCAATCATCGAAACACCACAAAGGCAATTTCTATGAATGTTATGACAAGAAAACAAATTCCTTGTGTGTTCGTGCACGTGTAGAAAGAATTAAGCACGAATGATTGCTTTTATAAGGCTCAACATTGTGTAAACCACTGAGACAATAGTAGATAAACACATACTCAATGTGCATGATTGAAATGCGAAGGTGGGGCAGACTTCCTTCTTTTTCAATATCCAGATTTTCCGAATGAAAACCAGATAGATTATATGTTGCGCCCCCTTTAAAATATGAAACATTTTCTTTTTGAGAAGAAAATGAGTGGCTGATGGGGTTTTAGCAATAGTTGGCATGGGCTATTTGCCTGTTTCAATAATGTTCACTAAGAATTGTGAAACGTTAGTAATGTGGCTGCCCAACTCAGAAAGTAGTTGGTGCAAAGTTTGATATTCTTTTACTCTGTTCTCTCACCCTCTTTCTTTTAATCATTATGCTCACTTCTAACCAAACTCTCATTTCTATTTTCCCTCAACACACAACCCACACTCACTTCTTTTAAACTCCTCACACTCAATCACTATTGGATTAACTTCTTGGGTAGGAATCACTGGTTAACGTGATTTCATAGAGGTTCAGTTAATTCCTAGCACAAAGAACCCATGTAGTCCTAGAAAGCATATGTTGCTCAGATGATTTAACTTTGATGAGCCAAGATCACAAGATCGTAGAGAGAGAATCTAGAGAGAGAAAGTGTGTTCTTGAAAGTAACAGTATATTCAGATCAAACAGTGTATGTTCATAACAAAACAAATAAGCCAAGGGGACTTAAATACCCCAAGGCACTAACAAAACAGATAACACTAAGAAAACAGTAAAATAAATACAATGATTACTATAAAAACTGATCTAACAATCTCCCCCTTAGTAATCATTGGCGCCGAGGTCTTCAAAAACAATCTTCAAAAACAGCATTGACCATCTAGACGACTTTGAAGGATCATTGACGTTCTTCTCTTTGACGTAGTCTGTTCAGACCAACTAACACTTCCAATCGTCGCAGAGTTGAACGGAGATTCAGTCTGTCTTGAATATAATTCAAAGATATACGGATCAGATGAATTTCATCATTTTCAAATATATATGACTCTCTTCTTGTTTCGAAAAAATTTCTTCTAGATTCTTGCAAACGATGCTCCAACTGAAGTTTGATCACCTTTAGAGTTCCATCAGAGTAATATCCAACTTCATCAAATCGTAGAAAGCATTTTTCATTTGAGTTGTTCTTGTAAACTACTCCGAATGGATCTTCGATAATGGTGAATAAAGGATATGATTCTAGATTCTGCAAACTCTGGTTGGGCCTTTCAAGATTAACCACAGGCTGAAAACTTTCGACAGCCATCTGGAAGTCAAAAACACGAAAAAATCGGATCTGCCGTCGAATAAATCGTTTAAGAACAAAAAGAGTTTGAGAAACATCCTGAGTCCTGTGATAAAGATTCCTGAAGTGATCATATAGGAAATCAATATCATCAATTGAAAGATCAACGAAATCAGCCTCTGAAAAAATGTACCGCTTGCAGTCTCTTCTTTCCACTTCAAGATTTGGATACCAAATGTTCATGAACTTACAAATTGTAACACTGAGAACTCGAACTATCAGATGAGGAGAATTAACAGTGTTATTTCTTCTGCGCTGGCACTTGATAAATGCTAAGTACTCATGCTGATAAGCTTCTGATTCTTTCTCTACTCCAAGAATGGCATATATATTGAGTGTCCTTCTTCTAGAAACAAAGATGTTCCTTTGGATATCTTCAAGAAAAGCAGTTCTGAGTCTAGAAGCCATATATCTTTGCTGAAGATTTCTCTGCCTATGCTGCCTAGTTAAAGCTTCTCCTTCTTCTAGAAGAGATGGAGGAATTATTGGTTCGGAAGAAGGAATAACTACTTGAGCTCTAGATGACTCACCAACTTCAAATGCACTTGATGGAATATTGGTTGTCGGAGCAGAAATAGTTACTGGAGTAGACGGAGGTTGATCAACTTCTGGAATCTCACCTTGACTCTGAAGATCAGCATATAACAATTCAGCGTCTTTTGTATATGTTGCATCCATGAAAACAGAATCATCCTCTGTATCAGATAAGATGATGATATTGTTGCAATCTTCTTCTTTAACTTGAGCAACTTTCTCAAATCTAACTTCTTAATCATCATCTGAATTTATCTCAATGAAGTTTGCGAAGAAAGATCTCATATCATTTGCTGCTTCTGATTCTTCAACTTCATTAGCTCTACCTGAGACATCTGGATCCACATAAACTACAACTTGCATATTATTAAAATTTGCTTCAGACAAATTAAATTCATTATGCAAAACGGTTACATCAGCATTATCAATCATGACATCCATTAGGTCTTGGATACTGCGATCTTAAACTGTATCAGCATTCTTTTCTCTATCTCCAACCACTCCTTCTTGAACAATTTTTCGTACTTCAGAAGAACCTTCTGTTCTTTGTCTCTTTGCCATCTCCCCCTCATGGCCTTGATGATCGGGATCATCTTGGTCATGTCGGCGTTTAAGAGACGGGCCAGCCTCAGTCCTGCATGATTGATCTAGATGATCAATATTGTTAAATAGATCTGAAAAAGCTTGTGTTATGAAAGAACGAAGATCAGATAAACTGGATCTAACTTCTGATTTGAATTCCTGAAAATCTTGAGATAAACCAGTAATGCGATCAGAATCAGAAGATGAAAAAACTGGAGGCGGCGTTGGCTGGAAGTTCTTCAGCAGAGAGATCAAATCTCGATCTTGATGTTGTGGCGGAGACATAGATAGAAGACGCGCATAAAGAAGATCATATAACTCAGAAATCGGAGTATCATGAAGAGAAGCTCTGGAAGAAGTATCAGTTGAAGCAGACATAGAAATACCAGCAGACTGAGTGAACAATGGAGGTAGAGGAATAGACATAATCGCTGGAGCAGATAATTGAACAGCAGACGACGACTCTCTTAGAACAACCCTAGATGGTCGTCTGAACTGAATCTCTGTAGGAATAACTGAAGTATCAATCTCTGGCATCTTTCCTTTGAAAAAAGCTTTTAACTTCAGAATCTGTGTTTCCTTTTCAGCATCCATTCTCTCCGATAATTGTCGAATTACATCATTCAAAGTTGAGAATTTGTCAGTGGAAACCCGAGCTTGATCAGAAGTAAGGTCTACAGCTGATGAGGTAGACTGAATATCTGCAAGTGTAGTTGCTGGAGCTTGACTTTGAACCAATGTTGTGGCTTGATCAAAAGCTGTATCCAATTCATCAACTTGAAGATGTGCAATTGAAGGATTAACTGGAACAGAATCATCATCAGATAGAACTTCTGTTGAGACAAGCACTTCTGGTGTCTTGGACTTCCTTTCATACACTTTCATGCGCAATTGATCATCATCATCATCACCAGCATCTGAATCACTGGTTGTATTATCACCATTATCAGAAAAAACAGCATTTGTTGTATCATCATCAGCAAGATCAACATCAATCATATCATCATCAGCAACCTCAGGATTTGTCATATCATCATCAGCAACAACATTTTCATCAAGATTAGCATCCTCTCTAACATCAGCATTATCTTCAGATTCAATAGCAGCAATGACAGATTCTATGTGAAGAGTAGCAACATCTTGTAGAACTGCAGAGGGATCAACATCTGTTGCTATGGTAGTTACAACGGTAGTAACTATTTCCTGAGTAGAAGCTTCAACTTGCTCTTCATGAGTAGTACCAGCTGGAGTGCCATGAGAAGGTACTTCCTGTTCAGCTTCTTCAAAGTCATTTTCTAAACAATAATCAATGACACTGGGATCGGTCATGTCAGCATAATTGGCAATAAGACCATAAGGAATGGTCATAGAAAATGTGAATGACTTCTTCTGTTTCTTAAGAAAAAGCATCTCAGTATCCTGAACTTGCGGCCAAGATAATCTTCGAGGAATTGTCGGATTGCTTCGAAACATGCTTCTAATAATCAGCTTTAAAAACCTGATAAAAGGAATGAACTTCCGTCGCTTGTTGGTTAACTTGTCTTGCACTATTTCAGACAGCTCGTTCCAGAAAATAATCGTATAGTCGACATGCAAGTCATAGACTACTGCATGGAACAGTCGAAGATAGTGAAGACTAGAACTATCCGTGCCGGTATGTTTAGACGTTAAGCACATGTTGATGACCGAAAATAAAGAATACCAGACAGGAGGAAGATTAGACTTGTCAAAGTCTACAACCCTGTTCAGTTGACCAACATAGCCTAGTCGTTTGATGCCTTCATACACTTCTTCTTCAGATGGAAACTGATCATAAGTTGTCCTTCCAGGTCTAGAATCAGGCTCAGGAAGCTCAAGAATCAACCTTAACCGTTTGTAAGACAGATATGAATCAAATTGATCAATTTGGAGATCAAATCGATGAGGACGTGCCAGTTCATTCTTAGTAATGGTGTGCCATACTTGCTGTACGTAGACTTCCGGAACATTAGCAACTGAACAGAGAGCTTGAGAAAGCGGATGTCCACGAAGAATAGTGCGTATGACAGGATGAATCTTGATGCGATCAAAATCAACAAAGTAATTGTTATGCTTATAAGGCATGTACATGACGTTCGGGAACACATCATTTGGATTTCGCCTTGATATAGAAAGATCAGCGCCAACAGATGGAACAGACGGCATTGGAGTATCATGAGATGCCTGATCAGTCGGATCCTGAAGAATGACATTCTCATCTTGTATCATTGGATCAATATTTGTTTAAGAATTCATGATATCCTGAAACAAAACACATTTCAAAGATTAACAGAAGAAAGAAAAATAAATAAATGAGAGATAAAAAATAAAAGAAAGAAAAAAAAATACTAAGTATGGAATGCGGGTCCTTAAGGAGACACGAAGGAAGAAATGCGGGTCCTTCAGGAAACGCATTTGAGGAACGCGTGTGAAGAAAGGAACGCATTACGAGGAATGCGGGTCCTTCATGAAACGCATTATGTGGATTGCGGGTGAAGAAGGAAACGCATTTATGAGGAATGCGTATCCTGAAGGAAACGCATAGAAGAAAATACGTGTCCTTAATGGAACGCATTGCATACTTGAAACAACAAAACAAACAAAAACAAATACACAACAGATACTAGAACAAAATATACTATGAGGGTCACGAATGATACGCATAGTTCACATATGCGGGTCACAAGTGAAACGCATTGTTCACAAATGCGGGTCACAAGTGAAACGCATTTGTTACAATGCGTGTCACAGGTGAAACGCATTTTTGACTAATGCGTGTCCCAAGTGAAACGCATTCTTCACTTGTTTAAAAACAAAACCCTAGAAAAACGCCTGTTCGAACTCGAAATCCACAAAAAACTAAAAAACAAAGCACTGAACACGAAATTAAAGTAAAAGAAAAACATACCTGATAGTTGATTATAAGGTTTAAACAAAACCCAATAATCAAATCGATCTATTTCAACTTGAATCTGAGTTTTAGAAAACTATGAATAGTGAAATATACGAATATCAGTTCAATACACACAATACAAAATCAAGAAAGAAATCAAAACTAAGTAATGAAACACTAAACAATCTACAAACATATAATGAAAAACAAAAAAAAAAAAAACATACCTTAACTTTCCAAAAGCACAATCTGAAAAGAAACAAGAAGAAGAATACGCAGAGAAGATGGAGGGAAGGGGAAAAGTCAGACACGTTCAAAAAGAATAAAGAAAAGAAAAGACACTATTAGACCTATATATTCAAAAAAACAAAAAACAAAACACAAAAAAAAAATTAACTATTAAAAAAAAATTATTAACTACTAAAAAAATACCTGATAAGGCCCCATTACTCCGCCTACACAAATGCACACAATTTATCAAATTAGTTTAGCATTTGCATAGTAAATTCAGAAAAACTTACCTTATGAATTTCTGATCAGCACACTCACTCCCCCTCAAAAACAAAATAATATCAGAAATAGTAACCAGATATGCACTCCACCTCGAAAAATACACAGACCATATGACAAAAACACAGATAGCAAACATAAAGACATCAATATTAAAGATGATCATATTGAATATAAATTTTGTAACAACTGAATATATAAACTTTTAAACACTAAACAAATTAAAGTCTACTCAGTAGATTATTCCAGATTTATCAATCAGTTGAAATCAAACGGGAGTTGTTGGATACAGAAACATGTTTCATTGCATATCAAGTTAAGACATGTTAAGCTTCAAACACATGCAGTTATCTATTCAGTGTGCTAGCATGCGATCTTTGATTAGCTTCAAGAAAAATGCAATTCTAAACATAAAATGGAGAACTTTGCATGTACAAACACCAAGTCATCAAGAATTAAGATTTTCACAAATTTACAGGTTTATTGCAACTCAAAATATATCACCAAGTATCAAGAGATGTGTGCTCATTGGCATCTTTTAGCTGTGTGCACATTGGCATCTTCACATGAGTGTGCTCTTTGGCATCTTTTAAGCGCGTGCACTTTGGCATCTTTTAATCAAAGTGTTCATTAAGTAAAGAACATGTCGTAAACGTAACTTTCTATCTGATCCTATTGCAGGATTTGGGTCAGCCGCTCCCAGACCAGTTGGCCTTAGGGGACTAGGTGTCGAGCACCCCTTGGAACTTACTCTCCTAGATCAGAAAGGCTACATCGACATATACTAAACCCATTCATACCAGTAGAACATGACTTTCGATCTGGTTCTATTGCAGGATTTCTGTTCGATCACTCCCAGATCAATTGACCTTAGGGGACCAGATGTCGAGCATCCCTCGGAACTTACTTTCCCAAACCAGAAAGGTCACAGGTACAAACTTTTAAACTCAAAGATTTCTATATTTTAAATGCTTAAAAATAAAAACATCTCAATAACTCATATCTATATCGAATAGCTTAGCCCATATTTTCATTACGATCTACAATTCTAACCACTTAGGATGTTCAAGCAAAGTAAACCATAAATATGCCGACTCACATATCTTTAAAGCAATATCTAAAGCATCAAACATGTTGCTGACTTTTCGATGTTTGAAAGATTTGAACATTAAACATATAAAACTTAAAATATTAACAAGGCGACTTGCAAAAGATCCAAGACACACATTTTATTCAACTGAAAGAAAATCTGAAATATTAAACTTTATAGAATAAAATTTGTAAAGATTTAAACTTTTAAATTCAACATGCCTAATTTTGAAAGCAAAAAGTTAAAGCGTTTTTCATCCAAAGCTTTTGTAAATATATCAGCAAGTTGATATTCAGTAGATACAAAATATAACTCAATAGTATCTTCTTCCACGTGATGCTTTATAAAATGATATCTCATGTCTATGTGCTTGGTCTTGGTGTGCTAGACAGGATTGACCGATATCGCAATTGCGGACTTGCTGTCATAATAATTTGACACAGTCTTGTATAGCATTCCATAATCGCGAAGTTGCATTTTCATCAAAAGCACTTGAGCACAACAACTAGCTGCAGCGACATATTCAGCTTCGGCTGTTGATATTGAAACGCAGTTTTGCTTTTTCGACGCCCAGCTTATCAGTCTGTCACCCAAAAACTGAAGATGAGCAGAAGTACTTTTTCTGTCCAATTGATTACCACCATAATCTGCATCAGAATAAGCAATCAAACTATAGTCAGAACTTTTAGGATACCATAATCCTAAATAAGGAGTTCCTTTAATATATCTAAAAATGCGTTTGACTGCTAAAAGATGAGATTCTTTTGGTTTAGCTTGAAAGCGAGTACACAGGCACGTTGAAAACATTATGTCCGGGCGGCTTGTAGTAAGATACATCAGTGATCCGATCATCCCTCTGTATGTCTTTTGATCTACAACTTTTCTATCTGGATCCAGTCCGAGTTTAGCAGCGTGAGCCATAGGCGTACCGATTGAAGTAGACTTGTCCATTTTGAATTTATTTAAAATGTCAAATACGTACTTTGACTGATTGATGAAAATTCCATCTGGAAGCTGCTTCACTTGTAAGCCGAGGAAGAAGTTGATTTCTCCCATCATGCTCATCTGAAATCTAGAGGTCATTAAATCAGAAAACCAATTACACAGAGATTTGTTAGTCGCACCGAAAATAATATCATCTACGTATATCTGTACTAAGCAAATATCAAAATTAGTTCTATAAATGAAAAGAGTAGTATCTATCGAGCCTTTGGTGAAGCCGGATTTGACCAAGAAAGCTGACAACTCGTCATACCATGCCCTTGGAGCTTGTTTCAGACCATACAAAGCTTTATCGAGAAAATAAACGTAATCAGGGCGATCTTTGTCAACAAATCCCTCTGCCTGAGATACATATACTTCTTCTTTTAATTTGCCATTGAGAAATGCTGTCTTGACGTCCATTTCATATACTGTGAAGTTGCGATAACCAGCGAAGGCTAAAAACATTCTGATAGCTTCCAATCTGGCGACGGGTGCAAATGTTTCATCATAGTCAATGCCTTCTTCTTGTCTATATCCTTTGGCTACTAACCTTGCTTTGTTCCGAACGACGATACCATCTTTGTCCTTTTTATTCTTGAATATCCACTTTGTACCAATGATGCTTTTACCCTTTGGCCGTGGTACAAGTCTCCACACTTTGAGTGCGTCAAACTGATTTAGCTCCTCTTGCATTGCTAAAATCCAGTCCGGGTCTTCCAACGCTTCAGATACTTTGTTAGGTTCAATCTTGCTTAAAAAACAAGTGTACAAACATTCGTTGGAAGAAGCCGACTTGGAGCGTGTAGAAACACTAGCTTGAGGATCCCCAATGATTTGATGGATTGGATGAGATCTTGTCCGTTTTGTTGTATGAGGGAGAGGATCAATAACTTCTTGAACCACTTCTATTTGTTGAGGAGGATCTTCAGAAGGAATAATGTCAGAAGATGACACAGATATGGTTTCAACTGGAGGAGGGGGTATTTCCATGACATCAGAGTCAGTCTCTTGTTGACCAGTCGTAGTTTGTACTTCTTGTTGAACATTTTCTTCTGGAACAACTTCATCTTCTACAGACTCCTCATGAATAGTTTCAGCAGTTTCTGGTTCATGAAAGACTTGATCAGGATGATGTTCAGAAGGTATGTCTTGAATCTCAGGAGATACTGAAGAAGCATCAGGTTCAGAGATTGATGCAGCGGAATTAGGATTTGATGCACTCACAGATTCCTGATTCAAAACATTTGACATATAATCAGTGTTTGGTTTAGGAACATCATCATAAAAATTTTCAAACAGAAAATCAAGATCAGAAAAATTAGACAGAGAAGTAGAAGGATCCTGATTTGTCAACTGAAGTGCAGGTTCTGAACTAATTTGTTCAGAAGCTGAATTTCCAGTAATAGCGGGTTCTGAACTGTGTTGTCCAGAAGCCAAATTGGCAGCTTCATCAAATTTGACATTTACTGACTCTATCACTTTTCTTGCCGAGAGAAGAAATACTCTGTAAGCAGCAGAGTTAGAAGAATAGCCCAGAAATATGCCTTCATCTGCCTTTGAACTAAATTTGTTCAGATTATCCTTGTCATTCAAAACATAGCATTTACACCCGAAAGACTTGAAATATTTGATGTTGGGTTTGATACCATTCATCAATTCATATGGAGTCTTGTTGAATCGGTGGTGTAGAATTGATCTGTTTTGAGTATAACAAGCAGTTGAAATGGCTTCGGCCCAGTGAGACAAAGGGAGACCTGAATAAGCAAGCATAGATCTAGCAGCTTCCACAAGCGTTCTGTTTCTTCTTTCAACAACCCCATTCTGTTGCGGTGTTCTTGCAGTAGAAAACTGTTGTTGTATACCTTGATCATCATAGAATGCTTGAAGAGTTGAATTCTTGAATTATGTGCCATTATCTGATCTCACAACTTTGACTTGCTTTTGCTTATTTGTCTGAATGGTTTTGATGAGGTTGATGAGAATTTCAGGTGTCTCGTCTTTAGATTTAAGAAATTTCACCCATGTGTATCTGGAGTAGTCATCAACAACAACCAAAACATATTTCTTCTTCCCAATACTCTTTGTCTTCATTGGTCCGCACAAATCAACATGAATTAGATCTATAATGTCCGTAGTGCAATGTTCAGGCTTTGGCTTATGAGATGCTTTCTTCATCTTTCCTTTCTCGCAGTCCTGACAGAGATGATCTTTCTGAAAACGGAGTATTGGAAGACCTCTCACTGAATCATTCTTGACCAAGCGATCCATATATTTGAAATTGAGATGAGCTAGTCGACGGTGCCACACCCAGCTTTCATGAATAGAGGCTTTTGATAAAAGACAAACATCTGATTGAACCTTTACTTTGGAAAGATTAATGGTATAAAGATTTGATCGTCTCTTTCCAACAAGTAAATCCATGCCACTACTATTCTTTACAACAACCCTTTTAGACTTGAAACTGACTTCAAGATCTTTATCGCAGAACTTTCCGATGCTGAATAGATTGTGACTCAAACCTTCGACATAGCTTACTCTTTTGACAGTTATGTTACCCTGAACAAGATCACCATAACCAAGAATGGGAGCCGTCTCGCAGTTTCCAAATTTGACACGACCGCAACATTTTTCTTTAAAATTTGAAAGTAGAGATTTGTTGCCAGTCATGTGTTTGGAACACCCCGAATCCAGATACCATAATTGATTTAGCTGCACAATTAACAATTACTGAGATTTAGGTACCCATATAAATATGGGTCCCTTCTTGTTAGTCCTTTCCTTTTTCTTTTTCAAAAAAATATTTTTCCAAAACATCTGAGATTGATCAAATAAAGCATGGACATCATCACATATTAAAGAGGAAACACAATCATCAGAATCAGAACTCGAGAGACAATATGAGATATTCTTTGAAATTTGAAACATTTGCTCTACAGAATATTTTGTAGTTTTATTACAAATGGCAAATGAGTCTTGTTTACAAAGAGAATCTACACATTTATTCTCTACAGAAACAAATTCTTCAGATCTCTGTTTCTTTTGTCAAACAGACTTCACAGACTTCTTCAAAGGCCTATCTGTAATAGATGAATCAGAAAAATTAGAATTTTCAGAAATATCAAACTCTTTCTTCTTTTTCTTCTTTGACCTTCTTCTTTTACGCTTTGTTTTGTAAAAATGATCATTTAGCGTAAAAGTGTCATCAACAATTTTAGATAAAATATTTGATTTAAAAGAGGAAGTTTTATCAATAAAACCAAACTGATCAGATAATTCATTTGTATAAACCTCAGAGCTAGAAGCATCAGATGAACACAAGTTGATGGAAGATTTGAGAAGACCAGAATTATTTTCTTTAAAACATGATGTCATAAAAGAAAAAATGACATCGTTTTCAATTTTGCTCAAAATCTCTTGTTCTTCCATTTGTTCTTCTAGATCTAGTATTTTGCATTCTAATACTAATGGAGGTATATATCTCTTAGTATCATAAGGTACTGGAGATATATTATCCTTATTAGGATTAGATGCATTTAAATCAAAGAAGTCATTCGATCTAGAAGATTTAATTGAAGAACCAATGTTTAACTTTTGTCTTCTCTTTTTTAACTTTTCTATAAAATATTTTGCATTTTCTTGAGTGTAAACAAAAGAAACTTCCATTCTCTTGTTGTTCATCCGTTTTTTATCTTCCTCAACTGTATTCTCTTTAGCACTTGTCCAAAAAGGTTTGTATTGAGAACCATAGTGTGAAAGACCAAGACAGTCGAAATCATAAAAATTGGGAATATCAATTTTAGCTTTCTTTAAAAACTGAGCATTTTTAAATCCAAGACCCCAATTTTCTTTTATCGACTCATAGCTCCTTGGTTTATGCATATGAATTGTTTGTTCAGTTTGATTTTGTTTATATAACTTTCCTTCTAATTCAAATATTTTATCCGAAAACTCTTGATTTAAAATTGACAATTCAGTCAAAGAATCATGAAAAGTCTGTTTTTCAATTTCTAAATCTTCTATTCTTTCTTGAAATTTCTCTTTTGTAAATTTTAAAATTACTTTTCATCACTCAGAGAAATCTTCAATTTTTCAATTTGAACAGACTTTTCTTGATTTTCACGTTTTTCGGATAAAAGCTTTGAACGAAAATCATGTAAAGCATTTGTGATGACATTCATTTGCGAAGAAATGAAATTAAAATAAAAATCAGATGGTACCTCAGATTCATCAGATGATGTGTCCTCATTCTCATCATCACTGTTGTCGTCTCCAATAAAGCACATCGCAGCAGTCTCAACATTGTCAGCTTCATTATCTGAGTGGTCCAACCAATATTCCTCCTCAGTCAACAAAATTGTTCCACTTGCTTTCTTTTCAGTCAATGCTAATTTCTTCTTATAGAAATCCACATCTTTCACAATCTTCGTTCTGCATTCCTTTAAAATATGCCCGGGTTTGCCACAGTTGTAGCAAGTCACAACCTTTTTCTCTTCTTTCTTTGTTTCAGCTGCTGTACCAGACTCATACTTGGGAAAGAAAGGCTTTGATGTAGAACCGGGTTCTACCTTCTTTGATCCAGAAGAAAAACGAAGATTGTTTGATCCTGCCCGTTTCTGGTATTTCTTTTGATAGTGCTGACTTAAAAGAATCATGGATTTTTCTAATGCTTCGCCATCGTCATCTGTTGATCCATCGTAAGCAGATTCAGTTAAGGCTTGCTCAGTCATTTGACTAGCTAAAAGAGCGATTGGATCCACAGTCTTTGGCTTCTGCTTATCCAACTTAGCTTTCTTCTTCAGAACCATTGCTTCATCAGACATCAGAATTTCAAACATTTCCCGAATGGGCATTTTGGAAATTCTGGGATCATTCCTCATGCGATGACAGGATTTTTCCCATTCTGGTTTGAGTGCATTAAGGAACTTCAGATTGGTCTCCAGTTCATTCTTTATTACCTTGATCTTATACAGATCATTAATTACAGTCCAGAACCTGTCGAAGACACTTTTCAGACTCTCCCCATCTTTTGTTTTGAACTCTTCAAAATTGTTCATGTATCTTGTCTGACGAAGCTGTGTAGACATAGCAGTACCAAGCATGATTTTCTCCAGTTGTGTCCACATCAGCATAGGATTGTGTTTGAAACAATCGATTCTGTTGTAGATGGAATTTGGTAGAGCAAGTATTAAATTCGACTTGGCCTGATTGTCAGCTTGGTATCTCAGAAGTTCATCAGCATCATATTCTATCAGGGATTTTTCTACTTCAGTGACTGGAGTGTTACCAACAGCTGGTATCACTTTCCTTGGCTTAACCATGGGACCTTCAGTCAAAGCTTTCATCATATTTTCACCATTTGATTGTCTTTCGATGAAATTAACAAACCGGTCCTGCCATTGTTCAAATTCGTTCTCATTAATCAGAACAGGTGGACGAGTTTCAAATCCCAACGACATCATGAGATCGTTCTTGTAAAGTTGAGCTTGTAGAGACATATTGAAGAAATCTGGAATTCAGAAAAAAAATGACTAAGTGTTGATGACCCGCAATACTAAGAAATGCGTATTAAGAGAAAATCGGGTCCTTGATGACCCGTACAACCAAGAAATGCGTGTCCAGAAAGATACTCGAAGCTTTCCTTAGAGAAATGCGTGTTCAAGAATGCGCATCCAAGAGAAATGCGCGTCTAGAGTGATCCGCACTTGTAGAAACGCGTATTAAGGCTGACACGCACTTGTAAAAACGCGTATTAAGGCTGACACGCACTTATAGAAACGCGTGCTAAGGCTGACACGAACTTGTAGAAACGCGTGTTAAAGCTGACACGCACTTGTAGAAACACGTGTTAAAGCTGACACGCACTTGTAGAAACGCGTTTCCAAAGAATCAACAACCTGAGAAAAACACTATCACTCAAAAGTTAGTTTCATACGATTTTAAGAACAATACACATACTAATAAGATGAATGACCCGCATTTCATATGAATGACCCGCATTTCAGCAAACAACAATAAATCTGCTAATTTGATCAAAACAATGAAATTAAGTACAAACAAATTGTACAGAATTGAACGAAAACACTATTTTCATACTATTCAATTAACAATTTCGATCAAAACACTCTAAAACTCAAAAACTCACATAGACCAGACAACATAACACGTCTTTTTCAGATTATATTCAAACTCAAAACCGAAGCACCAAATCACGTTTTTATGCAAATCAACAAGAAACAAACCAGATCGACTATATAAAACGCATCTAAAAACATCAATTTCAAAACAATTCAATCACAAAACAGAGTGAAATTGATGAAAATCCAGAAAACGAGAATTTTCTTGAAAAACAAAAAAATTCGATCAAATTTTCTGAGTTAAACACACAAATCAGTAGCAATTACACTAAATCTCAATCCTCTCAAGATCTTGGAGGCTCTGATACCAATTGATGAGCCAAGATCACAAGATCGTAGAGAGAGAATCTAGAGAGAGAAAGTGTGTTATTGAAAGTAACAGTATATTCAGATCAAACAGTGTATGTTCATTACAAAACAAATAAGCCATGGGGACTTAAATAACCCAAGGCACTAACAAAACAGATAACACTAAGAAAACAGTAAAATAAATACAATGATTACTATAAAACTGATCTAACAAACTTTATCAGTTAAAGCTCATATACAAATGTTAGATGAATGTATGCTCATAAAATATAATCAAGAAGAATTAAGCATTTAAAACATTTGAAGTATTTTCAAACAAGTATATTGAATGAATAGATATGATTGTAAAAGACTTGTTTGAAAATCTAACATTGTATGAAAATGATCATAAATGAAATGATATAGCAATTAAGGCTTATGGTAAAAAATAATAGATATTGTCCATATGAAACAAAAATATTGACTTTCTTAAAATGAACGCTTCGAAATGAAATGACGCTCAAAATACATTGAAGTACAAGCGGGGTGTCTTACCATCGAAAATATGGTTAAATATGAGACATGGTAAGAACAATTTGAACAAGAAATCAAACCGGTGTGTGTGAATACTTGAAAGTATATAGAAAAGAAAATACGCAAGTATTTATCTTTGGAAACACACGATTTGTAAACTTTGAAGCACAAAAATAAAAATGAAAACATTTAAAATCACACTTCCAATTCATGAAATATGTTTAAGAATCGGGAAGTGGTTTGAACATTTAAGAACATGTTTTCTATGATTGAAAGTTGTCCTTCTTTCAACCATATATGAGATTAAGATAAGAATTTTAAACCTTTTCGCTTTGTCTTGAATCTCATGAAGTCGGCTGAAGTCATAAAGATATGATCTTGATAGCTTCCTCTCATTCTGCACAAGTCTCAAAGTCATGTCAAAACAAATTTTATTCACAAAGTTTATTCAAATGTAAATGACATAAAGCAGTAAAACGATTAAAGTACGAGTTCGGATCTGAAATAATCAGAAATCATAATCTTTTACTCCCCCTGAAATCATGCATTTAAAATTTATCAGTGAAAAAGCACATGATAGAGATCTACAATTCTGTTTTGAGTTATAGTTCGTCATATCTATCCAATGCATAAATTTCAGAAAAGTATGTACTCCCCCTTGAAGGTTGATTTCCTCATTGAGTATCGGTGTACATCCTCATATCAGCCCAGGAGTAACATCTTTCATCGTTAAAGTACGAGTCCTAAACTTTTGTGTTTAGAAGTCAAACTCCGTTGAAGTACGGTTCCTAAGCTGATTTACTTAGAAGCCTCAGTTCTATTACTCCCCCTTGACTGTAGATGCCTGTAACACAAATTCACTTTTCGGCTTTGGTACCCACTAGTATTTGGGTCCATGTGTGTTAGTTGCAGTTCGAATGGGAGTAACTGAGTAAGAGCCATACCAGAAATGATCACTTGTTTTGTGAACATGATCATGTGTACAACAGTAAGAACAGTAATATTTTTTACCTGATATCCTGACTAAGTGATCTCTCGTGTATATATGATCAGGTTTACATTTTAGCACATTGTTCTTCTTGGCTTTAGTCTCAAGTACACATGTTTTACCTTTCAGCTCATCTTTCTTTCCATATTTCTTTTCTTCTTCAACTGGTTTCACTCTCCATACCAGTTTCTCTTCTTTATATCTCCTTCTTCTCCTGTGTGTACCTGAACCATCTATTTTCCAATAATAGAAAATGTTAGTTGTACGAATCTGATCAGAAGATTTAATTGACCTATTTGTAGAAAAAGTTTGCTGATGTGAGCTTGATGCTGGCTTGTTAGAGCCAATTGAACTATTTCTAGGTGAGTGGATTTTTGACTCTGGAGTCGTTTTCTTAGTCACCACCACCTTGGAAACAATCTTTTCAAGCTCTTTAACCTTTGACGAATAACTGTCTCTTTTTTTAACAAGCAGGTCAATCTTCATCTCGAATTCAGACTTCGTTTTCTGCTCTTTAAGCATACTTTCTGATAGTTCAGATAACTTGTCAGTCAGCTTTTTGATTTCTTCCTCAAAAATATTTCTTTCTTCTTCAAAGTCTTTTTCCACATTCTTTCGTCCATTATATATCTCTTTAAATAATCCAACATTCTTTTGTTCTATAAACTTCTTCTCCTTGTCAAACTTTTCTCTTTCCAAAATGACCACTTTCTCAAAATCTGAAATTTGTTGAGAAAGCTTAATGCATTTCAGCTCAACTACCTTCTTCTCGTCAGCACATTTTCTGGAAAACTCAGAGAATTTCTTAGCAAACTCTTTCTTTTCTTTATCAAAAATTGATCTTTCTTCAACAATTTGCAATTTTAATTCAAAGATCTTCTTTTCATTAGCACACCCTGTTTGCTGAAACTTGACAATGTGATCTTCTAATTCTGAGATCTTGTTCTTTAACTCAGTGTTTTCAGCTTCCAAAAACAAGATCTTTTCATTATCAATCCCAGAAGTCTGTTTCAGAAGATTTTCATTAATAGTCTTTAAAGCACTAACTTCTTCTCTCAGAATCTTCCTTTCATCATTGTATTTCTTTGATCTCTTTGAGTAGTAGTCAACTGAGGAAGCAAGATTTTTGTTCTCTAATTTGAGCTTTTCAATCTTCTTTTCATCATCATCAGAAAAAATATCCCATCTTGAATTATCTGTTACAAAAAGAACTTGAACTTGATCGTTAATCCAAATGAAATCTCAAAAATACAGAAAAACTTGAAATAAAAATTTAGAAATTTTGATCACAAAAAGAACTATGTCCCCCTCCGTAGACTTAGCACGGGGGTCCCGCTACCCGGTTAGTGGGTGGGGTCAAGGGGCAGCGCCCCTAGAGAAAAAATTTTCACACTTAAAGAGCATATTGCAGTTTTGAAAAATTTGACTAAGTATGAAAAAGACACTGTTTGCGCTAAAGTTGCTCACGCAAGATGGTAGTTTGCTTGATGTGTAGCTAGAGCAAATCAAACTTTGCGCGATGCTAGGCTGACGCAAACCAAGCTTTGCGCGACGCGAGGCTGACGCAAACCATGCTTTGCGTGTCTTGAGGGTGGCGCAAATCAAGCTTTGCGTGATGTGAGACTGACGCAACCCACACTTCACGTGTCCTTTAGTTGACGTAAACTATACTTCGCGTGTCCTGTAGCTGACGCAAACTATACTTTGCGCGACACGTAGATGACACAAACCAGCTCTTTGCGTGACACTTAGTGAATTTGGCGAGTAACTCTTGAGGATCTGATGCAAACCACTGATGAACACGCGCAAACCGTGAAGAACTCGCGCAAACTTTAGATCTAGCGCAAACCGACTGTTTCAATCAAATCTGAACGAAAACTCAATCTAGACTTTGAATTTCAATTTGAAAATTTGACAAGATGTTCGATTTCACAACTCGAACAGATTACTACACTTTATTTTGACAAACAAACACAAATTTAACCAAATTGACTCAAACACAGTGCGTAGAACTCGTGACTTACAAACTCAACAAAATCCAAAAATTCTAGAAAATTACAGTGCAATTGATGAATTAATGTATACAAACTTGATCGATTATGCTTTTCTAACATAACCTAATCAAAAACTACTCCAAAAACACACTAAAATTCGAAATGAGATCTAGACTTGAAGAACACAATGTCGACTTTGTTTTCTTGATTCGATTTCAAATTGGATCTGCTCTGATACCAATTGTTATTGCCAGATTCTAGTTTCTAAACACAATTAATCAAACAAACACAAACAAGAATTCAATTACCTGTTTGATTTCACTTTCAAATTCTAAGATTACAAACTTTCTCTCTATCTACAATACTCTCTCAATCTGAATCGTACGTTCTCTGTTAGTTCTCCTACTTCTTCTAAAAACAGATACAACTAATAACAAGGAAACAAAATACAATATGTTGATTTTGACTTTTATTACAAAATGACTTTGACTTTGATAAGAGTTGACTTTCTCAGCTTTGAACTTCGTACACTTTGACCTTCAGTCTTCTTGATCTTGTATCCAACAGATTTAAGCTCTAACAAATATTGACAGAGCCAAATAAATCCATATGCAAGAGTTGAAGAGGACTTATCACTGAGGAAACTTGTTTTGATTTGAAACTAGCTTTAGTCTGCTTTCCTTTTTCACATGCTGAACAAAGAGATTCTTTGGCATATGAGTGCTGAGGAAGACCGGAGACTAGTTCCTTTGAGGAGAGAGAATTCAGTGTCTTGAAGTTAAGATGAGATAGACTTTTGTGCCATAACCTGTTGACATTTGAGGAGGCCTTAGAGAGAAAACATAGATTTTCAGTGGTAGTAGAGTCCATATCTATTACATAGACATTTTCCATACGATAACCACTAAGAGCGAGCTTTCCTTTTTCATTCATCACTGTACATGCTTTCTTACAAAACCGAACTTTGTAGTCTTTGTCACATAGCTGACTGATGCTTAGAAGTTTATGCTTCAGTCCATCTACATTAGCGACTCTTCTGAAAGTAGTTGTTCCATTGTTGAGAACACCAAACCCTCTCGTATAGCCTTTTCCATTTCCACCAAAGGTCACCGAGGGACCTTTCTCTTTCTTGTATTCAGTGAGCATGTCTTTTTGTCCAGTCATGTGTCTAGAACATCTACTATCTAAATACCAGATGCCCTTCGATCCCAGCAAACAAAAGGAAGATTAATTTTTGATTGGTACCCACTTTTTAATGGGTCCAACAGTGTTAGTGGAGATGGAAGGTTCAACAATCTTCACGACATTTGAAGATTCAGCTTTAGTGGTATCCTTCACTTTGGTTATTTGATTAACATTTGTGGTATTTTCACCTTAGCGGATTTCTCAGCTTTGGTGACCTTCTTAGCCTTGGAGGTAATCATCTTCACTTTAGCTGTCTTTTCAGCTTTTTGTGGCAACAGGAAATTTCCTAGCAATATGGTCAGTAAGTCCACAGTGATAGCATTTTCTATAGATGAATTTTTCCTTGTGACTATGAACAGTAGAGTTAGAAAACTTGAGATGAGCAGGGCCAACTCCAAGAATGCCCATAGCATAAGATCTTGGAGGAACTTTCAGTTCTTCAGGTTTCTTTGGCTTAATATCAATATTCAGCTTTGTAGTTGATCTCTGAGAAGTATCAGTGATTTTAGTTCCAAAGCTGGAATATTGACTTACTGAAGGTTTGGAAAGGACTTTCAGTTCTGCTTTCTTGGTAGCCTTCTGAGGATAAGAAATGGATTTCTCTTTATCAGCGAGCTTAGAGCTTTTTGATAAGTCCTCAAGAATAGGATTGGAAGATGAAGAACAATGAGTAGAAGAAGTGTTGGATCCCAGATTTACCAATCTTATAACAATGATATATAAACAAACAATAGTAATAACAACAACGAAAGCAATATTGTTTAAATGTCAAAGTAGATTCAATATCACAGTTTATGTAAGAAGATATCCGATGATGTAAATGTGACCCAGTTTATACTAGCATTATGAATAGCACAGATTAACAAACAGATTATTATTGACTAATCACACAATTTCAACGTGGTCATAGATCTAACAAAGTGCTACAAGTCTTACGTTCACTGTGTGTTACTGTTTGTTCTTACCAATCTCTATTGAAGTCTGATGTGTGCGTTAGTGTCTACAGAATACAAAAGAACTAAAACTATTTATACTAAGTCAACTTAAGTTGACTTTACAACCAAACACTTAAACTATCAAACTAATACAGAATAGACCCTCACTTTTAATCTTGAATACACTATCAATCTAACAATCTCCCCCTTTGGATTCAAGATTAAAATTTTTTTTGACAAAAATATTCATGTCTTCTTATCTACACAAATATCTTTAGCAAATGATCTTTATCAACTTTAAACATTGAAATCTTGAAAGCTTTGACATCTTTAGCACAATCTTCATTTTCTTTAGCACAACAAACTTTAATCATCTTTTTCAATCAATCAAGTCTTCAAACATTAACTAACTTTGACTTTGAAACCACTTGATTCAAACAACCATTAACTTCAATCTCTCCCTTTACAACAATCGTTTCTTCATCTTTCAATCCTGACATTGAAAATCATCTGTCACTCTTTCTTGATACAAATTTTAATCATCTGATCTTGAACTCTGATTTATCTCCCCAATTCTGATATAAACTGTTAGTGTATTAATTGTATCCAAGGTTTAATAGGAAAAGTCAAGCATGTAAAGTCAACAAAGTGTAAGTCAAAGAGTGAAAAGTCAATCTTAGAGTTTGTATAGGTTTAATCTTGTGTGAGTTTATCTTAGGTATAAATAGACTTTAGCCTTATGCTTTGTAAGAGTAGTAAGAACCTTTTGATACTTTCTCTCTCTACTCTCTATCTAGTTCTTGATTGTCAAATCTTGTTTGATTGAGATTGTAGATTGTGCTTGATTTGAATCTGGATTTAACATTTTCATAAACTTTTCATCTGAACTTGAACTTTGATACATCTCCCCCTTTTGATGAATTATGATAATCAAAATCATCAAAACTCTTCAAGTTTAGATCTGTCTGTTGAACATCTCCCCCAAATGAACAAGTAAGCATAGTCTTCATGATCTCTCCCTTTGACAATAAATGAACAATCTCCATCCAATGAATGTTAAGAGAATCGTTCATCTGACCTGAATGAGCCGTCAATTCATGATAGTATTCATCTGAATCTTTTCAAATTCAAACAAATTTTGAGTTGTAACCCTGAATCAACATATGAAACAGTTAGGAATGCCTGTCAGTAGCACAAAGCCACTATGTACAACGAATGTACAATTTAAGGAGCTTGAAGTGACGTTCACTCCCCAGAACTTCCATCCAATCATCGAAAGAATTAAGTACAATGATTGTGTTTCATAAGGCTCAAAGTATGTAAACCATTGAGACAATAATGGTTATACATAGACTCAATGTGCATGATAAAGGGTCGAAGGTGGGACAAATTTCCTTCTTTTTCAATATCAGTATCTTCCAAGTGAAGAACTAATAGATTATGTGTTGCTTCCCCAGAAAATGTAAAACATTCTCTTTTTAAGAAAAGAATGAGTAGCTGGTGGGGTTGTAGACAAGAGATGGCATGGGCTCGCTGCCTTTTTGAATGATGGTCACCAAAGAATGTAAACCAATCAGTAATGTGGCTGACCGGCTCAGAAAGAAGTTTAGTGCAGAGTCTCATATTCTTTTACTCTGTTCTCTCACCCTCTGTCTTTTAAACATTTAAGCTCACATCTAACCAATCTCTCAATTTCATTTTACGTCTTCGCACACCAACACTCAATCTTTTGACCCCTCTCCCCTCAATCACTCAGGGAATACTTCCTGGGTAGGAAACACTGGTTATCGTGAATACATGGAAGTTCGGTTAAGTTCTCACACTGAATCCCATGTATTTTCCTAAAAGCATGTATCTCAATGATTTTCTTGACAGTTTAAGCACAAGAAATCATTTGCAAATATGTGTATGTTTATTAAGAATCAAAATGAAATTTGAGCATTTTAAACATTTAAGATTTCTCAAAACTTTTTATATGAATGAATAATCATGAATGAATAGAAATGTTTTGAGAATCTGACAATGATTAAGATCAGATCAAATTATCATGAAGAAAATTAATAAGGGAAATCAAAGGCGTAAGATGTTTATATGAACAAAATATAAACATATTTTCAATAAAAGCACATATAATGATGAAATGACGTTTGATTCAAACAACATTGAATACAACCCGGAGTATTACCATAGAAAGATTAAACATTTGATACATGGTAATAACAAGTTCAATAAAAATGTACTGAATCGATGTGTGTATGAATAATTGACAGTATATAGATATGAAAATTACACAAGTATTTGTCATTAGAAACACATGGTCAGATAGTCATTAAAGTATCCAAAATAAAATCAGTTAAAGTCACACTTCTCAATTCATGAAAACATTTTAAGAATGTGAAGTGCTTTGAACATTTAAGAAAACATTTTTCATAAGTGAAAGTTGTTCATCTTTCAACAAGTGATAGAGTATAAGGATTAGACATATATACCTTTAGATCAAAATCCTTAACTCCCCTTGAAATGAATATTTTCAGTTAAGTATCCTTGACAAAAACACAGATATCCTCCCCCTCGATACCTGGAAAAATTCAAGTTATTAGAAAAATATAACAATGAAAGTACAGTTAGCTAATATCTCCTCCCCCTAAAAGATATAGCAGTGTAAAACTGAAACTCCCCCTCAAATTAAAAAACTTCTTAAACAGAAATGATCTTGAAAGAATTCATCAGAAGAAAAACATTTGAATACGGGTTCTGAACTGTAACTTTCAGAAGCCATGATTACTTATTCTCCAGTAAGAATAGTAATGTTCATTTTTACCAATGAAGAACGGGTTCTGATATGATGTAACCAGAAGCCATTGTCACACGAAAAATAACCTGCAAATTAAAAGATTTTGGTAATCATTTGAAAAATGATTTCGCCTTTGTCAGTAAATGATGAATAATAGACATTGTTCATAATTTCCATGACATAAACCATTAAAGCACAAAGCAAGATATACTCCCCCTTGAATCATGTAGTGGCATTTAACATACCCAGTTTGCTAACTAGAAAGGTAAACCTTTTTTCATCCAATGGCTTGGTGAAAAGATCAACTAACTGGTAGTCAGTTTGCACGAAGTGCTTCTCTATATCACCCTTCTCCATATGATCCTTGATGAAATGATATCTCACATCGATATGTTTTGTCTTTGAGTGTTGCAATGGATTAGCTGTTATATCTACCGCGCTCTTTGAATCGCAATAGATAGGAACTCGTTGGTTGGAATATCCAAAATCCTTTAATTGTGTCCACATCCAAAGGACTTGTGAACAACAGCTCGCAGCGGCTACATATTCAGCCTCAGCGGTAGATGTGGATACACAATTCTGTTTCTTTGACGTCCAGCTTACCAACTTGTCAGCTAAAAATTGACATGAGCCGGAGGTGCTACGATCCAGCTTACACCCTGCATGGTCAGCATCTGTGTATGCAGTTAGATCAAAACTCGAACCCTTAGGATACTAAAGGCCTAACTCGGGAGTGCCTTTGTGGTACATAAGTATTCATTTTATAGCGACTATATGTGATTCCTTCGGGTTAGCTTGATACCTAACACAGAAACATGTGGCAAACATAATATCCGGTCTACTTGCTGTTAAGTACAGTAATGAACCAATTATGCTACGGTACATCTTTAGATCTACTGATTTACCAGATAAATCAGCATCTATAGTGTACCCGTTGCCATCGGTGTTTTCATCACGAAACTTTCAGGCATGTTAAAATTTTTCAAGATATCTCTGATATATTTTGACTGGTTAATGAAAATGCCTTCGGGGAACTGCTTTACTTGAAGAACAAGAAAGAAAGTCAGTTCTCCCATCATCAACATTTCAAATCGAGATTCCATGATTTTTGAAACGTTTTTACAAAATTTAGGATTTGTAGAACCGAAAATAATGTCATCCACATAGATCTGAATTTGGATCATATCCTCACCTTTATTCTTCAGAAAGAGAGTAGTATTGATAGTTCCTTTCTTAAAACCTGAAGCGAGTAGAAATTGGGTTAACGTTTCATACCAAGATCTCGGTGTCTGTTTGAGTCCGTATAAAGCCTTGTCTAGTACATAGACATAATCCGGGTGTTTTCGATCAATAAAGACTTCGGGTTGAGCAACGTAAACTTCTTCATGCAAAATCCCATTCAACAAAGTAGATTTTACGTCCATTTGATATACCGTAAAATTCTTGTGGGCTGCGTATGAAAGAAATATCCGAATAGCTTCAATCCTTGCAACAGGAGCAAATGTCTCATCATACTCAATCCCCTCCTATTGACAATACCCTTTTGCAATAAGGCGAGCTTTATTTCGAACCACAACTCCTGCTTCATCTCTCTTATTTCTGAAGACCCACTTTGTACAAATTACAAATTTTCCTTCTGGAAGTGGGATAAGTCGCCATACCTTGTTCCGCTCAAATTGTTGAAGCTCATCTTGCATAGCTAATATCCAATAAGTATCACGCAAAGCTTCCGATGCTTTCTTCGGCTCAAGGGAACTAAGGAAACTCGAGTAAAGACAAAAATTTGCAGATGCCACCCGCGTTTTCACTCCACCGTGGATATCACCGATTATGTTATGTAGGGGATGATCTCGTGTCCATGTAGTAGTACTTGGAAGTGGTTGAACAGAAATCTGCATGTTATCTTCATCATATTCATCATATATAACAGGCTCAACCTCTGATGTACTCGGGACATCTTTTTCGTTTATTTCTGACTGATGTAATTCTGGAACAGCAGAAGAAGTACTCGGTACTTCTTTTCCAAAAACTGTATCTGCAGAAGTAGAAGTCAAATTAGTATCATCAGAAAGAACAGGTGTAATTATACCTGAAGAGGTTGATGTTGTGACATTCTCAGAAGGTCCTAAAATAGCTTCATTTGTATTTTGAACCTCTGAAGTTGATGCGGATAGGTTTAATTTGTCAAAATCTGCACATATATCCAAAAATGCATCAAAGAATAATAAATCTAACTCAGATGTTATAGATTGTGAGTCAGAAAACTTAGTTTGTGATGATTCGGGTTTTATTCCGTCTTGAATAGAAGCCTTATGTTTTGGCTTAAGTTCTGAACTGCAGTGTTCAGAAGTCAATGTAGATGTTTCATCGAAAGACACATTCATACTCTCCACGATAGTCTTGGTTCTTCTGTTGTAGACCCGATAGGCTTTTGACGTCAAGGAATATCCAATAAAGTAGCCTTCGTCTGCCTTCTTGTCAAATATCCCAAGATTATCACGGTCATTGATAATATAACACCTACAACCAAAAACACGAAGAAATTTAATATTCGGTTTTCACTTATTTATAAGGTCATATGCTGTATTTTTATGTATTTTTATCACAATGGTACGGGTTTGAGTGAAACATGCAGTAGCTACGGCTTCAGCCCACAGATACAATGGAAGACCAGAATAAGCTAGCATCGTTCTTCCTGCCTCAACCATAGTTCAATTTTTCCTTTCAACTACGCCGTTTTGTTGAGGAGTATAGGCAGCAGAAAAATTGTGAGAGATCCCGACTGATACAAGATAACTCTAATGAGTTGAATTCTTAAATTCTAGCAACTGAAGTCGAACCTGGATCTTCTTAAGAAAAGCAACAATGAGCTCTGGTGCATCTGATTTGTTTCGCAGAAATTCCAACCATGTGTATCTGGAGTACTCATCTGTCATCACTAGAACAAACTTCTTTCCATTGATAGACTGAGTTCTCATAGGGCCGCAAAGATCCATATGTATAAGCTCAAGAGGTGTTGAGGAAGAGAATTCTCTCTTTGCTTTATGTGAACTACGTTTCATTTTTCCCATCTCACAGGCGGGGTAAAGTGAATTCTTCTCAAACCTCAATTCTGAAAGACCCTTGACTATTCCATGTCTCGCCAATTGATTTATCGCTTGAAAATTTTGATGAAACAGGCGCCGATTCCAAATCCAAATTTCAAATTTTGAGGCTTTGGCAATTAGACAGACAAGTCTAGTTGCAGAAAGTGTTGGAAAATGCATTGCATATCAATTTCCATGTCGCTCATCTTTGATAATGTCACAACCGTCCTTATCTTCAATGAAACAACCATCTTTAGTGAACCGAACTTGAAATTTACCATCGCAAAATAAACTAGTGCTGAAAAGATTATGATCAAGACCATCTACGAACAATACTTTCTTGATAGTTACGATGCCATTTGTTAATGAACCGTGTCCTCGAATGAATCCAGTAAGCTCAGAATTTGCAAAACTCACTGTTCCAGCAGGTTCCTCAACATAGTTGTGTAGATGATGCTTAAATCTAGTCATGTGGCGCGAGCATCCTGAATCTATATACCACAGATGTGAGGCCTGCAAAATAACAAATCACTTCTTCTTAGGTACCCATATCCAGATGGGTCCTTTTTGGTTAGCGTTTTGCAATTTACATAAATCATATACCTTAGCCTTGATTCTCCACTCATAACGAGGCTTCGGTATCCATTTCCAAACCATTTATTCATTAAGCTCATTAAACTTCTGATTTCTAGAAAGATAATCATTCTTAACATGAAATACTTTCGCATGTTGTGTCGAAGATTTAAAAACAGATTTAGCCCAAGATGCTTTTCCAGAAACTTTAGACTTAGGAGGAATGGTGTGAAGTTTAAACGAGCTATCATGACAGTGTTTGCAAATAAAGTTCTTATGAGCAAATGTCAATAGTTTTGATTTATCACTATGAATACAAACATTCATACACTGTTGACATTTCAAATCGTTTGAACTTGTACATTTCAAACTAACACTATCAATGACAGTATATTTATTTTCAACAACTTTATTTTCACACTTCTCCTTTATTATTCTGCCTTTTCAAATCTGAAACAAGAAATGAAATCTTGTCAGTTTTCTTCTTAGAAGATGATTTTGACTTTTAAGTACCAGAAGCTTCACCTTTTTCAAAGATACTCGGAGGATATTCAGGAGTGTTAAGTCTGATTTTATAGTAATCATTGTATTTATAGGTTTGGTCTTATACTGTACTTAGATAGGTTTTATCTGTTGTATCTGACCAGGGTATTTAAGTCCCTTTGGTCCTTGTTCCTTGTAAGAACTTCACGCACATCAATCATAGTTTACACTTTGCGCCTTGAACTCTCTCTCTCTCTCTCTCACTCTACTTTCTCTCTATAGGATTTCGAGATCTTGGACTCACAATTGGTATCAGAGCCAATCTAGATCTTGAGAGAATTGAGAGAATCGTTTTTCGTATCTGAATTTGTAGTTTAATTCAAAATTTTGATTGATTTTCTTAAATTTTTTCAAGAAAATCTCGTTTTTGAACGAATTCTTGTGAAAATTGGTTTGTTGGATTCGATTTTGATTGATATACACTTTTAATTCACATCGTTTTTCAAGAAATTCAAGTTTTGATTGTCCATTTTGAAATTCTAAATGTTTCTGAAAACTCATTTTTTTCGGTTCTGTTGAGTATACGAATTCTTTGTTTTGTGGTTTTTATCGAAAAGTTTGGTTGAAAAGTGTTAAAATCTGTTTTTCGATCAAATTTGTGTGAAAAAGCTTTATCAATTTCATGGATATAATCGATTTTGGTGATTTTTACTGTTTTTCAGGTGGTTTGCGCTAGATCTATACTTTGCGCAAGTTCATATGAGTTTGTGCTAGTTCTTCTTAATCTTGTCTTAGTGTTTTTCAGGTTATTTAAATTCAGATCTCTTCTCACGCGAAGTTCACTTTGCGTATTCCTCTGCTCACGCAAACTCCTTGTTTGCGTCATATTCAGATTGCACAAAGTACAGTTTGCGTTTCTAGCCTATCAAGCAAAGTCTGATTCTCTTCATCAACTCATCACGCAAAGCTACTTTGCGTCTCCTTCTGTTCGCGAGAAGTTTTGTTTGCGTCACAAGCTTCTAACTCAAAGTTCAGTTTGCACCTTCAGTTGCTCACGCAAAGAGTGATTTGCGCTTTCTGTTACTCACGCAAATCTAGGTTTGTGTCTCCAGCATCTAACGAAAAGTTTAAGTTTGCGTCTTGCTTTTCTAACGCAAAGCCTAGTTTGCGCTTCTTGCCTCTCACGCAAACCTCAAGTTTGCGCCAGTTCTCTGTCCAGACTTCGAATTTTTCTAAGTTTCTGAAATATGGATTCCGTGAAGTTTGCTTTCCATGCTCAGTTTTACAAGAGTGATCTGATGATGCAATTAGGCACAAAAACTCGTCCTCCAGTTCTAGTTGACGAAAATGAATTCACTCAATGGCAAGATAGGTTCCTAAACTTCATCGAGCGTCAAGCTAATGGAGATAACATGATGAAATCTCTAACTGAAGGATCTTTCATAAAGCCTAATAAAGAGACTCCTGCAACAACTGAAGAGGCTTTGTGAATGAAAGCTGATCGAGAATTAAAAGCTAATCGGATGTTAGCTTTACCAAACTCTGTCTACAACCGGGTTGATCATTGCAAGGATTATCCAAATCTTTTGTGGGCACAATTGGAAAAGATCATGCTTGGTTCATCAGTCGCAACTCAACTCCGCCATACACGTTATATGAACAATTTTGAGGAGTTTAAAGCCAAAGAATCTGAGTCTCTAAAGAGTGTTTTCGACAAATTCTGTACAGTGCTGAATGATCTGCAAAAGTTAAATGTGAACAAGATAGAGCTTGAGACAAATCTGAAGTTTCTCAATGCTCTTCAGCCTGAATGGAATAAATCTTGTCACAGACTGAGGAACGATGTTCGGATTTCTACTATGCAGATTCAGGAATTATATGAGATTCTAATGACTAATGAGAGCTTCATGCTAGAGAAGAAAGCCAAACTAGAGAAGAAGAACAAAAAGTCAGTGGACCCGATTGCTCTCATCACAAAACAACTGGAAGAACAAGCATTGTCTGAAAATGCTTACAACGGGTCAACTGATGATGATGGTGAGATACTGCAGAAAGCAATGATCCTTCTCTCACAGCATTATCAGAAAAAGTTCCAACCACGTTCGAGTTCCAACACTTCTCGCTTCACTTCTGGTTCAAGAGTCAAAGTGCCCGAGCCAAAGACTATTGCCTGCTATAACTGTGGAAAGTGAAGAAAGTTAGGGACTCAACTTACTATCGAAAGAAACTGGAACTGGCAGAGAAAAGAGAGAATGGAACTTCTCTTCTTGCTGAAGAATAATTCTGGATGGATCACTCCGACGATGAAGCTGTAAATGTAGAGATCGCTCAGATGTGCTTTGTTGGAGATGATCAGTCAGATGATGATTCTGACACTGATGAAGACGAGGTAGTTTCTGATTTTGATTACACTTTCATTTCTTCTCAGATGGATATTATAATTACTGCTTTACATGATTTTCGTTTAAAGTTATTATCTGAAAAGAACTTTAATGCTGAAAAGTCAGATTTCATTGACAAATTGAAGATTTCTTTGAAAGATGAAAAATCTATTTTGTAAAATACAAAAGACATCTTTCAAAGAAAATTGGATGATTTGGAAAATTCAAATAAGACTTATCTTGAATCTTTGTCTGAAATGACCATTTTAAAAGACAATCTTTCGGATAAAATAAATAAATTAGAAGAAAAGTTATTTCGAAGAAATCAATCTGAGCAAACAATTTTTATGAATAAGCCAAGGAGTGAGGAAGCTTTAAAAGAAAAATGGGGACTTGGTTTTAAAAATCCACATTGTTTAAACAATGCGATTGAAAAATCCCTACTTTATATAAATATGATTATCTAACTCTTGCTCATTATGCTCCTCAATTTAAAATTGATTGGATGAATGAAAAGCATGTATTAGAAATCGAAAATGAGAAAAGAATGAAAAACACTCACAAGGAAATTTCTTTTGTTTATACGTTTGAAAATGCAAAATATTTCCTGACAAATCAAAAAGAGGCAGAAAAGGTTGAAATGATATATCTCCCGTCAAGTCTTCAGTATCTGATGATTTTGTTGATATTTTTGCCAATAAATCTTATAAGGAAAATATTTCTCCAATCATCTATGATTCGAAGAAATATACTCCTCCTTTAATTTTAGAAAACAAAATCATTGATCTTGAAGATAAGATGGAAGATCAAAACATTTTAAAAGATATGGAATCTGATATTATTCTTTCTTTCTTGACTTCTTGTCTTGAAGAAAATTTATTTTCTCAAAAACAAGATTCTATTTCTAGTATTTTTTCTGATTGTCAAGTAAATAAAAAGGAAGTTTCTAAATCTGATATATTTTCTCAAAATAATTCAGACTCCGAGGTAAGTTCAGATTTATTGTCTAATCAGATTGGTTGTTTAGGTAAAATTATTTCTTCTGATTTAAATATTAATTCGGAAATTCTTGATGAATCTTTTACGCTAAATGATCAGTATTATAAACCTAAACGTAAAAGAAGACGGTCAAAGAAGTCGAAGAAACAAGATAATGTCATTTATGACAGTTCTAATTCTTCAGATTCTAATCTTTCAGATAAGACTTTGAGCAAGTCAAAGAAGCAGATTTGGAGAGCGAAGTGGTTATCTGATGAATCTCAGATTGATGGGGATAGATGTATAGACAAACGTTATAAAAGTGATTCATTTGCTACTTGTAATAAAATTTCAAAATACTCTAGAAAGCAAATGATTCGAATTTCCAAACATGTCTCATCTTCTTCCTCTGATTCTAGTTCAGATGATTATGCTTTGTATTCATCTGATGACTATGCTTATTTTTCTGATGATCTTTCTCATGCTTTAACTGTAAAATCTAACAAATATATCCCCATACAAACTGCAACTAACAAACATGGGCCCGAATTCAAATGGGTACCAAAATCTCAATCTGATTCAAAGTTGCAGGCACCACATGTTAAGGGGGAGTAAGAGAAAAATGGCTTTTGAACACACAGTTCAAGACCCGCACCTCAATGTCAAAATTTTGGCTTCTGAGTATTTCAGCTCAGAACCCGTGCTTTAAAGACATTGACTTCTAGACATGTCAGTCTAGGACTCATTCTTCAATGTTTTAAGCTTCTGACTAATGATAAACTGTGAGTACATCTACTTTTATTCAGCTACATTTATCTCTAATAATGATGTTGTTCCAGTTTTCTCAAATGTTTTTAAAGAATCTGAGCAATTTTATTCAAATCTTGATTTTGTTCAACCTAATTTTTTACAAATGAGTCACAAATTTCATTTTTACATTATGTGGAAGATGATATTATTGAATTATATTTTGTTTCAACTAAATATAAAATTGTCGATCAAATATTTCTATTTTTAAATCTCGGCATGTTGTTTTAAAAGTTTAAATCTTTACAAATTTTATTCTATAAAGTAAAAGTTTTACAATTTTTTCTTTCTTTTGGATAAAATGTGTGTCTAGGATAAATTTTCAAGTTGCTTTGTTTATATCAAAGTTTTATATGTTCAACTTTCAAGTCTAACAAAAGTCGAAAAGTCAGAAACATGTTTGTAGCTTTTGATATTGCTTTAAAGTTGTGTGATTCGGAATATTTATAGTTTACAATGCTTAGAAAACCTAAAAAGTTGGAATTTTGGATCGTAATGAAAATATGGGCTAAGCACTTAGACGTAAAACCTTGTGGTTGATATAATTATTAAATTCTTATAAATCAGAAATCTCTAAGTTTAAAAGTTTGTACCTGTGACCTTTCTGGTTTGGGAAAGTAAGTTCTGTGGGATGCTTGTCATCTGGTCCCCTAAGGTCAATTGATCTAGGAGTGATTGAACCCCAATCCTTCAATAAAATCAGATCGAAAGTCATGTTCGACTGGTATGAATGGGTTTAGGATATGTCGATGTAGCCTTTCTGATCTGGGAAAGTAAGTTCTAAGGCGTGCTTGACACCTAGTCCCCTAAGGCCAACTGGTCTGGGAGCGGCTGACCCAAATCCTCCAATAAGGTCAGATAGAAAGTTACGTTTACGACATGTTCTTTACTTAATAAACTTGTTGATTCAAAAGATGCCAATGTGCACAAGCTTAAAAGATGCCAAAGAGCACACTCATGTAAAGATGCCTTAGAGCACAATGCTAAAAAGATGACAATGAGCACACATCTCATGATACTTGGTGATATGTTTGAGTTGTAATAAACTTGTAAATTTGTGAAAATCTGAATTTTTGATGGATTAGTGTGAATACATGCAAAGTTCTCTATTATATTTTTAGAATTTCATTTTCTTGAAGCTAATCGAAGTTCACATGCAAGCACACTGAATAGATTGATGAAAGTTTTTGAAACTTAACATGTCTTAACTTGATATGCAATAAAACTTTATCTATATCCAAACATATAAATTTGATTTCATCTGACGGATTTTATTGTGATATTTTACTAAGTAGAATTTTATTTGTTTCTGTTTAAATTTTTAAATATTTAGTCGTTTCAAAATACATATTTAGTATATTTTTCTTTCTACATTGATGTTTCATTTCGTGTGTTCTCATATTTTCTTTATAAATAGGTTTGTGCATTATTCAAGGGGGAGTGAATAAGGAGAATTTTTTTCCTGAAAAGAGCATATCTGTTCTTGAGGGGGAGTATCTGATTTTCTATATGATTGCTAACTTGAATTGTCATATCTAGTGCATTAGTCTAGGGGGAGTCAAAGAGCTTAAAAAGGTAAAATTTTCTGAGTTCAAGTCAGATTTGTGCCAACAGTTGGTCGCGCAAACCTCACTTTGCGCCACCTTCGGCTAGCGCAAACCTCACTTTGTGCCACCAGTTTGTAGCGCAAACCTTCCCTGTTTTTTCCTTTATTCTGATTTTGCAGATCTTAAGTTGTCTCGTCTCCAACATTTGCATGACCAAGTTGATCCCGATCATCAAGGTCATGAGGGGGAGAAGATTAAGGAGATGTTAAAGAGACAAAGAGCTCCAAAGTTTATCTGCTGATCAATATTCGCTCAATATTCTAATTTCTTCAACAATATTTGTCTTCTTGCTGTTCAAGCTCCGATCACCACAAATTCTTCAAGTTCATTTAAAAGAGGTGTATCGTCTAGAGCACAAGTTGTTGAACCAATTGTTCCTTCAAGCTTATTCAAACTGGTCTAGTCTTGTCAAGACAGCAAAGACAACTCAATCTGAAAAATGCTGAGAAGAAATTTGTTTTAAAAGTCAGAAAGCTTTGCAAAGTCGCTTAGATGGTCCGTGTTGATTTAGAAGATTGATTTTGAAGACCACAGCGCTAATGATTACTAAGGGGGAGATTGTTAAGTCTGATTTTATAGTAATCATTGTATTTATAGCTTTGGTCTTATACTGTACTTAGATAGGTTTTATCTGTTGTATCTGACCAGGGTATTTAATTCCCTTTGGTCCTTGTTCCTTGTAAGAACTTCACGCACATCAATCATAGTTTACACTTTACTCCTTGAACTCTCTCTCTACTTTCTCTCTCTAGGATTTAGAGATCTTGGACTCACAAGGAGTATTAGTATAAACAACAGAGGTTTTAGAAGTAACAGACTCAAACTCTGGATTTGAATGAACATTCCATGTCTTAGAATCAAACATCTTTTTCTCATTCAAATTATTTTTAAACAAATCTACTTTTAAAGCACTCAACTCTTTAGATAGTTCTTTGTTCTCTTCAGAAGACTTGTCAAGTTTGAATCTGAGATCATTGTTCTCATCTTCCAACTCTTCAATAGTCTTTTGAAGATCTTTAATTTATTTTTCAAAAAACAGATGTTTGATTCAATTCAGAGTTTGATTCTAACTTCTCTATGATCGACACAGGAACTGAAGCATTCATCATACTTGTAAAAATCTCCTCAATAATTTTCTTTGAAAAATCATTTTAAATCTTTCATTCATGTCATCTGTACACTAATCAATTTTAATATCTTTTGGTGATTCATAAATGATTGATTCAGTTATAGGAGCCTGATTCTCAACATCAGTTTCTGACTCATATTCATCATACTAACATTGAGTTTAAGGAATGTCTGTTTAAGTGTTGACTGATTCTGTTGGTGAACATGTAGAAAACAGTGATTGAAATTCAACAAATTCAGGTTTTCTAGTTTTATAACTTTTGTTCAATTCCTTATAAGAAAATCCAACAGATTTAAAACTTGATACTGAATTAGCATAACTTGATGTATCATCATCAATCATTTCTGTTAAGTCTAAATATTGTATCCAATATTTAATAGGAAAGTCAAAGATGTAAAAGTCAACATTGTCTTTGAAATTGATAGTAAATTTGTGTTTAGTATTGTTTGTCGATGATACTGATAAGTTTTTGAGATCAAATTTGCAGATTTGGATCGATTTGAGTTAGTCAGAGCCAAGAACATGATTTGCGCTAGTTCATCTAACTTTGCGCAAGTTCATCAACATTTGCGTGAGCTTATCCGATTTTTAAGGCAAACTACATTTACGTCTTCAGCTTATCTCGCAAAGCAAAGTTTGCGCAATCAACGCCTCACGCTAGGATCTCATGCAAAGATACGTTTGCGCTACAAGGCTATTACGCAAAGTTTCATTTGCACTACAAGGCACTCACACAAAATTCCATTTGCGCTACAAGGTTCTCACGCAAAGTAACATTTGCGTCTTGCTCTTATCACGCAAAGTTTCGTTTGCGTCTCTAGTTGTTCACGCAAAGCTTACTTTGCGCCATACACTGATAACGAGAAGTCTACTTTGCGTCTCCCACGGTTCACGAGAAGCCTACTTTGCGCCATCCAAGTCTCACGCAAATCTCACTTTGCGCCTTACACTGATAGCGAGAAGCTTACTTTGCGCTAGTCTTTGCTCACGAGAAGTTTTGTTTGCGCTACCTTCTGTTCATGCAAAATTCAATCTTGCACCACCAACACTTAGCGCATATCAAGTGTTAAAATTTTAATTTTGTGAAAGATTTCAATTTGATCTGATTTTTGATTTTCTGATATATAGTTTGGGAACGATCTTTTATATCAAGCTGATTACTAATTCAATATGGGATTTTTTTTACAGATCTTGAAGAAAAGAATAGAAAGCTGGAATTAGAAAAAGTTAATCTGGGTTATGCTGTTGACTTTCATTCTAAAAAGTCAGAAGAGTATTTTGCTGAAATCATCTTATTGAAAGAAGAAATTTGTGCTTTAAAGACAATCAATGAAGATCTTCTAAAAAAATCTTCTGGGCGGAATGATGAGAAGATAATTAGATTGGAAACTGAGAACGCTGAGCTTAGAAAGAATATATCTGATTTGGAACAAAAGCTTGCTCCAAATAAAGTTGATTTTGATATTGAAAAGAAAGGTTTTTCAAACAAGTTCTCAGATTTCTCAAGGAAGTATTATGAAGAGAAGAAGTCAGTGGATCTTAAATGCATAAAACTTTCTCAACAAATTTCTGATTTTGAGAAAGTACTTATTTTGGAAAGAGAGAAGTTTGCTCAAGAAAAGAAGGCCATTTAACAGAAGAATGTGGGATTCTTCAAGGAATTATCCGGTCAGAGAAACAATTCAGAGAAAGGATTTGAAGAAGAACGATCTATCTTTGTGACTGAAATCAAAAAGTTCACTTCAAAGTTATCTGAACTATCTGCTAATGTACTGAAAGAGCAGAAAACGAAGTCTGAGTTCACGAAAAAGATTGACCTACTTGTTCAAGAAAGAGACAAATTTGCTTCAAAGATCAAAGATCTTGAAAAGACTACTTCAAGTTTAATACAGAAATCTGTCTCTTCACAAAGGTCAATTAAATCTTTTGATCAGATTCGTAGATCTAACATTTTCTATGATCGATATCTAGATGGTTCAGGTGCATATCAGAGAAAAAGAAGTTACAAGCAAGAGGAAATGATCTGGAAAAAGAAATCAGTCAAAGATGACAAGAAAGATGAGCTGAAAGAAAACACATCATGTGTACATGTACATCAAGCAAAGAAGAACAAAGAGCATAAAGGTAAACCTGACCACATATACTCAAGAGATCAATGATTCAGGTTTTCAGGTAATAAATATTATTGTTCTTACTACTGTACACATGATCATATCTACAAGACCAGTGATCATTTCTGGTATGGTTCTTACTCGCTTTCCCCCACAAGAACTGCAACTAACATTCATGGACCCAAATACCAGTGGGTACCAAAGAAGAAAACTGATTCTATGTTGCAGGCACCTCAAGTCAAGGGGAGTAAGAGAACACAGGCTTTTGAACACATCAGTTCAAAACCCGAACTTCAGAGTAAGAAGATTATGGCTCTTGAATAACATAGTTCAAGACCCGCACCTCAATGTCAAGATTATGGCTTCTAAGTACACAACTTAGGACCCGTACTTCAACGAAGTTTGACTTCTAAACACAACAATTTAGGACTCGGACCTCAGCGATCAAAAGACCTTACTCCTGTTTTTGCATCCGATGGATATGATGGTCTACATCCCAAGAGAATTGATCTGATCTCTATCCTGTATTTTTTCACTGATAGATTTTACTGATATGATGGTCTACAATTCAAAAGGGAGTGTCTGATCTCTATCATGTTTTAACTGACATATTTCAGTTGCCTAATTTAAGGGGGAGTAAAGGTGATGACTTCTGATTACTTCAGATCAGAACTCATACTATAAACTGTTTTACTGCTTTCTATCATTTTATTTTTGAATAAATGATGTGAATAAAATGGCTTCTGATCACATGACAGATCAGGACCCATTTTTCAATGATCAAAGAAGGATATTATGCTAATATCCAGGGGGAGCTTAAAAGACCTAAATCATTATATCATGATTTGAGGGGGAGCTGAAAAGGTAAATATCTTCTGTCATAGATCTCTGATTGTTTGAAAGAAGACCAACTTTCGAACATGAAAAACAGTTTCTTAAATGTTCAAACCACTTCTTATTCTCAACAGATTTCATGAATTTAGAAGTGTGCTTTTAAATGTTTTTCAAAATTTTGAGCTTAATGTTTAACTGACCGTGTGTTTCTCAAGATCAATATTTGTGTATTATCTTATCCATATACTGAAAAGTATTCACACACATCGGTTCAGTATTTCATTTGATTTGTTATTACCATGTCTCATATCGAACATATTTTTCGATGGTAATACCCTCGTTTGAATTTCAATGTTGTTGAACATCATTCATTTTTTTTCATATATGTGCTTTTATTGTCAAATTGTTTATATTCGTTCATATAAACAAACTATCCAGTTCTTTGAAATCTACCCATTTCATTTGATCTGATTGATACATTGTCAGATTCTCAAAAACAATTCTCTTGATTTCATTTCATTCATTCAATATTTTTGTTTTGAGAGATCTTCAAAGTTCAAATGCTCAAATTTTTTTCATAATCTTAAATGAGCATACATTCTGACATTGTTATATTTGTGATTAACTGTTCAGTTAAATTGTTGAGCAACCATGCTTTTTAGAACTTACATGGGATTCGTTTGTGAGCTTAATCAGAACTTCCATGGATTACTGCAGATCTTGATGGGAGGATGTGGATGTTCATCATTATAGATCCGTGATAGGCTCCCTTATGTATCTAACAGCTTCAAGACCAGACATTATGTTTGCTGTATGTGTGTGTGTCAGATTTCAAGTGAGGCCTAAGCAATATCACTTTCAAGCAGTCAAAAGGATCTTCAGATATCTCAAAGGACAACCTAGTTTGGGTCTTTGGTATCCTCATGACTCACCGTTTGATCTGCTTGCATATTCTGATAGTGATTTAGGTGGTGCAAACCTGGATAGAAAGTCTACATCAGTAGGATGTCAGTTTTTGGGTGCAAGGCTAGTTTCATGGCAGTGTAAAAAGCAAACCACATTGTCCACCTCTACAACAGAAGCAGAGTATATAACTGCTACAAGTCGTTGCTCACAAGTGCTATGGATTCAGAATCAGATGTTGGACTAAGGTATTACTTTTCTTCACACTCACATCTTCATTGATAACAACAGTGCTATAAGCATTGTTCATAATCTAGTAAAGCACTCAAAAACCAAGCATATAGAAATCAGGTACTATTTTATTAGAGATAACAATGAAAAGAAGTTAATTCAGGTTTTGAAAGTACACACTAGTAACCAATTTGCTGATCTATTCACCAAAGCTTTTGATGTGGGTAGATTCACATTCTTGGTCACAAGTGTGCGCATGATAAACACTGAATAAGCCTCTTTTGATTTTCTTCATGTACCATTTCTGTATAGATTATTCAATGCTTACTTTCTCATATTTCATTGTGCATGGTGCTGCTAACCATTTGTGCTTAAGTGTTTCAGATTGCTTTGCTGATTAGATACTTGGTACTTCTGGTTAAGTTAATATTGCTCTCACGATTACTCCTGCTGACAGTTCAAATATGGTTAAGTATGGTTACTACTGCTAGGTGGTTTATAATGCCAGTACAAAGTTACTACTGCTTGCCTTATTTCTACTGCCAGACAGTGTTAATACAACTGGTATGTGTTAATACTGCTAGTCTGTGTTAATACTGCTGGTATGTGTTACAACTGCTGATATGGGTTAATACTGCGGGTATGTGTTAATACTGCTAGGGTACTTAGTACTAGTTTTAACTAAATCCCTTACCCTATAAATACCCTCTCCAACCGCCAAAACCCTAACGGCTCTTTGAATTTCCATTGAGTTTTCATCCTCTCTCTCTCTCTCTCTAGAATTCTTGATTACCTGTGTGTAAACCCTAGTTTTAATTCGAACCCTAGACTCGATCAGAAAGATGGGAGACCTTTATTTCTTTGATGACCACAATAAGCTTGCAATGTTACAAAAACCCAAACAAGCTGAGGGTTTTCATGAAATTGTGGATTTCTTAACATCATCACATATTGCATATGCGTTAACTGTAAATCCTACCATCTATGTGGAACATATGCGACAGTTCTGGACAAATGCATCCATTCAGACTGTTGATGGCAATCAGTTCATTCAATCAAGGGTCTGTGATAAACCTATCACAAGCACAGAAGGCTGCATACGCACTCATCTTAATCTAGATGATGCCTCAGGTATTTCTACTCTCTCAAAGGAAGATCTATTTCAAGAAATTGGTAGAATGGGTTATGAAGGTCCTACTGAGGTTTACATGTTTTACAAAAGCAAATTTTCACCTCAGTGGAGATTCTTTGTTCATACTCTTCAACACGGTATATCTCGCAAGACAACTGGATGGAGTGAGTTTAGTAGTACAATAGCTTATGCTCTTGTATGCTTAGCTACCCCAGAAAGATCAATTTTTCCCAAATGATTTTAAATGATTTACTGTCAAACTTGGATACCAAAACCAAAACCAAAAGATTTTATATCTATCCAAGGTTTGTACAAGAGGTACTAAACATGGAATTGACGGATTTACCCTCTTTTGAAGAGGTATATGTACCTAAACCTCCCAAAGGGAAGGTATTTTCCAATATGAGAAGGCCTAGTAAGGACTTTTCTGGAAAAGACACACCATTGTTCTCTACAATGATGGTTGTGTCCCACTCACATGGTGAGGCATAAGGGTCACAACCCATATCTGACAAACCCACTGATGACCTACCCACACCATTCACTTCAAATGTTCTTCCTCAGATCCTTGTTGATAAGCCAATTCCCCAAATCACTCAAAAATATACAAAGAAAAAGGTACAAAAGGTTCCTTCCCTTCATGTATCTACACCCTAAAAGCCTACAAGACCCCTGATGGAGTATTCTCCATCAGAGAATATCTAAAGGGAATCCACAAGGGTGTCTCCCAACCCCGAGACGGTGCTCTCTCAAGAGAAGGATGAACATGTGGGCAGCAAGGCTCACACTACTGATTCTGCACAAGGTGTGGGTCAAGACAGTGTGAATATGGCTAAGACTTTCCCCACGGCAACTTTGGATTAAAAATCTTCTAAGGGACCTAGGTGCCAAGAAACCAAGGGGTTAGTAGGTGCTTCTGCTAGGTAGAAGGCCTCTACTAAAAGAACCCATGATCCTTCAAGGGTGGTAAAAACACCTAAAGGAGGTGAGGACAGATATAACTATGACGAATTGATAGATACCATTGGCACGGTGAACCTGGATGTACACAATTAGGGTTTGGAGATAAAGACTATGAAAAAGGTGATCCTTTATCAACAGGGCAGATAGACAAACTCAAGATGATGGTGCTTAATTTGGTGCACAAAAAGAAGAGAAAGAATTTTGTCTTGCAGAAAAGGGGAAGTGCTCATGATGCTTCCAAAAAGGGGGAGAATCAAGAAACTGAAGTTGAGAAGGAAAGTTAAGTTGGTATGGAATTTCAATTTGAGGGGGAGATTAATGGTAAAGCTGAAAAGAATGTTGAGGAAAATAAGAAGGATCAAGGTGTGAAAGCAGCAGAAATAGTAGTGAAAGAAGCAGTAAGTCAGCCAGCAGTAGAAACTGAAGAAGGAACAATAACTACTGAACCAGCAGTAGAAACTGCTAAAGCAGTAGAAACAAAGAATGCAGCAACAGAAACAGGAATGTCTATTGAAGAAATTGAGATTGCAGAGACTTTGGCTAAGGAAAAGAATGACACTCCTAAGGCTACTCAAAAGGCTAAGGCAGTGGTGATTAAAGAAGGAGGCACAGAGAAGAAAAGGAAAGAGATCAGTGTGACAGAGGCCAAGAAGAAAGGGAAAGAAAAGATGGTTGAACCTGTGAAACCATTAAAGAAGAAGAAGCAAATAGAATTAGATGCATAATTGACTAAGAAAATGCAAGAAGAGTTAACTACAGTTGAACAAGAAGCTCTTTCTTTGAAAGTAGCAAAGGAGTTGAATGCACAGTTTGAGAAGGAGTTTGAAAAAAAGGATGAGATCCAAAAGGCCAAAGACAAAAAGCTTGCAATAGATTTGGCAACAAGGCTTAATGAAGAATACTATAAGAGTTTGCAGACTGCTGCAAAGAGGGTTACAATAAAAGCAACTAGACAAAGGCAACCTTCAAAGAAATCAACAAGACAAAGACAGTCTTCAAAGACCTTTCTAGCTACACAGGAAAGAAGAAAGATGATAAACTTCTTGAAAGGATCTATTGGAGTTCCTGAAGGGATGTTTACTAAAATGTATTTTAGCAGGATAGAAGATTTGTACAAAAAGGAGATGGCAAAGCTGCAAAGAGATTTCAATCAGAGGGTTGAAGTTGAAAGAAAGATGAAAGAAAGACATGATCTAAACATTCAACAGGATTTTCCTGAAAGTGAAGAAGGCACTCCGACTAAAGAAAAGGTAGAAGTTAAGAAGGAAGAGACTCTATCTCAGAAGATTGGGGCTTCCAAGAAAAAGAAGTCAATTGCTACAAAGACAAAGGCAAAAAGGCCAAGAACTCAGGATGGTGATAAAGAGCAGGGCAGTGAAAGAATGGAAGTTGAATCATCAAGAACTACAGATACACATCCTGTGCCAGCTACTCCACTCAGTTCAATGCTTCCAAAGATGATCTTTTGGGATGTATGTGTGGAGAAAGACAAGCACTTTCTCAGGATCAAAAGAGCAAATAACATATTTGAGATCTATACAAGTTTTCATCAGTTCATGCAAAAGTGCTCAAGAAGTGACTTGGAAGAAATGTATTCTGTTGGGATGAAGTTGTATGAAGCCAGGATTCAGCAAAGAGCTCAGGATGATACAAGGCTGATCATGAACTGGATATGTCTTATGTTTGAACCTGACATAATACAACTTGAAAAGCATAATGTGTTGAGATGGCGTTTGCTTAAGCAATGTGGAGTTTATGCTTTGTTTATGTCCAAGGCAAAGATAGAGTATTATTTGGTGGAAAAGCAGTATAAGCATGATGTTATCAGATTGAAAGGTTTGCTGCAATTAAAGCTGAGTGGTGGAAGAGGATAAGAAATGGAGAAGGATCTAATCCAGTTATTCAAATAGCAGAATCAACAAGAGAAACATAAACCACAAGAGCAGCAGAAACAAGCAGAGTATGTTGAAACTCAAGAGCAGAGTCAAGAGCAATCAAGTCAACAACCTCCAGAACAACAAAGTCAATCTAATGAGCAGTTTGATTTGTATTTAACAGTGACAGATGAAGAACCATTGAAAATTGATCCTATCTCAGTGAGAGCACCAGAAATCATTCATTGGGATACTGTGGTGGATAAAGGCACATAATTCTACAGGATCAAGAGAATGGGTGGCAAGTATGAGGTCTATTCAACTTGGGATAAGATCATCAGAAGTTGTACCATATTTGATTTGGAAGACATGTACAGGGTTGGATTGGAATTGTATGGTGACTTGTTGAGAGGAGCAAGGATGAGCTTAACAAAGATGGCTCTGGAGTATTTGTGTATGATGTTTGATCCTGATAAATTTGAATATCATATCAAAGACTTGCATCACAGAGAAGGATTTAACAGCATTAATCATTGGGTGCTTGTTGAAAAATCTGGAGTATATGTCATAACTATTGATAACAGCTTTCATGAGTACTATGTGGTTGATAAGGTGTATGATCACGGTAGAGAAAAGTTGTAGGGGATGCTGGAAGCTAAGTTTGTCTGCACTACAGGTTCAGAGATGGTAAGAATTTTGATTAGAAGAATAATCAATCAATGTACAGGATTGGATCCTGATCTGGGAAGTTGAGCAATAATTTTGAAAGCATCATGAAGACCTTATTCTGAAGAACTTAACTTCTTGATTTCAAAAGTTAAGTTAGGGGGAGATTGTTGGGTCTGAAATATGCTAAGTTTGGATAGTGCTGCTGAGACTTGAAGATTACTACTTCTGAAGAAATTAGTACTGCTACTTGAAGAGATTACTACTGCTAGTAGTATTAGTATTGCTTGAAGGGTTAGTACTTATAGTAGAATAGTTAGTACTGCTAGAAGAACAGTTAGTACTGCTTGGAGAGTTAGTACTGCCAGTTGGAAGTTACTGCTAGCATGTAAGTACTGCTGATGATAAGAAGATACTGATAGAAGAATTAATGATGCTGATGTTGATAAGGATGGTTTGTTACTTGAAGCGAAAGATAAGGAGTTGAAGATAATTATGGAATGGATGTTGAAGATCAATGTTACTTTCATAATTATCTTGTAATCTGTTTTGTAAATATAGTCTGGAAGTATTAGATTATTGAATATATACGTCTTTTGTTTTAAGAGAGAATTAGCCTCAAAATTCTTAGTGATCCTTTCATTAGAGAAGTTTTGAACGTCTGTTGAGCCTGTTCAACAGATTGAGGCTTTATTTGTAATCATCAAGTTAATTCAATACAACTTGTGATTTGAATTCATACACTGTTTCATTGATTTCTTGTTAAAGTGTTATTCCGCAACTTCTTTAACAAAGTTTCTGAGTGTTTATTTAAATTCTTGTTTTGAATTTCGATCCTAACACTGTATTCTGAGGTTCCTCTGAAGTTGCTATGTGAATGTCTCTGAAGATAAATTCTGAGTTGTCAACATCATCAAAGAAGTATTTAAATATTTTGTTCAGTTCTGATTCTCTCATCTTTGAAGATTTAGAGACATTCTTGGTTTTGACATCTAGTTTGTCAGAATTTATGTTTTCATCAAAAGAGACATTGATGCTCTCTTGGATGGTTCTTATTCTTAAATTGAACACTCTGAAGGCTTTTGAGGCTAATGAATAGCCAATGAATTTGCCTTCATCTACTCTCTATCATTCATAATGTAACATCTGCATCTTAAAACATGAAAATATTTAACATTATGTTTCCTATTGTTAATGAGTTCATAAGATGTTTTCTTGAATCTTTCGACAATGGTGGCTCTGTTTTGAGTGAAACATGTTGTAGCCACTGCTTCTGCCCAAAAGTTGTTTGGAATATCAGATCCTGCAAGCATTTTTCTTGTAGCTTCAACAAGTGTTCTAGTTTTCCTCTCAACAACACCATTTTGTTGAGGGGTTCTTGCTGTAGAGAAGTTGGGAGTGATACCTTCCTTTAAAAGATAGGATTTTATTTTGGCATTTCTAAACTCTGTCCCATTATCACTTCTCAGCTTCTGAACTTTTTTGTTGAACAGAACCTACAATCTTTTTAATAACCTTATTAAAATATCAGGTACATCAGACTTGGATCTGATGAATTCTATCCAAGTATATCTAGAGTATTCATCAATCAAGACAAGAATATACTTTTTACCTGATAGACTATGAACATAAATAGGACTACAGCGCTCCACATGAAGCATATTCAGAGGTCTAGGACAATTATTATCACTTTTGGTTTTATGGGAAGATCTTTTCATTTTTCCCATTTCACAAGTAGAACAAAGAGGATCTTTATTGAACTTTAGAGATGGTAATCCCTTAACCAAATTAAGTTTGACTAAATTATCTAGTGATGAAAAGTTCAAATGAGAGAACTTTTTATGCAAGAGCCAGACATCTTTGATGTTCAGAGATACTAAACAGAGTTTCTCTGAACCAGTGTATATATGCTTGGTAAAATTCATTCTATATAAGTTACCCTTTCTGTCTGCTCTTAGCATTTTTCTTGACCTGTGTTTGAGTGAAGAAGTGACCAATATTTTTCTTGAAACTTCACATCAAAACCATGGTCACACAGTTGACCTATGCTAATTAAGTTGTGTTTTAGCCCATCAACATAAGCAACTTTTGAAATAGATACATTACCTCTTGTTAATTCACTATAACCTTTAATTTGCCCTTGCATATTATCTCCAAACGTTACTGCTCCTCTAGATTTTTCTTTGTAAGAGGATAACAACTTCTTATCTCTAGTCATATGCCTTGAACATCCAGAATCTAAGTACCAGATTGGCATATGATGTTTCTGCAAGACAGATTAAAGTTTCTTAGGTACCCATCTCATTATGGGTCCTTTCTTGTTAGACTTCTGAGGGTTTTGATGAACATTTGGCATTTCACCTTTTGATGTTTTGCCAGAATTGCTCTTCTTTTTCTTCTGAGTCTTTGTCTCTGAATTTTTATTCAGAGACTACTTTAGAAAACAATGAGAACCTCTGAAATTATTTTTCAGCTTAATCACGAGTGGAATGCACTTGCAATTAACAGAACAAGAAGAAGTAGGATCAAAGTTTTTCATTTCATTGAATGCATGAGTTACACTTTGATTCTTATTCAAACTAGCACTAGGAATATTACAAGTATTCCTAACTACTTACTTCTTTTTGTCTTGAAAGACAACATTCTTTATAAGTTTCCTTTTCTTGTTCAAAAACATTTTTTTTCCCTTTGTTGCTCACTGCACAAACATGATCAAAATGGTTAATTTATTGCCATTTGGCTTTTTGTTCAGGAGTGAATTTGATTGGTTTATAAGTGTAGAGTTGAGAAGTGTTAGTTTTATTCTTGGCCTTTTCTTTTAACTCTTTCTCAAGGTCCAGAGAAGTTTTTGCTTGTAGACATATGACTACAAAATCTGGACATATTGGTATTCTGGGTTTGTTTTTCAAAACTGGAACAGGAAAGTTCAAAATTCTAGAACCAACAGTCTGTATGTTTTTCTGAATTACTTTCTCTGGTCTATAGAATATCTGTTCATCTATCTTTAGATCAGATTCAGAATCAGAGTCAAGAAAGTCTCTCTTATCCTTTTCAAAGATAACAACCTCTGAAGTTTTCATAATTTCTTTAGGTCTAGAGACTTTAATGATTCTTTTCATGCTTTCTTTCTTTTTCAAATCAACCATGACATTTTCTTTATAAATTCTTCTAATGTCGTCCTCAAATGTAGTTCTGATGCATTCATCAGATATTGGAGAATACAGAGGTGCATCTGGATTGAGTGAACTCTGAGGTTCATCTTCAGAAGTACTTGTTTCAGAGGTACTTGTTTCAGATATCTCTGATTCTTTTGTGATAAAAGCATCAAACTTAAAAAATTCTCTGGGATCATTGCTCTGAGGTTTTGTAAAGAATACCTCTGATGTCTCTTTTTCTATCTTTAAGGTAGGTTCTGGAAGTGTTTTTGCTTCTGAGTATAAGACATTTTTAAAATTCAGAGCTCTAATTTTTGATCTTTCTGAGGTTTTAATTGTTTTGAAATTGTTTAGAGATGGACAGTCAGGACTCTGGACCTTTCCCATACAGAAAGTGGAACAAAGTGAAGTTTTCTTCAATCCAGTGAACGGATCCAATTCATTGAATCCCAATCCTTGAGTGTCCATTTCAGAATTTATCTTAATATGCACATCTTGAGCATCTAGATAGCTCATGATTTGAAGTTATTTCCTTCCCAGAGATTGATGTAGGATTTCCCTTTCTTTTTGAAAAATATTTAATTAAGGCAACAGAATTGAGCCTTTCATACTCAGATCGTTTAACTTCTTCTTCTTTAGCTTTTAACACTTTTTCCAATTTTCTGAGTTTATCAGACAAAGAGGTTTCCTTTAATCTTTGAGATTTTTCAAGCTTAGATTTTTCATTGAAAATTTCATTCTTCACTGATTCAAGAAGATTCTTTTCTCTTTTACAAAAATTTAGATCTTTTGTCATTTGCTTTCTCTTTTATTTTTCTTAAATGAGTTTTTGCTTTAAAATCCGAAACTCATCTGTTAACTTAAGAACATCCATTTCAAGTTCACTTTTAGAAGTGGAAGGAGAGTTTACCTTTTTAGAGCAGTCCTCTGATGATCCATCAGTCTGATCACCATCTGCAAAAGCCATACCACAAAGATTGGTAGGCTCTTCCTCTCCATCACTTGTAGAGTCTGATAACCAATCTTCCATCTCTACAACAAGTACTCTTTCTCTGACATTGTACTTGTACTTGTTCTTATAGTAGTCTTGATCTTTGACAAGTCTACCTCTGCAGTTTGTAGAAAAATGGCCTGGTTTTACACATCTAAAACATCTTCCATCATTTTGATTTGGTGGAAGAGCAGCAACAGTTTCAGTCTTCTGGACTTGTGGTTGGGGCTGAAAGTATCTCTGAGGTTGAGGTTACTTAGGTTGCAATGGTTGATGAGTTCTTGATTGTTTTGCAACATCATGATTGTTGAAATGAATACCCTTTTGATCACTATGTGAAGTGGATCTGGCTCTTTTTGAAATCTTCTCTCTGGATTTCTTATTTCTTCATCATCTCTCCTACCTTTAAAGATTTTATTGCCAAATTTCTTGTTAAATTGGTGAGTAATTAATGCAAGAGCCTTGGCAAAGGCATTTATTTCATTATCCGAGTCTGAGTCTGAGTCCGAATAGTCATTTTCTTCAGCTATCATGGCCTTTTTAGATTTTCTTTTTGGTTCCTTTCTCAAAGGCTTTTCTTTGGAGTTCTTTGTTTCATCATTATGACATTCTTTTGACATACCCTTGTTTTTTAAGATGAGGGTAAGTGGACCACCTAAGGAAGTTTTTGACTTTTGTTTAACAACTTCTTTCTCCTGAGCAACAAGAATGCCATAAATATCAGTCAATGACCAAGATTCAAGGTTTTGATTGGCCTGTATTGACATGGACAGTTGTGACAATTCTCCATTTAAGAACATTGTTTTCTTCTTTTGTACTCATAACTCTAATTTTTTTGCATTTATTTGATGAGAAAGTTGAATCTGGAGTATTTTTGGTGTAGGGTTTCTTCAGGTAGTGCATCAAAGTCATGATACTCGTTAACGCAAAGATTTCTCCTATTTTTCTGAGTTTGTAGGCCACCTTCAAGTTGGTTTAACAACTGATCCCATATCTCTTTTGTAGTTACACAAGAATCATGTTCTTGGAAGATATCATTGGGAATGGCCATTTTCCATCATTTTAGTTTTTCATCAGTGAAGTTTGAAGTTATCTTTTCATTGTATGCATGTATTTCAGCAGTATCTGCTGTTGCTAGAACTCTTGGAACCAACTCCATTGGTTGGTGAGGTCCATCATTCACATATCTTAAAAGATCCCTATCCATACCTTCCAGAAAATTTACCATCCTTATTTTCCATTGGTGATATTCATCCCTTAGAAGTGTAGGAGCTTTGGTTAATGATCCAGCTGTATAAATGGCACTTATACTGGAACTTGCCATTTTTAGAAAAAGATGATGATGTGAAGAACTGATGCTTTTTCATAGAGGATTCTTTTGTAAATAAGAAAATTGTGAGTTACTTTCAAATCTAGAGCATATAGAGTTCTTTTCAGAATAAACCAAGGTTTATATGAACATGCACAAATTTTTGAAAGCTTGAATCAATAAGATGTAAATCTATCCGAGTGTGCAGATATGATCTTTCTTTGTTTAAAAAACAAAGGAAGCTCTGATACCAATTGTCGGATCCCAAATTTAACAATCTTATAACAATGATATATAAACAAACAATATTAATAACAACAACAGAAGCAATATTGTTTAAATGTCAAAGCAGATTCAATATCACAGTTTATGCAAGAAGATATCCAATGATGTAAAGATAAGAAGAAACTTATTATTTACTGGATAAATTATGTAGATTAGAAGAACACCATAAAGATGGATAAATCATACAAGATCTTCTTGAATATATTAACAATAAAGTTGTGAGGTCCATTGAGATCAATGATTGGTTTGATAAATGATAAACAAGAGATTGTAGGGAAGAAATCAGTAGAATTATTGAAGACAGAAAAGTAAATCTACACTACTAAGAACAATAGAGAGTAGGCGGCTACATTGCTGCAAATTGTTGATTAACACAAAATGAAAGGCTTACAAGATTACCTAAAACCCTACTACATGATTTCTATTTATACTCCCTTGTCCCTTGTACATTAAAGCCCAAATCCAATACAAGGCCCAATACATTTAATATAGATTACTTTATAAAACTTTTAATAAGAACATAAAATATGTTCTAAAATTCTCCCCTAAGTTTTGTAAAGTAATCATTTTTCTGATCAGCTCGAGCTTCAACTCCTCTCCCCCTTGATTTCTTTATAAAACTTAGTGCTACATAAACTTCAACGCATCCTTAAGCTCCCCCTAGAATGTAGATCTTATCCTCGAAGTATCAAATGAAATATCAGATCTGATGTAGACAATAACCTCGACTGAGGGCACATAAAGGCAACTTTTTCCTCTAGTAAACCCAACACATTCCTTAACGCCCACAAGAATGATATGTGTGGATTATGGAGTGACACCCAAGTGCATCTCCAATATATAACATCTGATCTGTCTGTGAACCATGAGTTGAATTTAGAATTCAGCTTAAGAACTTCATCTGATAAGCATACAGGCGGTAGCATCCGGTAGCAACCCTACAATGCAAGGGTAGAAGGAAAGCAATGTTCAACAACTTATGAAAGGTACTCATTTTCTCACTAGTTTCCAGAATATTGAGTCATCAGACCCGGAACTCCTTTCTTCACAAATCAGCTGGATGATTATCAGCTCTCAAGATTCTGAAGCACAACCAAAGTGCAGAACAGTGATTGCAGTCGCTCACACTACTGAGTGATCAAGTCAGAAGAATGATAAAGTGCTCTCAACAGTCTAACAACTGAAGAAGCTTTCCAGACTGATGATTGCAGTTGCTCAGGTAGCTAACTCAATCCAATTAGAGACCAAATCATCAAATCCAGAATCTGAAAAACTTTGCAGATCATGAGCACTCATGAAATATAGATCAGTTGCTAAGGATATGTGACCAACCAACTGTCACATATGCATTCCGCGTAAAAAGCACAGGAGAAGGGCAAACTTGTATCAAATAGGGTTCAGAACAGTCAAAAGCTTCAAAAAACACCAAAACTTTCGCAAATGACCAAAATTCGCAGATCCCTATAGACATGTAAGAATAATTCGCAGAGGCTTGCATTGCGAAATTTCCAACTTTCGCAAGCTTCAAGATAGCGAATCCTCCCCTTTCGCAGGATATATGTCTACGAATCCCTTAGAATTCGCAAGACACACATCCGCGAATCCTTCAACTTTCGGAGTTCGTGTACCTACGAATCCTTACCTTAGAACATTTTTCAAGATTTGGAAGCCACTTTTCGCAAACATAACCTGCGAAACTTTTGACTGTGGCATGCGAATCCTTAGGATTTCGCACACAACATAAGCACAGTGACTTGCGAATCCTTTATCTTTCACAATAAAGCCACTTGCGAATTCCATACTTCAAAAATTTTGTTGTGTCCAATGTTCTGCGAAACCTTCTCTGCGAATCCTTATTCTTTGCGAGTTCTTCATGGATCTTGCGAAACTCATAGATCTGGAACTGGTTTTCTGACTTTCTTCAATCAAGCCTTAAATTCTTCGATTCTTGAGCTGAAAATTTATCCACAGGTTTAAAATATGCTAATGAGCACATTTGTAGTTGATCTTCAAGTCTAATTTCGACTCTAAGCACCAAAACAATTCAACCACAATAACAAAAAAAAATCGAACATAATATACTCAAAATCGACAGATTCGATATTCTGGATCAAAATTGTTACAAGCAATTGATTCCACAATGATAAATTATTACTACCGAATCAATTAAACAATAAAAATCAAACAATTTGACAATGAAATCCATAAATCGACTATTCACAGACTGTTCCATTCAAAGCACAACCAGATCTCAGATCGTTCAGAAAGATTGATTTTTGTTAAACTCTGATACCAATTGTGAGGTCCATTGAGATCAATGATTGGTTTGATAAATGATAAACAAGAGATTATAGGGAAGAAATCAGTAGAATTATTGAAGACAAAAAAGTAAATCTACACTATTAAGAACAATAGTGAGTAGGCGGCTACATTGCTGCAGATTGTTAATTAACACAAAATGAAAGGGTTACAAGATTACCTAAAACCCAACTACATGATTTCTATTTATACTCCCTAGTCCCTTTTACATTAAAGCCCAAACCCAATACAAGGCCCAATACATTTAATATAGATTACTTTATGAAACTTCTAATAAGAACATAAAATATGTTCTAACAAAAGCACATACATGATATATGAAAATGCACACTTTTGTCAATGGAGTGATGGTCCTATTTATAGGACCATAAAGTGAAAAGTGTACTTATCCTGACATAAGAAGCATGCTTGAACACTGACTTACCTAAAAGGTAAGCTCAAGACATATGCCTGAACAGTTACCCACTCTAAAAAGTAAATCTTATCACTAGGTGACGTGTTATCTGTTCTTCTGTCAACACTTGTATAAATCTTGTCTTGATCTTCAGAGAGAACACCTTCAGAGCTCTGAATTAGATCTCTGATGAAGCTATCTCTGATGTCTTCCTGTCTGAAGAGGCTGTCTCTGAACTGACATCAGAGATAGACTTAGATTTCTCTACTGATGTCTCTGAAGGTCTTCAGAGGAAGACTTAAGATATTTTCAATACTTTTACAATTCAGAATTGGGGATAACAAGAAGTGTTAGGGATAGAAGAGACAAACATTCCAAACTTGAGCATAGAACAGTGTCTGCTGGATTCATGTTTTTCAGGATGATAACCGACACCAGTTTTGTCATTAGCAGGGATTTGAGCCCTGGTGATTTTAGTGATCATGTTTGAAGATTTACATCATCCCTCAACAGTTGCCTTTTTTGCTTTTTAAGCAACGATGGCTTGTTCGCGTTCAATGCTGATAATTTCGTTTACACTGACTTGATCTTTTAAACTTTCCTCTAGAAGAGTTAGTTCTTTGATTCTTTCGTGACATTTCTATAGATGTTCAGTTAAGTCAATTTTTTTTTGTTTTCAGCTAGATTTTTGCCATTGAGTGCATTGTATAAGTCTATTGTGAGCACATCTACAGCGCGACTTCTCTCAGCTTCAGAAAGAGAGGGATTAGTAGATATTGATACATGAGAGGAGATATAGCTCATGGAAGTTCCTGTTAGTTCTTCCACTTCTTCTTTAATCTCAGCCATAAGGCAAAGATTAGTAACTTCTTCTTCATCAGAACTAGATTCTTCTGATTCATCCTAGTCATGCTATTCAATGATAAGACCTTTTCCTTTTCGCTTGAAGTTTTTCAACTTTTGATATTTCTCTTTTAGCTTAAGGTATTTGCTATCGCTGGTTTTCCTGAAGGTAGAAGGTTTGAAAACTTTCTTCGACCTGCATTAAATTGCAAATTGTCCAACTTTTTCACAGTTAAAGTAAGTAGCAATAGCCTTATCAACAGGGGTTGATTTTGGCTTGTCAGTTATAGAGAGATGCTTATTTCTTCTGAAATTGCTCTTTCTTGCAAACCTTTTGAAAGAGTATCGAGAGTGCTGAGGATTCATCAAACTCTGAAAGACTAGTGTCTGATAATTCCTCAGTGTCAGAATCTAACTGAGTGATGGTGAGAGTAGATCGCTGAGATGGAATGATCTCTGAAGAGACTAAAGCGACAGGAGTACTTTTGGAGTCTTTAGAATCTTTTATATGATTCCTCTTCAGAATATTTGATTGCTCATAGTTGAGCAATATTCCATACAAGGTGCTAAGAGAGAGAGAATTTAAGTCCTTTGTCAGCTTAAGATACATTGAGTAACTGTCCCAACTTTCAGGATGACATTCCAATAATTTTGTTAAGACCTCAGAGTTAGAGTTGGTCCTAGCAACAGTCCTTAGATCAATGATTAGATAGTTAAATCTTTGGTGAACATCAAATAGGGATTCATTCTAACCATAGATAAAACATTCATATTGTCTTGCCAAGTTAATCTTTCTGGTTTCTTGGATTTCAGTGGCACCTTCATATTGAACACATATAGTGTCCCACATCTCTTTAGCAGTTTTTAGATGCATGATGGAATGAAAAGCTTCATCAGGCAGAGCCATAGAGATAATGGTTTTTGCTTTAGCATCTAAACCGACTTTCTTTTTATCTTCATCACTCCATTGTCTTATTTCCTTAATTGCAAATCTTTCAGGGACAACAGGAATTGTGGAAGTAGCTGGAACTGCAACTATGATGGTGAAGGATTCATAAGGACCATTTGGTACGTATTCAGGTATAGTGGGATCTACACCTCCTAGAAATAGCATCATTCAATTTTCCAGAGAGCAAAGTTATCTCTGCTAAATCGAGGAGGTTTTGAGAGAGAACCATTATCATAGTAGTTAGTGTTTGTGTTTAGTGCCATATTGATAATAACAAGGAAGAGAATAAAGCAAGATCTTCTTTATGAGATTAAACAGTATACTCTGATACCACTTGTTGGTCCCGAAGGTGCTTAACAAGTTTGTAGAAGGGGGGAGGTTGAATTCAAATACAAATTTTTAAGTTTAATAAATTGTTTATTGATAAATCAAAATACAATTTACATGTTTGTTGCGGAATAAGATTAAGTAAGAACATAATCTAAACAAACTTAAGAAACACGAAGATGGTTGCACAAGAACTAGAGAATGGGGATTAAGAGAATATAGAAAACAAGGGTTTCTATATTTTACAGAAAGATTGAAGGTTGAAGGCTTAAGGCAACTCTCAGATAGAGTTGTGATCTTTCTATTTATACCATATGCACTAAATGCATGGCAGGATACTTTACACGTGTCCTTCTCTTTGTGGTTGCATGAGTCTGACTTTTGGAGATATGCTTTTGGTCGTATGATGAACAATGTAGATATCAGAGTTGTTGTACGAATTGTTGCAGAGGTATGTCTTTTCTGACATTCGTACTATGTGTGGATAGATAAGACAAAAGGGACTTGAGGTATAAGCAAAGTGATCATCGAACGTTGAATATCTCTTCCTACTTAGAGATAGAAAGAAGTTCAGCTATCAATGAAGCTTTTCCTCAGGTTTCTTCACGTGTGAGTAGACTTGTCTTGTTTTCGTTGATATCCGCATCAGGTCATGAGTAGACTTGTCCTTTGTTCAACATTTTTGTCTTCGATTCAGCAGTGAACATCTTTTGTCGTGAAACTTGTCTTCAGGGATTACGTCTAACTGTTTACATGAGAAATAATCAGCGATACTGAGCATACTCAGTATTTAATCGTTGATGGTGAAACACTTATACATACATAATTTAAACGTAATTTTCACTAAGTATTATAAAGGGTCATTATCAAATCAACGAGAGAGTTGGATCAACAAAGAACTCATAGACTATAGAACTCGCAGACTGAAGAACTCGCAAGCTGAAGGATTTGTGTTTTTGTGTTCTCATATTCTGACTAAGTATAGAACTCGCAAGGACCTCATTTTTCTCGATTTTCTATTTTTGGGAATTTTTCCTAAATATAGAACTCGCAAAGGCCCTTCTGCGACAAGTCAGAATTCACAAACCATTTCCTGCAACTTATAAGAACTCGCATCCAGTTCTCTGCGACAACCTCTCTGCGACAAGTGTGGATTTTTGTTTTGTTTTTTTTTGGGAAGGAGTATCCCATACCACATTGGGCCCAGACTAATCTCCAGAAAACAGGCCTTTGGCCCGCGAGCATTCATCCCGTGGCCACAAGGATGACACCCGTGCCAATATTTGGCACGACAAGTGTGGATTTGCGACAAGTGATCTTTGTTTCATTTGGCTAAGTACATAACTCGCAAAGTGATTTTTGTGTGATTTTGTTGGTGAAATTTTCTAAGTAAAGAACTCGTAAGACTTGTGTTAGTGCACAAATATGTTGGATCCAAGATCATGGGAATTAAAGTCAAAGCCTCTCAAGCAAAGGTCAAAGTCAAAGCTTCTTTAAATGGAAAGTCAAATAAAGTCAACTAGTTTTAGTTTAGATTCCTTTGTAATTCCTTAGTATAAATAGTTTTTGTTCTTTTGTTATTAGTGTAGAACTTAGCCGTGTGAATCTTGGAGTGAATCTTAGAGAGACAAAGTAGAGAACTTACCATCCTGTGAACAATTTGTAAACTGTGAATTGAGATCAATGACATATGACGATTGGGATTGAACTTCTTGTTGTTGATCTTGATTAGAACTATTATTGTGGGACAAACAATTGGTATCATAGCAGGAGTTCGATTGAAGTTTTCAAGAAATGTTCTTCGCACCTTGTTTACTGTGATTTGATCGATTTTTGAGCTTTAGTTTGTAATTGTGATTCTAATTGATTACATAGTGATCGATTGATGTAATAGAATATAATTGTATTGATTTGTAACACAATCTCACTATAATTCATGTTTGATTTGATGTTTTTTTGATTTTTTTGGTCGCACGAGTTCTAAGCACTCTTCTTGAATTGAAAGTGTAATTTGGTTGTTTTTGATCGAAATTGAGACATAGAAGTTTGTTCAGATTGTGTACGTGAGCAAATTGACAAAGTTTCAGACTTGAATTCGATGGTTTAATGGGTATTTGGATCAATTGAAGTCTTTTTGGGTCGAACCTTGAAGAACTCGCATAATCACTGAAGAACTCGCAAGATCTATGGATTTCGCACGAAGAACTCGCATGATGACGTTGTTTGTAGAGGATCTCGCATAAAACAGAATTTGTGAAAAAGTTAAGGGAAGAATTCGCATAAGTGTTGTGTACGAATTGTACAGATTTCGCACACTTCAGTGTATGAGAAGTTGGAAGAATAATTTCTAAGGACAAATTTCACATCAATCAACGTGTGAAAAGTAAGGATTTCGCATATTGAAGCATACGAATTCCTTTAATTCGCATAAAGTTACATACAAATTCTTAGGATTTCGTATAGAAAGTTGGAAGTTTCTAAGTATAGAATTCGTATTTCCCTATGCGCGAAAAGTTGCATGCGAAAAGTTGAAAGATCTAGAAAATTTCAAGTCTAAAATTCGCATATAGTTGTGTGCGAATTCCTAGAATTCGCATCTCAGGTTGTGCGATTTTTTTTCTGTGGTGTGCAAATTCCTTCTGCTTACGAATTGTGGAAGATCTGCGAATTGTGGTGTTGTGCGAATTGTTTAGCTAGTGTGGTGTGAGGATTCTTGCCTTAGTAAATTTTTGAAATTTTATTTCTGAAAATCTTTCTAAGATTTTCTTATTGTTGTTTATTATTTCGAACTAACCATCTTTTGTGCAAATGTTATCAAGATGGGATATTTTGATGACGATAAAGAAGAAATTGTTAAACTCAAAACTGAGAATAAAAATCTCACTTCATCTGTTGATTATTATTCAAAGAGATTAAAGAAATATCATGTTGAAAAGAGATTGCTACATCTAGAAGTAAATGTGTTAAAGAAGATTAATGAGGATCTTCTGAAGCAGATTTATGATTCTCAACAATTAAAAGATGGTAAGAGCAATGAAGAGAAAGCAGAGCCTTTGGAAACTGAAAATACTGAATTGGAAAGGAAGATTTCAGATTTGGTAGCTGAGATTGTCAAACCCAAGGAAGAAGATTCTATCAAGACGAATGAGGAGACAACAAATGATTTGGATACTGCAAATGATGAGATTCAAAAGAAGATTTTAGAATTGGAAAAGCAGATTGCCAAAGAAAGAACTGAGTATGGAAAAGAAAAGAAAAGGTTTGCATATAAATTATCTGAATATTCAAGAAAGACATTTGAAGAGAAGAAAGCAATAGATCAGAAATGTGGAAAGCTCTTAAAACAGGTATTAGATTTTGAAAAAGATATAATTGTTGAAAGAGACAGACTTGAGAAAGAGAAAGTTGAGTTTGGATCTGAAGGAAAATCTCTCAAAGAAAAGATTTTTGAGTTAGAAAACCTGTTGGAAAAAGAGAGAAGAGAGTTTGATAAGGAAAAGAAGGTAGTTGAGAAGAAAAATGTTGTATTTTTCAAAGAATTATCTGATCAAAGAAAGAATGCCGAGAAAGATTTTGAAGAAGAAAGGAAGATATCTGAGACTGAGATTGAGAAAGTTACAAAGTCACTATCAAAACTGTCAACAACTATTATGAATGAACAGAATTCGAAGTCTGAATTAAAGAAAAAGATTGACTTACTCTACAAGGAAAGAAACAGTTTATCTTCAAAGATAACAGAACTTGAAGATATTGTGTCTAAGATGGTTTTGACTGAGCAGAAGACTCCAGATTCAATTCTTCAAACACCTTTAGATGATTCAGCTGATTCAGAATGCTAATTTAAGACAGCATCAAGTTCATATCATACAACTGTTTCTACAAAAAGGTCAGTCAATATTAAAGATCATATTCATACTACTAACCTTTTTTATGATCGGAATGTGGATGGTTTAGGTACATGCAGAAGCAGAAGAAAAGGAAATGAGAAGTTATATGGAGAGTAAAAGCAACTTCTGATGAGAAGAATGATCAGAAATCATTTGTGCATACACTCAATGCCAAAAAGAACATTGCATAAAGGTAACCTGATCTTGTTTATTCAATAGATCAATTAATCAGGTTATCTAAAAAGAAGAGTTATTGTTCTTACTGGTATGGTTCTGATTATATTACTCCTAATAGAACCGCAACTAACAAACATGGACCCAAATACCAGTGGGAGTAAAGGAACCGGGGCTCTTGGATAACACAGTTCAAGACCCATACTTCAATGTTAAAAAGTTAGACTTCTGAGTAAACCAACTCAGGACTCGGACTTCAATGTCTTAGAATTTGACTTCTAAACACAACGGTTTAGGACTCAGACTTCAACGATCAAAAGAAAGTGTACTCCGATGCATCAAAAGAGGTGATCAACCTTCAAGAGGGAGTATACATATTACCTCAACTAATAATATTGTGAATGCATATTTTCAGGGGGAGTAATTGACTTCTGATTACATCTAATCAGAACTCGTTCTTAAAAGTTTTACTATTTTCATGTCTTTATTTTTCAATAAAGTTGGTGAATAAGACTTTGTACTTTGACGACTTTTTGACTGAATGCAGATTTGGAGGGGGAGCTTACAAGATCATATCAATTAATGAATTTCGAGCTGTCTTTTTAATATTTAAGATGATCGTAAGGATTATTCTAATCTTAATCTCATTGTGTTTGAAAGAAGGACAACTTTCAAACATGAAAACATTTTTCTTAAACGTTCAAACCACTTCTCGATTCTTAAACAAATTTCATGAATTTAGAAGTGTGATTTTAAATGTTTTCACTTATGATGACAACTCATAATATGAAAATTCATTCATGTTTAACAAACTGTGTGTTTCCGAAGATAAATACTTGTGTATTATCTTTTCCATATACTGTCAAGTATTCATACACACCGGTTTCGTACTTTGTTGACTATGTTCTTACCATGTCTCAAAATTGAACATAATTTTCGAAGGCAAGATACCCCGTTTGAACTACATTGATATTTGAGCGTCATTTCTTTCATGAATGTCTGTACATGTTCTTATAGACAACATCCAATTTTTCATGTCCTAAGCTTTTAATGATAAATCACTCTTATTTGATCTTCTCAAACATTGTCAGATTCTCAAAAAAGCAACTTGTATTCATTTCATTCATTCAATATCCTTGTTTTGAGCGAATCTTTCACGATTAAAATGCTCGAATCTTCATGATTATCTTAGTGAGCATATATATCTGACAAGTATTTCATACAAGGCCTTAACTGAAAAAGTTAAATCGATTGAGCAACATAATGCTTTTAGGATAATATACATGGGAATTGTGTGAGCTTTAATTGAACATCTATGGAATCACGATAACCTGTGTTTCCTACCCATGAAGTTAGTCTTGAGTGATCGAGAGGCGAGGGGTCAATATCTGAGTGTTGGTGTGTGCTGAGATAAAATGAAAAGAGATTTTGGTTAGACGTGAGCTCAATGTTAAAAAGAAAGAGGGTGAGAGATCAGAGTAAAAGAATATCTAACTCTGGACCAACTTTTTCTGAGTCGGACAGCCACATTAATGTTGTTTCACAATTCTTTCGTGAACATCATTGAAACACGCAACTAGGCCATGCCAATTCTTGACTTAACCCCACCAGCTACTCATTTCTTTCATAACAAATAGATGTTTCAATTTTTCTTGGGGACGCAACACATAATCTATCTTGTCTTCATTTGGAATATGTGGATATTGAAAAGAAGGAAGTCTTCCCCACCTTCGCACTTCGATCATGCACAATTGAGTCCGTGTATTATTGTTGTTGTATCAATGGTTTACACATTTTGAGCCTTATAAACATTCATGTTTTAATTCTTTCATACACATGCACATTCACACAGAAAATTTGTTTTTCTGTCGGAACGTTCATAGTTTAACCATGTGTTATTCAATGAGTGAATCGAATACATGGGGAGTGAACATCAATAAAACTCCTTGTACAGTACATTCATTGTACTAAGTTGCTTTGTGCTGCTTACAGGCATCTTAACTGATTCATTTGTTGATTCAGGGTTACATTCTTATTTGTCTCAATATGAAAAGATTTAGATGAATATATTATGAATTGACGGATGTTCAGAGGCTCATATGGAAAGATCGTGGTCAGAATAAAATGAACATTTCTTGAAGAATTTTTTATTATTTCTATGCTCTACATCATCAAAAAGGGGGAGATGATCAAGAAATGTTTGAATTTGAGGAAGTTACATGTTTGTATTGGGAGAGATTGTCAAGAAATGATCTATAGGAGAACAAATTTCAAGAAATTAAAGTTATGTCAAAGGCCAAATTCCGAATATGATGGAGAAGTTATTTCAAGAAATATGATTTGGAGAACAACTAGTATTTGTTATTGGGAGATTGTTCAAGATTTGAAAGATTTATTGTCAGAGTTATGGGGAGAATGATCAGAATATTATCAAAAGTTCGTGAAATTCTGATAGCTAGCTGAAATTTGTAGAATTTTTCTTTGAAGTTTGGTTGCTGAAGAAAAGTTAGCTAAATCTGAAGATAATTTCTTTTCTGAAGTTTGAGAGAGGTTTTATTACCTTGGGGGAGGTTGTTAAAGGTTATTGCAAAAGATATTCACAGACTTTGGAGGAGATTACAGAAGATCTGAAGACAGTTCAAAGAAAAGAAAGATTGATTTTGAAAAAAATTAATCAAAGGGGGAGATTGACTTTCAAAGGAAAGTTATTTGTCAGAAACTTAAAGAGGGAGAATGTTCTTGAAAAGGGGAGAACGTGCTTTTAAGATGAAATTCATTTGAAGAGAAGTACAAGTTTATCCGAAAGGGAGAGATTGTTCTTTGATGCTGAAATTTAAACAGAATCCAAAAGGGAGTTTCAATGCATATATTTGGAGATGATCTTGAATCCAAAGGGGGAAATTGTTAGTACACAAATATGTTGGATCCAAGATCATGGGAATTAAAGTCAAAGCTCAAGTCAAAGCCTCTCAAGCAAAGGACAAAGTCAAAGCTTCTTTAAATGGAAAGTCAAATAAACTCAACTGGTTTTAGTTTAGATTCCTTTGTAATTCCTAAGTATAAATAGTTTTTGTTCTTTTGTTATTAGTGTAGAACCTAGTGTAGAACTTAGCCGTGTGAATCTTGGAGTGAATCTTAGAGAGAGAAAGTAGAGAACTTACCATCTTGTGAACAATTTGTAAATTGTGAATTGAGATCAATGACATATGACGATTGGGATTGAATTTCTTGTTGTTGATCTTGATTAGAACTATTATCGTGGGACACACAACTAGCGACAAGTGGTTCTCAGATTTCACTAAGTGTAAAACTCGCACACCATTACTTGCGACTTCTCATAACTCGTATACTGCGATCTGCGACAAGTTAGAACTCGCAGACAGTTCCTTGTGACTTCTTGCTCATTTGCGACAAGTACATTCTGCGACAAGTGTTTTTCTTTTGTTTACGACTTCCATACTTAACATATTTTTTTTGAAGTTTTTCATGTGTGACCAATGTTGACTTTCTAAGTCAAGTTTTATCTGAATTCATTGGACGATCATATTCAATCATTCTTTCGTTATTTTCATCTCAAATATCTGAATGTCTTGATATCTGCTAAGCATGGGATCCAAATCTAAACCTCTAGTTCTACAAGTTGATGAGTATCTGCAATGGAAGAAAAGAATGATCAAGTTTCTGAATAACTAAGACAAGAGACTGATGAACTCTATTCTGAATGGACCACACATTCCTCAGGTGATAGTTGACAGAATTCCTGCTACTATAATCAATCCAGAAATACCTGAAAGGTTTGTAGCCCGAGATCCAATACAATACAGTGAAAGAGATAAAAAGTTAGTGGAGTTGGATGCACATGCTCTTAATTTTCTGATCATGGCAATTCCCAATGACATCTTTAACAGGGTTGACAGTTGGGACTCAATGTAACACCCTTAAATCTGAAGATAACAACTTATTAAAAAATTTCTAAATACATCAATAATTACTTTGACTACGGACACAATTTAAGAATTAACCTCAATACAAACATTCATCCTATACATACAATCTATGAAAAGGACGGGTGCTACTAAACTCAATAATAATTACTATCTCCAACCTGCGGAAGACTTCATCAACAACTTACTCCTGCATAAAGCTAAGGCTCTACTCTTCATGAGGCTACTAGTGTCTGAACCCCCAACTGGAACCTGATGCACATGCCGACAAATAAAAAGGTTAGGCTTAACGCCTAGTGAGCTCAAGAGTTTTAACATGAATGAATATATCTTTAAAAGAAGGGAATCCAGTTTTAAGGCAAGATCCTTCGAAATATTATACTTCAAAATGGAAACGACACCTTTTCCCATAATATACACTTTTAAAAGGCAATGCTCCCAAACATGCATTTCTTATAAAACGATGCAACCTGTAACTCACCCAAAACGGGGTCATAGTTCGACACTCAATTTTGTCAAGATGTAAATTAAAATTAATACTTCTTATCCCAAAACACCCAAACTCGGGTGGAACATAATACTCGACCCTTAAATAACGGAAGACAATCCATATAAATATGATACGCCATTAAAACATGGAACTGGAACTTAATACTCACACGACCATAAAATGGAATGAAATCCAAACATCAAAACATGGACAATTAAATACCCAAAATACATCAGGCCGATAACGGGGGATACCCGTATCCGTGGTGAGCGGAAGAACACAAAAGTATGCCACTCAACCAACGTTCACCGCATGACACCTAAAGACATGAAAGCCAAAGTGTCCCTACGAATCCTTGACAAGTTTCACCCGAAGAGATGAGGTACCTTGATGATACAAAGGACACCAGAAAGGCCCAGCACACCCGGGGACTACAACTGAGAAAATTCTCCGACGGCGAAGATCTAGGCACACACCCACAAAGTGGCGCCCAAAACTACCTCCTCCTAGTGCCTACTTGTCAAGTTTGGTCCTAAAACATGAGTCCCGGAGTTCAACCGCGTACCACCCAATTGACCATCAAATAAGAATGATTTATGTGCCTATGGGTCTAATGCAACACAGTGTAAAGATACACGACTACACATGAATGACAAAAGCACTCGAGCCTGTAATGATTATAAATATGCAATAAAATGCATTAAGATTGTAAATCATAAATTGGACTCTACATCGAGTCATTACAACCGGACAAATGTCCTCAATACTCATTTACGTCAACACCGAGCCAAAATGCCCGAAAATTCCTTTGACCGACAATTAACGTCCCCACAATTAATGAAATGTCTTTAAACAACGTTTATGAAAACACATATCTTAAAGACGTGATTAACCCAAAACTCAACACGTATTAGGACCAAAGGTTTTCCAAAGGGTTTATAAATGCAAATACCCCAAAATGTCTATGACATGAAATAGACTTCGTTTGTACAAAATCGTCAAAGTTGTATAACCCATAAAATAGATCTTGCTTGTACAAATCACCAAGAATACATAATTCATGCTATTTAGTTGTTGAAACGATCAAAACCCAATATAAGCATTTTAAGAGGTTAACACAACCCAAGTTTACCAAATATGAAAACTTATCAAAATACTCACACTTTGACAAATAACCAAGTAAAACATATTTTACTTCAGAATACTCAAAACTTATCAGCAGTTAACCATTTCATGCAAAACACTTTAAAATAAACATTTTGGCATGTACATCGTTTTCACAAATCAACTTGAACTCACCTTGCTAGATTTAGACTAAATCTAGGTTTTACCCAACGAGCTCCTTTGAAGGGCACTTGAATCCTCAAGCCGAGGACTTCCAAAACCTAGATACATACATACCAAACCATTTAGAAACATTCCCCAAACAATATTTACTAAAATCTCCAACTAGAACAAAACCCTAGTTTCTCCAAAATCATCAAATACTAGATTTAAGAAACCAAACACTAAAGAAACCACCAACGGAGCATTTATAACTTATTTCAAGAAAGCTTAACATTCTAGGTGATGAGACTTTCCGAGGACACCAATTCCCACTCTTCAATCCGAGCTCCCACACGTTGAACATGATGAGGAATATGAAGATGGAGGTTTTGTGGTTGAAGATTCTACTAGCTAGATGATGAAGAATCATGTGGTTTAAGGGAGAAAAACCCTCAAAATACGTAAGGGTTCGTCATTTGGGTTTGGGAGAGAAAAGGGAAGAAATTTAGGGTTTAGGTTTGAGACAAATGAGGCTATAGGCTGAAAAATCGGCTTTTAGCTCAACCAGTGCGTTACGCGGGTTATGCCGCGACCTTAAGTCGCGGCATAAGTCGCCCGTTTCCCAAAGACTCACTTCCAGTGAGTTACTCGACTTGTGCCGCGATCTTAAGTCGCGCCACAACTAGCGGCAGCCCAAATCTCAGTTTTCTCGCGTCCTCTCACCTGATTCGATCCTCGATGATTCCATAACAAATCTCATCTGATTTCCCAACACCTTTACGTTCCAAAAGCTAAAAGACTCCCGAACTATCACTAAAGCAAGTGTCCAAATTACGGGTGTTACAATCCTTCCAACCTTAGAAGAGATTTCATCCTCGAAATCTGACACCGACTAAACACCCAACACCGCCTTCAACGAGATAGATTGATTCTCTACCCAACAGGAGGGCTTCCACCATCCTTGCCACAAGCACGACCCGATTACGACTCCATTTCAAAATCCAGAAAAATCTTGCCGAGGATGGGACGAACATTGAGTCCCTTTCGACTACCTTACCACCCCTAAGATCTCGATTGTCTCCCAACCTTAAATGATCCTTACTATCTTCGGGGTATTTTGTGACATCAACTTCTCGACAACCAAATCACTTCGAATCAACACAATTCTGAACCCAAAGCCAAGAATCGTCAACGAACTCTCAATATCCTTAATTTCTAATGCGTCCTTCAAGCAACTGGTTACCCCGGAGTTGGCTATCACTCAAGTCCGATTCCAATCACAACCTTACAACATTCCCTTAATAGAACCTTTATCATCATAGAAATGCTTATACCCATCGGTACTTGCTGATCAACACCTAATCTTCTTTCAAATTTCCATCACCGAAAGGTCATTATTTCCCATGATCCAACCGGGATACTCCCGAACATTCCAAGATCTTTTGACTTCAAGAAAACAAGTCGACACCTAGGACTAAATGGTGACCTCGAAGACGTGGGCATCCCACCCAAAATTTTAATCCACACTTATGGTCACACTAAGGATGACACCAAACAGAGTGCTAAAAATCCCAACAAGAATTTTCCTTGATCGCGAAGCCCACAAGGACGGTACACCATCACATAAACTATGATGTCACACCGACGAGCAGTCCACCAAAATGAACCCAATCTAAATGCAGATAATCACCTAAGACCTTATCCCACATGATTACCGAAGTATAAAATCACTCCTTAATTAACTGGGAAGACTTAAATCTACTATTTCCAATAATACAAACGCGTACAGATTCGAAAACCCAAGTCCAAAATTCAAGACTGACCGCAAGTCAGATCATCCGACGTTTCAACTCCAAAGGACTCCCTTAGTCCCTAATTACAACTCCTTTCACGACAGGGGTTTAAATCTATTGGCCTAATGAGTTCAAGGTTTTTTACAACTAGTAAGCCAATTTGAAATTTATAAAACTTTCAAATACATAAGCTTTTTAACACTTAATCGTGCGGTGAAAATACACTACCGATCATTCGATAGGTTTCAAAATTGATTATGAACACAGCGCATATGAAACCATTTCCAAAACTCATTTGTTCAGTACTTAAGTTAATAAGGACAATAATAAAGCATGCGCAACAATTTACCCATAATTGTGAAAATAGGTTCCTGCACCACCACATGTGCAATAAATGTTTGTACAACTCCAAAGGAGAGATTCACAATTAACTTTAAACTTCTGACTCTTTAACCTAGAAGACATGGTGGCATAAAATCATCAACAACCCCTTGCGCACAAGTTTATTTCCCCAAAGCCAGGTAAAATGATGGGAATGCAAATAAAATCTCAAATTGAGTTTAAAACTTTAAGTCGAATAGGTAAACACATTTGACCCAACAGAAACTCCAACGGCAAGGATGACACTAATTCGTTAAATGAATTGCGGAAATTTCTAACAGTAAAAGTGGATGATTGAAATATGATCAAAACAAATGTCCTGTTTTAAAATAACGTAAATCGCTTATATAATTACTCACACCAAAATTATAAGTAAATCCAAATGCAAAATAGTATGCGACGATTGACATTTGCATAAAGCCCAAAGATAAATCACATGATAATGAAATTCCTAAAACAACATGTGGGATGACCTCGAATAACAATATTCATAAAATAACGCACACCATGATGCACAAGTACATGATCCCAAAATTATTTACGCGACACGAATGACGTAAGATGAGACACCATAAACTCAACTGAATTTTAGCAAAACTTAATAATGCTAAAATCAAGTGGTGTCAAAATTTTCATTTCTCAACAAAGTGTGCAAGACAACAATAGGTCTGAAATATTAAACTTCTAAGAGTTCCTCTTTTTATTGCAATGACAGGTAAAGTGACACTTTTCAACAAAATTTACATGGGACATGGCGACGAATAAACTCGCAAGTTTAGACGAAGAAAAAGTAAAACCCACACATCAAAAGACATCGCAAAACAATACTCCATGAAATTTAGCAAAACTCGTACAAACTAAAATTCTCAAGAAATTCCGACTCAAAACATGGGATTAACTTTTCCTTTAAAACCATAGACATACGTGGAGGTGATCCATTGTCTAGGTTAAAATCTCATAGTTATTTGACCAATACCCAAAAGACATTAAAACATGGACATTAAACACGAGACGTGAATGAAGAGAATTTTGATAACAATTTGCAATTATGTGCAGCAAAACAATTTCATGCATGCTTAAGCTCACAGTTTAAAATCTGATGAGTGCTAGATGCGTTGACAAGACTTTATAATGCAAAACACTTTATGCTTAGCGAACTTGAGAAAAATTTTATGCAAACTCATTTTAGAAATTAAATTTAGTGCATGAATTTGGTCAGCACTCACATCTTAGGATTACGCTTCTCAATAACACGACATACTATGGTCATCCGGATGCATCAACATCTTAGAGCAACAATCTCATTACTTTGGTTGGCTTACGATTTCCCTTTGAAATAGAAACGGTATAACGAACTTATAGTCCTAATTCAACCAATAACACTAATTCAATATGATCAACTTAATGCGTTCATCGCACTTAGCTACGACCCCAAAGTGACATTGCTATAAACATCAATCCTCCCTTAGCTTATTCGCTTAGAAACTTTCTCACTACCCCAACGGTCATCATACCAAGGTAGTTCAAGTATACACATGTAGCATGTAGGTTCACCATAACACTGGCCAGGTGCCATTATGAACGTACCAAACATGATCATCCTTGTGACGCTCGACAAGTTTCCCGTTTCTAGCGACTCGATCAATCCTCAAAATATCTTATCTTAGGTTACTTAATGTGCAACTTCACTTACAATCACTTATAAGAACTCTAGTTTGAGTCTAGGCATCCAAAGATCAATACCTAATTCTCTCAAACTTAAGCTCTGATACCAACTTGTAACACCCTTAAATCTGAAGATAGCAACTTATTAAGAAATTTCTAAATACATCAATAATTACTTTGACTACAGACACAATTTAATAATTAACCTCAATACACACATTCATCCTATACATAGAATCTATGAAAAGGACTAGTGCTACTAAACTCAATAACAATTACTATCTCCAACCTGCGGAAGACTTCATCAACAATTTACTCTTGCATAAAGCTAAGACCCAACTCTTCATGAGGCTACTAGAGTCCGAACCCCCAACTGGAACCTGATGCACATGCCGACAAATAAAAAGGTTAGGCTTAACGCCTAGTGAGCTCAAGAGTTTTAACATGAATGAATATATATCTTTAAAAGAAGGGAATTCAGTTTTAAGCAAGATCCTTCGAAATATTATACTTCAAAATGGAAACGACACCTTTTCCCATAATATACACTCTTAAAAGGCAATGCTCCCAAACATGCATTTCTTATAAAACGATGCAACCTGTAACTCACTCAAAACGGGGTCATAGTTCGACACTCACATTTGTGAAGATGTAAATTAATACTTCTTATCCCAAAACACACAAACTCGGGTGGAACATAATACTCGACCCTTAAATGACGGAAAACAATCCATATAAATATTATACGCCATTAAAACATGGAACTGGAACTTAATACTCACGCGACCATAAAATGGAATGAAATCCAAACATCAAAACATGGACAATTAAATATCCAAAATTACATCGGGCCGACAACTGGGGATACCCGTATCCGTGGAGAGCGGAGTAACACAAAAGTATGCCACTCAACCAACGTTCATCACATGACACCTAACGACATGAAAGCCAAATTGTCCCTACGAATCCTTGACAAGTTTCACCCAAAGAGACGAGGTACCTTGATGCCACAAAGGACACCCGATAGACCCGACACAACCGGGGACTACAACTGAGGAAATTCCCCGATGGCGGAGATCTAGGCACACACCCACACAGTGGCGCCCAAGACTACCTCCTCCTAGTGCCTACTTGTCAAGTTTGGTCATAAAACATGAGTCCCGGAGTCCAACCCCGTACCATCCAATTGACCATCAAATAAGACTGAGTTATGTGCCTATGGATCCAATGCAACACAATTTAAAGATACACGACTACACATGAATGACAAAAGCACTCGAGCCTGTAATGAATATAAATATGCAATAAAATGCTTTAAGATTGTAAATCATAAACTGGACTCTACATCGAGTCATTACAACCGGACAAATGTCCTCAATACTCATTTACGTCAACACCGAGCTAAAATGCCTGAAAATTCCTTTGACCGACAATTAACATCCCCACAATTAATGAAATGTCTTTAAACAACATTTTTGAAGACACATATCTTAAAGACGTGATTAACCCAAAACTCAACACGTATTAGGACCAAAGGTTTTCCAAAGGGTTTATGAATACAAATACCCCAAAATGCCTATGACATGAAATAGACTTCGTTTGTAAAAAATAGTCAAAGATGTATAACCCATAAAATAGATCTTACTTGTACAAATCACCAAGAATACGTAATTCATGCTATTTAGTTGTTGAAACGTTCAAAACCCAATATAACCATTTTTAGAGGTTAACACAACCCAAGTTTACCAAATATGAAAACTTATCAAAATACTCACACTTTGACAAATAACCAAGTAAAACATATTTTACTTCAGAATACTCAAAACTTATCAACAGTTAACCATTTCATGAAAAACACTTTAAAATAAACATTTTGGCATGTACACCGTTTTCACAAATAAACTTGAACTCACCTTGCAAGATTTAGACTAAATCTAGGTTTTACCCAACGAGCTCCTTTGAAGGGCACTTGAATCCTCAAGCCGAGGACTTGCAAAACCTAGATGCATACATACCAAACAATTTAGAAACATTTCCCAAAAAATATTTACTAAAATCTCCAACTAGATCAAAACCCTAGTTTCTCCAAAATCATCAAATACTAGATTTAAAAAACCAAACACTTAAGAAACCACCAACGGAACATTTATAAGTTATTTCAAGAAAGCTTACCGTTCTAGGTGATGAGACTTTTCGAGGACACCCATTCCAACTCTTCAATCTGAGCTCCCACACGTTGAACTTGATGAGGAAGATGAAGATGGAGGTTTTGTGATTAAATATTCTACTAGCTAGATGATGAAGGATCGTGTGGTTCAAGGGGGAAAAACCCTCAAAATACGTTAGGGTTCGTCATTTGGGTTTGGGAGAAAAAAGGGAAGAAATTTAAGGTTTGGTTTGAGAGAAATGAGGCTAATGGCTGAAAAATCGGCTTTTAGCTCAACTAGTGCGTTACGCGGGTTATGCCGTGACCTTAAGTCGCGTCATAAGTCGCCCGTTTCCCAAAGACTCACTTCCAGAGAGTTACGCGACTTGTATCGTGACCCTAACTCGCGCCACAACTCGCAACAACCCAAATTCGGTTTTCTCGCGTCTTCTCACCTGATTCAATCCTCGATGATTCCATAGCAAATCTCATCTGATTTCCCAACACCTTTACGTTCCAAAACCCAAAAGACTCCCGAAATATCAATAAAAGAAGTCTCCAAATTACGGGTGTTACACTCAACAAAAGAGATCTGGGATGAGCTTGAGAGACAACGACAAGGGTCAGAAAAATCTATGAAGACAAAAAGAAACCAAAGTATAAATGCTTACACAGGTTTCAAAGACAAAGAAGGAGAGTCATTGAAAGATGCATACAACCGCTACAACATCATACTGAATGATATGCGGAGGAATGGTGTCAAGAAGTCAAAGTCAGAGATAAATTTCAAGTTCATAAAGAACCTTCAGCCAGAATGGGATACTTATTCCATACAGTTCAGATGAACAAAGACATAGCTGAAGAAAAGCTTAATGACTTATTATGTGTTCTCTATCAGCACAAAGATAAGGTGAAAGAACAAGCTGTTGTAAACAAGCAGTTGTCTGAGATTAAGGTGAAAGCAGAAGAAGGTAGAATACTCTTTGGCTTTGTTAGCTCAAGGAAATCTGGTGAAAAGCAGTTCAAGCTCAATCAAGTATGGTAAGCATAAAACATTTGTTTCTGAGATGGTGGAATCATTTGATAGTTCTATAGAGGAAGATGAGGACTCTAATAGTAAACTCACAGAATTTGGTGAGAAGTTGTCCCTCTTGACTACAAGGTTTCAGAAGAAGTTTGGAAGAAAGAAGTTCTTCCACAAATCCAAACCAGATCATTACAGGGTTGACAAATACAAGGGTAAATTTGAGAAAAGAGATGAAAGAAAGTATGGAAAGAGAGATGAAAGAAAAGAAGAGAAGAGAGATGAGAAGGAGAAAGAAAAAGAGAAGAGTGACAAGTGCTATAACAGTGGAAACATCGGTCATTTTGTCAAAGACTGCAAAGAGAAAAGAGTCAAAGATTAAGAGTATTATTCTAAGAAGGCATAGTTAGTGAATGCCATGGTGAAGAGTAAAGCACAAAAAGCTGAAGAGGAGATCCGGCTAGAATTTTCCTTTGTTGATGAAGAAAAACAAACTTCACTCAAGTTCATTACAACCTAATGGCAACTCTTGACGAAGACGACTTGGAATCTCAGGTAAATTCTATTTCTAACGAGTTTGATAGTTTTTCTAAAAATGAAGAAGTTCTGAACTTGATGTCCCAACTTGATTTAACGACCTCTGAATTTCAAGAATTAAAAGATGATTTTTTAAAACAAAAGAGTACTATTCAAGTTGGGACATGGTAAATATTCAGGGTAAAATATCTGATTTACAAAAAGAGTTAAATTCAGTGAAAGATAAAAATTTAGATCTAACTTTGAAGTATGAAATTGTTTTGAAGGACAAAACTGAAGCTTATGCAAAGATTAAGGAATTGGAAGATCTCAATTTTAAAAGAGGTCAAATAGAGCAGACTTTGATGCTTTTAACTAGCAACCCAAAAGATACTCGTTTTTACAATCCAAAAATGGGTCTGGGTCTTCCAGATGTTGAGATTTTAAAGAAAGCACCCGAAAATCTTTATATTTTTAAAACATCGGGTGATGCTCCAATTTTTTTAATACCTCACATCCGTGAAACATTTGTTAATTTCGAGAGTTCGACACCTGAAACTCCAAAGGTAAAAAGAGAAAAACCAGTGATAGTTAAATCTGAGATAAAAAGTGATTCATGTTTTCATGATTTTAAAAATGTTGGATTCAAGTAAGACGACTTAAATTCAAGTTATAAACATAAAAAGAAAAGTTTCGTCGAATTTGATCATCTTTTCACAAAATTAAATGAGACAACTGAATCAAGTTCTAAATATGATGAAACTGAATCTGTGATTTCTTGTTTAACAAGGAAGAAAAGGAAGAAAACTGTCATTCTGAAAACAAGTGATTTTGGTACGTCCCCATTCAGTACTTCTCTAATTAGATTAATCCCTAATCTGACCATTTTCCTTCTTATCGATTTTGTATTGGGATCGGGAGTTCCTCGGGTCGAAAACGGATGAAAATGAGCTTTGATACACCCGGGGCGATAATGCCCGCGATTGTGACAGAGGTCACTCTCACGGGACACAACCGCGAAGAATGCGCCGTGAAGGGGGAAGAAGGGGAGACAGTGCCTAGCGATTGTGAGATGTGTCAATCTCGCAGGGAAAGGTCGCCGAGAATGTACCATAAGGTACCAAGCTCAGGTGATAGTGCCAAGTGAGAGTGACCATGTCACAACTGCGAGGCACAATCGCGGTCGGGGGTCAGACCAATTTATAGCCCTCAAACCGAGTTTTTCTTCATTTTCTGCATTGTGGAACTTCTTGGGTGCGATTTAGGAAGTTTCAAGAAGTAGGGTTTCCTCTCTCTTCATTCATTGCTATCAAATGAATGATTCTTATGCATTTATTGGGTTTGGTTTAGGTTGGTGATAGTAATCAAGTGTTGGGCTACTTGGTGTTTCAAGCTTCTACCATTTTCTTCTCTCAAATTTCTACCTAGGGTTTGTGTACAACTTTACAAGGTGAGTTTTCCTACCCTTTGTTATTACATAAATACTAGGGTTAATGTGTTACCACTCTCATCCACGTCCCCTAACCATATATTGGGTTTTGTTGTATTTTGACCTAAACATGGGTTTTGGGAATAATATTGTGTTATAACCTAAACAAGAATGTTGGAGAAATGTGTTTTAAAATAAGATTAATGGTCTTCTATGCTTATCTAATTATTTGATAACCAACTCTTTTTTCATGGGATTTTGGTAAAACCCAAAGTGAAAATTAGGGTTTGGTGAGATTCAAGTGTTGAGCTAATTAATGAAAATCTGGACTTTTGTAATGGGATTTAAGGTATTATTTTTGATGGGTTTGTATTGTTAAGTTCTCCACAATGATGGGGGTCAAGACTTGATGTTGGTAACCTTGTATATAAACATGATTTGGTTCTTAAGCCTTACATGCATGATTTGAAATGAATGTGTTGGTATGTTTTGGTATTTGGTCTTAGTGCGATGGATCTATAGGTACGGTGTTCCCAATGTCCCGTTTTGGAAATAGAATTCATCACTTTGGCACGGAATAGGCATCGGGTCACCATGGTAAGTAAGGTGTGGACCCATACGCTCGGGCAGCGTCCCATGGGCAGTAAGATGTAATTCCCCTGTGCTTGAGTTCCTATTTTGGAAATCTCAAGAATAGACCTAAACGGGCTGACTTGATGTTCTCGAGCAATAAACTTAGAGGAGTTGAGTTCACTATGTGGTTAGTGTTATTTGTACCATATTTTAATCACTAATGGTTTGTTTGATTGATTGACTTAGCTCATGGCTATATCCATCGTGCGACTTCAAATGGGTTTAGTACTTCCACTTCTATTTATTTGTTCACACTAGGCTTTAGCCTAACGCTTGTTCTTTGGTTGTTATGTTTGGCAGGTCATCTTAGCGGTGGGACTCGTCAGGACTGAGTGTACGACCATGGGGTCGTGAGTGGTCTTTTTGGAGATATAGTGACCAACATACTTGATTTTGGAGGATATACCTTTTGGAAGGATAAAGACACCCAACTTTAATTTTGTTGACACATTTTAGATTATTAGGTTGTCCTTTTATTCTTCATTATATTTGGGTTGTAAATGCCGTACGTTATTCCCCGTTTCGGGATGATACTCTTGGGTTTGGTTTTCCATATCCGTAATATTCAGGTTTAAATTATCACCTATTTTAGGGTGACAGGTTTCCCCTATTTATAGACGCTATATTGTCGAATTTCCAAATTTTATTTCACCCCAAAATTTTTGGATGTTACAAGTTGGTATCAGAGCATTAGTTTAAGTGAACTAGGTATGAATGTAAGATGCCCAGACTTAAACTGATATTATTAAGCTAGGACTTATGAGATGGGGTAGAACTCTTAAGATAGGATGGTCTTAGAGTCAGCGGAACTTACACGAATTGAAAATTGTATTGATGGTAACGAGGACTCTTACGTTTCATGTGTTCATAATTTCACTTAGCTAAGGTCATTATGAAGTTGTTTTACGTGAGCATACTTGATCTACTGTTATTATTGTTGGATCATAAATTGTATTCAAGATTAAAGTTAAAGTTAAGGGATTAAACTCTAATTATGTTAAAGTTAATTAGAGGTTAGTTGAAAGTTATTTTGTAAATGGGCCCAAGCCCATTAGGCCTTAAACGCCTAAGTATTTAATCTTTTAGTTAATAGGTTTTAGGGTTAATCCCTCAATTATACAATAATCCTATTAGAGAGAGGTAGTCGTAATTCATTGTAATCCTACATTCAAGGTATCAAGAACACACAAGGTTTTCATTGATTATTCAAGGGATTGGTATATTATTCTAATCTTTATATCTCTTGATCTATATTGTGTTCTGTGATTGTTAATCAACTAGATTATACTGGGTTAACAAGTGGTATCAGAGCAAAAAAGAATCAAGTTTTTAGGATTAAATCTATGTTTATCGATTTACTGTTCATCGACTCATCTGGTTTATCGAGTAAAAATCGATTTCTTGTTTTAAGGTGTTTTTATGCTTGAAATTGATATAATTAGATGAGTTTATGGTATTGAAAGTGATCTGATAGGTTAATTGCACTCTAAACTTTCAATCGATTAGCTCTTTATGATTTTCTTTAATCTGGGTTCGAGAAAAGTTATAAACCGGTCGACACTGTGTTCTTCAAATTAATGCATGAAAGTTGAAATTAATCTTTGTTTTTGCTTGAATTGTGATTGATATATGTTTCTAAGCACAAAGATATAATTTTTGCATTCAATTTCTGTGGTTAAAGTGTTTTCTGGGCTGTTAATCATCGTTCTGGGTCGACCTGTAAGAACATACCGGTCGAACATTCAAGAACACATCGGTCGTTACTTCATTACACTTGTCCGGTCGAATACCTTGTATCGGTCGAGACACCCCGTCACACTATCCCGGTTGCCCGGTACACACACAGTCCACATCGGTCACTATCCCAGTTGACAGCCTATCAGTCGAACGCTTTATCTGTCAAAGACCAATACCGGTCGCAAGGAATACCGGTCTAAACTCATTCCCGGTCGAATACCCACTCCCGGTCCATATCGATTCCGGTCTTAGTCGCTTACCGGTCACATACATTTTATCGGTCAATACACCTTATCGGTCACATATATTGTACCGGTCACACCTTACCGGTCCTCTCACAAGACTTTTACCGGTCAAAGCATTATCGGTCGAATCTACCGGTCGAGAAAGGTACCGGTCCAAATAAGACCCCCGTCGACCACCTTTGCGCCACCCGGGGCTCGTGCAAACCTTATTTTGCGCGACCCACGTCTCACGAGAACCTCATTTTGCACCAGTGCCTACTCGTGAAAACCGCACTTTGCGCCACCCGAGGCTCGTGCAAACCTCACTTTACGCCATCCACTGTTCGCGAGAACCTCTTCTTTGCGCCACCCGTGTCTAGCGCAAACCTCACTTTTGCGCCACTGTCCTTGATATATATTAAATTTTTGCACCAGATTTAACTGTGTTTAATCTATTTGTGCTTTATACTGTGTGAGAGGACTGCATTTAACTATTTTTGGAAATTTATATTTCTGAAAATTTTTGAGTGTAGTCTTTATTCTAATTCTTGATTCTAACGATCTCATCTAGTTGGTTGTCTTGATACAGATAAGTTTGATTACTAACCATACAACTAGGATGTCGAATAAGCTTCTCTCAATGGGCTCTCAGTCCAAACCTCCTGTCCTCATGGCTGATGAATATCAGCAATGGAAGAAGAGAATGATCCAGTTTCTGAATCACAAAAACAGAGACTATATGGAATCAATCATCAATGGACCAGTAAATCTAATGATCAGAGTACAGGGTCAAGCTGAAACTGAAACATCTCCAGAAATTCCTGATAGATTCGTCCCTAAACCTTATCAGTACTTTACTGAAAAGCAGAAAGAACAATACAAGACAAATGAAGAGGCTCTTATTTATCTGACCATGGCAATTTTGAATGACATCTACAACCGAGTAGACAATCGGAAATCTTCAAAAGAAGTATGGGATGAACTATCAATACAGTTTGAAGGAAGTGAAGCCTCCATCCAAGCTAAGTAAAATCTTTGCATTAATGTATACGAGGAATTTCATGCAAAAGAAGGAGAGACGTTGCTAGAGACCTAAAACAGATACAACATCATTCTCAATGACTTGCGGAGGAACAATATCTCTAAATCAGCTTCTGAGATAAATCACAAGTTCATCAAGAACCTGAACCCTGAGTGGAAGAACTTTGCCATCAACCTTCAGATGTCAAAGAACATGGCTCAGGAAAACGTCACTGATATCTCCTCTACTCTTTCTCAGCATGAGGATGAGGTGAGAACGATTAATAATGAGTCCAATAATCTTATGGAATCCGTGGCTCTCAATGCTGGCAAAGGTAAGAATTAAGTTCCGATATCCTCTGCAAGGTCAAAGAAAAAGATGTCTAAAGTTCTAGTTATTGAGGTTACTGAGTCCGAATCTGATACAAGTGATGAAGAACTGGAGATTGATTCTGATTCAGATATACAAAAGTTTTCTGAGAACATAGCTCTAATTACTCGACGATTCAAGAAGAGCTTTGGCAAGAAGAAATTCTACTCAAAGCCAAAGTATGACGGATACAAGAAAGAGAAGTTTGAGATGCGATACAAGTCAAGGCATGGAAGGAGAGAAGAAAGCCGAGAAGATAGAAAGGAAGATAGAAGTGAAGGAAAGAGAGAGGAAAAGCGTGAAGAAAGTTCAAGAAGGTAAAGAACTCAGAGTATTGAAAGTCACTCATTGCCAAGAAAGATGAAGAAGGAAAAGTGCTGATGGCTAAAGAAGAAAACTGGTTGTTCCAAAGTTCCAATGACGAGGAGCAAGCACACTTCACCCAAGTATCTTATATGGCAAAGATGGATGGTGACGGTGAAGATTATGAGGCACAAACCGAAGATGCAACCTATGAGGTAAGTGATAATTCTGAACTTATTGAATCTTTAATAGCCCAAATACATAGTATGAAAGATGAATTTGCTTTAATGAAAGGTAAACTTAGCTCTGCACAGCAATCTGTCTTGAGTTTTCGTGATGAAAATGCTTTGTTAAAAGTTGTTGTGGAAGAAAAAGAAAAAGAAAACGATGGTTTAAAAGCTGAAAAAGATTCTTTAAAAAGAAAAATATCTGGTTTAGAAAAGGATCTTGTGAATCTTAATGCTGAAAAGGGTGAGTTTAAAATCAAATTTGAAGTTTGTTATCAAGAAAGAAATGAAGCTTTCACCAAAATCAAGCAATTGGAGTATATTAATATGAAACGAGGTCAGACTGAGCAAACATTAAATCTGTTGACCAATAAACTCCAAGACGAAAGGTTTTATAAACTTAAACCAGGTTTGGGTGTGCTAACTAATGAAATTTTGAAAAAGGCACCGGAGCACTTATATAATTTTGATAAATCCGGCTCCGCAATCAGACCCATTCCTAACATTTGTGCATCCTTTGTTGAAGCAAGTACTCCTAAACCTTCTACAGAGACCAAAGGTCCAGAAGAAATAGGGAAGGACAAGTCTTGTGAAACTGATTCTCAAAATACTTTTAAAACAGTTGGTTTTAAATACAGTGATTTGAACAAAAGCTATGAATCTCGAAAGATCGAATTAACTGAGTTTGAATCACTGTTTACCATACCCTCCAAATATGATGAGACTGCATGCAAATATGATGAGTATGAATCGGATGTTGATCCATCTACTATACCATCAGTCTCAAATCCCATTGCTTCTAAACCTTTACTTGTTGAGGAGGTTGAAGAAGAAAATATAATCACGAATGGATCTTGTTTGAAAAATGATAAAACGGAGTTTATTGAGTCCATGAGTAAGGAGATATTTTCTGAAATGATGAATGCTTCAGACTCTGATCCAGTTTCTGATTTAAAGGAGTCCAATTTTGTGAATGATCATACATCTGAATTGATGAAGCAAATTGATATGTTGCAACAGTCTCTTGATGAGGTTGAAGATGAAAACTTTGATCTCAAATATAAACTTGAAAAATCTTTGAAAGAAAATCAAGAGCTTTGCACAAAGATCAATTATTTGAAAATTACTTTGTTTAAAAATGCTTCAAATGATAAACAGATGTTCAATGATCCAAGTTGGAAAGTAAGAACTAATCCAGAATTTGATGCTCCTGCAAAACCTTCAGTTGTTTACTCTGATTGTCCTGAATATCCACCGAGAATTTTTGAGAAGGGTGAGACTTCAAGTAGCTCTAGAAAAGAACCACCGTCTAAGTTAGAGGCTAACAAGGTTCCTGTTTCTATTTTAGATATAAAAGGAAATAGAGTTGGGAGGAGTAAAAAGAATAAAGATAATAGTGTTAGGGCCATTTTCTATGTTAAATAGAAGTTCAGGGTAGTTTGTGACAAGTTGCTATTGTTGTAAGCTTGTTGGGCCTTAAAGCCCATAAGCCCATTAGGCTTGCGAGCCCGAGTATTTAAAGTTATTTCTGTTTCATTTATCAGTTTAGAGATTCATTATTCAGTTTACTAGTTGTTAGGTTTACATACTATTATCAGAAATTCTCTCTGTAAACCTTAGCCCTTTGAAGTTTATATTAATCATATAACTAGTTGCTGTGGCCAATATATTGTTCATCATTGTTCTTATATCTGTTGATTGCACTGAAACTGGGATCTACAATTGGTATCAGAGCAGATAGGCAAAAGGTTTGATCCAGAAAAAGGTTTGTCTAAAACCCTATATTTTTTTTGTGTTAATCGCGTATATGTGTTTTAGTTGATTATTAATGTTGTTTATCGATCGAAACTGTTTCTGAAGTTGGTTTGGCTTCGATCGAATATGGTAAATTTCTGGAAATTTTGTATTCGGTCTTGGTCATTAAGTCCTTCGATCGCATTGCTTCTGAGTAGTGATTATTCGGTCTTAGTGAGTTTGGCTGTTGCTTGATTTGTTAATTCCTTCGATCAAAGGATCGAAGGATCTGTGTTTGCATTCGATCGAACCCAGAAATTCTTCGGGTTCTTCGGATTCTTCGTGTTCTTCGGGGTTGTTTGTGTTTATCTTTAGTTAAGTCTTTCGACCGGACACTTGTGCTCCGGTCAAACCCCTTCGACCGAACAGAGTGTCCCCGGTCTTATCCCTTTGACCGAATAAAGGTGATCCGTTTTTTTTTTTGTCCTTTTCGACCGAATAAGGGTCCTCCGGTCTTAACATTCGACCGGATTCGTGTGACCCCGGTCGTATCATTCGACCGGATAAGTGTATCCCCGGACGTGTCCTTCGACCGGATAACTGCTTCCTCCGGGCATACCTTCGACCGGATATTTGTGTGACCTGATTTTCTGTTTAAATCAAGTGTTTCTGTGTTTCTTCTATTTTATTGTATTTGGATCATTCTGCTTGCCTAACGATCATTACAGTGCTCTTAAGCTAAGAAGTAAAAATGAACTCAAGGGATGCTCTAGCCATCGGTTCTGACCAAAAGCCCCCGGTGCTATTTCGGGGAGAGTACCCTCAGTGGCATGACCGATTTATGAACTTCATAGAAGCAAAATCCAACTATGAAGAAATATACAAATGCCTGACTGAGGGTCCACAAGATTGGCCAATGAAAGTGGTACCGGCAAACCCAACTGAAGGTTGGCCAGAGCGCCAGATCCGGAAAACTGTTGGTGATTTTACTAACAGAGAAAAGGAATTGTACGAGGCAGAAAAGCTGGCAAAATCATATCTTCTTCAAAGTCTACCGAATGACATCTATGCTTGTATAGATAGTTTCAAAGACTCGTCGAAAAAGATGTGGGACCAAATAGAGAAGATGATGATGGGAAGCCACATCAATAACCAGCTAAAAGTGACAAACTGTATCACCATATATGATGGGTTTAAAGCACGAAAGGGTGAAACGCTGACGGAAACCTACGAAAGGTTTAATATGCTTCTAAATGATCTTCAGAAAAATAAGATCACAAAGACGAACACGGAAAACAACATAAAGTTTATGAACAACTTACAGTCTGAGTGGAAACCGTTCGTCTCCCATATTCGCCACACTCAAACCTTGGAGAAGTTGTACCTTCACGAACTGTATGAAATGCTGCTCCAAGACGAAGAGGAAGTGATGGAACTTATTGGGAAAGCAGAAGAAAAGCCAGCAACTGATCAAATAGCACTCGTATCTGAGAGAAGAGGCAAATCCGTCAGCCGATCATCTGGAAAAGAACATGTGCTGAGTGATTCTGAACCTGAAGATCCCGATAGCGATTCGGATCCAGAACTTGCCAAGATGAAAGAAGCAATGGTGTTTCTCACTCAAGCATTTCAAAAGAGGAAGTTTTTCTCCAAGACTTCCAATAAGCAAAGAGTTTCTACTCATCGTGATCATCGTGATAAGTCTGAAGGTAACAGTCGCTTTGAAGCTGGTAAGAAGCCTGACAAGAGACATGAAGAAAAGCCTAAAGACGAACCGATCAAATGTTACAATTGTGGTCGGTTAGGTCATTTCGCCAGAGATTGTCGCAAGCCAATTGTGCGCAACGCCGACTACTACCGAGCCAAGCTGCTTCTTGCCAAAGAAAAGGAAGCTGGTAAAGCTCTAATGGCTGAAGACGATTACTGGCTACAAGTGTCGGATGAAGAACCCGAGGATGCTGAAGCTCATCTGTGCTTCATGGGCAACCATTCATCACCATCTGATACTGATGAAGACGATAACAATGCTCCTTGCCAGGTATGTACCCCTTTTCATGAAGCTTTACTTGATCAGATGCAACTATCTATGAACAAACTTGACTCTTACAAGCTTCTGTTAAAAGAAAAAGAACAACTTCTCTCTTCTCTGGAAAACCGTGTCACTAAGCAGTCTGACTTTATGGAAAATCAAAGCTTAGAAATTTCTAGCTACATGTGCACTATTTATAATTTAAGAGAAGAAAATGTGAGGTGTTCAACAGAGTCACAAAGTCTAATGACCAAAGTAGATGACCTGACCGATAAGCTCCGTATGTCTGAGTCCGAGAAAATTGATTTGTTAAATCAAAACGTGGCTTACAAAAATGAGAAAATAAGGTTATCCAATCAGCTAGAAGAGCTTGAAAAGAAACTTTATAAATTTGGTCAATCTGATCAAACGTTAAAGCTAATCGCACCAAAAGAACCAAAGTACGGAAATGCGGGTATCGGGTACGATAACCCTGATTATTTAAACAAGGCTTTATCCAAAGTTCCTACTTTATATGCATCTGAATTTTTTGGATTAGACAAAATCTTTCCTGAATATAAGATACATTGGACCACACCCACTGAGGAGGAAGACCTTGAAGATAAGTTGAGAAGAGAAAACTCTGTTCTTTCTAAAAGGACATTTCCGTTTGTTTATGATACTTTAAATGCTTCTTATAATACTGACAAACCCCGTTTCCTGTCATCCGATTTTTTCCATAGTTACTCTCAAGCTGAACTAAATACTAAAACCGTTAAAACTGAGGAGGAACCTCTAGCTCCCAAGGTTTATGTTCCTACTCTGCTTTTAGAAAAGAAACTTGTTCAGCTAGAAGAATCGTATGTACTAGAAAGGGAAAATTTTCAAAAGGAAAAGCAAAGTCTTTTATCTCAAATTGAGTGTCTCAGTTCCAACAAAAAGGAAACTATGTCGGAAGAAGATAAAGAATATTACCAGACAGAAATAAAGAAGTTGCACTCACAACTGGCTGCTATGGCAGCAGATAATCTGAAAGTGCAACTTCACAAGGTTGACCCTCATGCTCAGCCTTCCATTCTCCAAAGAGAGTTATCGTCTCTGTCTGAAAACTCTTATCCTTCTTCTGACACATCTTCCTACAAAGCTTTCATGGGTGACTCGTCACCGATCATTTCAAATAAAGGAAAAGAGCCTCAAAGTCTTAAACCAGATCAGTGTTCTGATTGTAAAAATGCTTCCGCATATGATCTGCACTCAACAAACTCTTCAAATGCTCTGAAGTCCTCATGTGGTAAGGTCCTTTCTGATGAGGAACTTGAATTTTCCGCATTCTTGAATTCTGAGGTGTGTTTAGATAACAATTTGAGCCAATTTGATTTTAATCCTTCTCTACCTAGCCATGTTGATTTTCTAAATGAGTCATGTGCGCCTCCGGTCAATTTTCATAAGGGTGAATGTTCTACATCTGCCTCGCAAAAACCTTCTGTGAACATTCCTTCAGAACCTTCCATGTCAAAATCGAAAAGGCGTTCACAGAAGAAGAAAAGGACCGGTCGCTCTCAAATGTCACAATCGTCAATTTTCAAATCCTCTGACTATGGGTTCAACGGCATTTCAGATACGTATGGTCGGCGGAAAGAAGTGAAATATGCTTGGGTAGCTAATAAGTCAAGAGAAAGCTCGGCAACATCAGAATTAGTTGATCCAGTGTTAAAGTCTAGAAAGAACAATAACAATCATGATGTTTTTATTTCTAAACCTCTAGTTGATTGTAATGGAACTTTTCCTTTAAAAGTTTATTCAATTCCGCAATTACTTCAACTGTCGCATGATTGTTTGTGTTGTTCTCATTGTGGATCAAATGATTTTGTTGATAGCCGTTATGCATCTGATTGGTTTGGTTCATATCATATTGCTACTAATAATTCTCATAGTCATGTTTCCTGTGAAAGACAAAGACCCAATTATAAACGGGTCTCTAAGTCGGGTGTTAACCCTAACCCTAAAGGACCCATTTACGAATGGGTACCTAAAAAGAAATAACCTGTTTTGCAGGACGGTCATGTGTGGTATCTAGATTCAGGTTGCTCCAAGCACATGACCGGAAGACAGGAGCTTCTCACAAACTTCACCGAGAGGTTTTGTGGAAATGTCCGGTTCGGGAATGATCACTCCTCTCCTATCAGGGGTTACGGCGATATTGTCAAAGATAATATCACAATCAAGAAAGTCTCCTATGTCGAAGGTCTCGGTCACAATCTTTTCAGTATCGGTCAATTCTGCGACAAGAATCTCGAGGTTACTTTCAAGGCTAAAACGTGTAGCGTTCGAACTGAGGATGGTAAAGAAATACTTGCTGGCATGCGACAAACCAACCTCTACACGATCGACCTCTCATCCTTGAAACCCGATAAGGAAGTCTGTTTGTTGTCAAAAGCATCTACTGAACAAAGTTGGCTATGGCATCGTCGTCTCTCGCACTTGAACTTCAAGAACATCAACAAGTTGGTGCTCGGGGGACATGTCAAAGGTATGCCAGATCTCAAGTTTGCAAAAGATCATCTGTGCGGTGCCTGCGAAAAGGGCAAGATGAAAAAGGCGTCTCACAAGCCTAAAGCCGTTCCGAGTACTTCTCGGTCCCTTGAGCTAATCCACATGGACTTATGTGGACCGATGCGCGTTCAAAGCATAAATCACAAGAAGTATGTTCTGGTGATGGTTGACGATTTCTCTCGTTACACTTGGGTCCGATTTCTCCGTTCCAAGGATGAAACTCCCGACTTGATAATCTCTCTTCTGAAAAGTATTCAAGTCAGTCTCAACCAAGTAGTTCAAACCATCAGGACGGACAACGGTACTGAGTTCAAGAATCAGTTACTCACCACTTATCTCACTTCAGTGGGTATCTCGCATACTTTCTCCGCTGCTCGTACTCCTCAGCAGAATGGAGTGGTAGAACGTCGAAACAGAACTCTAGTCGAAGCAGCACGCACGATGTTATCTCATTCCAAGCTACCACTATTTCTTTGGGCAGAAGCTGTTGCTACCGCTTGCTATACTCAAAATCGGTCTATCATTAACAAGCGGTTCAACAAGACTCCGTACGAGATCATCAACAAACGTATTCCGAACATCAACTACTTTCATGCCTTCGGATGCACCTGCTTTGTCTTAAATGATAAGGATGATCTTAGCAAATTCAGTCCCAAAGCGGATGAAGGAGTGTTCATCGGCTACTCTCAGCAGGCAAAAGCCTATCGTGTCTACAACAAACGGACGAAGACCGTCGTTGAAAGCGTAAACGTGACTTTTGACGAGGCCCCTGAAATAGTTTCTGAGCATCTCAGTTCAGAACCCGCGCTTACTGGTGTGTTAGCTTCTGGACAATTCCGTTCGGAAGCTACACAATCTCCAGTGGATCCACATCATGCGTCTACGACAAGAGCACATCTTTCTGATTTGGATTTACTGTTTGAATTCTTTTATAATGACTTATTTAATGTTCAATCTAATTCTAAGTCATGGGACAGGAATACTGCTCAAGCACCAGAAGTGACACAAGTCACTGGCCCTACCGACTCTGGAGGTCCATCCTCGCCTGGTGCTCCATCCTCTACTGCCAATGATCAAGCTTCCCCAAGCTCAAGTGATAGAAATTCTCTTACTCAAGTTCTTGATGACGGTGCTCCTGAACCAACGCCTGTTTCCGTTCAACTTCATGCACCGACTCATGTTGAAGGTGCTCTCGAAGCTTCCTCTCCGGCAATCCCGGAGCCTCCCATCGGTTCATCTCCAGCTGAGTCGTCCTCTACTCCTTGTTCAACTCCCACTAAGAAGCTTCCATCTCACAGTCCATCATCCCTCGAGGCAGTTCAGGATTTACCACCAGGTGGTCATGTGGATTCCGATACCTCCCATCAGACATATCAACCTCATCCACACATCATCAAGTGGACTCGAGCACACCCCCTTCATCAGATCATTGGTGATCCCTCCACACCAGTTCAAACTAGATCCACCACCGCTAATGAATGTTTATTTTCCTCGTTCCTCAGCCGTATCGAACCTTCCACTGTCTCTGAGGCACTGAATGATCCGGACTGGGTAATTGCTATGCAAGAGGAACTCAACCAATTTGAGACCCTCAAAGTATGGCGCCTAGTTCCCCGACCTAAGAACAAGACAGTGATAGGGACTAAATGGATTTTTAAGAACAAGAAGGACGAAAACGGCATCATTGTTCGGAACAAAGCGCGGCTAGTGGCTAAAGGATATCGCCAGCAAGAAGGAATTCATTACGATGAGACGTTTGCACCGGTTGCCCGCATTGAAGCGATCCGCATGTTCCTCGCCTACGCCGCTCACAAGAATTTCATCGTCTTTCAAATGGACGTGAAATCTGCGTTTCTCAACGGCGTGCTCAAGGAGGAAGTATATGTCTCGCAACCCGAAGGTTTCGTGAGTACTGAAAATCCCTGTTACGTCTATTTTCTCGACAAGGCCCTCTACGGTCTTAAGCAAGCGCCACGAGCCTGGTATGATGCACTCTCATCCTTCTTAGTCACGTTTGGCTTCTCTAAAGGTAAAATTGATACTACTTTATTTATTAAAAGAGAGAAGAACGATATCATTCTTGTACAAATTTATGTTGATGATATAATCTTTGGCTCCACGAACCCCAAGTATTGTCAGAACTTTTCTGCCTTAATGAGTAAACATTTTCAAATGAGCATGATGGGGCAAATGAATTTTTTTCTGGGTCTTCAAGTAAAACAATTACAAACAGGAATCTTCATTACTCAATCTAAGTACATCTCGGATATTCTTCGGAAATACCAGATGGAACATTCTTCATCTATGAAAACCCCCATGTCCACTACTCTAAAGCTCCACTCCGATCCTAACGGTAAGGATGTGAATGCTACTATTTATAGAGGTATGATTGGCTCTCTGATGTACTTGACGGCTAGTAGGCCTGACATTATGTTTTCGACATTCTTGTGTGCAAGATTTCAGTCAAAACCTAAAGAGTCTCACTTAGCTGCGGTTAAGCGAATTTTTCGATATTTAAAAGGTACTGCTGATCTTGGTTTGTGGTACCCAAAAGAGACAGGTTTTGAATTGACAGCCTACTCGGATGCTGACCACGCTGGCAACATGCTGGACCGGAAGAGCACGTCGGGTCATGTTCAGTTCTTGGGCGATCGCCTTGTCAGCTGGGCCTCCAAGAAGCAAAACTGCGTGTCCACCTCCACCGCCGAGGCGGAGTATGTAGCAGCCGCCAGTTGCTGCTCGCAAGTCATCTGGATGCGCACCCAGCTCAAAGACTATGGATTTGATTACTCCAGGATTCCCATCTACTGCGACTCGAAGAGCGCTATAGCCATATCAAGCAATCCCGTCCAACACACAAAGACGAATCACATCGATGTGCGCTATCACTTTATAAAAGATCACGTGGAAAAAGGTACAATCGAACTCTATTTTGTTAATTCAGAGCATCAGTTAGCAGACCTATTTACCAAAGCCTTGGACGAAAAACAATTTAATTACCTTGTGTCCAAGCTAGGTATGCTAAATCTGAAAGTTTGATCCGTTCACAGCTCTCTACGAGTTTCATTCAATAACGAATGACTGTGACAACTGCATCAGTGCCTTGTCTCTGGTTGCGATTATTCACACTCCTTGGTTATTGCATTCTACTCGTTCAGCTCTGTGTTCGTTACGAACTTCTGTATCAACAAAGTAGATGTCGTGTTTTTCTTTTCCTATTCTTTTTGTGTTCGTGTGTCTGTGTTTCGTGATTGTGGTTGCAGTTAATTTCTTTGTTCCTTGAAGAGTAAGTTGTTAGTGACGGATCTACAACTAGATACTGTGTTCAGGGGGAGCACGAGCGTCAGATGGTTGGTAAGTTTCACGGGTCCTCCTTTCGAGGGGGAGCAGGTAAGAGGGTTCTGTGTTTGGACCACCTCATGGTAATCATTCGAGGGGGAGCTAGGTCTCATGTCTTCGTTTTTTTATTATTTCTCTTTATCTTTAATTTTAATTTTGTTTCTTCTTCTCTCCTTAGGTTTATTTTTTTTTTCTTCTACCTTTACGTTTTTTTTGAGTTATTTTTTTTATATATATCTCCGAAAATTCCACAAATATTTCTTGTTAGGTTTGGTTTATTTTTGTGTGTTTGGTTTGAGGTGTTTGGTTGTTTTGCCTCGGCCCAATGTCTCGGCTCATTGTCCCCCCCCCGGTCCAAGACCAGACTCGGCCCAAACCCAAGCCACCTTCGGGGGTTTATAAACCCCGGTCGAATGTAATTCCTCCTCATTCGATCAATTCGTGTTTTCTTTTTCTACATCTCTCTCTCGCCCGGACCTCTCTTTCGACCGAAACCACTTCGACCGAACACCTTCGACTTCTTCCAACTTCCATCGATCAGGTAACTTGTCTTTGGTTTATTAGATGTTCCAATCTGTTAACGACCGTTTCTCCATTGATTCATCGTTTTGGGTGCTCTTCGACGCCGTCTACGACATCTGTAAGTTGTCGATTGATCTTCTCCGGGGGCATACTCCGATCTAGGGTTATGCCCCGGTCGAAGATTCCCCCGGTCGAAGACGACTCCGGTCAAATGATACCTCCGGTCGAAGATCTCCTCCGGTCTTAGTGACCTCCGGTCAAAGACCACATCCGATCCAACATCTATCCGGTCTTATGAGACCATCGATCGAATGCCTCGTCCGGTCTTGCTTTTCTCCGGTCGAAGCCATGGTGTTGGTGCTTATAGTCATTCTTGGACTTATGTGTGTTTATGAGGAAGTGGTGCAAGTCTGCGCGCCTTGGTGACTGACCCTAACTCACGAGTAGGGTTTGCTCTTCCAAGTTTTTGGAGTTACTATCTGGCGTGATCTAAATCATCACGGTATAACTCCAAACGGCGAAAATTGTGTTTTCCAAACCTGTGTACTAATCGATTACTTCTTCACAGGTACAATGGCTCAAAATCAGCCACCAGCGATTGATCCAATCGCAGATGCAGAACTGATTCCCGAGGATCAGTTCCTTCCACTTACAGCAAATAACTACCATCTCGATGTGACCCAACTCGCCATTCAACATCAGGTCATCATCGAGATACTAAGGGGCCATCCACTCTCCTATGCTCTAACAGAAACATCCACCGTTCCAATCATATACCTACAGCAATTCTGGCGTTCCCTTCATGCCTTAGAAGCCGATGGCGGTTTCCATCTTGAAGGTCGGATAGATCACACACCAGTGCTTCTCACAAGTGATCTATTCCGCCAATTTCTTCGGTTACCGACTGCCGGATCTGTAGCTGGCCAAGAAGACTTCGACCCGCTTGTCTCAGATGCTACATTGTGCACCGATCTTATCTCGTTGGGATACGGCGTAGAACTCCGCATACCATCAACATTCACCCGCAAACATCTATCGACGTTATGGTACACGCTGTTCACTTATATCAATCGGTGTCTTTCGTCTATAACGAAAGGCATTGATCAGACGAGCGCTCCGATTCTACGCATCTTTCATGCGGTGGCATTCAATCGCCACGTCGATATTGCCGATCTTCTATGGTTTGAACTCATTCAGAGAGTTCGGTCGACTGCATCTCGGCGGTCAAACTTCATCCCCTTCATGCGGTTCCTACAGATAATCATCCGGAACTACATGAACCTGTATCCCGAGATACAGCGCCACTCCACCCACCCGATGTGCCCACAACATCCAACCCGGAAGATTCCTTCCCGTGCTGATCCAGAAGGTGTTGTCGCCCGACAAATCCCAGTCGGGGTACTAGACCATGCTCGTCCCACGGCACTGAGTGTGATAGCTTATAGGCACACACACAACATCCCAGCTCCTATGGTCCGGCCAGGACCGGCAGGACCTGCCCAAGGAGCAAGACCTGAGCGACGTGAGGGTCAGCGTCCACGAACAAGAGGTGGGAGCGTCCGGATAGCTGGGGCTTCCGGACAGGGTGTGTCGAGGGCCTTTATCGTGAGGGGAACTGGAGTGGGCAGTGCCGTTGGAACGAGCCAGCCAAGTTCTTCGAGACAACCTTCTCCGCCACCAACAACAGGTACTCAAACGACAGAAGAGGCAACAGTTTCTGAAGCCGTTCAAGCTCAGTCTTCTTCTGTCGCTGCTACTGAAGGAACATCAGCCACTTCAGATACCGAGGAAACCCAAACCGCAACATCGGCATCAAATGAAGAGTCTTCTGACTCTGATGGTGACGATAATCAGCCCCCATCCGGAGAAATAAGGAGAGCGGAGGGAGTATTAGTTGAACATCAAGAGGTGAGCTGTGTGAGGGAAAGGCGGAGTAAGCTACATTCTGAGAGTACACGAGTGATGGGACAACCATCTTCGGTTGTATCCCCCCCAGCCACATCTAGCCAGGTAGCCACATCTGCTATCCAGTCTCATGTGTTGGGACTGGGTATTGAAGAAGCCGCCGTGGACCTAGCGGCGCACTTGCACGCCCCACCAAGCCACTCCACCATCTCTCAACAGATGGTGGTTTCACAAACTCACGGGGATTTAGCACATACGCTATCGGGCTCTCACTTGGAGGGTGCCGATATTGAAACAAGAGAACAGCTGCCCCCGTTCTCGCCTTCTTTGCATGCACGGAGTCTAGATCCATTTGTATTACACGCCATTCCTAGGACACATATTCCGTTTTCGGCTATCGCCGGTAGCCTAAGTGGCCCGGCCGGAACATCCATAGTAAACCCACCTTCGGGTAGGTTACGAGGATTGGATGGAAGTCCTACCACGGCTATCATCATGCCAACCGTGAACGTAGGCGGCTCGAATTCTACAGTCGTAGCTACAACGGGAAGTCTAAGTGACCCCGGCGTTACCCACACTGAGTTTGTCTCAAGGGAATACATGGACGGCGCCCTAAAGGCTGTCCAATCTATGATGACGGAGGAGTTGGACAACATCAAACGCATGGTCAAAGGCAAAGGTCCTGCGATTGAGCCCGAGACCACATCTACTCCATCTTCTCTATCAGCTGCGGATATGTCCATACCTGAACTGAAATCTATCCTTCTCGCCAAACTTATAGCCCAATCTCTAACCGAACCCACCCAGGATGCCGATTTGTTATCCTTACTTTCTCAAGCTTCTACACCGACCCCACCTACACCCCAACCTATCGTTTCTGTCGAAGCCTTCCAGATCCAACAAGCAATGCTTCAGTCACTTCAGCAAACCGTAGCTGTTTTGACTGAACGCCTTTCGGCAGTGGAAGATACCTGCCGTGGCCAGGCAGAACGGCTCAAGCGCCGACATGATGATCAGGATGATCCTGATCACCATGAGGGGGAGAAGCGCCAACGTCGATCTGAGCCGGAGTCTCATGTAGTGGAGTCGGAACAGGTTGAACAGGGTACGGGTTCGGGTACAAGAACAGAGGGACAGAGGCAGGAACAGGAACTGCAACGGGAACCAGTGACTGATCTGATACTATATGATTATCCGACGGTTGAAAAGCCTGAGGAATTTGAATTTGATTCTCCGATAGTTCCTGAAGATTGGACGATAATACTAGATCCGTATGAAGTAACAGACACGATAGAAGAATGTGCAAATTCTGAAAGAGCTCTGGTGGTTATGCAAGAAGAAATTGATGAAATACTGCATCCAGAGGATCAGTCTTCTGTCGTGATTCCTCTATTGGCTTATCCTGTTATTTACCCTGAATTTTCTGATACAGTAGTTCCCGAGAGATCTCCTCCAGCTTCACCAGTTAGAGAACCAGTCAATACAACTCCAGCTCGTTCATCCAAGTGGGAAAGAGTCCGAATAAAAGTTCCTTTACTCGAAGAAAGTCAGAAGAGGATATTTGCCCACTGGATCAGAAAGTATGATGAAGTTGTTATACATGGTCTACAGTCAGTGAAAAACAAAGAAAAACAGCGTGAACTTGTGTTCGTATACCGAAAGTTCCAGCACAAGTACTCCAAGACGAAGCTCAGGATTGTATCAATTGATAAGATTATACCTGCCTACTTTATGAAGGTCAAGTATACGGACTTTATGGTTACTCGAGAAGATGGTCAACAATATTGCTTTTCTGATGCTGATTTTCCATGCTTGGAGCCACAAGATCTGCTGTATATCTTACGTGACTTAAAGACCAAAACTGTCAGACCCGGAGAAGTCATTGATGCTCTAGAAACAGTGAAAAGATACATGAAGTGTGCAATGAAACTTGCTTCGGTGGAAGATTTTCAGATCGGGTTAGAAAGCAACCAGCCAAAGATTAATCTGCTCAAGCCTGATTTGAAGATTCCGTCTGATATCCAGAATGTACCTGCGTTTACTGTGATAAAGCTTCCAGAGTTTGGCATGACCTATGTGAATGACAAAGGAATTATGCATTTCATTCGTTTCAATCAGATTGCCAGATTCTGCGATGGTACGTTGATGTTGCTGAAAGACAAGTTGAAGCGTGCACTTGATAAAGATGAAAAAGGGGTTCAGTTTTTGGATCCTAAATACAAGGCACTTGTCCTTGAAGCACTGGGTGAAATTGAAGAGCGACTGGAGTACAGAACTCAGATTAGATATTTCGAGATCAGCTTTGGTTTCCGAAAAATCTTCGTTCCTAACTGGCGTGACTATCAACTTCTATTTAAAGGGGGAGATTGTTAGGGCCATTTTCTATGTTAAATAGAAGTTCAGGGTAGTTTGTGACAAGTTGCTATTGTTGTAAGCTTGTTGGGCCTTAAAGTCCATAAGCCCATTAGGCTTGCGAGCCCGAGTATTTAAAGTTATTTTTGTTTCATTTATCAGTTTAGAGATTCATTATTCAGTTTACTAGTTGTTAGGTTTACATACTATTATCAGAAATTCTCTCTGTAAACCTTAGCTCTTTGAAGTTTATATTAATCATATAACTAGTTGCTGTGGCCAATATATTGTTCATCATTGTTCTTATATCTGTTGATTGCACTGAAACTGGGATCTACAAATAGTTTGAATAAGAATGATAGGTTATCTAGTGAAACTTTTACTTCAAATAGTTGTACTTCAGACAGTGTTATTTTGAAAAGTAATTGTTTTGATGAACATGTATGTAAGATTTGTTCCGATAAATCTATGTTTATGAATTTTGCTCGAAAGAATCTATATTGCAAACACTACTGGGATAACTCATTCAAATACTACTCCCCGCCAAAGTCCAAACAGAGTAAGAGAAAAGCTAAACTGAACCTTAATTCCAATTCTAATTCTAATTCTTCCACACAACCCAAAGTATTTCGAGCTAAGGTTGCCAATCCTAAATCTAAGAATCATTTTCAGGAATTAAATGTTTAGATGGTTTGGAAATGGGTTCCAAAACCCCGTTATGAATGGAAAGTTAAAGTTAAACGTGCTGATATTCCTAAATTGCGTGAAGCTAACCGCGAAGGACCCATCTTGATATGGGTACCTAAGCAAAACTAATTGTCTCTTTTGCAGGCCTGTCGACTGTGGGTGATAGATTCCGGATGTTCATACCACATGACAGGATTCACGCACCTATTGCATAACTATGTGGAGGAGCCTACCGGAGCAGTTAGATTTTCCAATTCTGAGCAGAGGGACACGTCAGAGGATATGGAATGCTCGATAATTGTGTTGTGAAGATTCAAAGAGTGCTATATGTTGAAGGACTTGATCACGATCTGTTTAGCACCACTCATTGCTATCTAGAGGATCCCGATGGTTACGAAGTTTTCAAAGCTGAACGCCATGGAAATCTATACTATGTAGATTTTCCAACACTGTCTACAACACATCCAGTATGCCTATTAGCCGAAGCAACCATAGCGCAATCTTGGACGTGGCATCGCCGCTTGTCTCATTAGAATTTCCGATCCATGGCTAAGCTACAGAGACAAGGTCTGGTCAAAGGTCTACCAGAAATGAGGTTTGAGAAAGACTCACTGTGTTCTGCATATGAGATGGGCAAAATGAAGCGAAGCTCCTTCAAGTCCAAAGCTGAATCATCAACCTCATCTGCACTGGAACTTCTTCACATGGACCTTTGTGGCCCAATGCGAACAACATCTATCAACGGCAAGAAGTATGTTTTAGTAATGATAGATGACTATTCAAGGTATACATGGCTCGAGTTTCTTCGCAACAAGTCAGATGCGCCGGAGTTGATTATCGCTTTTATCAAGCGCATCCAAGTACGTCTTCAAATGCCATTTCGAACGATTCACAGTGATAACGACACGGAGTTCAAGAATGCCACCTTGCAGAGCTATCTTATCATTGTAGGAATTTCACATAACTTCTCCGCAACCTACTCTCCATAGCAAAACGACATTGTTGAACGGAAGAACCACACTCTTGTTGAAGCAGCTCGTACTATGCTTGCTTATTCAGATCTACCTATGTACCTCTGGGCCGAGGCAGTCGCGACAACATTCTTTACACAGAATCGTACCATTGTGGTCAAGCGTTTTAATAAAACAGCATATGAGTTAATCAACAATCCTAAAACTAACATCAAATTTCTTCGTGTTTTTGGTTGCAGGTGTTACATTCTTCGAGAGCATCAAGGATTATCAAAATTTGATAAGAAAGCGGATGAAGGATATCTCATTGGATACTCTCTGACAACCAAAGCTTATCGAATTTACATTATTCGAACTAAGACGGTTGTTGAGAGCATGAATGTCTCCTTTGATGAGAATTCTACTAGGACTTCTGGACACAACAATTCAGAACACGGTCTTAAGGACAAAGCTTCTATTCACTCCAGAATAGAACCAATTTCAAAAGGATCCACCTCTTCTAATTCTAACTCTACTTCGTCTGAGTTAGATTTATTGTTTATTGATGCCTTCGATGATATTTGTGCAGATTTTGAAAAAGACATATCTACATCCATAACAAGCTCGGAGGTCCCTACTATTTCTTAAGACATGTCTGGACCATCCGAAGAAGTCACTGAAACTTCATCTCCATCAGGTACAACTAAACCGTTAGTTTCTAACTCTACTAATGCTGAATCTGTCTCTGTAGATAGTTCTTCTGGAACTGAAGTCACAAGTACTTCAACTGCTAGTCCAGAAGCTTCAGTATCAGAAACACCAGTACAAGATGTCTCGAGTACATCTCTAGAGCTACCTGCCATGCATGATGAAAACGATGCATCAAATACGCAACAAACAGTTGAATCCTTACCAAGCACACATCGTTGGACTAAGAATCATCCCCTGCATAATGTGATAGGTGACGTACAATCTGGTGTCACAACAAGATCTGGATCAGCGAACTTCTGCATGTTTTCAAGCTTCCTCAGTTCCTTAGAACCAAAGAAAGCGTCTGAAGCTCTACGTGATCCCTTCTGGATTTCTGCTTTGCAAGACGAGCTTCTATAATTCAAAACGAACAAGGTATGGTGTCTGATCCCACTACCTAAAGGTAAATCTGTTATTGGAACAAAGTGGGTTTTTAGAAACAAGAAAGACGAAGCTGGAGTAGTTGTGAGAAACAAAGCTTGTTTGGTCGCAAAAGGGTATTGTCAACAGGAGGGCATTGACTATGATGAAACATTCGCCCCTGTTCCAAGGATCGAAGCCATCAGAATCTTCCTAGCCTATGCAGCACACAAAAACTTTACAGTCTATCAAATTGATGTAAAGTCAGCTTTCCTGAACGGCGTTCTACATGATGAGGTCTACGTGGCTGAACCTGAAGGGTTCGTTGACCCTCATCACCCTGATCATGTCTATGTTTTAGACAAAGCGCTTTATGGTCTCAAACAAGCACCACGAGCCTCGTATGACACTCTCACTAAATTTCACTTAGCTTCTGGTTTCAAGAAAGGTACAGTTGATACTACCTTATTCCTTAAAATGCAAGGTGAGGACTTGATTCTCATTTAGATTTATGTTGACGACATAATATTTGGGTCGACAAATTAGAAATTTTGTAAGAACATTTCAAAGATAATGGAAACAAAGTTTGAAATGTCGATGGTGGGTGAATTGAATTTCTTTCTTGGTTTACATGTAAAGCAATTACCCGAAGGCATGTTTCTTAATCAAGATAAATACATAAAAGATGTTTTGAAAAAGTTCAATATGTCAGATTGTTCTGTCATGAAAACACCGATGGCTACAGGTACACTCTTAGACGCGGATCCCTCCGGGAAACCTTTATCAAAAGGTGTATCGTAGCATGATTGGTTCTTTACTTTATCTGACTGCCAGTCGCCCAGATATAATGTTTGCCACATGTTTTTGTGTGAGGTATCAGTCTAATCCTAAAGAGTCGCACTATAATGTTGGTAAGCGAATCCTTAGATATCTCAAAGGCACTCCTAATTTAGGCCTTTGGTATCCAAAGGATTCTTGTTTTGATCTAACCGCCTTTACAGATGTTGATCATGCAGGATGTAAGCTAGACCGGAAGAGCACCTCTGGATCTTGTCAATTTATAGGTGATAAACTTGTAAGTTGGACCTCAAAGAAACAAAACTGTGTTTCACATCCACTGCTGAGGCTGAATATGTAGATGCTGCTAGCTGCTGTTCTCAAGTCCTCTGGATGACAACACAGTTAAGTGTGTTCGTATTTATTGTGATTCCAAGAGCGCAATCGCCATAACTGCTAACCCGGTACAACATTCGAAGACCAAGCATATAGATGTACGCTATCACTTCATTAAGGATCATGTAGAAAAAGGTGACATTGAAATGTACTTTGTTCAAACCGACTTCCAGTTAGCTGATCTTTTCACCAAGCCGTTGGATGAAAAGAGGTTCCAATTTCTAATCAGCAAACTCGGTATGTTGAACATGTCTTCTTGACCTTACTCATGATTCGAGGGGGAGTATTCAGAATCATAGCCTTGTGTTTTATATTTTTATTCTACAACTGCTGCTAACGAGAGCGGAATCATTTTCAGAAATGCTTACCATGTTTTCTTTACTTTGCAGGTATGTTCAAGTGACTATGGCTTCTAATCCAATCTAATTAGAATCCCAACTTCAAGTGTTTTATCTTTTTGTTTTCTGATTATTTTTCCATTGATTAAAAAAAAATCTTCCGTTGAGGGGGAGGTTAATTGTCAAAGAGCTTAATTGAAAAATTCCTTTATAGCTTCATTTAGAGCTTAACTGTCAAACTCTATTTAGTTTGAGGGGGAGAATATCATTGTTAAACACACTTATGTTTTAACTTCTACATATTTTATTCTTCATGTAATCGTATTCCTTTGCGCTTTCATGTACAAAAGCTTGTTGAACAGTATGTTCTTTTAGGAAAATACATGGGATTCAGTGTGAGAACTTAACAGAATTTCCATGGATTCACGATAACCAGTGTTTCCTACCCCGGAAGTATTCCCTGAGTGATTGAGGGGAGAGGGGTCAAAAGAATTGAGTGATGGTGTATGAAGAGGTAAAATGGAAAAGATAGATTGGTTAGAAGTGAGCATTAAAAGAAAGAGGGTGACAGAACAGAGTAAAATAATATTAAACTCTGCATCAAACCACTTTCTGAGTCGGGCAGGCACATAATCTGATTGGTTCACATTCTTTGGTGACCATCATTGAAATAGGCAACTAGCCCATGCCATCTCTTGCATAAAACCCCACCAGCTACTCATTCTCTTCTCAAAAAGAGAATGTTTCACATTTTCTGGGGATGCAACACATAAGCTATTGGTTCTTCATTTGGAAGATACTAATATTGAAAAACAAGGAAAGTTGCCCCACCTTCAAACCCTTTCTCATGCACATTGAGTCTTTGTATAATTTGTTGTTGTCTCAACATGTTTACATATTTTGAGCCTATATTGAAAAGCAATCATTTATGCTTAATTCTTTCATACACATGCACAAGCACACAGAAATTTGTTTTCTGTCAGAACATTCATAGATAATCATGTGTTATTCGATGATTGAATGGAAGACCTGGGGAGCCAACATCAATCCAGCTCCTTATATACTAACTTTGTGTTACTCAGTGACTTTGTGTCATTGACAGGCATTTTAACTGTGTCATTTGTTGATTCAGGGTTACCACATTTTTATTTGAATTTGAAAAGATTGAAATAATCACTTTCTCCATTTGGAGAGACTACTCTGATCTCACACAGGGCTCGTTACATGAAGACAATGCTCAATTGATTACCATATTCAAAGGGGGAGATTGTTTTGCAATGTTTTGATGATGATGATTCTCAAAACTCATCAAAAAGGGGGAGAATATACCAAAAGGGTGAACATAATATGAAGACTGCTGAAGATTTCAAAGAATTTAAAGTGTCTGAACTTAATTGATTATTATGACTGAAGATGATCGTTAGAAGGACACTTCAAGTAAGAGAAAGATGAAGACTGAAAGTTACAAGTTTTCAAATGTCATATCTGAAGTTTTCAAGAGAAAAGTGATGACCCGAAGACAGTTGCAATTTTTTTTTTTTAATCTTGAATCCAAAGGGGGAGATTGTTGGATCATAAATTGTATTCAAGATTAAAGTTAAAGTTAATGGTTTAAACTATAATTATGTTAAAGTTAATTAGAGGGTCTAATTAGTAATTAGTTGAAAGTTATTTTGTAATGGGCCCAAGCCCATTAGGCCTTAAACGCCTAAGTATTTAATGTTTTAGTTAATAGGTTTTAGGGTTAGTCTCTCTATTATACAATAATCCTATTAGAGAGAGGTAGTCGTAGTTCTCTGTAATCCTACATTCAAGGTATCAAGAACACACAAGGTTTTCATTGATTATTCAAGGGATTGGTATGTTATTCTAATCTTTATATCTCTTGATCTATATTGTGTTCTGTGATTGTTAATTAACTAGATTATACTGGGTTAACAATTATAATAATTGATGAATGTAGTAGTACCTTTCCTTGTGTTATTGTTGTAGTCGTCTCTCATTCTATTTCTTGCATGTGTGTGATAGACTAATGGTTAACACCAGGAATAGGCTGGAAGGTCAGGAAGCCATGATATCCACGACCGACCACCCGCGGGTGACTGTGGCGGAGGAACCTCCTCGTTTGGTCAATGTGTTGGGCGGGGGAGCCGAGCACATTCCCCCAACGCAACCTGGAGACATCGGAACCGATCATGGAAGAAGCGATGACGAAAACCCGGTTGATGGACCGAACGATGACGGCCATGGCTCAACAACATGAAATATTTCTTAAGCTTCTTGAGGACAGAGACACCAACAACCGTAGTCCTGAAATGGTTGTTGAGAACGTTTTAATGGCGGGATCCGGGGGTACCAGAAATGAAATCCCTACCGAAGGTCCCGTGAACTTAGAGATAAGATCAGAGACAAGGACTTGTACCTTCAAGTCCTTCCTCAGTTGCCGACCGCCTGAATTCAAAGGCTCGTACCATCCGATAGCTTGTATAAGCTGGATTTGGGAGATAGAGCTTACTTTTCGATCGAGCGGGTGCGGTGAAGGCAGAAAGCAATTTTTTGTTCCCTAATGTTGAGAGGCACGACTCTCACTTGGTGGAATGTATATTCCACTTCTATCGAGGAGGTTGTGTTAGACAAACTGACTTGGGTTACATTCAAAGAGAAGTTGCTACATGAATATTGCAACGAAAGATCTATGGACCGGATTGAAGAAGATTTTCGGAATTTGAAGAAGGGTAATTTGTCGGTGAAAGATTACAACCGGCTATTCATAGATAAATTGGGATTGGTTGGACACCTGGTCCTGACAGAGAAAGAAAAGATCAAGGCGTACATCAAAGGCCTTCCATCAGACATGATGTCAATGGTCCAAGTATGGAAAGCCTCCGCCCTTCGGGAGGCGAATGAAGAGGCACAGCTAATGGAGGACCCCTATAACTAGGGCAAAGAGGAAGGAAACCGCCAAGTCGAAAAGAGAAGGTGGGAGGGAAGCTTAATACCCTCAAAGAAGCCAAGGTTCTCTAACAAAAACCAACACGGAGCTGATCCTAGGCGTGTTGCTAGGTAGTGTTCCAAATGTCGAAGCAAGCATTTAGGTCCATGCAATTTTGTTCCCGGAACTTGTTACAAATGCGGAAGGCCGAAGCATACATTTAGAGATTGTCTCCTCAAGGGGTAAATGTGTTTCGAATGCAAGGAACCGGGGTACGTTTGGGCGGAGTGCCCAAAGCTGAAGGCCGGAGGAGCCAGTGGGAAGAAGGTGGAAATCCAAGTGCTTTTGGGAGAGCTTTTCATATGAAAATGGAGGAAGCAAAAGTATCTACCGATGTAGTGTCGGGTACATTTCTCCTAAACTCCGTGACTTCACGTGTATTGTTTGATTCAGGTGCTAGCTTCTCTTTCATATCCGATGTGTTTTGTCAAAATCTTGCCATGCCTATGAGTAGTTTAGAAGACGCTGTAGCAGTAGAAATAGCTAATGGTAGTTAAGTGGTAATCCACTATATCCTGAGGGGTTGCACTCTTGAGTTCTAGGGAACGGGTTTCCCTATCAACTTAATGCCCATGCAAATTAGCGGGTTTGATGTGGTAGTGGGAATGGACTGGTTTTCGGAGAACCAAGCCAAAGTTGTGTGTTCCAAGAAGATGATATGACTACCCATGGCGGATGAGGAGGTGAATATAATTAATGGTGAAAGAAGGAAAGAGGAAGTGATGATTATCTCTATGATCAAAGCGCATAAATGTTTGGCGAATAGATGCTTATCCTTCTTGGCGTATGCGATCGACCCCAAGCTTGATAAGAGGAAGCTCGAAGATGTTAGGGTGGTACATGAATTTTCTGACCTTTTCTGGGAAGACTTGCCCGGTTTACCACCAGACTTCCTAGTGGAATTCCGGATAGATCTCGTTCTGGGAGATGCTCCTATTGCTTGAGCTCCGTACCGTTTGGCTCCTACCGAGATACAAGAGATGATGACTCAACTCCAAGAACTTATTGAGAAGGGTTTCATCAGGCCAAGATCATCGCCTTGGGGTGCTCCGGTATTGTTTGTGAAGAACAAATACGGTTCAATACGGATGTATATTGACTATAGAGAACTAAACAAAGTGACGGTGAAGAACAAGTATCCACTCCCAAGGATGGACAACTTGTTTTATCAGCTACAAGGCACGGGTTACTTCTCAAAGATCGACCTTCGTTCGGGATACAACCAAGTGAAGGTGAAGAAGAACAACATTCCAAAGACGGCGTTTCAAATGCGATATGGCCATTACGAATTCCTAGTGATGGCGTTCTGCTTGACAAACGCACCGGCGATATTTATAGACTTGATGAATCGAGTGTGTCGACCATTCCTTGACAAATCGGTAATAGTGTTCATCTACGACATCCTTGTGTACTCCAAAGACGAAGTGGATCACGAGCAACACTTTTGAGAGGTTATAGAAGTGCTAAGATAGGAAAGGCTTTATACGAAGTTTTTGAAGTGTGACTTTTGTCTTCGGGTTTGCGAAGCTCTAATATTATCTCTACCTGAAGGGACGAAAGACTTTGTGGTATATAGTGATGCGTCGATGATGGGTTTAGGTTGTGTACTAATGCAAATGGGCAAGGTGATAGCCTACACGTCAAGGCAACTAAAGATTCATGAAGTCAACAACCCTACGCATGATCTAGAATTGGCGACCGTGGTGTTTGGATTGAAACTTTGGCGACACTACCTCTACGGTACGAAATGCACTCTCTACACAGACCATAAGAGCTTGAAGAATATCTTCGATCAAAAGGAACTGAATATGAGGCAACAGAGGTGGTTAGAGCAATTAAAGGATTACGATTGCGAGTTGCTTTACCATCCGGGTAAGGCAAATGTCGTCGCCGATGCACTAAGTCGAAAAGGTTATAGGGGAAATTCTAGAGCCACCTTTGCATGTATCGATATGACGGCAATACTCATTGATCTATTCAAAACATCGCAAGCCAAAGCCCTGCTAGAAGAAAACCTCAAAGGAGAAGTCATGACGAAGTAACACTCACTTCTGATGGAAGATAGCCGGGGAGTAAAACAGTTCAACGGGCGAGTTTGGGTGCCTAAGATCGGGTCAATCGAGAACTCCTCCTCGAGGATACCCACAAGTCGATGTATTCTATCCATCTAGGAAGCACGAAGATGTATCAGGATTTGAAATTGTACTATTCGTGGCCGGTTCTGAAACTTGATGTGGCACGTTATGTAGAGCGATGTGTGACTTTCTTGTAAGTGAAGGCCGAGCACCAACGACCTTATGGGAGTTTGCAATCCTTGGAGATTTCATAATGGAAATGGGAGCACATCACTATGGACTTCGTGACGAAATTTCCAAAGACCTTAAGAGGTCATGACACCATTTGGGTAATAGTGGACCGTTTGACCAAAAGCACTCATTTCTTGGCCATACGAGAAACTTTACCTATGGACAAGCTAGCAAAGTTATACATTAACGAAGTGGTGTCTTGTCATGGTGAGCCTTATCTATTGTCTCAGATCGTGATAGTCGGTTCATGTCTCATTTTTGGGATGGATTGCAAAAAGAATTGGGTACGCTTGTGAAGTTGAGCACGACCTACCATCCCCAAACCAACGGGCAAAGCGAGAGGACAATTCAGACACTTGAAGACATGTTGAGATCTTATGTGATCGACTTCGGGAGTAGTTGGGACTCGCACCTACCTTTCGTGGAGTTCACATACATTAATAGCTACCACTCGAGTATCGGAAGGGCGCCGTTTGAAGCTTTGTATGGTCGCAAATGTCGAACTCCCATATGTTGGCTTCAAGAGGGGTAGAAGTAGTTTACCGGACCCGAGATCGTGCAAGAGACGGCGGACAAAGTTAAAGGTATTCGCGAGCGTTTGAAGGCGGCTCAAGACCGGCAGAAAAGTTTCGCCGACAAGAAGAGACGACCGATAGAGTTCCAAGTGGAGGACCGTGTTATGTTGAAGGTGTCCCCTTGGAAGGGAACTATCCGGATTGGCAAGTGTGGGAAGTTGAGTACCCGTTTCCTTAGACCATTCACCGTGATTAAGAGGGTAGGACTCCAAGCCTACCAATTGGAACTCCCTCCGGAAATGAGTGGAATCCACAACACATTTCATGTGTGCTACCTTCGCAAATATCTAGAGGGGGAGGAGTGTGTTATCCCACTCTCTGATATTATAGTTGATGAGGGAAACTGTTGCATTGAAGAATCCGAAGCGATTTTGGAAAAGTAGACGAAAAAGCTTCATCACAATGAAGTAACGATGGCTAAATGTTCAATGGAAGCACCACCGTGGTGCTAACATGACATGGGAAGCCGAATAAGATATGAAGCGAAGATATCCCCATATATTCTCCTAGAAAGATTTCGAGGATGAAATCTTCTCCAAGTTGGGGAATATTGTAACACCCGTGATCTCGATACGTCCCTGTTGAGTACTTCTACAATTAGATTAATCCCTAATCTGACCATTTTCCTTTTTATCGATTTTGTATTGGAATCGGGAGTTCTTCGGGTCGAAAACGGGTAGAAACAAGCTTTGGTACACCTGAGGCGATTGTACCCGTGATTGTGACAGAGGTCACTCTCACGGGGCACAACCGCGGAGAATGCACCATGAAGGGGAAAGAGGGGGCGAAAGTGCCTAGAGATTGTGACCTGTGTCACTCTCGCAGGGCAAGGTCGCCGAGAAGGTACTGTAACGTACCAAACTCGGGCGATAGTGCCAAGCGAGTGTGACCATGTCACAATTGCGAGGCACAATCGCGGTCAGGGGTCAGGGGTCAGACCCATTAAATGCCCTCAAACCGACTTTTTCTTCATTTTTTGCATTGTGGAGCTTCTTGGGTGCGAATTAGGAAGTCTCAAGAGGTAGGGTTTCCTCTCTGTTCATTCATTTCTATCAAATGAATGATTCCTATGCATTATATTAGGTTTGGTTTAGGTTGGTGTTAGTAATCAAGTGTTGGGGTACTTGGTGTTTCAAGCTTCTACCATTTTCTTCTCTCAAAGTTCCACCTAGGGTTTGTGTACAACTTTACAAGGTGAGTTTTCCTATCCTTTGTTCTTACATAAATACTAGAGTTTATGTGTTACCACTCTCATCCATGTCCCCTAATCATATATTGGATTTTGTTGTATTTTGACCTAAACATGGGTTTTGGGAATAATAGTGTTTTATGGCCTAAACAAGAAGGTTGGAGAAATGTGTTTTAAAATAAGATTAATGGTTTTCTATGCTCATCTACTTATTTGATAACCAACTCTTCTTTCTTGGGATTTTGGTAAAACCCAAAGTGAAAATTAGGGTTTTGGTGAGATTCAAGTGTTGAGCTAATTAATGAAAAACTGGACTTTTGTAATGGGATTTAAGGTATTATTGTGGATGGGTTTGTATTGTTAGGTTCTCCACAATGATGGGGGTCAAGACTTGATGTTGGTAACCTTGTATATAAATATCATTTGGTTCTTAAGCCTTACATGCATGATTTGAAATGAATGTGTTAGTATATTTTGGTATTTAGTCTTAGTGCAATGGATCCATAGGCACGATGTTCCTAATGTCCCGTTTTGGACATAGGGTTCATCACTTTGGTACGGAATACGCATCGGGTCACCATGGTAAGTAAGGTGTGGACCTATACCGTCGGCAGCGTCCGATGGGCAGTAAGATGTAATTCCCCTATGCTTGATTTCCCATTTTGGAACTCTCAAGAATAGACCTAGAGGGGTTGACTTGATGTTTTCGAGCAAGATTTAGAGTAGTTGAGTTTACTATGTGGTTGGTGTTGTTCGTACCATATTTTAATCACTAACGGTTTAATTGATTGATTAACTTAGCTCATGGATATATCCACCGTGAGACTTCAAATGGGTTTAGTACTTCCACTTCTATTGATTTGTTCTCATTAGGCTTTAGCCTAACGCTTGATATTTGGTTGTCATCTTAGCGGTGGGACTCGTCGGGACTGAGCGGACGACCTTGAGGTCATGAGTGGTCTTTTTGGAGATATAGTGACCAACATACTTGATTTTGGAGGATATACCTTTTGGAAGGATAGCGACACCCAAATTTAATCTTGTTGACACAATTTAGATTATCAGGTTGTCGTTTTATTTTTCATTATATTTGGGATGTAAATGCCATACCTTATTCCCCGTTTTAAATTATCCCCTAGTTTAGGGTGACAGGTTTCCCCTATTTATAGACGCTATATTGTCGAATTTCCAAATTTTATTTCACCCCAAATTTTAGCAAACAGTTTAATATCGAAGTAAGATTCGAACACAGTAAGTAATAAGAAGATATATCGAAAATATAAGAATAATGTATATTCACTGGATAATACAAGTAGATTATCAACAACACCTAAAAAGGTGGTTTAATCTTACAAGATCTTCTAGAATACTTTTCAATATAAAGAAATAGTTCTTTTACATGTTTGTAAAGAAGAACACACCTTGAGCATTGTGATACACCTCCTATTTATAGGACCATACAGTAAACAGTGTACTTTCCTGACACTAAAGCCTTGCTTGAACAGTGTCTTACCTAAAAGGTAAGCTCAAGACATGCTTGTACGGTAACCTATCTAGAAAGGTAAACCTTATCACTAAGTGACGTGTCTTATGTTCTTGTGTTAAAACTTGTAGAATTCTTCAGCTTTATATTTAGAGAGAATGTCCTCAGAGGTCTGACATAAACCTCTGATAAAGCCATCTCTGATATCTACTCGGCTAAAGTGTCTATCGCTGATCTGACTTCAGAGGTAGACTTGGCTTTCTTCAATACTGTCCTTGAATTTCTCTATCTCTGGATTGAACTTCAGAGGCAGGCTTGCTCTCTGAAATCTATCTTTGGAATTACTCTGGGAAAGGACTTAGATTATTTTCAACACTTTTACATATCAGAATTAATGCTAACAATCTCTCCCTAAGTATTGAAAATAAAAAATTGCAAAATATCATAGATAAGTTAATCTATAAAACAAAGAGGAGAAAATAATTCTCTATTAAATGTTACTTCTTACTTAAATATTTTTAAGTTACAGTCAAGGAGAAGATAACAATCAAAAAATTACACAGAAAAAAAATTAGATTCTAACACCAGAACAGGTCCTATGAAACTTGTTGGATCAAATAATTGTATTCAAGATTAAAGTTAAAGTTCAGGGTTTAAACTGCAATTGTGTCAAAGTTATTTAAAGGGTTTAAATTGTAATAGATTAATAGTTTATTAGCTATTGGGCCCAAGCCCATTAGAAAGCCTGTTAAGCTTAAAGCCCATATGGCCTAGGTATTTAAAGTTATGTTTTGTTTAGTTTTAGGGTGAAGAACCTTTCATATTTTCATAATTATTGTTTAGAGAGAGGTTGCTGTAATCCTATATTCAAGGGTATCAAGAACACACAAGGGTTTCATTGTTTATTCAAGGGATTGGTACGTTTTGTTAATCTTATTATCTCTTGATATTATTGTGTTTGTGTGTTAATCAACTAGATTAAACTGGGATAACAAAACTTCATAATTAGCTCTTTGAATTCAATCATTGAACTAATCTCTAAGTGTAGTCTCTTGAATAGGTTAGCTCTGTGACTTTCTTTCTTCTCACCAATCATCTTCAGCACTCCCCTTAAATTCTCATTAGAGTACTTGGCCACCTCTGATGCACGAATAATCTTCTTGACGTTGTTTACTCTAAAGACAAATCCCAGAGGCTCTGCTATGATTGAGCCAGTCTTGCATTTCTCCAAGACTTCATTGGTCTCAATTGGAGCAGTGACCCCTAGCGTTTCTTCAACAAGGATCAGAGCAATCTGGAAGTCTAATCTTGCTCGAAGATTAATGTGAGCTTCCATGGCACGTCAGACGTCATATTGACCCATTCTGAACACTCTTCCTCTTTCATATTTTGCAGAGCAGTAGGCATGGAGCCGAGGCAAATCGTAGGGGTTGAAGATCACAAGGTCATTGTCATTGAATTGGTAGACCTTTCCATCAGAGCGAATGACCTCGTAATGCCTGTATATGATCTTGTTGTAGGCAAACGACTTTTCAGAGATCCTGTGCACCTCCATAATGGTTGACTCTGAGAGAACATCTTCTTTGTGACTTGCCTTTTCCCTGTTGAATCTTTTATCAACTTCTTCCATACCATCTCTGATTCTTGGATTCAGAGGGAATGCCAGTGTTTCATCCATGTTGTACTTGCAGTATAAATACCTGAAGGTATCTTCTATTCAAGTCTTCTCTTCTATGGTCGTGAATTCTGGTGGTTTTGTGAATCTAGAGAGTGCTGGGATACCAATGGTTGTGTTCTGAACAGGTTCCTCTGTAGGTGCTTGTTCATCACCAACCATTGTGGGTTCTTCAGCAAACAGTTGTTGAGCTGTCTCTGGTTCTTTCCTTTGGACTTGTAGGGATTGTGGAGGAGTTTCATTTATTTCAGATGATATCAACACTTCCAGCTGTGCATTATCCTGATTGTGTTGCTCTACCTCTGATGTGGAAATTTGATGAGGTTAAGCATCTCTGTAGACATACTCCTCTATTTAAATCACTTCTTCTTCTTCTTCTTCTTCTTCTTCCTCTTCTTCCTCTTCTTCCTCTTCTTCCTCTTCCTTCCTCCTTCTCCTTCTCCTCCTCCTCCTCCTCCTCCTCCTCCTCCTTCTCCTCCTTCTCCTTCTCCTTCTCCTCCTCCTTTTCCTCCTTCTCCTTCTCCTTCTCCTTCTCCTTCTTCTCCTTCTTCTCCATCTTCTTCTTCTTCTTTAGTATTCACTTCTAAATGCATCTCTCATAAATACTTTTGGGCATTCAGGTGAGGAGAAGGCATCTTTTAAGGAAGGATTACTTGAGTAATCCACCATTTCTTCATCATCATCCAGAGCACTAATTGTCTCTAGAGTGGCATTTATTACTGGAAGTAATGATGTTGCTTCTGGATTGGTGGAAGGTGCCAAAAATATTAATGGCATTGGAGTCTTTAGGAGTGTTGATTCATTGTCATCAACAGAGGTGGAGTGCCTCTCTAGTTCACTCATCTCTTATGCTCCTTTTTCTTTATTTGGAGAGGAGGGAGGAGCAGAGCCACTTACATTTGCATTTTCTTCTCTTGTTGCGCCTTGGTTGCTTTGGTTCTCCTACCTTTTTCTTGGTCATCATCCATAATTTTGAAGAACAAGTGACCATACGACTCATAATGCCTTCCCTGAATGTGTCCAAGTCAGCCTTAGTGGCTAAATTTTCTATAGTTCATCGTGGAAGCAGTGATAGCTCTGAAGGAATTGCAGTAGCAGGAAGAGATGCATATATGGTATTCTTGATGAGCTCAGAGATGGAGGCCATCTGCTCTATTGATAGAGACACAGGTTTGTTGGGGGCCATCTTTGAGTATATCTGTTGAAGCTCTGTCTGAACTAGCTCTAAGATTGACTTGGATTGACTCTCCAAGTGTTGAAGTTGTGAGGTTGATGCAGAGACAATGTTCTTTAGATTCATCACCTCCGTTTGAAGATCATATAGAGATGCAACATTGTTGGTTTGTCTCTGGAGCTCGGCGAGTTGTGCTTTGAGTGCTTCTTTTTCTGAGGAAGAGTTGGTGGTTTGCTCCCTTAGTTGCCTTTCCAACTCTTGAATTCTGTGAGAGGAATCAAGGAGCTTGGTCTTTAGAGAAGAAACCTTTGTCATAAGATTGTTGTTTTCAGAGATAAGGGCAGAGGTCTCTAAGTCTTCAATTCTTGTAATTTTATACTCATTCAAGGAGCCTCTGATCTCTTCACAAAAACTTGTGAACTCAATCTTAGTGATGAGCATAGAAAGGGGTAACTTGGCAACAACACATGCTGTCAATTTGTCCTTAAGTTCTGAGGAGCCTTCATTCAGAGATTGCTTTATGTTGTCTCTGGAAGGACTTCCGCTCTGTCCTTGATGCAAATGAGTGGCATGTCCAAGCGTTATGTCCATTTCCATGTCCTCCACCTCAGATTCAGAGGATTGGAAATGGATGTGGGAGTTGACTCGGTGATCCAGACAGGTTAATCCTTATTATTTAAGGTTTAGCCAATGTCCCTGAGTTGGACAAGTACTACGTGAGATTTAAAAAGATCTCATAAGACTAGGGATTGGAGGGGGATGTGCAACAGAGGCATCATCATGTGGGGATATATCTGTCATACTCTGAGGCAAGAGAGTACTTGTCTTTTCAATGGACAAGTCCTTTTGGGAGGACTTTTCCAGAATTGAGGTTTCCTCTGGTTAGTGTACTTCAGAGGTGGAAAGAGGTACCTCTGAAGTGGCTGGCTGGTTTGGGTTCGAGGTGTGCACCTCTGATTCGATAGCCTTAGCATATGTATCATGTTGGCTAGATGGTGTGGTGGCTATGGGGGTTGGCAATGGAGTCCTAAAATTAATGTGCCCTGAGGCATCTTTTTCTACCCTTACCAATCTCTCGGTTTCTAGTAAGGTAGAACTCTCTGGAATCTCATAGTCTAGAGGGGACTCTCTCCTCTCAGAATGCTCAAAGCTACTCTCTGAATGCTCTTTCTCACCTTCTTAAAAGTTAGAAGAGCAACTATTTTCTTTATCCTCTGAAGATGTCTCAGACCCCTCATCGACAACCTTCTCAAATGCTCTGTCGTTTATTTCAACTTTGGCTTCTCGGAAAGGGATACCCTCTGGTTCCTCCCTTAGAGTGCTCTGAACTTCAGGGTTCGCAAATCCCTCTGAAGTAGCATCACTCTGTCCCTTACTCACTAGGTTTGGACCTAAGTGTGTTGGGGTTCCCTGAACTAGTTCTAGTCTTTGGGCAACACAGAGGTAAGAAGATAAGGCTTCATATTGAGGGTGTACATGTTTCAGCATCGTCTGAGGGATCCTCCTTGTCTCTAGATAGCCTTCTAGAAGTATGGTTGGTTTAAAACTGTTCATTATGTAGAAGGGGGTTTTGCTTTGATCATCATAAGTCAGAATATGAAGGCAATCGATTGTTGTGTTCATGATCAAGGCAATGAACCTAGGAAAAAGATTGAAGGAACAAGGGTGGATGGTTGAAGTTTTTCTGGATCTTTGGCTAGGCATTTGTTCTTCTTCTCGATAGCAGTTAAGATTTGTTCATAGAAGATTTGTGTTATGTCGATATTACGGTTGAAGAACAAAGCATACATGAGGGTCAAGATCTCAGGGGTTTCTTGGTCCATATTCCTAAGTTTACAGGTTAAGGTTCAGTTAAGGATAGAGAACATGAAGTTCCAAATGGGTGGAAAGTGTTGTTTGCGGAATTTACTCAGAAGTTAGTCTTTGTTCGAATTGTTGAATCTCCAGTTCCTCCGACTTGAGATGGTAGATAACATCAAGAAGAACAGTTGGGGTGATGAGGACTAGGCATTTGATAATTTGAGAAACTTCAAACTCACCAATGATACCATCGTGAGCTTCAATGCAATGACTTAAGGAAAACCATTCCTATATGAAGGTTAAGGGAACTTCAGTGGTAGTGAGAGCGTGTGTGAGTTCGCAGTTGGTGAGAAACTCACAAATCAGATGATATGTTGCTTCGAATTTTGGTGAATTGATTCGTACCATATGATTGTTATCTTTGATGGGAAATCAATGAATGTGAGAAGATTGCCTAGATTTGGGAATGAGTTTGCACAACTCAGAAGAAATTGTAGGTTGAGCCATGGTGAAAGTCTTGGTGAAGAAGATGAAGTCTAGAGAGAGAAAAGTGAATGCGAGAGAAGTTATGTGCGTGAGAAATGAAAATCCGGATATAAAATTGATTTTATACCCCAATCTAGAAAAATAACACTCGAGTGTAAAAAGGTGAAACGGCGAGGATTAGACCTTTTAGGTTGAGGCCATTCTACCTTACTCTTCCCCTTATGGTGACACGTGTATTTGGCAACTGTAGCACATAAATGTTTAGTTGCCAAAAAATCGGAGTGGTTTCCATATTGGTAAATATTTAAATTTAAAATACCACTCGTGTTGACTAGACAAACCTTTCATATTATCCTTTAAACCAATCTTTTATTTAAGAGTAATCTAAAATATCACAAGTGTAGAATGGTTCAGAGGTTCTGAGATACTAGAAACATATGATATAAGAAATTGCTTCTAACTTTGACGTCCAGATCATTTGGATATAAATATAAAAGAAAAGTTCACAGATTCTGATCTTATTATCAGAGGCTCTGATGTTTGATGTTGTGACCACTAATCATTTTCTTGTTCCCCCTTGAGAAATGATGGTTTCTTTTCTACTCTCCCCCTTAAGTTATGCTTTGGTGTACTAATTGAGATGAATTTAAACATGCTTTAGAAAGTCAGAGGCACTGAAGAAAGTATCAGAGACCCCAATATTCAAAATATGCTACTGCAGTATGTCAGCGACTCTGAAGTTGATATCAGAGGCTCTGAAGCATTTTGAAGCTAAGTAGATATATTTAGCATGCCCAACTTGCTAATCAAAAAAATGAATCTTCGTTCATCTAAATCTTTTGTGAAAATATTAACAAGTTGTTGATCACTTGGAACAAAATACATCTGAATTGTGCCCTTTTCAACGTGATCTTTAAGGAAATGATCCCTAACATCAATATGCTATGTCTTGGAATGTTGCACTAGATTTGCAGAGATGGCAATAGCACTTATGAAGTCACAAAGAATGGGAATTCTTTCAAACTCAAGACCATAGTCTTTGAGTTGAGTCTCTTCCAAATAACTTGTGAACAACAACTAGCAGCAGCAACATATTCTGCTTCTGGTGTATAAGTTGATACACAATTTTGCTTCTTTGATGACCAACTCACAAGCTTGTTTCCCAAGAGTTGACAACATCCAGAGGTACTCTTTCTGTCTAACTTGCATCCTGCATGATCTGGATCAGTGTAAGTTGTTAGTTCTAAACCATAGAGTTTTGGATACCAGAGACTAAGTGATGGTGTGCCTCTAAGGTATCTAAACACTCTATTGACTGCAGATAAGTGAGATTCATTTGGATTGTCTTGATATCTAGCAAAGAGACATGTGGCAAACATTATATCAGGCCTACTTGCAGTTAAGTATAACAGTGAATCTATCATTCCTATATATGTTTTAACATCCATAGATTTTCTTGAAGGATCAGAGTCAAGTTTGACTCCGGTGGCAATAAGAGTTTTCATAGGAGTTGAATCATTGAGTTTGTACTTTTTCAAAATATCAGAGACATATTTTGCTTGATTTTGAAAAGTGCCCTCTAATGTTTGTTTTACTTAAAGTCCTAGAAAGAAAGTTAATTCTCCCATTAGACTCATTTCGAATTCACTCTTCATCAACTGTGAAAACTTATCACAATACTTTTGGTTTGTAGAACCAAAGATAATATCATCAACATATATTTGTACTAGCAGTAGCTCATTTTTATATCTTTTGATGAGCAGTATGGTATCAATTGTTCCTTTTTCAAATCCATTTTCAATAAGAAAAGAGGACAGGGTTTCATACCATGCTCTCGGAGCATGTTTAAGGCCATACAGAGCATTATCAATATGATAAACATGGTTTGGAAACTCTGCACTCTCAAATCCAGGTGGTTGCTTGACATAAACTTCTTCATTAAGTTTACCATTAAGAAAAGCATATTTAACATCCATTTGATACACTCTGAACCATTTGTGTGCAACATAGGCTGAGAAGATCCACTTCGTTCAAAAAAAAAATAGGCTGAGAAGATCCTGATTGCTTCTAGCCTAGCCACAGGCGCAAAGGTTTCATCATAATCAATGCCTATTTCCTGGAAATATCCTTTAGCAACCAGTCTAGCTTTGTTTCTAATGATTATGTGTTAGAGTCAAGTTTTGAGTCAATTTGTTTAAGTGTTTGTGTTGACTTTTCTTGTAGCTTGTGTAAAGGTGAAGATGTTGTTTGACCCTATATAAAGCATTCTTTTGTCTTGTTTTGTGTAAGCCTTGTGAAACTCATTTTAGTCATTGTAATTTTTCTCTGTGAGATATATGAATACGACTAATCTTGTTACTCAATATCTTTCATCTTGATTCTTTGATTGTTATCATAATTGTGCATGATTTCTTGAATATTTGGGATCACAATTGGTATCAGAGCCTGATCAGAAAATTCAGAAAGATTTAGATATAATGATTTGAAGCAAAAAGATCGAATTTCCAGAAAAAGGAAGTTACTGTTTCATTGAAATCGAATTTTTGATTTCATGATGTTTTTGATGTAAATCTTGTACTACAGTGTTCGTTTATAGTAGGGGAACAATTCCTGTTTTGATTGTTTGCTCAATTGATCAACAGATTGTTTGAATTGGATAAATTTGTATATTTTCAAAAAGTTTCTTGTAGCGAACTGTCAAAGATCGATTCCCATTTATATTGTTGTTCTTGGTAAAATTCACTCCATAGGGTTTTGTTCGATGGCATAAAGATTGTCTCTACCAAGTTTCAGAATCAAACATCAAGTGTTGATTAGATTTTTGATGAAAAGTTTGAAAAAATGGCCAAGATCCAAAGAATTTTCAGACTTCTTGAAGAACTCGCAGGGCCATGGAATTCGCGGAATAGTTGTTGTTGTTGATCTCAAGGAAAGAATTCGCAGACTAAAGAAATTTGTATACTACCGAGAAGAAAAGTTGTTAAGTAAAGAATTCGCACCAGTATATTGTATGAAAAGCTGAGAATTCGGATGTGTGAGACATACGAATTTGGAAGAATTCGCACCCAAGTCTTATACGAATTCAAAGAACTCGCATAAGCCTTCTTGCGAAAAGCTCAGAACTCGCATACGCCTTATTGCGAAAAGCTAACAATTCGTATCCTTTCATATATCCTTTGATGCGAATTGTGTTCATACGAATTGTATACTTGTAAATTTCTCTGTGTGCGCTATGCGAATTGTGCGAAACGAATTATTGCTTGCGAATTGTTCATTGTGAGCATCATACGAATTCTTATCTTGTTTTTCATTTTTAATGATTTTTCTGTGTTTTTACTTCAAATTCTTCTATTTTTCTGATTAAATATCATTTCAAGCATTATTTTTCATAGATACTAATCATGCCTTACACAGACGAAAAGGGAAACCTGTTTCTTACAAACAGAGACTGTGCATTGTCATACATGCCCGAGATTACAAAGATGGAAGCTGAACTTGTAGAACTCAGAATTAAGAATGAGAAGCTGAAAAGGCAAAATTCAAAGTTGAAAGCTGATATTGATGCTTTGAATGTGAAACTCACCAAAGCTGAGACACAAGTATCAACTTATGAATCTAAAGGCAAAGAGTGGATGAAAAAAGTTGATGAAAAGTTAAAGAATGAGAAAGCTGAACTTGAGAAAACTTTCAACCTGAAATTATCTTAACTTTAAAGTAAAGTTGAATCAGAGATGAAAGACTTAGAACTGAGATGTGCAAAACTTTCAAAACAAGTTTCTGATTTTGAAAATATTGTTATTACTGAAAGCTGTCTTATCTACAGATATTCAAAAAGGACAAAAGGCTAAATCTGATTTACAAATCAAATTTAACAAAATTTGTAATGAAAAAGCCAAGTTGAATGACAAGATCAGTCAACTTGAGAAAGCTAATACTGATTTATCTGACAAGTTAGCATATGATATACCTGTATTATCTTCTTATAATTGTGATACTAGTGAATCAGTTTGCTCTTTTCAATCAATAAATAACTTATATGAAAAGATGGTTTTCAAGAAACAAATTGTTAAATCTGAAATCTTGAAACCAAAGCAGATTAATCCTTCTAGCCTATTTTATATCAAATCGGTTGATAGATATGCTACTTACTCTAGATTCAAATCTTTCAAGAAAGAGAAGATGATATGGGTTGTCAAAGGATTTCCTGAGTCAGTAAAATTCCGGAAATCATCTGCAGAAGCTGAATTGAGAAAGAAGAATAGATTTCAAAAAGGTAAGTCTTTTGCACCTGACGATATCAAGTAAAACAAGCATCTGATCAGGTTAGCAAAAAGAAAAGTTTGTTGTTCATATTGTTGCAGTAATGATTTTGTTCACAAAGCAGATATTCACAAAAGATATTTTTCTCATAGAAAGTTTATTGATACTGCTTATCATAGAGGTGAAAACCATTCAATGAAGGTTTCACATACTAACCAAAGTCGACCCAAACTTATCTAGGTACCAAAACATGTTAAACATGTGATGCAGGAATCTGAACTCAAGAAGGAGTGAAAGACAATGGCTTCTAAACACTACAGTTTAGGACCCAATCTTCAATGTTGAAGCCTATGGCTTCTAAACACTACAATTTAGGACCCAATCTTCAATTTTCAAGACTATGACTTTGTCAGGATCGAATTCTCAACAAGAATTATAAATACTCATAAACAATATCAAAGAAGTTGCGGAATAACACTTTGATATTCAATAAAACAGTAAACAAACAGTATATGATAATCACTTTGCAAACTTGTATTAAAATCACAAGATTACACACTCAACCTCAATCTTGAAGAACAAGCTCTTTCAAGACGAATTCTAGTTCTCTAGAATTAGGAACTATGCCTTGAGGTTGATTCTCTAAAAAAAACTTTAGAATTAAATCTGTAAATCTATTCATATACTAAACAAAAAGATAATTACAAATAAATAAAATATCTTCAGTATATCTTCCATGAATATCTTCAGAATATCCTTGTTTATCTTTAATCACGATCTCTTCATCATTATCTTCACATTACCTTATAAGCAGCATTAAGTCTTGACAACATTGACTACTAAGCAACACTAACCACTAGCAGTACTAACTAGCTAAGCAGTACTAACTTTGTTCAAGCAACACTAACTTTGACTTGCAGTATTAATTCTACTAGCAGTAGTAATACTCAGCAGTATTAACTTTGAAATCTTCTGGCAGTAGTAATTCTGAACTAGCAGCATTAAAGACTTGTTCACATCTTCAGTTCCCAACAATCTCCCCCTAACTTGACTTTTAGAAAAAGAAGTCAAGTTCTTCAAATGCTTCCAAAATCTTCATTGATCTACTCCAAGGTTAGGATCCAGTCCCATGCTCTGATTAATAGTTCTTTGAATTAAGTACTTTGCCATTTCTGAATTTGGTGCACAACTCAACTTCTTATTTAACATGGCATGAAGCTTCAGTTTTGTATGGTTGTATACCCTATCCACCAAGTAATACTCCATGTGAAAAGTATGCAATGCCAGTTCGTAGACTCCACTCCTTTCATATAGAGTCCATCCTCTAACAGCTTTAAATACATCTCTTATCAAATGCTTTACTGCTTCTGGTTTGAAAAACATGCACAAATATTCCATAACTAGCTTCACAATTTGTAACCCTGGAGCTGTCAACTGATCTGCATGAACTTTCGTCCCCACTACAAACATTTCTTCCAAATCAGATCTGGAACACTCTCTGACAATTTTGCTCCAGGTGCTGTAGACTTCATACTTCTCATCCTTTCTTTTCAATCTAATGTATTCTTTGCCATCCACCTCCATAGTATCCCAGAGGATAACTTCAGGAGGTTTGAATCCAACAGGTTCAACTGAAATAGGCTTTGGAATTTTATCCATTACCACCATGTACATGTTTACATCTGAACTCTGTGGTACTTCTTCCTGAGATTCAACTTTCTTTTCTTCTTCTACTCTAGACTTCTTGTCAACTTTCTTTCTGTTGGCCATCATCTTAGTTCTCTTCAGTATCCTTTTCCCTTGTCCTATAGTAGCTTCCTTCTTCTTTTCTTCCTTTTTCCTTTCTTCTGATCTAGAGCCTTTAGAAGCAATAGTCTTAACTCTTTTTATCTTCTTGATCTTCTTAGGTAGAGTCTCTTCTTCCTTAATCTATGCCTTTTTCTTTGTTGGAGTTCCATCTTCACTTTCAGGGAAGGGTTTATTGATATTCACATCATGCCTCTCCTTAGCTTTCTTTTCAAACTCCACTCTGTCCTTTTCATTATTCTTCAGCTTTCCCATTTCTTTCTCATATAGTCCCTTGACCATATCAAAAGTCATCTTTATGAACATTTCTTTCTTCACCCCAATTGCACTCCTCAAGAAAGTTATCATCTTGTTCCTTTCCTGAGTTTCAAGGTAAGTTTGTGAAGGTCTTCTCTTCTTTGCACTTGATCTGGCCATCATAGCCTTTCTCAAGCTTATTGCTCTTTGCTTAGCTTTCTCTGTTTCCAACCCTTTCTGAAATGCTTCATTTAGTTCATTGGCTAGTGCTCTTGCTATATCTCTGTCTTTCTCAACCTGCTCTTTCTCTGCTTGATCTAACTCTTCTTGCAGTTTCTTGGCTAATGCTTCATCTGATTCAATCATCTTTTGCTTTTTAGTTGGTTGATCAGTTTCTATTATCTTTTCTTTCCCTTTTCTTTTTACATCTGCAGCCATGTCTTTCTTTTCTGATTTCTTTGCTCCCCCTTCATTTATGACCACTCCCTTTGCTTTGGGAGTGTCATTCTTTGCTTTTACCAGCATCTCTGCTACTTCAACCTCTTCAGATGTTAACCCTGTTACTGCTGCTTGTGTAGTTTCAGCAGCACTAACAGTTTCTGCTGCTTGTTTTGGCTTAGCAGTAGTAACAGTTTCTGCTGCTGGGGTTGTTTCTGTTGCTGGTGTTGTTACTGCTGCTGGTGTTGTTTCTGCTGCTGCCTTTTCTTCAACAAATTCATTCCTTTCTTCAACAAACTCAGCCCTTTCTTCAACAAACTCCCCCTCAATCTGTTGATCTATCTGTTCTGAGCTTGAATTCTCCCCCTTTTTGGAAGCATTTTCCTCCCATTTCTCCTCCTTAGAACAAACTGCTTTCTCCTTTTCTTGGCAATGAGTTTTCCTACCAATTGTTTGAGTTTGGAAATCTTCTCTTGTTGGGAGATGACCACTTGCTGCAATTCTTTAATTTCCTTTCCTTGATTAACCACATCAATATTGATGTTGGCTAATGCTTCAATCAATTCCCAGTAAGTATATCTATCCTCACCTTCTTTAGGTGTTTTACCTACCCTTGAAGGATCCTTGGAATGTTTTGCCATCAATTCATCAGTTTCAGCTCTGTCCTCACCCTTTTTGGATATGTTGCCCATCCTTGAGGGATCCTTGGATCTTTTAGTAGTGGCCTTCTGCCTAGCAGAAGCACCAACTACCCCCTTGGTTTCTTGGCACCGGGGTCCTTTGGTTGATTTCTCACCCAAAGTTGCCATGGGGAAGGTCTTAGAGATGTTACCACTATCCTTCTCTGTGCTAGCAGAAGTAGTGGCAGCCTTCTCACCCATATGCTCTTCCATCTCCTTAGAGAGCACCTCCTGAGGGTTGGGAGACACCCTGTTGGTTTCCCTTTGGATATTCTCTAAAGGAGAATTCTCCCTTAGAGGGCTTAGAGGCTCTTGGTTAATAGTAGGTACACCAAGGGAAGGAGCCTTGTGTACCTTTCTCTTGACATAAGTCTTGGATATTATGGGAGTGGGTTTAGCAGCAAAGGTCTGAGGGAAAATTTGAGAGAGGGAAGGTTGGGATTGGCTAGCAGTGGGTTGGTCTAATGGGGGCCTTGACCCTGCTACCATACCTTCATTAGTTTGGGACACCACCATCATTGTAGAGAACAATGGGGTGTCAACTCCTTCCGAGTCCAGAGGGGATCTTTTCATATTTGAAAAGACCTTACCTTTGGGAATTTTGGGTACATATACCCCATCAAAATGAGGTATATCCGTCAATTCATGGTTAATAACTTCTTGGACAAACCTGGGGTACATATAGAAGCTCTTTTTACTTCCCAAGTTTGAGACAAGATCATGAAAAATCATTTGAGAAAAATTATACTTTCTGGCAGTGGCCAAGCATACCAAAGCATAAGCAATGGTGCTACTGAACTCACTCCATCCAGTAGTCTTTTTGGATATACAGTGCATGAGGATATGGACAAAGAAACGCCATTGGGGTGAAAATTTGGCTTTTGAAAACTTGAACACCCCCAATGGGCCTCCATACCCCATTTTTGTAAGAGTAGAAAACAGTTCATCATTAGAGATAGAAGTTATACCGGAGGCATCGTCTAGACGTAGACTAATGCGAAGTACCTCTTCAGTAACTGTCAAAGGTTTGTCACACACCCTTGTTTTGATCATTTGCGCACCATTCTCAGTGGCGATGGTGGCATTTGCCCAGAATTGCCTCTGATGCTCTATGATGATGGTAGGAGATAGAGTGAGAGCATGGGCAATATGTGTTAGAGCACAGTCTCATTGGATTCAAGATCATCCAATACGAAGATCGCAATCTGAAGTTAAGGCTGACAAGTCACTCTCAACTATAGTCTAGGGTCTATCTTGTAATAATAGTCAAAGTTATGTTTTAGTATTTTAATTAGTATAATTAGTTATTAGTTTATTATTATATTAGTTTTAATATAATATCTAGATATTATTAATATCTAGATATTATGTTTATTTGTTAGATTTTGGTAGTTGGGCTCTCAACATCGATCAACACAATCACACACAATACACAACACATATTCAAAGTGTAAAAGAGAGAAAAACAAACAAAGAGAAAACTCAAAGCAATCAACCGTGTAATCCGCGTTTGTAATCCAAACAGGTTGGTTTATTATCTATTGTTTGTTGTTTTGATTATCTGGTAACGATCACGGACTCACAATTGGTATCAGAGCCGTATACCAGGATCAAAATCAAAACTTTTCATCTCTGTGTTCTTCATTTTTGAAGAACACTGTGTTATAAATCAAAACTTGATTTTACGGTTATTTTCGAAATCAAAAGGTTGTATCTTGTTCTAATTGATAAGGAGATCGTTGTGTCAAAATTTGGTGTGGTAAATCGATCTCTAGCTGGGTTAATTTTAGAGTTACAGGTTGATTTAATCGGAGAAGACGACGTATCGGTCTTAAGCGTACCGGTCGAACCTTAGTTTTTACATTCTATCGGTCTTAAGCATTCGACCGGACCCTCACTTCCCTGGTCGAATCTCACAAACTTTGTACCGGTCGAATATTTTTTTTATCCGGTCGAATGTATTTTTTTTTCCGGTCAAATTAAAACTCACTTCCCCGGTCGAACCCCACTTTTCCACTACACTTCCCCGGTCGAATAAAACTTTTCCACTACATTTCCCCGGTCAAAGGAAATTAACTCATCCGGTCGAATCACACACCTCACACTTCCGGTCTTACCACACACTTCCCCGGTCTTACCTAAACTCACTTCCGGTTTTATTTTGCAAACTATCGGTCTTATCCTACACTCTCACACGGTCCACTCAAATCCTTAAGAATTAATTCGGTCAACTCTCTCTCACACCACTCACTTTGTCCACTCACAATTGCATTTCATTTTTTTTAAGCAATCAAACACTCACAATTTTCTCGGTAAAACACTCTCATCTCTCAAGAAAAAGTATTTCACGTAACACTCACATACTCACATTCCAATCACACAATTCCATATAAAATTGTTTGTTTAAAATTGTTTGTTTATCGGTCGAAAGAAAATATTACCGGTCGAGCATTTTACCGGTCCAATCTTTTTACCGATCAATCAGTTTTACTGGTCGAAAATCTTACCGGTTCTTTACATCGAAAAAGTCGAACCTCACTTTGCGCAATCAACATCTCGCGCAAACTTTTGAATTTTAAAATTCTCTCATATCTCAAAGCCTCTCGCATCTCAAGCCTCACGCATCTCAAAGTCTCTCGCATCTTAAATCTTGTTCAAAATGACATCCAGAGAAGCTCTTGCCATTGGAACTGATTCCAAACCACCAGTTCTATTTAAAGGTGAATACGAACAGTGGAAGGATCAGTTTCTAAACTTCATAGACAGACATGAGCTTTGTGAGTTCATCAGACAGTCATTTGCAGAAGGAAATATGCAACCAATAAAGACAACTCGTCTGGTTGGAACATTGCCAACACAAGTTGAACTGAAGTACCATGAGCTTGACGGTGACAACCTAAACAGAGCTAAAGGTGATAAGCTAGCTATGTCATACATTCTTCAAGGAATCCCTAATGAAATCTACATAAAGATTGACAGCTACAAGGCCTCAGCTAAGGAAATGTGGGATCAGCTGGAGAAGATGATGCTGGGTTCTAAGGTGGGAAATCAACTGAAGATCTCCAACTGCCTAAATAACTATGAAGAATTTAGAGGCAGAGCCGGAGAAACCTTAGAAGAAGTACATGACAGGTTTGTGACCTTGCTGAATGAGCTAACCAAGAACAAGGTCCACAAATCTCAAATTGAGCTAAACGTCAAATTTCTAAGCGTTCTACAGCCAGAATGGAAGAGATTTGCGAGGCAGATGAAGCAGATTAAAGATCTGAATGAGATTCCACTTCATGAGGTGTATGAGACCCTCAAACAAAATGAAGAAGAAGTGGATGAAATTCTAGAACAGAAAAGGCAGAGAGGAAAGAAGGTTGAAGACACAGTTGCTCTTGTTGTCAAGAAGAAGAAGAACAAAGCGACTGTGTATGAATCAGATGAAGATAACGCTGAAGCAAACTCTGACAAAGATGAATGTGAACAACTAAAGCAAGCATTGCTTTTGTTGACTAAGGCTTTCCAGAAGAAATTCTACACAAAGCCAAGCTCAAACAGTCAGAGGTATTCGTCTGGTCCAAACAACTACGCTCATAGAGAAAGGGTTGAAGGAAGTAGATTTGAAGGAAGAAGGTTTGAAGGAAGGAGAATGGAGGAGAGGAAACCAGAAGATAGAAGAGATCTTGCTGAAGGAAAGAGATCAGAGGAAAGGAAACCTGAAGAGAGAAGGTTTCAAGCAGAAGGATCAGGTCAGACAGAACCTATAACGTGCTACAACTGTGGCAAAAACCGGTCATTATGCCAGAGATTGCCGAAAGCCAAAAGTCAAGAACTCAGACTACTACAAGAAAAAGATGTTGCTTGCAAAACAACAAGAGGCTGGGAAGGCATTGATGGCTGAAGACGTTTTCTGGCTCGATCATTCTGATGATGATGAAGAAGATGAAGAGAAAGATGAAGTTGTCAACCTGTGCTTGATGGGAAAGCATGAATTAGATGATGAAGCTGATTCAGAGAATGAAGAAGAGGTATGCAACTTATCGTATGCTGAATTCATAAATCAATTGCATGCCATGAATGATAAACTCAAAGAGTTAGAGTCGAACCTAAAGCGTGAAAAGGGTGTCATTACTGACAAAAACCAATCAATACAGAAACTTAGCAATGAAATTGCTGAGAAGAAAGTACTGGTTGAGGTTTTACATAAAAACAATGACACCAACGCAACGGAGAAGACAATAATTCTTAGTGAGAATTCTGAACTCAAGTCTAAACTGCTAAAACGTGAGATTGACTTATACGAGGTTACACAAATGCATTCTTCGTCTATCGAAGAAAACAAATCTTTAATTGCAAAAATGGATGCTTTGGAAAAGAAGTTGTACTCATTAGGTCAAAGTGAGCAAACCATTCATCTTAACAAACCAATAGAGAACAAAGAAAGATGGGGAATCGGTTATAAGAATCCTCACTATCTTCAAAAGGGAATGTCTGAAGTGCCTGCACTTTATGATATTCTTTCTATGAAGTTAGCTAGAAGAATCCCTGAACTTAAAGTTTATTGGACTAAACTATCTGAAGAGGATGAAGCCAAAGAAACAGAAAAACATTTATTATCATCTAAAGTTCATCTTCCATTTTATTATGCGAAGCTGAATAATAGCTATGATAAGAAACCTGAAAAGAAGAAAACTCTTTCAGATGACTTCTTTCTAAGTTATTCTGAAAAGGAAATGGAGGCGAAACCTACTCAAGGTAAACTATATGTCCCTCCTCTCGTTTTAGAAAGTAAAATTTCTGAACTCGAGAATTCCTTGTCAGATGAAAGACTTTTGATAAACATTGAACAGAATGTTTTTACAACTGTGTTTACAAATTCTGTTCTTTCTAAGGCTTCAAACCCTGAGAATATGGTTAGTTCATCAAATCAAGGGTTTGATTTTCTGAACTCTAACGGTGGTTTAGATGATTGTCTTGAACAATTTGACTTTAATGCAAAACTTCCAAACCATTCATCCTTTCTTAAGAAATCTGTTGGATCAACCAGTAAGTCTGTTAACAGTGCAAAATCAACGCGAGTTGATTACTCAGTCTCTGTGAAAGCTAAAAATGCTAAAGGCAAGAAGCATTCACAGAAGCCGATCAATACTGGTAACCTAAAGAAAATGCATTCAGTTGTTTCTCTAATGTCTAACTCAAAGGTTTCAACTGTTTCAGATATGACCAAGAAATGGCAACCCAAACGGAAGCTTGACAAGACTTTTAAATCTTTTGATTCTGTTTATTGTAATAAGAATATGTCTAGTTCAGATACTTTGAATATGAATGTTGCTCCTAAACTGAAATACTCTTTTAAGCAACTATTCCTGTTATCTAAAACTGCTAGACAGTCTTCCTTTTATGATAAACATGCTTCTAATTTCTGTCAAGATTCTGCTATGCGGTTTGAATCATATCATGTGCATTCTTATCATTATCCTACTTCATATCTATTTCAAAAGAAAAGAGGACCCAATTTGCAATGGGTACCAAAATCAAAACCTTGTGCTAACACAGCAGGACCCAAATTCAAGTGGGTACCAAAATCTAAATCTGTGTTGCAGGCACCAAATGTTTAGCAAAACATGTGGCTTCTGATTACTTCAGTTCAGAAACCGAACTTCAATGTCAGAACAAAGATTCTTGAATAATACAGTTCAAGACCCGGACATCAATGTCAAAAAGGCTTCTGAATACTTCAGTTCAGAACCCGGACTTCAATGTCAGAACAAAGATTCTTGAATAATACAGTTCAAGACCCGGACATCAATGTCAAAAAGGCTTCTGAATACTTCAGTTCGGAACCCGGACTTCAATGTCAGAACAAAGATTCTTGAATAATACAGTTCAAGACCCGGACATCAATGTCAAAAAGGCTTCTGAATACTTCAGTTCAGAACCCGGACTTCAATGTCAGAACAAAGATTCTTGAATAATACAGTTCAAGACCCTGACATCAATGTCAAAAAGGCTTCTGAATACTTCAGTTCAGAACCCGGACTTCAATGTCAGAACAAAGATTCTTGAATAATACAGTTCAAGACCCGGACATCAATGTCAAAAAGGCTTCTGAATACTTCAGTTCAGAACCCGGACTTCAATGTCAGAACAAAGATTCTTGAATAATACAGTTCAAGACCCGGACATCAATGTCAAAAAGGCTTCTGAATACTTCAGTTCAGAACCCGGACTTCAATGTCAGAACAAAGATTCTTGAATAACACAGTTCAAGACCCACACTTCAAAGAAGAATGGTTCTTGAGTAAATCAGCTCAAGACCCGGACATCAATGTCAACAACGACTTCTGATTATGTATAGATCAGGACTCGTTCTTCAATGACAAAATAGGTTTTTGGATAATGCAGTTCAAAACCCGGACATCAAAGAACATATGGTTCTTGAGTAAATCAGCTTAGAACCCGTACTTCAACGAAGTTTGACTTCTAAACAAAACAGTTTAGGACTCGTACTTCAATAATCAAAAGACCTTACTCTGTGCTGAACATGAAGATTGTACTCCGATACTCGATTGAGGAAATCAACCATCAAGAGGGAGTACATACTTTTCTGAAATTTTATGCATATCTTTTACAACTGATAAAGTTTCAAATGCATAATTTCAGGGGGAGTTAAAAAGGTGATGACTTCTGATTATTTCTGATCAGAGCTCGTACTTTAAAAGTTTTACTGCTTTTTGTCTTTTCAATTTAAGTGAATAAATTTTACTTTGACTTGACATAAGACTTTTGCAGAAGTTTTGAGAGATCCTTAAAAGATCATATCTTTATGACTTTAAGCTTAGCTTCATGAGATGTAAGATCATACGTTCAGGTATTATCCTTTATCTTAATCTCATATATGGTTGAAAGAAGGACAACTTTCAATCATAGAAAACATTGTTTTCAATGTTCAAATAACTTCCCGATTCTCAAAACAAATTCATGAATTGGAAGTGTGACTTTAAATGTTTTCAAGAAATATATTGTGCTTTAACTGTTAAATTAAACCATTTTGAGCATTATATGCTTCATAGGAAAACATGGGATCAGTGTGCTAGGACTTAACACAACTTCAATGGGATGACCTTAACCAGTTATTTCTACCCACGAAGTTAATCCATAGTGATTGAGTGTAAGAAGTCGAAAAGAATTGAGTGATGAGATATAACAGAAAAAGAAAGTTTGATAAGAGTGAGCTTAATCTTTAAAAGAAAGAGCGTGTGAGAACAGAGTTAAAAGAATATCACAACTCTGCACCAACTTTTTCTGAGTCGGGTAGCCACAATTCTAGTGATTCACAATTCTTTGGTGATCATTATTGAAACAGGCAACTAGCCCATGCCAACTCTTGATCAAACCTCACTATCTACTCATTTTCTTCTCAAGAAGAAAGTGTTTCACATTTTCAAAGGGGACGCAGCACATATGCTATCTGATTTTCATTTGGAAAATCTGGATATTGAAAAGAAGGAAGTCTGCCCCACCTTCGCACTTCACTCATGCACATTGAGTCTGTGTTTAACTTACTGTTGTCTCAGTGGTTTACACAAATTTTGAGCCAAATAAGCAATCATCAGTGCTTAATTCTTTCAACACAAGCACAAACACACAAGGAATTAGTTTCTTTGTCATAACGTTTATAGAAATTACCTTTGTGGTGTTTCGATGATTAAATGGAAGCCCTGGGGGAGTCAACATCAAACAGCTCCTTTCCATTGTGTATTCGTTACACACAGTGACTTAGTGTTACTGACAGGCATTCTAACTGATTCATTAGTTGATTCAGGTGTTACACGACTAATTTGTCTGGATTTGTAAAGATCTAGATGAATATCTTATGAATTGACGGATCAGAGGCTACGAATCAAAGACATTTCTTGTCAACAAAGTTTTGAAGATATCAATGCTCAATCCATCAAAAAGGGGGAGAGCAGAGCAAACAAAGTACAAGAAATGATCAAGAAACAAATGTCCAAGCTAACACTGAAGAAAATCTCTTCCCAACAACCGAAAGAGAGTTTCTCTACATCAAAAGGGGAAGATTATTACAATTTGAAGACAAAGATGGAGATTGCATCTTCCAAGATGAAAGAGAAGATCGAATTAGATAAATCTTTTTATTTAAATGATCTTGTTCCAAAGGGGGAGATTGTTAGAGCACAGTCTCATTGGATTCAAGATCATCCAATACGAAGATCGCAATCTGAAGTTAAAGCTGACAAGTCACTCTCAACTATAGTCTAGGGTATATCTTGTAATAATAGTCAAAGTTATGTTTTAGTATTTTAATTAGTTTAATTAGTTATTAGTTTATTATTATATTAGTTTTAATATAATATCTAGATATTATTAATATCTAGATATTATGTTTATTTGTTAGATTTTGGTAGTTGGGCTCTCAACATCGATCAACACAATCACACACAATACACAACACATATTCAAAGTGTAAAAGAGAGAAAAACAAACAAAGAGAAAACTCAAAGCAATCAACCGTGTAATCCGCGTTTATAATCTAAACAGGTTGGTTTATCTTTATATTGTTTGTTGTTTGATTTATCTGGTAACGATCACGGACTCACAATATGGCTTGACTTCAGAAAGTCGACTATCTGGTGAAAACCTTCAGCTTGTTTTGGCTTTTGGAGCATCGCGATTTCATTGTGCTCGTCTATGAACGCCATGGATGCCATTGACCTTGAAGGTTCTTGCCTGAAAACTTTGAACTTGAGAGAGAAAGGGTTTAGAGCGCAAGTGAACAGTATGCAAAGAGTCGTTATGAGCTTTTAGGCGGGCAAAAAGTATTTATAGTATACGGGACATAAGCAGTATTAACCTAGAGCAGTATTAACCACTAGCAGTATTAACTACTAGCAGTATTAACCACTAGCAGTATTAATTACTAGCAGTATTAACCACTAGCAGTATCAACTGATAGCAGTATTAACTGATAGCAGTATTAACCACTAGCAGTATTAACTACTAGCAGTATTAACCACTAGCAGTATTAACCACTAGCAGTATTAACTACTAGCAGTATTAACCACTAGCAGTATTAACTGATAGCAGTATTAACTAACTAGCAGTATTAACAATGCACTGGCAGTATTAACAATGCACTGGCAGTATTAAAAATGCACTGGCAGTATTAAAAATGCACTGGCAGTATTAACAATGCACTGGCAGTATTAAAACTATACTTACGCTCTTTGACACCATCCTTTTACTCATACTTTTTATTGCTTTGTTCATCCCCTGATTCTTTTCTTCTTGATCCTTCATGATCATTACTCCCTCTGGAGTATTACTAACTTCAACCTGAAACACTTAAACACACAGGTTAGTAGTATCATGCTCAATGAAATCTTCCAAGGGCAACTTATCTTTTAACTCATGCCCTGAGCATTAATTATTACTTCCCTCTGAATCAAATGCAACATGTCCTCCATCAAATCTTTTGAAGCATTTGAAGGCAGTCCATGTTACCTGTTGTGTGCCAAGAGCAACCACTATCTGCATTCCAAATGCTCTTCCTCTTGAGCTTTTGGTTGCCCTGCACACTTGATAATTCAGTTAGTCTTGGAGGGAACCCAAGCCAAAGTGGTCTTGGGTTGTCCTTTCTCATCAATATAATCTGTTAGTTTAGTCTGGATGAGTTGTTTAGGAATCTCATCGCTGGAATACTTTGTCAAGATTATAGGTTTGGCTTCATTACAACTAGAAGCAGCACTAGCCTTGTTAGCAGTACTAACTTGGTTAGCAGTACTAATCAAGTTAGCAGCACTATTCTTGTTAGCAGTACTATCTGGGATAGCAGTACTAACAGGTTTCTTTGCAATTGGAACCCAAACTTGAGCAAAGTTGTTTGCTTTCTTTGTCTTTAAATTACTCCTTGGCTTATTTGGAGCATTTTTCTTTGTATTAGCAAACTTGTTCTGAGCATGATACTTTTTAGGTGCTCTTTTCTCAGCCATTTGATTCCTTCTTTGATTCCTATAACCAAAAGAGTTTTGTGGTTGTCTTTGAAAAGTGACTCTTTGGTTAATAGGATTGAAATAACAGTATTTGGCAAGATGATTCAATTTGCCACAGATAAAACAAGGTTTTGGTCTATTGATTTTACTCAGATCAACCCCTTGTTTTTGTGCCCACTGATTATTCCAGTTTCTCTGATTTCCCCTTGGTTTATCATGTTTTTGGGGCTCAGATTTATTGCAAGAACACTGTTTACAAGGGACAGGATTCACAACTGTGGTTTGCTTATAATGGATCTTCTCAGACTTTCCCTCAGTCTTTTCTATGTCCTTAGACTTGATCCAAGCCTTTCCACATCCCTCATTGGTGATAGTATGATTTTCTAGAAGAATCTCACCACTCACAGTTTTCTTCTTACTCTTTTCACTAGAGTTCTCTTCTTCAGAGTCTGTTTCTACCACCACTTTGTCTAAAGGATCTACCTTAGTGGCTCCAACAGGCAATTCCTTCCTATCCTTGGTCTCTAGTAAGTCTGATATAAGAGGGATGTAGTTGTTGTTGTATGGTGGTGGTGTGGTGTTATATCCTATCCCTCTTCTAAGTTTGTCATGGATTTGAGTTTGGAGCAAAGAGTCCATTGCTTTAGAAGCATTGGAAAATTTCTCAATATCCAGCTTGGCTTTCTCAAACTCACTCTTTATCTTCTTATTCTCCTCTTCTTTCTGTTTAAGCTTAAATTCATACTGATCTTTCTCCCACTTCCAGTAGTTTGTGTCATAAGAGTGTTGAAGCTCATTGGCTTGGAAACTCTTAATCTGTTCCTCAAAACTCTCAACAATTCTTACATAGTCTTTTATATCTCTCTCTAATCTTTTAAGGTCATCACACATAACCTGATTGTGATCCCTGTACCTTTTAACAGTTTCAATACAGGATTTAGAACAAAGATTGGATGTTACCTCAGTGGGAATGGCAGTGCTTGAAGATTCTGATTCTTTTGCCATGATGCTTTGAATTTGAATGTAGGTTTCTGAGAATACTTGCTCTGATACCACTTGTCAGGATCGAATTCTCAACAAGAATTATAAATACTCAGAAACAATATCAAAGAAGTTGCGGAATAACACTTTGATATTCAATAAAACAGTAAACAAACAGTATATGATAATCACTTTGCAAACTTGTATTAAAATCACAAGATGACACACTCAACCTCAATCTTGGATGAAAATGGTCGTAAGTGTGTAGTTTGTGTACAATTTTTGGAATTAAAAATGAGTTGAAAATGTCATTTATGGAAAGTTTCTATTTTTGGCAATTTGTGAAAAGTTTCCAAAATTAGCAAGTTTCCTCATTTAGAATTTTTTTAAAAGTTGGAAATGTTGCTAAGTCAAGAATTCTCATAACACTATCATGCAAAATCCTCAGAATTCGCAGATGTGTGTTGCACGAATTCTTGAGAATTCGCATATCAGAGTGATATGAATTCTAACAATTCGCATATGTCTATCTGCGAAATGTGAAGAATTCGCATCACAGTGCTATACGAATTCTTAGTGTCAAGATCGAAAAATTCTAATGAAGAATTTAATTAACACACTCAGAAACAATGTTAAAGGAGTTGCGGAATAACACTTTAACAATTAATCAAAACACATAATATGAACTCAAATCATAAGTTTATATTGCATAAAATTTAATGATTACAAACTCAACCTCAATCTGTTGAACAGACTCAACAGACGTTCTACACTTCTCTATAGAAAGGATCAATACTAGTCTTGAGGTTAATTCTCTAAACAAAAACAACTCTATCAATGTATGTTTTTCTATCAAGAACTTCTAGACTATATATACAGAATTAATTGAAAGATAATTACAAAAGAAATATTATTCTTCAGAATCCAGTCCATAATTATCTTCATCTCCTATTCTTCCGCATCAATCCTTCTTTATCTTCAGAAGCAGCATTAACTCAATAGAAGTATTAACTTTGTCCCTGGCAGTATTAACCATGCTTGCAGTATTAATCTCTTATGGCAGTAGTAATTTCCAAGCAGTACTAACTACTAGCAGTACTAATATTGCATAGCAGTATTAACATGCTAAGCAGTAGTAATATTTCTTCACCTAGCAGTACTAACCAGACTTAGTTATTTCTTACCCAACACTTAGGTTTGCACAGAATTCGTATCCTTGCTTCATGCGAATTCTCACACACTATTGTCTTAATTTTTTCAAGACAATTCGTATACGTGTTTTTATGAGAAAAGTTGGAGGTCCAATTATATCGTGCCACGTGTCACTATCATTCCAGGGTATAAATAATTTCAGTGTCTACGAAAACATCACTTTCGCATAAGTTTTTAGACTTACGAATCTTTCAGAGCACGTTAACCCAAAACCCTTGCTTGCGATTTAAAGATTTATCTTCGATTTTCTTCTGAGTTTCTCGATTACAAGGTGTTTCTTTTGTTTAATCATTGTTATTTTGTTGGATTTAGTTTGTTTGTTCTTCGATTTCTTGCAGGACACCCTAATCTGGATTGGATTTAGGATAGAATTTGTTGGACTGTTCATCTTCTGAAGAACTCGCATCTGATTTCAAATTTTTTTATATATATTTTGATCTTGATAAAGTTTCTAAGTGATAATCTGAACTAAAAGGCTGTTTTCCTGATCAAATCGAACAATATCATTCATAAATTTTGACCTAAGTCGATGATTCTGAGTTTAATTTTATTTTGAATCTGACTCTTCATATATTTTTGATGTTCTTCGTGAAAAATCAAGAATATGAGTTTATTAGTTGATCAATCTCATTTTTATTCGATAAAAAGGCTAATTAATAACTAATCGATCATAATCAAATCAAAATCCAGTGTTAATTGTTAAATTTTAAGATTTTAAAATCTGGGTTTTGATTAAATGTTTGAAGGTGTTCATGAAATTGTTCTTCAAGTTTGAACACTTAGAGATTTTTTTTCAGGAGTATGAAGTTTATGCAAATTCTAGGGTTGATTTGTTCATACGAATTCTTGATTCTGAATGCCAAATTTTTTTTTGAAGTTCAGAATTTGTATATCATTCATACGAAATCTTGGTATTGAAGTCTATCATACGAATTCTATGGGTTTTTCTTGTTAAAGTTTTCTTAGGTGAGGAATTCCTATATCTTTCATACGAATTCTAGGATACGATTTCTTTCTATACGAATTCTTGATTCATTCCTTGAATTCCTAAGTTAAGAATTCGCAGATCCCTATCATGCGAATTCTGTACTTAGTGTTTTTCAAAATGTGATTTTCAAGTGTCAAAACAATTTTTTTTACTAATCCATTTGGACCCTGTTCATTTTTGTTAAATCTTTACAGGTACCAATGGCAGATCAGACAGTAGATCAACATTTTCAGACCGATGAGAATTCACCAGAAGCGCATGCAGCTTCTGAACAGTACCCAATGCCATCTTCCCGATCTGATTACCAAGTTCCATAAGATGCAAACCCTGATCTATTCTTGATCTCACCAACTGAGATGAAACCACAACAGCCAAACAATCATCATCTCCAGTTTACTATACGTATAGATCCTTTGGTACTGGATATCTTGAGAAACCACCCACTCAGAGATGCACTTACTGCTCAAGCTGTAGTTCCAGAACTTTATGTACAACAAACATGGAAAACCATCAGGGTTTCCCACATGAATGAAAATGGAGTAACAATTCAGGTCTTCAAAATGGAAATTGACCACTTCACATCAGTTCTGACACAAGAGAGACTAAGATTTATTCTTAGTCTTCCATCTGAGACTGTAAGGGAAGGCAGAACCAGTTATGATAAGTTGCCTTCTGAAGCTGAAGTACTCCGAGGCATTAGAGACATGGGTTATGTAGGTCAGCTTACTCAAGTGAGTCACTTCAAAAAGAATAACCTACCTCCGTTCTATTATACCCTGTTCTCTATGATCAACCGGTGCCTCACTGCTAAGAACTTTGTATCAGAAAATGCCAACAATAACATTATGAAACTCTTCTATTCAGTGGTTCCTGACTTGCATATTGATTATGCTCAGATTTTCTGGACCAAGAAGACTTCAAAGGAACCAAATTACATTCCTTACCAACGGTTAATGGCACTCATTGTTATAAGCATGTTGAGAAGTTACAGCAACATACCAAAAAGGATTAATCATCCACATGCTCCAGTCAGTGAAATGAGATATCTGATGAGGCAAAAGAGAGAGTTTCCTTTTATCATGCCTATGCCTGAAGCTTTATTAGACTATGCAGATCCAAAGTGTGCTAGTGTCATAGATTATAGAGAGTCTATGGGACGGCCAGAACCTGTCATCCCTACCCAAGGGTCCAACCCTAGGCGAGCGGAGTCTGTAAGGGTTTCTGATACCTCGGGGATACAGAAATGGGGAACGAAGAGGAAAAATTCCTAGAGGGGTTCTAGAAGAGGTTAGAGACCACGACTAGAGGAATTAGGGTCATGGGTTGTTACCCCAAGTATAGTGACACCTCCTGTCGATGAAGGTCATGGCTCTAAACATGATCTGGATCTTGCACATGATGAACAAGCAGGTAAGGACAATGATATAAGTGAAGTACCTTCTGCTTCTTGTTCCAAGGATGATGAGCAAACAGATTCTGATACTGAAACTGCTAAAGCTGGATCAGATGATGATGATGATGGTAATGATGAAAATATTGTTGAAATTGTTGAGATTGCTGCAACTCACACCGATCAAGTTGTTATTTGTGATGATGATGAGCCTAATGATCAATTTGCATCTTTTATGGTACTGATGCCATGGAAGTGGATGAGCGACAACATGTAGACTCAGTTCTTACTGCGGTAGTTGGAGATATAAGGCGGAACGAGGGAGATTTAGTTGAAAATTTTGAGAGAGAGAGAGAGAGAGAACGAGAGTGCAATTGTAGAAAAAGAAGATGGTAAGCGTGTGATAACCCATACCTACGTTTCCAAAAGGGAAACCTCATCTAGTAGTTCGTCGCATGTGTTGCGTTCGGATGCTCAAGTCATAAGCAGCCCACTTATGCACTCGGACACCCAATCTAGCCACTCTATGTCTTCTCAAAAAGATATAGTTTCATGTTCTCACGGGGAATTAGCACAAAATCTACCGGGTTCACATTCGGAGAATAAAGGTGTTCAAAATAGAGAACAACAGCCCCCGTTCTCGACTTCTATTCCTTCACAGTTGAGTCTAGTACCATATCGTTTTCCTATTATCATTCCTAGGACACAATTTCAGATTGCTACCATCGGACGTCTTAGTGACCCGATCGGAACATCCGTAGTAGATTCGAAAGTCGGACTATAAGGATCGGATGGAAGTCCTGTCATCGACACGTCTATGCCAACGATGAAAACAGGCCATGCAACTGTTTCTATAGATGTCATGAAAACGGTTAATCTAAGTGATACCGGAGTTATTCACCCATACTTTGTGTCTAAGGAACTTTTCGACGGCGCCTTAATGGCTGTTGAGTCTCGTATTCTTGAGAAGGTGGAGGAGGAAGTTAGAGGTCTTAAACGTCTTTTGAAAGGAAAGGATCCAGTTATTCAACTTGAGCCTATACAACATAGCCAACAAGCTCTAAACACACAACCTGCTGATTTATCCATTGATGAGCTTAAATCTTTGTTGTTTGCAAAGTTGCTATCTCAAGCTCCAGATTCTCAGCAAGATGCAGATCTTTTTAACCTTCTGCAATCCCACCAACAAAATCAACCGCCATAGACTGTTCAACCAGCAGATGTGGTTAGTCCTTCAGAGTTTAATTCTTTCAAATCTGATATTATGTTTGCTCTATCTGAAATCAAACAGGTAGTTCAAACATCTAGCAAAGCCTAGGCAGTTGTTTCTACTAGAGTACATGATCATGATCCAAATAATGATTATGAGGGGGAGAAAAGGGAGAAACAGGCAGTTGCTACAGGATCTGGTGTATCAATTATGGTGGAAGAGAGAACAGAAAATGTTGATGGTGAGGAAAGGAAAATTATCATGATTCTGAGCAGAATGATCAAGTGGAGATTGTGCTATATGTTGTAGATGGTGTTGGATCAAGGGTTGAAAAGCCTAAGATTGCAACAAGGCAGGAAATTCTGGAGATTACAGGTCTTCCAAATCCTGATGTAATAGCCCTTGAAGATGATACTCTTGCTGAAATTCATGCCAAATATGAGCTTTATTGGAAAATGAAATAAGAAGGGAAGAAAGATGTTTTTGTTGAAATTGATTTAGATGATGAAGTTGTAGAAGTTACTGAGTTTGTGAAAATAGCTCAAGAGATTCCAGAAAATCAAGCCAGTGTTCTTGATGATTTATTTGAGGACAGAAACACAGATGCGTTGAATGATATGTTTTCTCATAGTACACCTGAGGGACTACATCTTAGTCCTGTTCATGAGCATATACCTGAACCAAGTATTACTGCAATTCCAATTGTCCCTTGATTCAGTAAGTTTGGTTCTCATCCCAATGTTGTTCAATCTGATGTTGTTGAACATAATGTTAATCTGATTGTTGAAACAACTGTCAATCATGTTTCTGATGTTCATTTGGCTGATACTCAAATGGAAGAAGAATTGCCATATCAGAAAAATCCTGGAAGTCTAGATATTTAGAAGGAGTTTGTTAAAGAACCACCGCTTGTATCAGAGTTTCCACAAACTGAATTAGGTCCTTCAGATAAATCATCAGTGGATTCTACTCCATTTACAGAATATGATGAATCTGGTATGTCTATGCAAGAGATTAAAAGAATCATAGGAGTGTTAAGAGTTCCTTACTTAGAAAAAGGAGTTAAGATTTTTGTGGGCTATATTAGACAGCTTGATGAAGCTCAACTTCTGGGAATTCAAGACAAGTCACCAGAATACTAGAAGGATTACATAAAGATGTTGCAAGTAAGGAGCAGAACTCAAAAAGAAGTCAGGATCAGACATGAAATTGTGCAACTTTATTTTGTTACCATGAAGTAGTATAGGAGCATATGGTATCCACATTTTGAAGTTCAAAGGAAGAATTTGTCTACTTACACTTTCAGTGAAACTGATTTTGCCAACATAAACTTCTGGGATATTGAGTTTATGTATCACAACTTCAGAGGAAGAACTATCAGACATCCTGAGATAGTATTTGCTGCGGATTCCATCAAGAGATTTATCCGAAGGCATATCTATCATACTTATCTGTATGACTTTCAACTAGGCATTGAAACTAACCAAAGGAGGATTAATTTGCTTGCACCTGACATGACTTATCCTCTACTTGAAGATACTCCACTCTTGTAATTGTCAATTCAAGCCATGATATCAATCTAAACACAAATCAACTCAAGATTTTAGAGAGAGAAATTATAGAGAGAATGTCATATGTCTATTAAGCTTCTAAAGTTATGCGTACAATTCAGAGTGCTACAAGGTTCTCTCAAACAAGACTATTTATATGACAAGACTTCTCTCAAGCTAACTTCTCACAAAACATTACAAGATAAACCTCACTACATGGTTCTCTCAAAGCATGTAAAGTAAAATACTGAAAGTCAAAGACAATAAACAAAAGTCAAACTCACTTGATATAAACAATACATTAACAATCTCCGCCTTTTAAATCAAGTGTGAATGATAGTCTTCCCCAACAAGATAGTCTGCCTTGACGTATCCCAAGTAATGACTCAAAATTTCTGATACCGCATCTGAAATTAAAACGATCATAGATGGTATCAACAATCCTTTCAGTACAAAGTTTGAGAATATTTCCCATTCCTTTTTCACCTTGTTTCAACTTCTCTTTATTTTCTTTAAGTCTCCTCTCCAACTGCATCTTTATCAACTTTAAAGTTCCATCTGAAAACTTGGCAATTTCAGATAATCTAAAGAACCTCTTCTTGTTCTCAGAGTTCTTGTAAACCACACCAAGTTCAGGTTTGTCAAGCACGGTGAACAAACTGTAATCATCTATATTCTCCAAACTCAGGTCAGGTTTCATCATGTTGACTTTCCTTTGATTTTCCTTACGCCGAGTTGAAAGTCAAAGCAATATGTGTAGTTAACCTGCCTTCTCATGAATCTTTTTACAGCATCCAAAGCAACTAGAATGTTATCTTTTTCTTGACAATCATGTTTCTGAAAAGATGATACAAGTACTCAATGTCGTCTACGTTCAGAAAACAGAAGTCAGGTTCGGAGAATTCACATTCTGTTAAGTCTCTTCTCTGCACGTGGAATATTGGATACCAGATATGAACAAACTGAACAAGTCGTACAAGCTTCAACGATACAATCCCTGACTTGTTTGACATAGTTTTCTCTAGTTTCCTCACCCAGCTTATCATTCGTGCATACTCTTCTTGATACTCTGGAGGTTGGTCTGAGACACCCAAAACTTTGAATTTATCCCTTTCTATGATCCTGTGAACAAATATATTTTTCATCTCTTCTTCCAGAAATGGTTGCCTCAATCTATTCCTCAATTGTCTGATTTGAGCATCAGTAAGAACAGGAGGTAAATAAGGTTGATCTGAAAGACCGGCTTGGGTTTCAACAGGGTTGGAAGGAAAGAAGGGTTCAGTTTCAGGGTTTATAGATTGATCATCATGGTTTGGGCTTGGTAGTCTTTGTGAGCTAGGCAAATTTGTTTGGGTAGGTGGAATAGGTTGTCTAGTTGTAGCTGTTTGGGTAGTTTGGCTAAGTGTATCAGTTTGGGTAGGTTGGGTAGGTTGGATTTCTGGGCTTGATGAAGGTTGGTTGGAAGGTTTTGAAAGGTTTATGTCTTTGAAGGATGGGATATCAGGTTGTTCAAGGTAAGTTTCTGGAAGTTCTGTGTTCACAGGACTCAGCTGGATATCTTCTTGTGAGCACGCAAGTTTGTCCAGAATATTTGCTTCTCCTACTTCAAACAACTCCCTTTCTTCCTTCTTAATACTCAAAACTTTTCATTCTTTTCACCAGAAGATTCTTCATCATCAGAAGATTGATCTATTGCGTAAATCTTTTCCAAACTTGTGAGCCTGATGATCTATTCTTTAGTAGCTACCACAGGACTTTCAACCAATGGTTCTACATATTCATTAACGTACAATATTAGCTCCATTCCATGACCTTCACCCATATACCCTTGCTCATCTCCAACAAGATCAACCATTTCAGTATCTTCACCTCTTTCTGATCCACCAACAGCACGTTCAGATTCTGTAGCAGTTCTTTGTCTCTTGCTTATCTCCCTCTCATGGTCATGATTTGAATCATGATCATGCCTTTTCTTTGAACCTGCTTGAGCTTTGCATGAATCTTGAACTGCTTTGGTTAACTTCTGGTTATGCTGAACCATTTCTGTTCTGAAAGCATTGAACTCAGTTATGGAAATAGTGTCAGATGAGCTTGGAGTTTGTTAAGCCTTTAATAAACCAAAAAGATCAGCATCAGAATCCTCAACGGTTGTCTGAGATAGAAGTTTGGCATACAACATAGATTTCAGCTCCTCCACCGAATGATCAACTAGCTGAACTTGTGGTGGTGGAGGTGGCTGAACTGGCTCTTCAAACGTTGGGCCTTTCCCCTTCAGAAGGATTTTAACTTTCGCAATCTCCTCCTAAAACTTTGCGGATAAGCTCTCTGTGACATGTTTTTCAACAGCCTTTAAGGCGTCGTCGATATATTCCTTTGACACGAAGTCGGGTAAGATAACTCCAGGGTCACTTAGACTTCCCATTGTCAAAACTGTTGAGGATCCAACAGTGTGGTTGTGCTCATTGATGGAATTTCGTTAACAATGACAGGACTTCCACCTGATCCTCGTAGTCCGGACTGCGGAGCTACTACAGGTGTTCCAACCGGGTCACTAAGATGTCCGGTGGTAGCAGAAATATGTGTATGTGCCCTAGGAATGAAAGATAATAGATCAATTGGCTCTAGACTCGATGGTGCACAGAAAAAAAGTAGGCTCGGGGGCAGCTGAGCTCTTGTTTCAATACCTGCCATTTCCGATTGAAATACAGATAGAGTATGTGCTAATACCCCGTAAGAAGATGAAACTACAGCCTGTTGAGAGGCAGTAAAATGGCTAGCTGTGGTATGCAGTTGCATAAGTGGGCGACTTATGTCTTATGCTTCCGATTGCAACACATGCAACGGAGCACTTGATTTGGTTACCCGTCTGGATTGGTAGGTTATGTTGCACTCACACTCACCATATTCTTTTGCTTCAATTTCTCTCTGTCTCACACTTTCAACATTTTCAACTATGTCTCCCTAAGACCGCCTTATATCTCCCAATACATGTGCAATATCAGTTCCAGCAGTGTCAATGTCCATATCTTCTTGATGCAAAGAAACATCATCTAGAAAGCCAAAATTGTGTTGAAGATTCTCATTATCAACATTAGTTTCATGAAAGATAACTTCTTCAGCATGATGATCCGAAGTAGCTGAAGGAACTATCTCTGATGAAATAGCATGCCAATCCGACTCAGTATCATAATTCACACCTTCATCAGCTATCCTTACCTGAGGACTTGATTGACGGATTAAAGTCCTTTCAGGTTCGGATGTGGAAACATCTAGACGTGTGGCATATTGTGCCGAGGTCCAAACAGCTTCAGATGTGATAATCTGAACACCACCTGTTCCCCTCTCTTGATTTTCCTTCATCTCTCCATGCTCTTGGACCCTCGTGGTCTGAAGAACCCTCACCGACTCCTCTCGCCTAAGGTTTGAGTCTTGGGTAAGGATTACCGGTTCTGGTATTCCCATAGACTCTCTATACACAATGACGCACTCAGAATTCGGATTGGCATATGAGAGCAGAGCTTGTGGAACTGGCATGGAGTAAGTGAACTGCTTCCTTTGCTTTTGAAGATATTTCATCTCGAATTCTGGAGCAAGTTCATGCTGAGATCTTTTCGGAATATCTCTATTTGATCGGATCATGCTTCGGATTATCAGTTGTAGAAATCTCTGGTAAGGCACATAGATAAGACTTTTAGATGTCCTTTTGCTGATTACATTCTCATATAATTCCATCCAGAATACCACTGAGTAATCGACGTGTAGATCGTACACGACTGCATGAAATAACCTCAGGGTATGCTTGTTGGTGTTGTCCAGACCGAAATTTCTTGACGTGAAACATCGATTGAAGACTGAGAACATCTGATATGAAGTCACTGATCTTTGTGAGTGAACCAATATATCCCAGGGCTAGAATGCCTTCAAATACATCTGAATCCAGTGGGTATTGATCAAAACTGGTTCTGCCCTCTCTTGAATTTGCTTCTGGTAAGTCCAAGATCCATCTGAGTCTTTGATAAGTAAGAATAGAAGTGAAATTGTCTATTCTAAGCCTGAAGTATTTGTTGGTGTCACTCTCAACTACATATTCGATCGTCTTCCAGACTTGCTGTAAGTAGATCAATGGAACAGCAGCAGTGTCTGTCAGAGCATGATGTAGTGGATGGCCTTTCAGAATCTCCACAACAAGTGGATTGACATTCAGACTGTCAAAGTCCACATGATGGTTGTTGGGATAAAGCAACAGGTACTCAGACTGGCTAATGAGGGCTTGATTAGGATCTTCACGAACCTCAGATTGAAAATGATACCTTGAGGATGGCATAGGAATCTCTTTAGAACCATGTGGATCATGTTCATCCATATGGACACTTTGTTCATGAATTTGTTCTTCCGCCATTGATTACCTGAAAAAATATAACAAGTATTGGACAAAATCCAATATGTTAGTCAATAAGCCCAAAACATGTTTTCAGAAAAACATTTTGATACACGAAGTATCAAGTAAAGAAAGATTTGTACTTTAAGCACATAGCAGATAGGCACAGAAAGTTACAAGATGCAAAAATGTAACTTTGAACAAAAGTTAAAAAAAATTGACTCAAAAAGACACAAACTTGAACAAAAACACTTGAAATTTTGAATTGTTCTGACAAGATATGTTGTATTGCAAAAACACTTGAAAGCTTGAACTTTTGAAAAATTTCTGTAAGTATAGTACTCTCAAGACATTGAGAAACTTAGAGAACTCACATAACATAGAAATTCTCAAGTCAAAGAACTCTCATGAATCTAAAAGCTCAAAACTCTCATATTACTGTTCATCTGAAAATTTGAATTTGAATTTGAATTTCAAAATTCAAATATTCATCTTTTAAACCCATCAATCTGAAGATAAGTTCAATATTTGTTAAGATGTTCAGATTTAGGTTCAAAGTTACTTTTAATCCAGATTTACTCCAAATGAATCATGAGGTTCAAGAATCCAACATTTCTGTTCAATAGATCGAGGCCCAAAAATTCAAAAATTCAGTTCAGGTATCCATGAGTTACGGTAACCTGCAAACAAGTCGAATCAAGGGAAACCCAGATATGACAATAAGTTTTTCTCTTGTAATACAATCAATATTTCGAAAGAACACAGTTCAAGATTTCAAATATCGTTCAAGAATATAAACAGACCAAAAAAAAACAGAAATCGGAATCCTAAAACTGTCAAACTTGAACCTAGAAAAGGAATACAAACAAAACAAACAAGAATCAAACATAAGAAAATAAGACCTACACTTGATTCGATGAAGAACAATATCTGGAATTGAAAGTCGCAAAGGATTCTTGAGAGAAAAAAATTAACTAAGTGCAAAACTCGCTGAAAGATAATGAGAGAGGTGAGTCATAAATATGGAAAACTCGCAAATATTTACCCTGAGAATGATTTGACACGTGGCACGATTTGATTGGTTAACACACTTCTCGCGTAACAAAGCAAAATGGACTTGCCGCACGATGAATGGCAAGATGTGTGTGCACTTCGCGCATGAACGATGTGCGCGAAGTGATAAAATTCTGGACTTATACAATTTGATTGATTTTTCATCTAATTGCTGAAATTAGAGTGTTCAAATGGTTTAATTGTAATCGACTAGTATTAGTGATCACTTTCTATTCACACATAATCACGAAATAATCACTGATTTGAGTTGAATTTGGATTTTTTCTTGATTTTCTGAAAAAACGAACACAGAACCTGTAAAGAATGAATCGCATTGTAATATGTTGTTTTTGATCATAGTTGTATGTTCAAAAAGTTTTTAATATCACTTTTCGAACCTATTGGAGTTGTTTGTAAAGTGATTTGCAGGAAATTTTGATATTTGGATCAATTTCTAGACTCAGAAGGAAGAACTCGCTAGATCTACTGTTCGCGCTAAGGAAGAATGCCAAGATTCTTTTTTTTGAGTATTGTGTGAGTTCTACTTGGTTCGCGCAAAGTTCAGCGTGCGAGAAAGTGGTTCGCGCAAAGGGTTTTCTGTTTTGTTGTGCGAGTTTCTCAGCCTGCGAGTTTTTGTTTTGCGAGTTTCGATCTTCTTAAAAACAATTTCTAAGTATGGTTCCCGCAAAGGCATGTGCGAGTTTCATCTGACGTGCGAGTTTATATTCTTCTGCGAGAAGTTCATAGAACAGTTACTTCCGAGTTCCAAGGGTGTGCGAGTTTCAGTTGTATGCGAGTTCTGGAGTTAGAATATTTTTCTGATCTTTTTCATGTGTTGTTCAAGTTTGATTTTAAAGTCAATTTTTTATCTGAATATTTTGGAAACGATCATTTCAAGCATACATTTACTTAGCGGGACCCCCGTGCTAAGTCTGCGGAGGGGGACATACTTTTGATAGTGATAAAAAATTTCTGATTTCTGTTAAGGATCATTTTGAAGTAATTTTTTTCAGATATCAAGATGTCTACTGTATTGTCAGGGAGATTGTGCCATCATGTAGATGCCTGAGATACTGGCAATATAGGCTAAACGTGTTAAACTGAAGGATAAAAATTCAGTTATTCTAAAACAGATTCAGGAGTTTAAATCTAAATTGTTAAACTCTGATAAAACTTCTGAATGTGCTAAATATATTGATCATTCTAAATCTGATTGTGCAGGTATCATCAGAGCAAGTAAGAAATAAATTACAGAGAAAGAAAATGAAATTAAAAGGAAAGAGGATATGATTGTAACTATTGAGAAATAAATCAAACTAAAAGACAAAAAGATAACAAATCTTCAAAGCCAACTGAAGAAAACTTAACAAAAATCATCTGAACTACAAGCTAAATCAGTTGAGCTTCAACAGAAGTTTAAGGCTTTTGAAGAAAGATTTCTGCTTTGGAGACAATGAACGTTGAACTGATACAAAGCCTCCAAGCAGAAAATCAAAAAGTAAATCTGGAGAATACTAGTACAAAATTGACCTTTTGCCACGGTTTTGGAAATACAGTCCAGCCACGGTTAAGCATTAAACCATGACCAAACGTCATAAATAAAATTACAGTGTTGTTTTAACCACGACTTAACTCAATAATTGTGACCGTTAACAAACACATCCAAACATAATGTCACGGTTTTAATAAAATTGTGACTAAATGCTTCGATATGGTGACACTTTTTTTACTGTGGCCAATAGCAGTAAAAAACCATGGCCATATATAGACATATAGTCATGGTTTTTGTTTTAACCATGACATTAGTTGTGACGGTTATAGTCCGTGACTATAGATAGACATACGACCACATGAATCCAATTTTCTGTGGCTAAAAATAAAATATATATTGTCATGAAACCTTATTGAACATGGCCAAAAGACAAGGTGTTTATTCCCACTGTTTTCGTTATCTTGTGTCACCAAAAGGTAACAAATGGCTACGGTTTTACAAATTAAGCGTAACTATAGGTCATGAATTGGTAACGGTTAGTATGAAACTTTTATAGCTAAAAGTATATAGTTAAGGCCACGTTTAAAATAAGTCGATGGCTAAAATGTAACCAATAGTCATGTTTCTAACAATTCAGTTCATGTAACTAATAAGTAATTTATCGTCACGGTTTTTATTATTGTGTGTGATCAACTGTTAACCAATAGTCACAGTTCTGAAATTTAATTGTAACTATATGTCTTGAATTAGTCACGATTTTTATCATTTTTGTCGCCAAAAGTATAACCAACATATGTGTCCACAAGGTAACCGGTAGTCACGCTTCTAACAATGTGGTTCGTGTGGCTAATAAGTAGTTTATGGCCAACATTATTATTTTTGTGTGTGACCAAAAGTTAACTGATAGCCACGGTTTTAAAGCTTAAGTGTAACCATACGCAATGAACTGGCCATGTTTTTTTTTTTTTTATCATTTTGTGCGACAAAAAAAGTAAACGTTTGGCCACGATTATAAAAATTAAGCATAAATATTTGTCATGATTTGGCCACGGTAAATATCAAATTTGTGTGGTAATAATTATTGTTAACGTCACGATTAAAATAAATTCATGTGGCTTTAAGGCAATCAATGGTCGTGAATTGTGTGGCTATAAGTAGCTTATAGCCACAACTTTACTATATAAGTGTGTCCTAAATGTAACTAGTATTCACGATGCTACAAATTCATCGTAACTATATGCAGGGGCGGACCTACAACTACGGGAGGGGGTACCGTGTATCCCCTCACTTGATTGCCGTAAAGGAAAAAAATATAGGGTCTAGAAGGAGTGCACCCACTTGATTTTAAGGGTGCCCTCAAATATTTTAAATTTGAATTTATAACACAAATAAGCAATTGGTGGGATGGTTTGTGGTGGTTAAGTTAAAGTTTCCCTTAGCTGGAGGTCTGGGTTCAATCCCAACACTATGCATGGTTAAAATAAACTGATCACAGTAAACACTTGTGTGGCTATAAGTAGTCTACAGTCATGGTTAAAATAAATGCATATGGCTATAAAATAATTAATGACCATCACAAAAACAATTTGTGTTTCCATAAGTAGCGTATGACCACGGTTTTAACTATTTTTTATAGGAAAATGATAAGCAATAGCCACAGTTTCAACTATTTTATGTAGCAAAAAGATAACCAATGGCCATGGTTCTACAAAATAAGCGTAACTATATGTCATGAAATGGCCACAGTTAAGATGAATTAACGTGACTATACATAGTTTATGGCCACGGTTATATGAAAAATACTAAACTACCAATTTGTTTGATAACGTTATGGCTACGGTTTTTATGTTAGGGCTACGTTTTTTCATGTGATATAGTGACACAATTTAAACATGGCCATAAGGGTACCAAAAATCACGCAAGAATAGGCTATGTTTTGGTTGGAAAAAAAACCATGGCGAAAGGCCTACGACCATGTTTTTTTACCGTGGCCAAAGTGACTTTTTGTACTAGTTAATGCTTCAGCTCAAAAGGTTTCTGACTTTTCTAAGAAGGTTGTCCAAGAGAAGAAGAATCTGGAGCTTAGATGTCTTAAACTCTCGAAGCAAGTGTTTTAGTTTTAAAAAGATTTTAATTACAGAAAGAGACACTTTTGCTAAATAGAGAAAAATTATTGAAGACAAAATTGTTGAATTTCCCAAACAAATCTCTGTTTTACAAGACTTACTTGAAAAAGAGAGAAAATCTTTTCAAGAAAAGAAAAAGGCTTTTGAACATGAAAAGAAAAATGCCAAAAAGAGAAATGTTGGGATTTTCTAAGATATTTCTGAACAAAACAACAAATTAGAAAAAGATTTTGAACAAGAACGTCAAATTTTTGAATCTGAAGTATCTAAGCTCATATCCAAAGTTTTTGTTCTATCCTTAGACATTCTTAAAGAAAAGATGGGTAGAACTATTTGAAACACAAGTTTGACACACTTTCTGATGAAAGAAATATTTTGTCCAAAAGGATAAAGGACTTGGAAGCTACAAGTAGTGATTTGTCAGAAAAGATTTCAGCTGATGTGATTAATCAATCACCTGTTAATAATTCAACAGAATTAGTCTGTTCTTTCAAAACAACTTCAAGTTCCATTCATGAGAAAAATGTTTTCAAAAAGAAAAGTGTCAAACCAAACATTGTCAAATCAAATCAAATTCGACCATCTAATCTATTTTATGACAAGTCTGTTGATAGTCTAGTGAGCTTCTATGTCAAATCTCTTGGAAAGTATTCAAAGAAAGGACAAATGGTCTGGAGACTGAAGGTTTCTCCTGATGAGAAGAAGAATGACAAAGCATTTGCATCCACATCCCATGCCAAAAAGAAAAGTGCACACAAAGGTAAATCTTTTGGTAAACCTGATATGTTTTATTCCACTAATCATTTGACCAGGATTGCTCAATAGAAGATTTTTTCTTCTTACTGTGGAGCGAATGACTTTGTAAGTAATAATTTTGTTAATTACTGGTATGGTTCATATTTTGTTACCCCCAAAAGAATTGCAACTAACACATCAGGACCCAAATATCAGTAGGTACCAAAAGATAAATCTGTGTTGTAGGAACCTAAGGTTTAAGGGGAGCAAGAACATATGACTCTTGAATATTTCAGTTCAAGACCCGTACTTTCATGTCAATGAACAAAGGCTCTTGAATAACACAGTTCAAGACCCGCACCTCTATGTCAAGAGTATGGTTTCTAATTACAACAGATCAGGACCCGGTGTTTAAGGTTAAAGATTTATGACTTCTAAGTAAAACAACTTAGGACTCGTTCTTTAATGTTTAAGGACAAGGATATTTTGCAAATATCTAGGGGGAGCTTATCAGAATAAAATCATTTTATCATGATTTGAGCGGGAGCTAAAATGTAAGTATCTTCTGATTTTAATCTCTGATTGTTTGAAAGAAGAACAACTTTCAAGCATGAAAAACATTTTCTTTAATGTTCAAACCATTTCGCGTTCTCAAATGTTTTATGAATTTCGAAGTGTGATTTTAAATGATTTTCATATGGATACTTTAATGCATATCTGACCGTGTGTTTCTAATGACAAATACTTGGGTAATTGTCATGTCTATATACTTTGACAAGTATTCATACACACATCGGTTCAGTACATTTTTCTTGAACTTGTTATTATCATGTATGAAATGATAAATCTTTCTATGGTAATACCCTCGTTTGCTATTAAATGTTCTTTGAATCAAACGTCATTTCGTCATTTTATCTGCTTTCATTGCAAACATGTTTATATCTTGTTCATATATACAACATTCGTCTTTGATTTCCCAATTTTTTTTCTTAATGAATTTTGATCTGATCTTAATGTGTGTCCCTGTGATTCAGGATTCAATCAAGCAAACAATAAACACAATACGATTATGCAAACCTGGTATTGATTTCACAAACAATTCAAACGATTACAAGGTTGAATGATGAATCTATCTCCCTGTCTCTTCCACGCCTCTTCTTTCTCTCTCTCGATCTCTCCGTATACGGCTCACACGGACACACATAAACTCTCTCTTTCTCAACTAGACCTCATTAACACTAAAAATAACTAATTTATACTTAGACATATAAGCCTAATGGGCTTGGGACCAACTACTAAAAGAAAATAACTTATTTAAAAGAAAAAGACTAATAAAGGAAATACAAAAAATAAACTTTGACTTTTATTACAAAGGACCCTAGACTATTTGTTGAGACGACTTTTCCAGCTTTAACTTCAGATTTCCATCTTCAGATAATGATGATCTTGAATCCAATAAAACTGTGTTTTAACAATCTCCCCCTTTGGATCAAGATCATTACTAAAAAGATTTAGCAATTCAATCTTCTCTTGTAAGCTCACAAGATGCAATCTTCCTCTTTGTCTTCAGAATGTAGCAATCTCTCCAAACAATGAGAATATCTCTAGGAAAGAAATTATCTTCAGTTTCAGCTCAGAATGCTTCAGCAAATCATCTTCAAAGAAAAATTTTTCAATTCAGCATATCTTCAGAAATTCTTTCAAAACTTGTAATCTCCACATTTCTTGGTTGATGCTTTCTCCCCCTTTTTGATGAAAAGAGCAAAGAAGTCATCAAAACTTTTCTCCAAGAAATGTCTTCCACCACTGATCTTGCAAACAGAACCACTAATTATCTGTCAATTCATAAAGATGTGCATCCAGATCTTTGCAAATCCAGACAAAATAAAAAGGTAACACCTTTTGAATGCAGTCTTACATCTCACGAAGTCAAGCTTAAAGTCATAAAGATATGATATTGTAAGCATCTCTCAATTTGCAAAAATCTAAAGGTCTAGTCAAAGTAACTTTATTCACTGAAATTGAAATGACAGAAAACAATGAAACGATTAAAGTACGAGTTCTGATAAAAAATAATCAGAAGTCATCACCTTTACTCCCCCTGAAATTATGCATCAGAAAAATTATCAGTGTAAAATATAAGCATTAACTCCCCCTCAGATATTGATCATCATATCTGTTGGATGCATAAAATTTCAGACCAAATATGTACTCCCCCTTGATGGTTGATTTTCTCAATCGAGTATTGGAGTACAATTCTCATATCAGCACAGAAGTAAGGTCTTTTGATCACTGAAGTACGAGTCCTAAACTATTGTGTTTAGAAGTCAATATTCGTTGAAGTACTTAGAAGCCTTTGCTCTCTTATTCCCCTTTGACAGTAAGTGCCTGCAACACAGATTCATCCTTTTTCTTTGGTACCCACTGGTATTTGGGTCCATGTTTGTTAGTTGCAGTTCTTATGGGAATAACAGAGTAAGAACCATACCAGAAATGATCACTTGTTTTATGAACAAGATCATGTGTACGATAGTAAGAACAATAGAATTGCTTACCTGACAACCTGATTAATTGATCTCTCGTGTAGATATGTTCAGGTTTACCTTTATGCGCATTGTTCATCTCGGCATTATGGTTATGTACACATGACTTCATTCCTTTCTCGTCTTTCTTCTCAATTTCAACTGGTTTCTTTTTCCAAACCAGTTCTTCTTCTTCGTAACTTCTTTTTCTTCTGTATGTATCTGAACAATCTACATTGTCATCAAAGAAAATGTTAGTAGTACGAATATGATTAAATGAATTGACTAACCTTCTTGAAGAAACAGATTTCAAATGTGAGCTTGAGGCTGTCTTTTTGAAGTCAGCTGAATTATTCCTAGATGTGTGGAATTGTGACTCTGGAGTCGTTTGCTCAGTCACCACTACCTTTGAAACAATCTTTTCCAGCTCTCTTTAATCTTTGAAGCAAAGTTGTCTCTTTCTTTAACAAGTTGGTCAATCACTTTCTTGAATTCAGACTTCTCTTTTTGATCTTTCAAGGCACTTTCAGATAATTCAGATAGCTTGACAGTCAGCTTTCTAATCTTAGTTTCAAAGAAATTTCTCTCTTCTTCAAATCCCTTCTCAGCATCATTTCTCTGGTCGGATATTTCTTTAAAGAATCCAGCGTTCTTCTGTTCAATGGCCTTCTTGTCTTTGGTAAACTTTTCCCTTTCCAGAATAATTACTTTCTCACACTCCGAAGTCTGTTGAGAATGCTTTAAACATTTCAGCTCAACTGCTTTCTTATCTTCTGCACATTTTCTCGAAAAATCGGAGAATTTCTTTACAAATGCTTTCTTATCAATCTCAAAATCAGATCTTTCTTTGCCCATCTTTTTCTCCAGATCAGATATCTTCTTTTGAAGATCAGCATTTGCACTCCCCAAATCATTAACTTTCTCATTATTCTCAACAGAATCTAGTTTCTAGATTTAAGCTTCCAAGGCAGAAATCTTTTCTTTTAGTTCAGAGTTCTCAAATTCTAGAAACTTTACTCTTGAAGACAACTTTGGTCATGCCTTAATCTTCTCAATATGTTACCATAACAGTTTTCCTGTAGCCTTTTTACTGTCTAATGTAAAAAAGATCTCTTTTAAAATCTCTTCTGACATTCCTTTCATTAGGAAAGATCGATCTAATCTGTCAGCTTCATATCTTTTCTTTGCTCGTGTGAGTACATATCAAATGGTAATGGAAGCTCTTTTTCTTCTCTTTCTACATTATCCTTTATAAGATTAAAAAATTTCCTTGGAGCTCTCATACTTCCTTCCCTCAGAGATATTCTAATAAGATCCCTTAATGCATGTTTATCAATGAAATCTATGAACTGATTTTTCCATGCATCATACTCTCCTTTGAAAAGTACCGGTGGCTTCTCATCAGTACTGATTGAAGGAGTTTCACTAGAATTCATTCTGATAGATATATGATAAGAACTTGAAAAATGACCGTTAGTCAAGATAAAATCAAACAATACTGAAAATCTTAGAATGAAATTCAGAAAATTTTGATGATGAACAGAACTTTGTCCCCTCCGCAGACTTAGCACGGGGGTCCCTAGAGAAAAAAATTTGTCTATAACAGTTTGCCATATTACAGTTTGCAAAAATTTGTCTAAGTGGAGCAAAAGAGCTAATTCGCGCTAAGAGGAGCTGGCGCAAAGTTCAGTTTGTGCGAGAAACAGTTCGCGCAAGATGATGGTTGCGTGACACATGGGTGGCACAAAGAAGGATTTGCGCGACCAGGCAATGGCGCAAAGTTTAGATTTTTGTGAGTAACAGTTGACGTAAAAGAGAAGTCACGACCGATATTTTGCAACGACCGGTATCTTGCTCCGACCGGTAGCATGCTTCGACCGATAGATAGATGACCACTACCTTGATCAACCGGTAAGATGCTTCAACCGATAAAGTGTATGAACCGATATGAAATCGACCGAAACTATGCTTCGACCGGTATTGTCTTGGACCAATAGAATGTCGACCGGAAATTTAGAAAGGCAGGTGCCCGGTCGACCGGTATGAACTTAGAGATGTCTAGCGACCGGTATTGAAGTTGACCGGAATTTACTCGACCGGTATGAAGACCGGTATAATGCGGTCGACCGGTACGAGGTGTTGACCGATGTTGACTGTGAGTTTACCGAGTGACCGGTATTGAAGATTGACCGAGATTAACTCAACTGATATGTTGACCGATGTATGAACCGGTATGATTATATTGGTCGACCGATATGTTCTTGATGCTTACGACCCAGAAAACACAAATCAACCCAGAAACCAATCGAAAACTCAAAAATTAAACTACAAGACTTTGCCAAATCGGCCTTTTAACCAACTAGAACTGATTGCAAACGATTAATTTCAATAAGTAGCACTTTTATGAAAAATCATTGAATGGAACAGTGTTGTGCTCGAACGACCGAACAGATCCAAAATCATCAAATAAGCATTCAAAATTGATGCAATATTCAAATCAAACAGTACCCAATCAAGATAATAGGCAAATAGATCACAATCCAATCAATAACAACTTGAATGAACAATCACACAATAAAAAAATTGAGTCTTTGACAGATAAACAGAACCAAAAAAAAATTTCAATTCAATCTGTTCTACTCTGATACCAATTGTGTGTTCCTGTGATTCACGATTCAATCAAGCAAACAATAAACACAATATGATTATGCAAACCTGGTATTGATTTCACAAATGATTCAAACGATTACAAGGTTGAATGATGAATCTATCTCCCTGTCTCTTCCACGCCTATGCTTTCTCTCTCTCGATCTCTCTGTATACGGCTCACACGCACACACATAAACTCTCTCTTTCTCAACTAGACCTCATTAACCCTAAAAATAACTAATTTATACTTAGACTTATAAGCCTAATGGGCTTGGGCCCAACTACTAAAACAAAATAACTTATTTAAAAGAAAAAGACTAATAAAGTAAATACATAAAATAAACTTTGACTTTTATTACAAAGGACCCTAGACTATTTTTTGAGATAACTTTTCCAGCTTTGACTTCAGATTTCCATCTTCAGATAATGATGATCTTGAATCCAATAAAACTGTGCTTTAACACTTAATCATTTTCAGATTTTCAAAACATTTTTATTCTTTCTTGATTATTCATTCCTACAAAAAGTTTTGAGAAATCTTAAATGCTTAAAATGCTCAAATTTCATTCTTATCTTTTATGAGCATATATACACTGACATTGATTTCTTGAGCTTTAATGTCAAGAAAATCATTGAGGCAATATATTATTTTTAGGAAAATACATGGGATTCAGTGTGAGAGCTTAACATAACATCCATGGATTCACGATAACCAAGTGTTTCCTACCCAGGAAGTATTCCCTGAGTGATTGAGGGGAGAGGGGTAAAAAGATTGAGAGTGGTGTGTGAAGAGGTAAAATGGAAATGAGAGATTGGTTAGAAGTGAGCTTAAAAGATTAAAAGAAAGAGGGTGTGAGAACAGAGTAAAAGAATATTAGATTATGCACCAAACTTCTTTCTGAGCCGGGCAGCCACATTACTGTTGGTTCACATTTCTTCGTGAACAACATTGAAAAAGGCACCTATCTCATGCCATCTCTTGCATACAACCCCACCAGCTACTCATTCTTTTCTCAAAAAGAGACTGTTTCACATTTTCTGGGGAAGCAACACATAATCTATTGGTTCTTCACTTGGAAGATACTGATATTGAAAAAGAAGGAAAGTTGCCCCACCTTCGACCTTTTTTCATGCACATTGAGTCTATGTATAACCTCTGTTGTCTCATTCGTTTACATAATTTTGAGCCTAAAAAGCAATCATTGTGCTTAATTCTTTCATAACACAAGCACGAGCACACAGAAAATGCGTTTTTATGTTAGAACATTCATAGAAAATACCTTGTGTTTTTCAATGATTGAATGGAAATCATGGGGAGTGAACATCACTTCAAGCTCCTAAAATTGTACATTCGTTGTACACAGTGGCTTTGTGCTACTGACAAGCATTCCTAATTGTTTGATATGTTGATTCAGGGTTACAACTCTTAATTTGTGTGAATTTAAAAAGATTCGGATAAATACATTCATGAATTAACGGCTCGTTATCAAGATTAGTTGGGGGAGAATGTTCATACTTTAACAACAATAGATCATGAATATTGCTTTACATTGATCAATTGGGGGAGAAGTTTCAAAGACTGAGCTGACATTGAAATAAGTTTTGATGATTTTGATTCTCACAATCATCAAAAAGGGGGGAGAAATTCTAAAAGTTCAATTTCAAAGTTATAATGAGATGTCAAAGTGAAAAGACTTGTGGAGAAATTCAGAAAGTTCAATTCAAATGAAGATTAAGTGATGTTTCAAAGACATTCTGAAGAAAGTTATGATGATTCGAGAAAGTTTGTTTTTTCTGAAGATGATTCAGAGACTACAGAAATGAAGATACGATATTAGAGATTCTTCAAAGTTGAAAGATTTCTCTAAATTCAAAGATGAAGAATGTAAAGAAGTTTCAAGAATTTCAATTGTTTTATTAAAGAAGTTTTGTACTTGATGATTATTCACTGACATAGTGAAAGACTTTTCAAGATTCTTCAAAGCATCAGAGATTGAAGATTGCCAAAGCTTCTGTTGGATCCCAGATCTAATCTCGTAACAATGATATAAACAATAAGAGTAATGACAGCGGAAGCAATACAGTTTAATATCAAAGCAGATTCAAATATCACAGTTCATAAAGCAGATAAAGATAAACAAGATATTCTTGGAATAAAGTATTCAACTTATATTATCAGATATATAACTTCTCAAGCACACTTGAACAATAAGGTGATGGTCCTATTTATAGGACCATAAAGTAAGTAGTGTACTTGTATGACGAAAGGAAGCATGCTGAACAGTGACCTATTCTAGAAAGTAAATCTTATCACAAGGTGACGTGTCATCTGTTCTTCTATTCACTCGTAGATAATTTTAGTGAACATCTTCAGAGAGAATGTCTTCAGAGCTCTGACGTTGTCTTCAGAGCCTCTGATGAAGCTATCTCTGATGTCTTCTCTGAAAGTTGCAATCTCTGATAAGTATTTCAGAGGCAGGTTTGTCCTCTGAAGTCTTCGTCCTCTGAAGTCTGTCTCTGGAAGTCCTCTGAAGTAGGACTTAGATATTTTAAACACTTTAAAGAATGAAGAATTGGAGCTAACAGCTTCATTGTGTAATGATGTCAAATTAAAACTTTGAAGAATCAAGCGCTGAAGATGATTGTCAAATTTATATTAAATCTTGAATACAAAGGAGAAGAATGTTAGTGTATAAATTGTATCCAAGATTTTATGTGAAAAGTCTAAGTCTGTAAAGTCAACTTTAGTCAATCTTAGTGGTTTGAGAGAAGTCTTGTTTAGAGAGTTTAAGCATGTGAGTGAAGAGTCTTGTGTATAAATTACTTTTGTGTCTTAAGTGTTTGTAGTATGTGGCATTGTAAACTTTCAGATCATTAATCATACGACTTGTAGTTTCTCTCACTACTCTCTATCTAGATCTAAACTCTCATATATTGATTAGATTGTGCTTGATATTGGGAATATTACATTTTCAACTCTACACAGTGCTAAGAGAGCCAGAACTTGGTGTTGTGTGTGAGAATGAAACTAAAAAGGAGAAGAGGTTTATGAGAGCAGCTGAGATAGCAAAGTACTCTGATGGAACTTTGAAATAAGTTATAAAGAAGCTGGAGGATAAGTATAAGAAGAGTGAGATGCAAAGGTTAGCTGGGAATGATCATATGCCTAGAATGGAAAGAATCTGTACTGAGAATGTCATAGATGATATTAAGGACATAATTAGATTCAGGCAAGCAATCAGAAGATTTGAAGGATATTTGGGATTGAGAAAATCTAGCATGAAGAGGTGGACTAATTGAAGTTTTTCAAATTGCTCAAAAAGGGGGAGAATGTTATAGTCAAGTTTTGAGTCAATTTGTTTAAGTGTTATGTTGACTTTTCTTGTAGCTTGTGTAGAGGTCAAAATGTTGTTTGACCCTATATAAAGCATTCTTTTGTCTTGTTGTGTGTAAGCCTTGTGAAACTTATTTTAGTCATTGTAATTTTTCTCTGTGAGATATATGAATACGAATAATCTTGTGACTCAATATCTTTCATCTTGATTCTTTGATTGTTATCATAACTGTGCATGATTGTTTGAATATTTGGGACAACATTATGCCATCTTCATCATTTTTGTTTCTGAAAACCCATTTTGTTCCAATTGCAAATTTACCTTTGGGAAGGGGAACCAGGGTCCAAACTTTATTTCTTTTAAACTCTTGAAGCTCATCCTGCATGGCATTGATCTAATTAGGATCTTCAAGAGCTTCATTTACCTTCTTTGGATCAATGATGCTCAAAAAGTTTACAAAATAACATTCATTGATTGTGGCAGATCTGGTTTTGATATCATATGAAGGTGATCCTATGATCTGATCATAGGGGTGATCTTTGATCCATCTTGTCATGGGAGCATGAATGTTGGGTGGAGTTTGAGCTTCAGAGATGACATGTGGTGACATCTCTTTTGTGCTATTTAGAGGCTCTGATGATATCTCCAAAGTTGGTGATTGAGGCTCTGGAGTTTCTTCAGAAGTCTCTAGTTCATCTTCTGCTTCAGAATATTCTTTATCTTTAATTGGTCTTGATATTTCGCTTGGACCTGTATTGAGTGAAGTAGAAGGTGTGTTATCAGATGGACCAGTAAGAATTGTACCTGTAGTATGTGGTTCCTATGATGATGCTCTGTGAATGTCTCTGAGTATGAATTCAGAGTTATCATCATCATTAAAGAAGTCTTCAAATATTTTGTTGAGTTCAAATTCTCTGAGTTGTGATGATTTAGAGATATTATTTGTTGTGAATTGAGCTTTCTGAATGTTAGAGCTTCTGGTCTCATCAAAAGAGACATTGATACTCTCTTGGATAGTTCTGGTTCTGAGATTGAACACAATGAAGGCTTTTGAGGTTAAATAATAACAAATGAATTTACCTTCATCTGCCTTCTTATCAAACATACCAAGATGATCTCTGTCATTCAAAATATAACACCTGCACCCAAAAATATGAAAATATTTGAGTCTTGGTTTTCCTTTGTTAATGAATTCATATGTTGTTTTCTTGAATCTTTTGACAATTATGGCTCTATTTTGGGTAAAGCATGCAGTTGAGACTGCTTCTACCCAAAAGTTGCTGGGAAGATCAGATCCTACAAGCATTGTTCTTGCAGCTTTAACAAGTGTTATGTTTTTCCTCTCAACAACACCATTTTGTTTAGGTGTCCTTGCTGTAGAGAAGTTATGAGTTATGCCTTCTTCTGAAAGATAAGAGGTAATCTTGGCATTTTTGAACTTTGTTCCATTGACACTTCTCAACTTTTGAACTTTGCTGTTAAATAGAACTTGTAATCTTCTTAACAAACTGATCAAAATATTAGGTACATCAGATTTGACTCTGATGAATTCAATCCAAATATATCTTGAGTATTCATCAATTAGAATAAGAATATACTTTTTACCTGACAGACTTTGCACAAAGATAGGACCATAGAGGTTCACATGAAGCATGTACAGAAGTCTTGGACAGTTATTGTGACTTTTGGTTTTGTGGGAAGATCTTTTCATTTTTCCCATCTCACAAGCAGAGCAAAGATGGTCTTTGCTAAACTCCAGAGGTGGTAGTCCCTTAACCAAATTAAGTTTTACTAATTTATCAAGTGATGAGAAGTTCAAATGAGAAAACTTCTTATGCTAGTGCCAGACATCCTCATTGTTCAGAGATACTAAACAGGGCTTCTATGAACCAATATCAATGTGCTTGGTAAAATTCATTCTATACAAGTTACCTTTTCTGTCTACTCTGAGCATTTCTTGACCAGTTTTTGAGTGAAGTAATGAGCAATATTTTTCTTGAAATTTCACATCAAAACCATGGTCACAGATTTTACTTATGTTGATTAAATTATGCTTGAGTCCATCAACATAAGCAACCATGGAAACATATACATTACCTCTTGACAACTCACCATAACCTCAAATCTGACCTTGCATATTGTTCCCAAAAGATACTGCTCCTCCAGATTTTTCTTTAAAAGAGGATAACAACTTCTTATCTCCAGTCATATGCCTTGAGCATCCAGAATCTAAATACCAGATGGGATATGTTGTTTCTGCAAGACATATTAAAGAGTTTTAGGTACCCATCTCATTATGGGTCCATTCTTGTTAGGTTTGGGAGTTTTCTTTTAAGATTTTGGCATTTCATCTTTTGATGCTTTTCCAGAATTGTTTCTCTGTTGTTTCTGAGTTTTATTCTCTAAAGGCTTTTTAAGAGATTGATTCAGAAAACAATGAGATCCATTGAAGTGATTTTTCAACTTTATCATTAGAATGATGCAATTACACTTAATAGAACAAGATGAAGTTGGAACAAAGGTTTTGATTGAATTACAAACAGTGGGTACATGTTTCTTTTGAGATTTGCCTGAGCTAGCACTAGGAATATTACAATTATTCCTAACTACTTTAGACTTCTTGACCTTCTTTTCAAGTTGCTTTTTCTTAGCCCAAAACATCTTTTTTTCCTTCTAACTCACTGCACAAACAGGAACAAAATGGTTAATTTCTTGCCAATTGCCTTTTTGTTCAGGAGAGAATTTGATTGGTTTATAGGCATAGAATTGTCAAGTTTCAGCTTTACTCTTGGCTTTTTCCTTTAACTCCTTTTCCAGTTCCAGAGAAGTTTTTGCTTTTAGACATATGTCAAGAAAATCAGCACATATTGGTACTTTTGGTTTTTCTTTAAGAATTGGAATTGATTTGTTTAAGACTCTAGAACCAATAGTCTGTGTTTGTTTATGAATCACCTTCTCTGGTTTAAAAATTATTTGTTCATCAACCTCTAAGTCAGAGTCAGAGTCAATAAAGTCTCTTTTCACACTGTCAGAGGTGACTATCTCTGATGTTCTAGCAATCTCTCTAGGTTTAGAAATTTTGATTATCTTTTTCATGCAAGATTTCTTTTTAAAATCAAATATGACATTTTCTTTGTAAACTCTTCTAATATCCTTTTCAAAAGTGGTTCTGATAATTTCATCTGTCTTTGGAGAGTACAGAGGTGCTTCTGGATGAAGTGTGCTCTGAGATTTGACTTCAGAGGTACTTGCTTCAAAGACCTCTAGTTCTTTTATGATGAAAGAATCAAATCTAAAGATTTATTTGGGATCATTGCTCTGAGGTTTTAGGAAATGATCTTTTGATGTTTCCTCCTTTGATTCTAACATAGGTTTTGAGTTTGTCTTAGTTTCAGAGTAGGAAGTGTTTCTGAAATTGAGAGCTCTGAGTTTTTGATCCCTCTGAGGTTCTAACTCTTTTGATGATATTAGAACTATCCAGATATGGAAAGTCAGGCTTTTGTACCTTTCCAATACATAAATTTGAAGATAATGATGTTTTCTTCCTTCCAGTGAAAGGATTTAAATCATTGAATCCTAAGCCCTGAGAATCCATATGTGAATTGATCTTAATGTGCACATCTTGTGCATCTTGATAGCTTTTTATCTGAAGTTCTTTTCTTTCCAGAGGTTGATGTAAAACTTCCCTTTCTATTTGGAATAAATTTCTTAAAGCCACTCAGTTGTGCCTTTCATACTCTGATTTCTTCACTTCTTCTTCTTTAGCCTTTAAAACTTTCTCAAGCTCTTTGTATTTATCATAAAAAGATTTTTCTTTTAGTCTTTGAGATTTTTCAAGCTCAGATTTTTCATTGAAATTTTCTTTTTTTCTGATTCCAGATGGTCCTTTTCTCTTTTGTAAAACATCATGTCTTTTGTGACTTGTTTTCTCTTTTCTTTTTCCTCAATGAGTTTTTGATTTAAGCTCTGAAATTCATCTGTTAATTTAAGTACATCCATTTCAAGTTCACTCTCAGAAGCAGATGGAGAATTTACCCTTTTAGAGTGGTCCTCTGATGATCCATCAGTCTGATCTCCGTCTTCCATTGCCATGCCACAGAGGTTGGTTGGCTCTTCTTCTCCATCATTTATTGAGTCTTAAAGCCAATCATCAATTTCTGCTACAAGTACCCTCTTTATGACATTGTAATCGTATTTGTTTTTGTAGTAGTCCTGATCATTAATCAGTCTACCTCTATAGTTTGCAGAAAAGTGGCATGGTTTTCAACATCTAAAGCATCTTCCATCATTCTGATTTGCTGGAGGAGCACCAACTACTTCTGTCTTTTGTGGTTGAGGTTGGAAGTACCTCTGAGGTTGAGGATAATTCTTTTGAATTGATTGATGAGGTATTTGTTAGTGTATAGTTGTATCCAAGATTTATTGTGTAAAAGTCTAAGTCTGTAAAGTCAAACTGAGTTAAGTCTTTGGTGTTTACCCTTGAGTGAATATGGTCTTTGACCATATATAAGAATGTTGTATCTTGAGTGAAGTAAGTTTAGGTAGTGAGGCATGTGATAGTTACATTGTGTCATATTGCTTAAGAAATATACGACTTTTATACTTTCTCTCTCTATATTCTCTCTCTAGAACATGATCTTAATTGTCATATTTGTGTAATCTTGAATTGAATTTCTTGAAAACATGGACTTACATTTGGTATCAGAGCAAACCAAATTATTCAGATGGATTGAAAAACTTTGAATTGATTTGCATTTTGATTTGATTATGCGATTCTTGAAGAACACGCACGTAGTTTTCTGTAAAATCACTGTTGCATCGATTTTATTGCAAGAAAATTATTCCATAGTGTTCGATTTCTATTTTAGAACACTTCTTGTTTAGATTTCAACTCGAAATTAGCACCAATTTGCATTCAATTTTGAATTTTTGTGGGTTTTGGTTTTAAAATGTTCGAACACTGTTTGAATCGATTTTCAGTTATTTTGTTGTTTTTAGCTTAAAAGTTGTATTAGATAAGTGTTCCAATTGTCATTTCGATCATTATTGTGTATTTTGAAACTTTGATTGCCGGTTATTCAAGTTTTTGATCGAAATCCGTGAATATAACTGAAGAACACGCTAGATTCAAAAAACGTGCAAGTTTCATCTTGAAGAACACGCACAACACAGAACACGCTAGATAGAAAGAACGCGCAGGATGAAGATTTTTTTTTGTTTTTGCGGTTCTTGATTGATACGCGCAAAGTGTGTTATGCGAGAAGGGGAAACGCGCACGAAGCTGCTTGCGTGTTTAGTCTGCAAGTTTCTTTGATCTGCGATTTTTGTGTTCAGGGAGAAGTGGTTGCAAGTTCTATTAATTTGCGAGAAGTATTTTGCGTGAAGATAAATTGTCAAAAAATTTCTAAGTATAGAACGCGCTAACACATTGCGTGAAGTGAAAGTCAAAGAACGCGCACGTCCTTATCTGCGAGAAAAGTACACGTGCATGCTTTGATTTGCGCGAACCAGAAACGCGCATAAGCCTATCTGTGCGAAGGAGTGTGTACAGTGATTTGCGAGTTTATTTGTTTTGCTCGAAGTGAAGTTTTTGCTACATCGTTCTGAGAGTTTGTGTACAGTGAAATTTTTTTTCAAAAGTTTTTCAACTTTGTTTTTCATGTTTGTTTTTCAAGTTAAATTTTTATCTGAATATTTTGGACGATCATTTCAAGCATAGTAATCAAGATGTCTATTGTTTTATCCCGAAGAGACTGTGCTATAATGTACATGCCTGAAAATACCTGCCATAGAAGCTGGACGGGATAAACTAAAGATTCATAATTCAAAGCTTCTTAATCAGATTTAGGAGTTGAAAGCTAAATTTTTAAATTCTGAGAAAACTCTTGAATGTGCAAAATGTATTAACAACTCTAAATCTGATTTTTCAGGTATCATCAAAGCAAGAGAGAGAAATTAAAGTGAAAGAGACAGAGAGATAAGCAAACTTCAAAGCCAACTGAACAGAAATCATCAAAGTTAAAAGATGAATCAATTGATCTACATAACAAGTTCAAGGCTTTTGAAGAGAAGATATCTGCATTGGAAGCAAAGAATGTTGATCTAATGAAAAATCTCAATGCAGATACAATCAAAGTTGATCTGGAGAAAATCTACACTCAAAAGCTATCTGATTTTTCTAAGAAAGTTTTTCAAGACAAAAAGGATTTGGAGCTAAGATGCTTAAAACTCTCGAAGCAAGTATCCAAACTTGAAAGGATTGTTATAAATGAAAGAGAGAAAAGTTCTTGAAGATAAAACAATTGAATTTCCCAAGCAAATCTCTACATTACAAGACTTACTTGAAAAAGAAAGACTAATCTTTCAAGAAAAGAATAAGTCTTATGATTCTGAAAAGAAAAAGTTTGAAAAAGAAAAATGTTGGGATTTTCAAGGAAATTTCTGAGAAAAACATAAACTTAGAAAAAGACTTTGAGCAAGAACGTCAAATCTTTGAAAATGAAATATCTAAGCTCACATCCAAGATATATGTTCTATCATCAGACATTCAAAAAGAACAGATGGCTAGATCTGATTTGAAAAAGAATTTTGACACACTTTTTGAGGAAAATAACATTTTGTCCGAAAAGATAAAGGACTCGGAAGTTGCAAATTCAACGGAATCAATTTGTTTTTTCAAAACTGCTTCAAGTTCCATTCATGAAAATGTTTCAAAAAGGAAAAGTATCAAATCTAACATTGTTAAATTAAATCAGATTCATCCATCTAATTTGTTTTATGACAAAACTGTTGATAGTTCAACAAACTTTTATATAAAATCTCTTGAAAAGTATTCTTCTAACAAAGGACACATGGTCTGGAGAGTGAAGTGTTCTCCGGATGAAAAGAAAGTTGACAAATCATTAGCATCGACAACAAAAGCCAAGAAGAACAGTGCACATAAAGGTAAATCTTTTGGTAAATCTAATATGTTTTATTCTGCTAATCATTTGATTAGGTATGAATTACAAAATCCCATACAATCAAGCTTTTCTCATATAAGATGTGACAATTTTCAAGAACTAGAGACAGAAAGTGTAGAGAGAGAAAGTAGATCTTGAATTCTCTAATCACAAGTCTCACAAATCTGATTTTACAATGACGTACTTACAATATTACAAAGCCAAAAACCCAATTTATACGCACTAACTAAACTAAAACTTAACCACTAAGAAAACTAAACATCTTTGACTTTGACAATGACTTTGTGAAAATGTATTCCCAGATTACAATCAATCAATTCTCAATCTAAAACAAGATTTGACAATGATTAAATCTAGAGAGGGAGTAGAGAGAGAAAGTTCTCAAGTCATATGTGAATTGAAATATGAATGAATGCGTACAATATGCTTCTCGTTACAAGATTACAAAGCACCTAAGGTATTTATACCAAGGATGCTAACACAAGATACAAACACTTTCAATACTAAACAACATATTGACTTTACAAACATTGACATTGTTGACTTATCTCGACTCGACTTTTCCTAATTAAATCTTGGATACAATAATACACTAACAATCTCCCCCTTTGTATTCATGATTTAATAAAAATTTGACACTAGTCTTCAGCGCTTGATTCTTCAATCTTTAACTCTGACGGCTTTGAACTTTTGAAGCTCTTTCTGATGTTGTTGAAGAATCTTGAAAAGTCTTTAACTCTTTGCAGCTTTGGAAAGTCAACAAGTTTTGAAAACGAATCGTTTAAAGTCTTGAAACAATACTATGAAAACTTCATCTTTGAAACTTCTTTAAATTTCTTTGAAATCTTTTGCCTTTTGAGAAACTTCGAGTAATCTTTCAAAAACTTTATCTTCATCACTCTGATCTCTTGATCGTCTTTGGAAAAACGAACTTTCACGAATCTTCTAATTTGACTTTGAATAATCTCAGAATGATTTCTTTTCATCTGGCTTGGACTTTCAGAATCATCTTTCTTCAGAAATCATCTTTAGAATCTTCTGAATTCTTTGACAAAACTTTGATGATTTTGAAATTGATCTTTGTAAATGTCTCCCCCTTTTTGATGATTGTGAGCTTCATGATTATCAAAACTTTCTCAAATTCAGCACTTTCTTTGAATCTCCCCCTTTTTCAAATATTCTCCCCCCTTTGAGATACATTTGACATTCTCCGCTCCTTGATCTGAATAGCTGAATCATGAACTGTATATACCCGAATCTTTTCAAATACAGATATAATGAACTTGGTAACCCTGATTCAACAAATGAAACAATTAGAAGTGCATGTCAGTAACACGGAGTTACTGTGAACAAAGAATGTACAATTTAAGGAGCTGGTTTGATGATGACTCCCCAGGACTTCCATTCAATCATTGAAAAACACAAGGTTTATCTATGAATGTTCTGACAGAAAAACAAATTTTCTGTGTGCTCGTGCTTGTGTATGAAAGAATTTTAGCACAATGATTGTGTTTCATAAGGCTCAAATTGTGTAAACTGTTGAGACAGCAACATGTATTACACGGACTCAATGTGCATGAAAGAGGTGCGAAGGTGGGGCAACTTTCCTTCTTTTTCAATATCTAAATCTTCTGAGTGAAGACTAGATAGCAGATATGTTGCGTCCCCAAGAAAAATTGAAACATTTCTTTTTCGGGAATGAAATGAGTGGTTGGTGTGGTAATTGCAAGAGTTGGCATGGGCTCACTGCATATTTCAATGATGGTCACCAAAGAATGTGAACCAATCAGTAGATGTGGCTGCCCGGCTCAGAAAGTGGTTGGTGCAGAGTTCTAATATTCTTTTAACTCTATTCTCACACCCTCTTTCTTTTTAACATTAAAGCTCACTTATAACCAAACTCTCATTTACATTTTACCGCTCCACACAATGAGAAAAACTCAACCGGATGAGTTATACCCCCCACTCTTTGATTTTGACCCCTCACCCCTCAATCACTCGAGGATTACTTCCTGGGTAGGAAACACAGGTTTACGTGAATCCATGGAAGTTCTGTTTAAGCTCACACACGAATCCCATGTAAGGCCTATAAAGAATAGTTGCTCAACAGTTTAACTGAACAGTTAAGCACATATAACATTGTCAAAATTTATTCTCATTAAAAATATGAATGAGATTTGAGCATTTGAACAATGAAGATCTCTCAAAACAAGGGTATTGAATGAATGAAATGAAATCAAGAGAATTGTTTTTAGAATCTGACAATGTATCAATCAGATCAAATAAAATGGTTAGGGTATCAAAGAAATTGATGGTTTGTTTATATGAACGAATATAAACAATTTAACAATGAAAGCACAAATTAGAAATGATGATTGATGCTCAACAACATTTGAAAGCAAACGAGAGTATTACCACCGAAAAATTTGTTCGTTATGAGACATGGTAATAACATATTCAAATGAAGTACTAAACCGGTGTGTGTGAATACTTTATAGTATATAGACAAAATAATATGCAAGTATTGATATTTGGAAACACACGGTTAGTTAAACATTAAAGCTCAATAATGAAAAACATTTAAAATCGCACTTCTTAATTCATGGAATCTTTTGAGAATAGAGAAGTGGTTTGAACATTTAAGAAAAACGTTTTTCATGCTTGAAAGTTGTTCTTCTTTCAAACAATTAGAGATCTAGATCAGAAGATTTTTACCTTTAAGCTCCCCCTCAAATCATTGATAGATAGATTTTTGTCTATTAAGCTCCCCCTCGATATTTTCAAAATATCCTTGTCTAAACATTAAGAACGGGTCCTGATCTGTTGTAATTAGAAGCCACAATCCTTTACATTAAAATTCGGGTTCTAAACTGAAGTGTTTAGAATCCATAACTCTTTGACTTTAAGGTCTTGGTTTTAAATTGTTGTGTTCAAAAGCCTTACTCTTTGGCTTTGAAGTCCGAGTCCTGAGTTGATTTACTCAGAAGTCAATCATCTTGCTCCCCCTAAACCTGTGGTACCTGCGAAACAGATTTAACAGGTTTTGGTACCCACTGGTATTTGGGTCATGTTATGTTAGATTTAAGAGTGTTAGATCTGATTTTATAGTAATCATTGTATTTATTTCCTTTATCTGTCAGTGCTTATTGTTCTTTTCTATCTTGTAAGTGCCTTGAGGTATTTAAGTCCTCTTGGCTTGTTTGCTTGTAAGAACTTTCATATTTTGAATTCAATTTACTATTACATTTGAGCGCACACTTTCTCTCTCTAGATTCTCTCTCTACAGATCTTGTGATCTTGGCTTATCAATTGGTATCAGAGCCTTCAAGATCTTGAGAGTATTGAGATTAGTTTATATTTATTTCTGATTTGTGTGGTTAATTCGAAAATTTGATTGATTTCTTTTGTTTTTAAAGAAAAAAATCTCATTTTCTGGATTTTCACCAATTTCAGTCATTTTAGTGATCGAATTGCTATGAATTTGATGTTATTAGATGCATTTTAGATAGTCGATCGAGTTTGATTCTTGTTGTTTTGCATAAAAACGTGATTTGGTGCTTCGATTTTGAGTTTGAGTATTTTCTGAAAAAGTCGAGTTCTGTGTTCTGATTATTTTTGATTTTTTAAGATTTGGAGTGTTTTGATCGAAATTGTCAATAGAATTGTATTAAAAACTTGCTTTCGATCAATTGTGTGCAATTTGTTTGGGTTTAATTTCATTGTTATGATTGATATTGCAGATTTATCTTCGAGTATTAGTATGCGTTTGTTCATGATATCTGGCGTGTCACTCATCTTACTATGTGTGTTATTCATATGATTGTGCGGGTTGTTATTATATTTTGCATGTTATTCATAGTTTTTGAAGTATGCGTGTGATTCAAGAAGTATGCGGGTTATTCATATTCTTTGCGTGTGTTTCATGAAATCGTGTGTGTTCATCTTATTGGTATGCGCCTCTATCACATATTCATTGGGTAACTAACTTTTGTGTGTTAGTGTTTCTCAGGTTATCGGTTCTCTCTTGGAAACGCAAAACTCTCTTGCATATCTGTCAACACACCAAGATCACCAAGTGCGTGTCATTCTGCACACGCATAACATCAAGTGCATGCCCCGTTGAACACGCGTAGCATATCGTGCGTGTCTCTCGGAACACGCATTGCATTAAGTGTGTTTCTTTCTGGACCCGCAAAGCATCAAGTGCGTGTCTTATTGAACCCGCAAAGCATCAAGTGCATACCTTTCAGAACACGTAGTCCTTATTCTGTGTGTGCTCCTCCTATCACCCGAAAAGTCCTTGTTTGCGTGTCTACAAGGACCCGAATAGTTTCTTCTGTGATTCAAGCCAGAAACGCAAACCTTGGGTTTGCGGGTCTTCAAGACTTGGTTATTTTTCTGAATACCTGATTTCATCAAAAATGTCTCTAGAAGCTCAACTTTAAAAGAATGACCTCATGATGTCGTTGGGGTCTGATACTCGTCCACCTGTTCTAATAAATGAGAACGAATTTGAACAATGGCAGGACCGGTTTATTAATTTCATCGAAAGGCAACCAAATGGGGAAAATATGATGAAAGCTTTGACTGAAGGTCCCATGCTCAGGCCAATGAAAGTGATACCAGCTACTGGAAACACTCCAGCCACTACTGTAGAAAAAGCCCTGAGAGAATATGAGGCTGATGAACTTCTAAGATACCAAGCTGACAATCAAGCCAAGTCGAATTTTATTCTTGCTCTACCAAATTCCATCTATAATAGAATCGATTGTTTCAAACATAATCCTATGCTGATGTAGACACAACTGGAGAAAATCATGCTTGGTACTGCAATGTCTACCCAGCTTCGTCAGACAAGATACATGAACAACTTTGAAGAGTTCAAGGCTAAGGATGGGGAAAGTCTGAAAAGTGTCTTTGACAGGTTTTGGACTGTTATTAATGATCTGTATAAGATCAAGGTAACAAAGAATGAGTTGGGGACAAATCTGAAGTTCCTCAATGCACTCAAACCTGAATGGGAAAAATCCTGTCATCGGATGAGGAATGATCCCAGAATTTCCAAAATGCCCATTCAGGAAATGTTTGAAATTCTGATGTCTGATGAAGCCATGGTTCTGAAGAATAAAGCTAAGTTGGATAAGCAGAAGCCAAAGACTGTGGATCCAATCGCTCTTTTAGCTAGCCAAATGGCTGAGCAAGCCTTGACTGAGTCTGCTTACGACGGGTCAACAGATGACGATGACGAAACATTGGAAAAAGCCATGATTCTTCTAAGTCAGCACTATCAAAAGAAATATCAGAAACGGTCAGGTTCAAACAATCTTCGTTTCTCATCTGGATCAAAGAAGGTAGAACCCGATACTATATCAAAGCCTTTCTTTCTCAAATATGAGCCTACTACAGCAACTGAACCAAAGAAAGAAGATAAGAAGGTTGTGACTTGCTACAACTATGGCAAACCCGGGCATATTTCAAAGGAGTGCAGAACGAAGATTGTGAAAGATGTTGATTTCTATAAGAAGAAATTAGCTTTGGCTGAGAAGAAAGCAAGTGGAACAATTCTGTTGGCTGAGGAGGAATACTGGTTGGACCACTCAGACAATGAAGTTGATAATGAAGAGACTGCTGCTATGTGTTTTATTGGAGACGACAACAGTGATGATGAGGATGAGGAGACTTCAACCGATGAATCTGAGGTAACATCTGAGTTTGATTTTAATTTCATTTCATCGCAAATGAATGTCATTACAAATGCTTTACATGACTTTTGTTCAAAGCTTCTATCCGAAAAACGTGAAAATCAAGAAAAGTCTGTTCAAATTGAAAAATTGAAGATTTCTCTGAGAGATGAAAAAGCTATTTTAAAATTTACAAAAGAGAAATTTCAAGAAAGAATAGAAGATTTAGAAATTGAAAAACAGACTTCTCATGATTCTTTGTCTGAATTGTCAATTTTAAATCAAGAGTTTTCGGATAAAATAATTGAATTAGAAGAAAAAATATATAAACAAAAACAAACTGAACAAACAATTCATATGCATAAACCAAGGAGCTATGAGTCGTTAAAAGAAAATTGGGGTCTTGGAGTTAAAAATCCTCAGTTTTTAAAGAAAGCTAAATTTGAGATTCCCAATTTTTATGATTACGACTGTCTTGGTCTTTCACAATATGGTTCTCAATACAAACCTCTTTGGACAAGTGCTAAAGAAACTACAATTGAGGAAGATAAAAAACGGATAAACAACAAGAGAATGGAAGTTCTTTTTGTTTACACTCAAGAAAATGCAAAATATTTTCCTGAAAAAGTAAAGAAGAGAAGACAAAAGTTAAACATTGTTTCTTCTTCTAATTCTTCTATATCTAATGAATTCTTTGATTTAAATGCAGCTAATCCTAATAAGGACAATATATCTCCAGTACCTTATGATACTAAGAGATATATACCTCCATTAGTATTAGAATGCCAAATCTTTGATCTAGAAGAACAAATGGAAGAACAAGAAATTTTGAGAAAAATTGAAAACGATGATATTTTTTCTTTTATGACATCGAGTTTTAAAGAAAATAATTCTGGTCTTCACAAATCTTCCATCAATTTGTGTTCATCTGACTTGCTTTGAGGTTTATCCAAATCAATTAACTGATCAGTTTAGTTTTATTGATAAAACTTCCTCTTCTAAGTCAAATATTATATCTGAAATTGTTGACGACACTTTTACGTTAAATGCTTATTTCTATAAAACAAAGCGTAAAAGAAGAAGGTCAAAGAAAGAAAAAGAAGAAAGAGTTTGATATTTCTGAAAATTCTAACTTTTCTGATTCCTCTATTTCAGATAGGCCTTTGAAGAAGTCTGTGAAGTCTGTTTGGCTAAAGAAACAGAGACCTGAAGAATTTTTATCTGTCGAGGATAAATGTGTAGATCTTCTTTGTAAACAAGACTCATTTGCCTTTTGTAATAAAACTACAAAATATTCTGTAGAGCAAATGTTTGAAATTTCGAAGAATATCTCATATTGTCTCTCTAGTTCTGATTCTGATGATTGCGTTTCTTCCTTAATATGTGATGATGTTCATGCTTTATTTGATCAGTCTCAGATGTTTTGGAAATATAATTTTTTGAAAAAGAAAAAGGAAACCACTAACAAGAAGGGACCCATATTCATATGGGTACCTAAATATGAGTAATTTTTGATTGTGCAGCTAAATCAATTATGGTATCTGGATTCGGTGTGTTCCAAACACATGACTGGCAACAAATCTCTACTTTCAAATTTTAAACAAAAATGTTGCGGTCGTGTCAAATTTGGAAAATGCGAGACGACTCCCATTCTTGGTTATGGTGATCTTGTTCAAGGTAATATAACTGTCAAAAGAGTAAGCTATGTCGAAGGTTTAAGTCACAATCTATTCAGCATTGGAAAATTCTGCGATAAAGATCTTGAAGTCAGTTTCAAGTCTAAAAGAGTTGATGTAAAGAATAATAGCGGCATGGACTTACTTGTTGGAAAAAGACGATCAAATCTTTATACCATTAATGTTTCCGAAGTAAAGGTTCCATCAGATATTTGTCTTCTATCAAAAGCCTCTATTCATGAAAGCTGGGTGTGGCACCGACGACTAGCTCATCTCAATTTCAAATATATGGATCGCCTGGTCAAGAATGATTCAGTGAGAGGTCTTCCAATCCTCCTTTTCCAGAAAGACCATCTCTGTCAGGACTGCGAGAAAGGAAAGATGAAGAAAGCATCTCATAAGCCTAAGCCTGAACATTGCACTGCGGACATCCTAGATCTAATTCATGTTGATTTGTGCGGACCAATGAAGACAAAGAGTATTGGTAAGAAGAAATATGTTTTGGTTGTTGTTGATGATTACTCCAGATATACATGAGTGAAATTTCTCAAATCTAAAGACGAGACACCTGAAATTCTCATCAACCTCATCAAAACCATTCAGACAAATAAGCAAAAGCATGTCAAAGTTGTAAGATCGGATAATAGCACAGAATTCAAGAATTCAACTCTTCAAGCATTCTATGATGATCAAGGTATACAACAACAATTTTCTGCTGCAAGAACACCGCAACAGAATGGGGTTGTTGAAAGAAGAAACATAACACTTGTGGAAGTTGCTAGTTCTATGCTTGCTTATTCAGGTCTTCCTTTGTTCCACTGGGCCGAAGCCATATCAACTGCCTGTCATACTCAAAATAGATCAATTGTACACCACCGGTTCAACAAGACTCCATATGAATTGATGAACGGTATCAAACCCAACATCAAATATTTCAAGTCTTTCGGGTGTAAATGCTATGTTTTGAATGACAGAGATAATCTGAAAAAATTTAGTCCAAAGTCAGATGAAGGCGTATTTCTGGGCTATTCTTCTAACTCTGCTGCTTACAGAGTCTTTCTCCTCTCTGCAAGAAAAGTGATAGAGTCAGTGAATGTCAAATTTGATGAAGCTGCCGATTTGGCTTTTGGACAACACAGTTCAGAACCCACTATTATTGGAAACTCAGCTTCTAAACAAATTAGTTCAGAACCTGCACTTCAGTCGTCAAATCAGGATCCTTCTACTTCTCTGTCTAATCTTTCTGATCTTGATTTTCTGTTTGAAAAATTTTATGATGATGTTCCTAAACCAAACACTAATAATGTGTCAAATGTCTTGAATCAAAAATCTGTGAGTGCATCTAATCCTACTTCCGATGCATCAACCTCTGAACCTGATGCTGCTTCAGTATCTCCTGAAATTCAAGACATACCTTCTGAACATCATCCGGATCAATTCACACATGAACCAGAAATTGCTGAAACTGTTCATGAGGAATCTGTAGAAGATGAAGTTGTTCCAGTAGAAAAGTTCAACAAGAAGTACAAGCTGTGTCTGGTCAACAAGAGCCTGAATCTGATGTCATGGAAATACCTCCTCCAGTTGAAACCATATCTGTGTCATCTTCTGACATTATTTCATCTGAAGATCCTCCTCATCACTTAGAAGTGGTTCAAGAAGTTATTGATCCTCTCCCTCATACAACAAAACGGACAAGATCTCATCCAATCCATCAAATTATTGGGAATCCTCAAGCAAGTGTTTCTACTCGCTCCAGAATAGCTTCTTCCAACGAATGTATGTACACTTGCTTCCTAAGCAAGATTGAACCTACCAAAGTATCTGAAGAGTTGGAAGACCCAGACTGGATTTTAGCAATGCAAGAGGATCTCAATCAGTTTGACGCGCTAAAAGTTTGGAGACTTGTTCCACGGCCAAAGGGTAAAAGCATCATAGGAACCAAGTGGATATTCAAGAACAAAAAGGACAAAGATTGTATCATTGTTCGCAACAAAGCCAGATTGGTATCCAAAGGATATCGACTGCAAGAAGGGATTGAATACGACGAAACCTTTGCACCAGTTGCAAGATTAGAAGCTATCAGGATGTTTCTCGCGTTCGCAGCTTATCGAAACTTCACCGTATATCAAATGGATGTCAAGACTGCCTTCCTCAATGGTAAACTGAAAGAAGAAGTATTTGTATCTCAACAAGAGGGTTTTGTGGACAAAGATCATCCCGATTATGTATATTTCCTCGATAAAGCTTTATACGGGTTGAAACAAGCACCTCGAGCATGGTACGATGAGCTGTTTGCCTTTCTGCTCAAATCCGGCTTCACCAAAGGAACCATCGACACCACTTTGTTTATATATCGTTCTAACTTAGATATCTGCTTAGTTCAAATTTATGTAGATGACATAATATTTGGTGCTACTAATCAATCTCTATGTACTTGGTTTTCTGATCTAATGACATCCAGGTTTCAAATGAGCATGATGGGAGAAATCAACTTCTTCCTTGGCTTACAAGTAAAGCAGCTTCCAGATGGTATTTTTATCAACCAGTCGAAGTACATATTTGACCTTTTGAAGAAATTCAATTTGGACAAATCATCTTCGATTGGCACGCCCATGGCTCATGGAACTAAGATCGGACTTGATCCAGATGGAAAAGTTGTCGATGTCAAGACATATCGGGGAATGATCGGATCGCTAATGTATCTGACAGCAATTAGACCAGATATCATGTTCTCCACATGCCTTTGTGCCCGATTTCAAGCAAATCCTAAGGAATCGCATCTACTAGCAGTCAAGCGCATATTCAGATATATCAAAGGAACTCCTTATTTAGGATTATGGTATCCTAAAAGTTCTGATTATAGTTTGATTGCTTACTCTGATTCAGATTATGGTGGTAATCAATTGGACAGGAAAAGTACTTCTGGTCATCTCCAGTTTCTGGGTGACAGACTGATAAGCTGGGCGTCGAAAAAGCAAAACTGCGTGTCAATATCAACAGCCGAAGCTGAATACGTTGCTGCAGCTAGTTGCTGTGCTCAAGTGCTATGGATGAAAACGCAACTTCGTGATTACGAAATGCTATACAAGACGGTGCCAATATATTGTGACCGCAAGTCCACGATTGCAATATTGGTCAATCCTGTCCAGCACACCAAGACCAAGCACATAGACATGCGATATCATTTTATAAATCATCACGTGGAAGAAGGTACTTTTGAGTTATATTTTGTCCCAACTGAATATCAACTTGCTTATATATTTACAAAAGCTTTGGATGAAAAACGTTTTAACTTTTTGCTTTCCAAAATCGGTATGTTGAACTTAAAAGTTTAAATCTTTACAAATTTTACTCTATAAAGTAAAATCTTTCAGATTTTCTTTCTTTTGAATAGAATGTGTTTCTAGGATCTTTTACAAGTCGCTTTGTTTATATTAAAGTTTTATATGTTCAATTTTCAAATCTTACAAACATCAAAAAGTCAGCAACATGCTTGACGCTTTAGATTCTACTTTAAAGATATGTAAGTCGGCATATTTATGGTTTACTTTGCATGAACATCCTAAGTGATCAGAATTGTAAATCGTAATGAAAATATGGGCTAAGCTATTCGATATAGATCTGAGTTATTGAGATGTTTTTTTTAAGCATTTAAAATACAGAAATCCTTGAGTTTAAAAGTTTGTACCTGTGACCTTTCTGGTTTGGGAAAGTAAGTTCCGAGGGATGCTCGACATATGGTCCCCTAAGGTCAATTGATCTGGGAGTGATCAAACATAAATCCTTCTATAGAACCAGATCGAAAGTCATGTTTTACTGGTATGAATGGGTTTAGGATATGTCGATGTAGCCTTTCTGATCCGGGAGAGTAAGTTCCAAGGGGTACTTGACACCTAGTCCCCTAAGGCCAACTGGTCTGGGAGCGGCTAACCCAAATCCTGCAATAGGGTCAGATAGAAAGTTACATTTACGGCATGTTCTTTACTTAATAAACTTTTTGATTAAAAGATGCCAAAGTGCACAACGCTTAAAAGATGCCAAAGAGCACACTCATGTGAAGATGCCAATGAGCACACATCTCTTGATACTTGGTGATATATTTTGAGCTGCGATAAATCTGTAACTTTGTGAAAATCTTAATTCTTGATGTCTTAGTGTATGTAAATGCAAAGTTCTCCATTTTATGTTTAGAATTGCATTTTTCTTGAATCTAATTCAAGATCCCATGCGAGCACACTGAATAGATACCTGCATGTGTTTGAAGCTGAACATGTCTTAACTTGATATGCAATGAAACTTGTTTCTATATCCAACAACTCATGTTTGATTTCAACTGATTGATAAATCTGAGAAATTTTACTGAGTAGACTTTAATTTGTTTAGTGTTTAAAATTTTATATATTCAGTTGTTACAAAATTTATATTCCATAAGATCATCTTTCATATTGATGTCTTTATGTTTGTTATCTGTGTTTTTGTCATATGGTCTGTGCATATTTCGAGGGGGAGTGTATATCTGGGTTCCATATCTGCTAATGTTCTGTTTTTGAGGGGAAGTGAATGTTACTGATTAATTACTTCTTGTGATGATCAGAAATTCATAAGGTAAGTATTTCTGAAATTACTATGCAAATGCTTAACTAATTTGATAAATTTTGTGCATTTGTGTAGGGGGAGTAATGGGGGTTTATCAGGTAATTTTCTCATGGTTATTTTTTTTAAGTGTGTTTTTATTCCCTTTGAACTTGTTTGACTATACATCTTCCCTCCATTCTCTCTGTGTTTTTTCTTCTTGCATTCTCATCTAATTCATTTCAGATTGTGACTTTGGAATTTCAGGTATGTTTTTTGTTTTTCGTTCTATGTTTGTAGTTTGATTAGTGTTCCATTACTTTGTTTTGATTTCATTCTTGCTCTCTTATTGTGGGTTTTATCTGACTTGCGTTTTTTTTCATTGTTCATCGATCTCTAAAAACTCAGATTCGAGTTGATTTTGATCGATTTACGTATTGGGATTTGTTTAGATCTTATAATCGACAATCAGGTATGTTTTGTTTTGGTTTAATTTCGTTGTTTTGTGCTTAGATTTATATTTTTGTGGTTTTCGGGTTTGAACAAACGTGTTCTAAGGTTCGAACAAAAGTGTTCTTTGCGTGTCTTACTAGACCCGTAAAGTATACTGTGCGTTTCTAACAAGAAAAGCAAAGTGCGCTTTATGTGTCCCTTTAGACCCGCTTAGTGAACTATGTGTTTCACCCGTAACCCGCATTCTTCTAGTATTGTTTCGTTTTCTTTGTGTAGTTTACGTCTCACTAAGAACACGCAAAGTCTATCTTGCGTCTCCTTAGTGACACGCAAACTCATTGTGTGTTTCAATGTTTCAAAGTATGCTTTGCGTTCCATTAAGGAAACCCATTCCTTTCTATGAGTTTCCTTCAGGATACACATTCCTTCCTATGCGTTCCCTTCAAGACACGCATTTCTTCCTTTGCGTTCCCTTAAGGACCCACAAACCATACTTGTTGGATGTTTAACTTTGTTTTGTTTTTGTGTTTCAGGTTATCATGTCTTCTCGAACAAATACTGATCCAATGATTCAAGACGAGAATGTCGTTCTTGAGGATCCGGCTGATCAGGCATCTCATGATACACCTATGCCGTCTATTCCGTCTGTTGGGGCTGATCTTTCTATATCTAGGCGAACTCCAAATAATGTGTTTCCTAACATCATGTACATGCCTTATAAGCCTAACAACTACTTTGTTGACATTGATCGCATCAAGATTCATCCTGTCATACGCTCCATTCTTCGTGGACATCCGCTCTCTCAAGCTCTCTGTTCAGTTGCTGATGTTCCAGAAGTCTACGTTCAACAAGTCTGGCACACCATCACTAAGAACGAACTGGCACGTCCTCATCGATTTGATCTCAAAATTGATCAATTTGATTCATATCTTTCTTACAAGCATTTACGGTTGATTCTTGAGCTTCCCGAGCCTACTTCTAGACATGGAAGGACAACGTATGATAACTTTCCATCTGAAGAGGAAGTTTTTGAGGGCATGAAACGACTAGGATATGTTGGTTCACTGAAAAAGGTTGTAGACTTTGACAAGTCTAATCTTCCTCCTGTCTGGTATTCTTTGTTTTCTGTCATCAACAGGTGCTTAACTTCTAAACATACCGGCACGGATAGTTCTAGTCCTCACTATCTTCGAATGTTCCATGCAGTAGTCTATGACCTGCATGTCGACTATACGATTATTTTCTGGACCGAGCTTTCTGAAGTAGTGCAACACAAGTTAACCAACAACCGACGAAAGTTCATTCCTTTTATCAGGTTTCTCAAGCTGATTATTAGAAGCATGTTTCGAAGCAATCCGGCCATTCCACGAAGATTATCTTGGCCGCAAGTTCAGGATTTCGAGATGCTTTATCTTCAGAAACAGAAGAAGTCCTTCACTCTTTCTATGACCATTCCTTATGGTCTTATTGCCAATTATGCTGACATGACCAATTACAGTGTCATCGATTATTGTTTGGAAAATGAATTTGTAGAGGCTGAACAGGAAGAACCTTCTCATGGCACTCCAGCTGGTACTACTCATGAAGAGCAAGTTGAAGCAACTACTCAAGAAATAGTTACTGCCGTTGCAACTACACTAGAGACAGATGTTGATCTTTCTGCAGCACCACAAGACGTTGCTACTCATCACGTGGAATCTGTCATTGCTGCTATTGAAGCTGAAGCCACTAATGTTACTGCTGATATTAGAGAAGATGCTAATCCTGATGAAACTGGAATTTCTAATGATGATGCGACAAATGCTGATCTTTCTGATGATGGTGAAAATACAACAAGTGATTCAGACGATGGTGATGATGATGCCGATCAACTCAACATGAAAGTGTATCAACGGAAAATAAGAACACCGGAAGTGGTTGTTGTCTCAGAAGATGTTTTAGAAGATGAATCAGTATCTATTGATCCCTCTGCTGCCCGTCTAAACGTTGATGAACTGGATATCTCTTTTGCTCAAACCTCTACTCAAACACAGAGTCAAGCTCCTGCTTCTTTTACTGTTGAGGTTACTGCTACCACTGTTTCTGCTGTTGAGCTTTCTATGGTTCCTGCACGTGTTTCTTCGGAGAAATTTACAACTCTGAATGAGGTAATTCGTCAGTTCTCAGAAAGGGTGGATGCTCAAAAAGTGGAAGATATTAACAAGTTGAAGTCGTTTTTCAAAAGGAAAATGCCAGAGATAGATACTTCGGTTATTTCTCCTGAGAATCTTTTCCGTCGTCCTTCAGGGGTGATTCTTCGGGAACCTTCTTCTGCGGTGTCTTCATCTACATCACCGATTATATCTCTTCCTTTTCTGTCAATATTCACCCAGTCTGCGGATATTTCCAGGGCTTCTATTCATGATTCTCCGATTTCTGAGCTATCTGATCTTCTTTATGCGCATCTTCTATCTATGTCTCCGCCACAACATCAAGATCAAGATTTGATCTCTCTGCTGACAAACTTCCAGCCAACGCCGCCTCTAGTTTCTTCTTTTTCCGATTCTGATCGCATTAATGCTTTATCTCATGAATTTCAGGAATTCAGATCAGAAGCTAGATCCAGTTTATCTGATCTTCGTTCTTTTATGTCACAAGCTTTCTCCGATCTATCTAACAAGATTGATCATCTAGAGCAATCATGCAAGACTGAGGCTGGCCCGTCTCTTAAACGCCGACATGACCAAGATGATCCCGATCATCAAGGCCATGAGGGGGAGATGGCAAAGAGACAAAGAACAGAAGGGTCTTCTGAAGCACGAGAAGTTGTTCAAAAAGAAGTGGTTGGAGATAGAGAAAAGACTGCTGATTTAGTTCAAGATTGCAGTATCCAAGATTTAGTGAATGTCATGGTTGACAATGCTGATGTAACTGCTTTGCATAATGAATTTAATATGTCTGAAGCAAATATTGATAATATGCAAATTGTAGTTTATGTGGATCCAGATGTCTCAGGTAGAGCTCATGAAGTTAAAGAGTCGGAAGCAGCAAATGACATGAGATCTTTCTTCGTGAACTTCATAGAGATAACTTCAGATGATGATGAAGAAGTTAGATTTGAGAAAGTTGCTCAAGTTAAAGAAGAAGATTGCAACAATATCATCATCTTATCTGATACAGATGATGATACTGTTTTTATGGATGCATCAGATACAAAAGAGGTTGAATTGCTATATGGTGATCTTCCAAGTCAAGGTGAGATTCCAGAAGATGATCAACCTTCGTCTACTCCAGTAACTAGTTCTGCTCCGACAACCAATATTCTGTCAAGTGCATTTGAAGTTGGTCAGTCATCTAGAGCTCAAGCAGATATTCCTTCTTCCGAACCGGTAATTTCTCCATCTCTTCTAGAAGAAGGAGAAGCTTTAACTAGGCAGCAAAGGCAGAGAAATCTTCAGCAGAGATATATGGCTTCTAGACTCAGAACAGCTTTTCTTAAAGATATCCAAAGCAACATCTTTGTTTCTAGAAGAAGGACAATCAATATATATGCCATACTTGGAGTAGAGAAAGAATCAGAAGCTTATCAGCATGAATACTTAGCATTTATCAAGTGCCAGCGCAAAAAGAATAACACTGTTGCTTCTCCTCATCTAATAGTTCGAGTTCTCAGTGTCACATTTAATAAGTTTGTGAACATCTGGTATCCAGACCTTGAAGTGGAAAGAAGAGGCTGCAATCGGTACAAAATTTGAGAGGTTGATTTCACTGATCTTTCAATTGATGATATTGAATTCTTATATGATCACTTCAGGAATCTTTATCACCGGACTCAGGATGTTTCTCAAACTCTTTTTGTTATTAAACGATTCATTCGACGACAGATCCGATTTTATCGTGTTTTTGACTTCCAGATGGCCGTCGAAAGCTTTCAGCCTGTGGTTAATCTTGAAAGGCCCAACCGGAGTTTGCAGAATCTAGAGTCTTATCCGTTATTCACCATTATCGAAGATCCATACAGAGTAGTATATAAGAACAGCTCAAGTGAAAAATGCTTTCTACAATTTGAGGAGATTGGATATTACTCTGATGGAACTCTAAAGGTGATCAAACTTCAGTTGGAGCATCGTCTACAAGAGGCTAGAAGAAAGTTTTTGGAAACAAGAAGAGAGTCATATCTTTTTGAAAATGATGAAATTCGTCTGATCCGTAGAACTTTGGTCACTATTCAAGATAGACTGAATCTCCGTTCAACTCTGCGACGATTGGAAGTGTTAGTTGGGCTGAACAGACTACGTCAACGAGAAGAACGTCAATGCTGTTTTTGAAGATTTTTTTTAAGACCTCGGAGCCAATGATTACTAAGGGGGAGATTGTTAGATCTGATTTTATAGTAATAATTGTATTTATTTCCTTTATCAGTCAGTGCTTATTGTTCTTTTCTATCTTGTAAGTGCCTTGAGGTATTTAAGTCCTCTTGGCTTGTTTGCTTGTAAGAACTTTCATATTTTGAATTCAATTTACTGTTACATTTGAGCGCACACTTTCTCTCTCTAGATTCTCTCTCTACAGATCTTGTGATCTTTGCTTATCAAAGAATCCACTTCTCATTAGATGTATATCTTTTATAACCAGAATTATGAGAAGTTATTCTATAAGAACCGTACCAGTTGTGAGCAGATTCTTTTTGAACGAAGTCATTCTCTCCACAGTAAGAACATCAGATCTTCCTTTGAGCAATCCTGATCAGATGATTAGTCGAGTAATATATATCAGAATTACCAAAAGATTTACCTTTATGCACACTGTTCTTTTTGGCATTTGTTGTGGATTTGAATGATTTGTCATTCTTCTTCTCTTCATCAGAATCTTTTACTCTCCAGACCATCTGATTTTTCTTAGAAGACTTTCCAAGAGATTTGATATGAAAATTTGCTGAGCCATCAACAGATTTAACATAAAACAGATTTGATGGTCTTATCTGATTTGAGTTGACAATATTTGGTTTGACACTTTTGTTTTTGAAAACATTTTTATTATGAATTGAACTTGAAGCAGTTTTAAATGAGCAAACTGATTCGGTTGAATTGTCAACTGGTGATTGATTGATCACATCAACACAAACCTTTTCTAACAAATCAACATTTCCAGCTTCTAAGCTTTTTATCTTTTCAGATAAAATGTTTCTTTCTGAAGTAAGTGTGTCAAACTTTATTTTCAAATCAGATCTAGCCTTCTGTTCTTTTTGCACATCTGATGATAGAACAGAGATTTTGGATAAGAGCTTTGATATTTTAGATTCAAAATGTGAACGTTCAAGCTCAAAATATTTTTCCAAGTTCTTGTTCTTTTCTGATATATCTTTTAAAAACCCAGAATTTCTCTTTTCAGTATTTTTCTTTTCAAGATCATAAAACTGCTTCTTTTCTTTGAAAATTTGTCTTTCTTTTTCAAGCAAGTCTTCTAAAGTAGAAATCTGATTACGAAGTTCAGTAATTTTATTTTCAAGAACTTTTCTTTCCTTAGAAAATGTGTCTCTTTTAGTAATTAGAATCTTTTCAAAATCAGACACTTGCTTGGAAAGTTTGAGGCATCTAAGCTCAAAATCCTTCTTCTCTTGTAAAGTTTTCTTGGAAATTTCAGATGTCTGTTGAGTAGAAGATATCTTCACATTTGATTTTTCTTTTTCTGCCTGGAGGCTTGTTTTCAGTTCAGCATTCTTCTTCTCCAGAACAGATATCTGATCTTCAAAAGCCTTAAACTTCTGTTGAAGCATAACTGATTCATCTTTCAGCTCAGATGATTTCTGTTCAGTCGTCTTCAGTTGGCTTTGAAGATTTGTTTTGATTTTATCTTCTTTAATGCTTTTCATCAACTCAGCATTTTTTACTTTCAATGTATATACATTTTCTTCAGAAGCCATATACTTTTGTTGAAGCTTAACTGATTCATCTTGTAGTTCTGATGATCATTGTTCAGTTCTCTTCAATTGGCTCAGAAGACTTTCAACATAAGATTCCTTCAGCTTGATTACTTCTTCAAGAGACTAAATAGTGTTATCTTTTATTCCCATCATTTTCTCTCTATCTTTAAACTCTTTCTCTTTCTCACTGATGATACCTGCAAAATGAGATTTATCCATATTAGCACACTTTTTACAGTCAGGAGTTTTATCAGAATTTGACAAATTTAATTTCAACTCCTGAATCTGTTTAAGAAGCTTTCAATTCTGATTTTTCAGATTTTCTCTTTCTGTTTCTAATTTCGGTATCTCAGGCATGTACAAGACTGCCATATCTCTAGCTGAAAGTACAGTATTTCCTCTCTCGTTTGTCTTTGGCATCTTGAATAGAATGTTAGCTTAAAAAATGATTGTCAAAAATCAGAAAATTATGACCACTATCAAAATATGTCCCCCTCCGCAGACTTAGCACGGTGGTCCCGCTAGCCGGTTAGCGGGTGGGGTCAAGGGCAACGCCCTTGTGGGGGTATGGGGGCAGCGCCCCTAGAATAAAACTCTTGAATAAAATGATCGTTCCCAAACAAATCATAAATCTTGAAAAAAAATCTATCTCTTGAAACTTGCAGGTCACTATACGTGCAGATCACTAAACTCGCTAAGCACTATTCACTGAGAAACACGCTAATGGTAACGTGCGCGTTTCTAGAACTCGCAGGACACTGATAACACATTTTTCTCAAACTCACATGACGTTGTTAGCGCGTTTCAACACTTAGAAAAAATTTCACGGATTTCAAACTCGCAAGCTCTTCTAACGCGTTTCGCTAAAACTCGCAGGTAACGCCTTGCGCGTTTATGAAACTCGCTTGCCTCTGTTAGCGCATTTTACCCAAACTCGCACGTTTTGCTTGTTCGTTATTCACTTGACCCTTGCGCATTCTATGGATGATCTTGCGCGTTTCATGAATCTTGTGCGTTTTTGTCTCTGACTTTCACAATTCGATCTAAATCGATTAAACCTGCCAGATAGAACATGAGATTGCACAAGGATGATCGATTTACCAATTAGAACACAATTCTATCACAGTATTTTGAATAAAAACATCAATATGTGACAAACTGATTCAAGAACATTGTTCGAGTCCGTTTTCAAGAAAAAAATAAAAAATTCAGAAATTGAATCTGATTTAATGGGAATTTTGAGATATGATCAACACAAGAAATGATCCAAAACATAAATCTAATGAAATGATTCCATTTACTTGTACTGAAAACGTTTTTTTCAACAACAAATTGATCAAACAGTGACTTTTCAAGAAACGAGAGTTTTTGACAAAATTTCCAGAAATTTAATCAATTTACTCAATCCAGTCACCCTGAAATTGTTTGGTTTGCTCTGATACCAATTGAAAATGTATTCCCAGATTACAATCAAGAAATTCTCAATATAAAACAAGATTTGACAATGATTAAATCTAGAGAGAGAGTAGAGAGAGAAAGTTCTCAAGTCATATGTGTATTGCAATATGAATGAATGCGTACAATATGCTTCTCGTTACAAGATTACAAAGCACCTAAGGTATTTATACCAAGGATGCTAACACAAGATACAAACACTTTCAATACTAAACAACATATTGACTTTACAAACATTGACATTGTTGACTTATCTTGACTTGACTTTTCCTAATTAAATCTTGGATACAATAATACACTAACACTTTGACAATATTGACTTTACAACTTTGACTTTTCTCATTAAATCTTGGATACAATATTTAGACTTAACAATATCCCCTTTGTATTCAAGATTTAATAAAAATTTGATACTAGTCTTCAGCACTTGATTCTTCAGCTTTTGTCTCTGACAACTTTGAACTTTGAAGCTTTAACAGTCTTCAGTCTTTCAGCCTTTGAAGAATCTTGAAAAGTCTTTTTCACTTTTAAGCTTTGAAAGTCAACAATTCTTGAATACGAAACAGAATACTTGAAACTTTTGAAACATCAACTTTGAAACATATTTGAAAACTTTTGAAACTTCTTTCATTTCTGAGAAATCTTTCAAAACTGTATCTTAATCACTTGTGATCTCTGAACCGTCTTCGGAAAAACAAACTTTCACGAATCTTGATTTATCATTGAATCATCTTCAAAACTTTCTCAAATCATCTTCAATCGGAAAACTTGAACTTTTTGAAACTTTGACATTTCTTCATGACATTGAAATTGAATCATTGTAAATGTCTCCCCCTTTTTGATGATTGTGAGCATCATGATCTTCAAAACATCTTCAATTTCAACACAGTCTTTGATCACCCCCTTTGTATTCAACTAACAATCTTCTCTTTCAATGAATATTTGAATATCTGAACCACGAACTGTATATACCCGAATCTTTTCAAATTCAGATATAATGAACTGGGTAACCCTGATTCAACAAATGAAACAGTTAGGAATGCCTGTCAGTAACACAAAGTTACTGTGTACAACGAATGTACAATTTAAGGAGCTAGTTTGATGATGACTCCCTAGGACTTCCATTCAATCATTGAAAAACACAAGGTTTATCTATGAATGTTCTGACAAAAACAAATTTTCTGTGTCCTCGTGCTTGTGTATGAAAGAATTTTAGCACAATGATTGTGTTTCATAAGGCTCAAATTATGTAAACTGTTGAGACAGCAACAGATATTACACGGACTCAATGTTCATGAAAGAGGTGCGAAGGTGGGGCAACTTTCCTTCTTTTTCCATATCTAAATCTTCCGAGTGAAGATCATATAGCAGATGTGCTGCGTCCCCAATGAAAATGAAACATTTATTTTTCGAGAAATAAACGAGTGGTTGGTGGGGTAATTGCAAAAGTTGGCATGGGCTTACTGCCTGTTTCAATGATGGTCACCAAAGAATGTGAACCAATCAGAAGATGTGGCTGCCCGGCTCAGAAAGTGGTTGGTGCAGATTTCTAATATTCTTTTAACTCTGTTCTCACACCCTCTTTCTTTTTAACATTATGCTCACTTCTAACCAAACTCTCATTTTCCATTTTACCGCTCCACACAATGAGAAAAACTCAACCAGATGAGTTATCTCCCCTACTCTTTGATTTTGACCCCTCACCCCTCAATCACTCAAGGATAACTTCCTGGGTAGGAAACACAGGTTTACGTGAATCCATGGAAGTTATGTTTAAGCTCATACACAAATCCCATGTAAGTCCTAAAAAAAATAGTTGCTCAACAGTTTAACTGAACAGTTAAGCATAAGATAAGATAACACTGTCAAAATGTATGCTCATGAGATTTGAGCAATTGAACAATGAAGATCTCTCAAAACAAGAAAATTCAATGAAAGAAATGAAATCAAGAGAATTGTTTGGAGAATCTGACAATGTATCAATCAAATCAAATAAAATGGTAAGGGTATCAAAGAATTTGAAAGTTTGTTTATATGAACGAATATAAACAATTTTGCAATGAAAGCGCAAAATTAGAAATAATGATTGATGCTCAACAATAGTGAATAGGAAACAGGGGTATTACCATCGAAAAATTGGTTCAATATGAGACATGGTAATAACAAAATCAAAATGAAATACTAAACCGGTGTGTATGAATACTTTACAGTATATGGACAAGATAATATGCAAGTATTAATAATTGGAAACATACGGTCAGTTAAACATTAAAGCTCAAAAATGAAAAACATTTAAAATCACACTTCTAAATTAATAAAATCTTTTGAGAATCAGAAGTGGTTTGAACATTTCAGAAACTGTTTTTCATGCTTGAAAGTTGTTCTTCTTTCAAACAATCAGAGATCTAGATCAGAAGATATTTACCTTTAAGCTCCCCCTTAAATCATGATAGAATGATTTAGATCTTTTAAGCTCCCCCTGGATATTAGCAGAATATCCTTCTCTGATCATTGAAAAACGGGTCCTGATCTATTATTTGATCAGAAGCCATCACCTGTACTCCCCCTATAAACTATGCAACAGTAGATTTATCAATGAAAACAAGATAGAGATCCACAATTCCTTCTGGAATGTTGTCCGTCATATCAGTAAGATTTATCAGTGAAAAAGTACAGGATAGAGATCTACAATTCCTTCGGGAATGTAGTCCGTCATATCTCTCTAATGCGTATTTCAGAAAAGAAAGTACTCCCCCTTGATGGTTGATTTCCTCATTTGAGTATTGGAGTACAATCCTCATATCATGACAGGAGTAAAGGTCTTTAATCGTTGTGGTACGGGTCCTAAGCTGATGTGCTTGGAAGTCATAATCTTGACATTGAAGTGCGGGTCTTGAATTGTGTTGTTCAAGAGCAGTTGTTCTATGCTCCCCCTTAAACTTTGGGTGCCTGCAACACAGATTTAGCTTTTGGTACCCACTGGTATTTGGGTCCTGATGTGTTAGTTGCAGTTCTTGTGGGGTTTATAGAGTAAGAAACATACCAGTAATTGAAAAAGTTTTTACTTACAAAGCCATGTGCTCCACAGTAAGAACAACATATTTTCTTCTGAGCAATCCTGATAGGATGATTAGTAGAATAAAGAGTATCAAAATTACCAAAATATTTACCTTTATGCTCACTGTTCTTTTTGGCATTGGTTGTGGATGCAAATGATTTGTCTTTGTTCTTCTCTTCATCTGAAGAACCCTTCTCTCTCCAGACCATCTGATTTTTCCTAGAATTCTTTCCAAGAGATTTTACATAGAAGCTCGTTAAACCATCAACAGATTTGTCATAAAATAGATTAGATGGTCTGATCTGATTTGATTTGACAGTTTGACATTTGACACTTTTCTTTTTCAAAACATTTTCCTCATTAATAGAACTTGAAGTTGTTTTGAAAGAACATATTGATTATGTTGAATTTTCAACACGTGATTGATCAATCACATCAGCTTTAATCTTTTCTGACATTTCAATGTTTGCAATTTCTAAGTCTTTTATTTGTTTGATCAAAATGTTTCTTTCATTTGAAAGTGTGTCAAACTTCTATTTCAAATCAGACTTGACCTTCTGTTCTTTTTGAACATATGATGATAGAACAGTTATTTTGGATGTGAGCATAGATATTTTAGATTCGAAATGTAAACGTTCAAGCTCAAAATTTTTTTCCAAGTTCTTGGTTTTGTTTGAAATATCTTTGAAGATCCCAGTATTTTTCTTTTCGGTATTTTTCTTTTCAAGCTCAAAAGACTTTTTCTGATCTTTGAAATTTTGTCTTTCTTTTTCGAGCAAGGCTTGTAAAGTAGAAATCTGTGTGGGAAGTTCAGTTATTTTAGCTTCAAGAACTTGTCTTTCTTTCGCAAAAGTGTCTCTTTCAGAAATTACTATCTTTTCGAATTCTGACACCTGCTTAGAAAGTTTCCTGCATCTATGCTCCAAATCCTTTTTCTCTTGGAGAGTTTTGTTGGAAATTTCAGACATCTGTAGAAAAGAAGATGTCTCCAGTTTGACTTAACTTTATCTGCTTGGATGCTTTTAATCAGATCAGCATTCTCTATTACCAAGACAAATATCCTCTTTTTAAGATCAGTATTTGTACTTTCCAAGGCAGATATATTCTCTTTGAAGCCTTAAACGTGTTTTGAAGCTCAACTGATTCTGCTTGCAGCTTAGGTGATTTCTGTTCAGTTCTCTTCAGTTGGCTTTGAAGATTTATAATCTCTCTCTCTTTCTCTTTTATCTCTTTTATCTCTTTCTCCTTTTCATAGATGATACCTGAAAAATTACAGATAGTATTAGTACACTTTATACATTCAGGAGTTTTAACACAGTTGAACAATTGAAGTTGCAACTCCTGAATCCTTTTGAGATATTCTGAATTCTTAATTTGCAGAGTATTTCGTTCAGCTTCTATAACAGATATCTCAGGCCTGTACATAATTGACATCTTGAATGAGAAATCAGCTTGATAAAAATGATTGTTCCCAAACAATTCAGAAAAGTTCAGATCATCACAAAATAATCAGATAATCTCAGACAAATTTTCTATCTCTGGAACTCGCAGACTGAATGATCATTAATCCTGCAGAAAGAATATTCACATTGATTAGAACATCCAAATAAAGTGAAACAATGAACTCGCAAAAGCTAGAAGTTGAAACTCGAAAAATGAAACTTTAATGTGCAAACTTATTGAATTCAAGTTAAGTGAAAATGGAACTCTTGGAAAACAAGTTTTGCGCCAATGTTATTCAAATTTGCGCCAGGTTCACTCAAAATTTACGCCCAACACCTTTCAAGATTTTTGCGCCATCAACAAACATGTTTGCGCTAACACCATGTCACTATCTAACTTGATTTGCGCCGACCCATTAGGTCCCGTTTGGTTTGTGGGATTGGAATGGATTTGGAGTGATTTGGATTTCAAATCCATTCCAATCCTGCGTTTGGTTTGCAGGAATGGATTTCGTTGACCGGATTTGAAATCCGTTGACCATTTAAAAATCCCTTACATGATGGATTTCAAAATCCGTTGAAATGAGCATGGATTTGAAATCCAAATCTGATGGATTCTAAAGCCTGATGGATTTGAAATTCTTATCCAAACACATGAAGGGAATCCAAATCCCCCCAAATCCAAATCCTTACTTGAAATCCAATCCATTCCAATCCATTCCCGCAAACCAAACGCACCCTTAGTATTGAATTCCAATCATAAACACTAATTTGCTCCACTAATTTGTTCCACTAATTTGATACTTCAATAACACTGCTAATCAATTGAATCAACCATGTCTGCAGCCAATCACCGACCCATTAACATTTTCAAACCAATCACCGATTCCACTATCATTTTCAAACCAATCGCTGGCCATTTACTCAAATCAACCCATTGCATTTAATTGATTTCCACCGAATAATGCTTCTGACAATAATTGCAATTTGCGCCAGCTTCAAACTCACTTTGCGTGAGGTTTGATTGGCACAAACCTTATTACTTAGATGGTGCAAAACTTTGACTGATTCATCACCACCACCGACCCATGATAAAATTCAATCCATTTCCGGTGAAAATTATCATCCACCGTCACATTATAGATTCCACTCACAAATTGATTCTTCAATTTAAAACTAAACTGCAACCACAAAATTGATTTCTCAATTTTCATTATAAATTGATTTTCACTTTAAAGACACCAACCCACTTTTAAGAATTAACCAATCACCAATTTACTCAATTGATTTCCATTCTTTTGCGTGAGTATCCTTTAGCGCAAGTATGAATTTTGCGCTAGCTCCTGTGCAACCCCAAGTAAATTTGGCGCCAACAACAATGATGTTTGCGCCATCTGCTGTCAGATTGAAACTCGCAGGTAAATCATGAATTCACAGACTGATTCTTGAAATCTGCAGACAGCAGAATAATTGAAATTGAAAAACAATTGGAAAAGAAGAAAAAAAAAATCACAGTAATTGAATCAGAAAATCGCAAATCAATGGCTTTTCTGAGTGTTCTTCAAGAACTTGCACGCTGAAAGTTCCACATATCCAATCGAAAAAAGTGAAAACCTGTAAATTCAATCTCAAAATCACACGAATACAATCAAAAATCAATACTAAACACATAACTAGTATCAATTTCGGTTAAAAACAACAAATCACAAAAAAAAACGATCAAGAACAGTGTTCAACAATATTTTTCAAGAAATCCAAAATTTCAGAAATTGACATCGATTTAGTTCGAAATTCAAGATGTAATTAATACAAGAAACAATCCAAAACACAAATCAAATACAATAAGTCCATTTTTTTGCATCAAAAGCGATTTTTTAAAAAAAAAAAATTCGGATGAACAATAAAATACGTGTTCTTGAGAATTTTCAGAAAATCAACCTTTTTGATTCAAAAATCCAGAAAATCAATCTAACTTTTTGTGAAATACTTTTTGAAATTGTTTGGTATAACTCTGATACCAATTGTGAATTACAAAATCCAAAACAATCAAGCTTTTCTCATATAAGATGTGACAATTATCAAGAACTAGAGAGAGAAAGTGTAGAGAGAGAAAGTAGATCTTGAATTCTCTAATCACAAGTCTCACAAATCTGAGTTTACAATGACGTGCTTACAATATTAGAAAGCCAAAAACCCTATTTATACCCACTAACTAAACTAAAACTTAACCACTAAGAAAAATAAAGATCTTTGACTTTGACAATGACTTTGACAATATTGACTTTACAACTTTGACTTTTCTCATTAAATCTTGGATACAATATTTAGACTTAACATTAGGATTGCCTAAAAGACGATTTGTTGTTCTTACTGTGGAGAAAATGATTTTGTTCAAAGAGAATTTGCTCATCAATGGTACGAAACTTACATAATTATTTCTCAGAAATATGTACTTAAAAGTTTCAAATCTAATGAGAAGTGGATTCCTAAATCTAACCAACAGGACCCAAATACTAGTGGGTACCAAAACCTGTCAAATATGTTTTGCAGGTACCACAGGTTTAGGGGGAGCAAGATTAAAGGCTTTTGAACAAAGCAGTTCAAAACCCGGACTTCAATGTCAAGATACAGGCTTCGGAATACTTCGGTTTAGAACCCAATCTTTAATGTTAAAGGACTAAGACTTCTAAACACATCAGTTTAGGACTCGGTCTTCAATGTTTAAGGATAAGGATATTATGCAACTATCCAGGGGAGCTTATCTGAATTTAAATCATTTTATCATGATTTGAGGGGTAGCTTAAATGTAAGTATCTTCTGATCTAGATCTATGATTGTTTGAAAGAAGAACAACTTTCGAACATGAGAAATGTTTTCTTAAATGTTCAAACCACTTCTGGTTCTCACGAGATTTCATGCATTTAGAAGTGTGATTTTCAAATATTTTTCATAATAGAGCATTAATGTTTAACTGACCATGTGTTTCCAAAGATTAATACTTGTGTATTATCTTGACCATTTGTATTTCAATGTTGTTGAGCATAAATCATCATTTCAATCTTTGAGCGTTCATTGCTAAATTGTTTATATTCGTTCATATAAACAAACTATCAAGTTCTTTTATACCCAAACCATTCCATGTTTATATCTCATGATATTGATCTGATTGATAAATATTCCGATTCTTAAAACAATTCTCTTGATTTCATTTAATTCATTCAATTTAATTGTTTTGAGAGATCTTCAAAGTTCAAATCCTCAAATTTCATACATATATTTGATGAGCATACACTTTGACAATGATATCATGTGCTTAACTGTTCAAGTTAAATTTTTGAGCAACTATTCTTCTTAGGACAAAATTACATGGGATTCGTGTGAGAGCTTAAACAGAACTTCCATGGATTCATGTTAAGTAGTGTTTCCTACCCCGGAAGTAATCCTAGAGTGGTTCAGGGGTGAGGGGTTCTTAAATCAAAAAGTGGGGGAGATAACTCATCCGGTTGAGTTTTTCTCAGTGTGTGGAGCGGAAAAATGTAAAAGAGAGTTTGGTTAGAAGTGAGCTTGAATGTTCAAAAGAAAGAGGGTGTGATAACAGAGTTAAAAGAATATGAGAACTCTACACCAACCACTTTCTGAATTGGGCAGCCACATTACTGATTGGTTCACATTCTTTGGTGACCATCATTGAAACAGGCAGTGAGCCCATGCCAGCTCTTGCAATTAACCAACCAACCATTCGTTTCTTTCTTAACAACAAAATGTTTCATTTTCTTTGGGGACGTAACATATCTGCTATCTGGTCTTCACTCGGAAGATTTAGATATTGAAAAATAAGGAAGTTTGCCCCACCTTAGCACCTCTTTCATGCACATTGAGTCTGTGTAATACTTGTTGCTATCTCAACAGTTTACACAATTTGAGCCTCTTCAAACTTGAGTATCTTCAATCGTTCTACACTTTCACGTACACACAAGAAATATATTTTCTTGTCATAACTGTTAGTGCACATATTTGTTGGATACAAGATCATGAAGACTGAAGACTGAAAGTCAAAGCAAGACAAAGCTCAAATCAACTCTTATAGCAAGTGAAAGTCTTTTGTAATAAAAGTCAAAGTCAACGTGTTGTAAATGTTTTGTTTAGTTGTGTGAGTTTGTGTCTGTATAAATAGGGATATGATTTTATTTTTTGTAAGGTGTCTGGTAAGCATGAGAGAGTGAAGTGTGTCTTATAAGTGTTGTGCGCAAAATGATTTATGGAGAGAGAAATATTCACAGAACCTGTATACGAATTCTTGAATAGAATTGAAAAACAATTTGATTGTTCTCGCATTGTTGTCGTTGTTAAACTGTGATAAGAACTTGAATCTTGGGAATAATAATTGGTATTAGAGCAGAGTTCAAATTGAAATCAATCAATGAAATGGATGTTCGCACTATGTATTGAGACTAGATCGAATTTCGAATTTTTTTGAGTAATTGATAGTTTGTTTGAGTCAATTGTGTTCGTATATTGTTTTAGGACGATCTTGTATTGGTTTGTTGAAATCTTGCACTGTAATTTTGTTCAACTCTTGGATTTTTACGAGTTTTAGTTTCAAGAGTTTGAAAGCACTGTATCAGATCAATTTTGAGTGTAATTGAATTTCTTTGAAATTCAGCGTTTGTAATATGGTCGTATAGTGTTAGTGATCAGATTGTCAAAGTTTCATATCGTAATTTGAAGATTTGATGGGGTTTTCAGTTGATCAGAGTGGTTTTTAGTCTAGATTCGAAGAAGTCGCATAAATCTCAAGAACTCGCATCAAGAACTCGTACCAAGAACTCGCAGATCAAGAGATTTCGCATATTTTAGTATCTGAAAATTTCAGAAGTATAGAATTCGCATGATAGTGATATGAGGAATGTGCTGAATTCGCATGTGTGTGTTATAAGAAATCCTCATAATTCGTACAAGCTTGTATGCGAAAAGTCAGAATTCGCATAAGTTCTTTATACGAAAAGCTTCTTGAAAATTTTCTAAGTTCAAATTTCGTATATGCCTGTGTGCGAGAAGTGAAGAACTCACATACTGTGACGTACCAATTCCTCAGAATTCGCATAAGAACTTTTTGAAAAAATTTCAAGTACAGAATTCGTATGATTCTGTTATGCGAAAAGCTTATGCAAAAAGTTAGTTTTTCAAAAAAATTCTAAGTCTAGTTTTCGCATAGTTTTGTGTGCGAATTCCCAGAACTCGCATATAACTATGTGCGAATTTTATAGTGTGTGAATTCTGGATTGTTTTTGTCTGCGAATTCTAAAGTTAGTGTGTTTGGGAATTGTTGTCTGCGAATTCTATCTGTGTACAAATTGCTTTTGTCCAAGTGTGGTGTGCGAATTCCATACTTAGGAGATTTTTGGAAATCTTATTTTCTGAAAATTCTTTCTAAGTTTTTCTATATTCTGATTTCAATTGAACTAACGATCATTTTAAGTTCTTATTGTACAGTTTTATTGACGGGGTGACTTCAAGAGAAGCATTAGCTATTGGAACTGATGTGTAGCACCAGTACTTTTCAAAGGAGAGTATGAACAGTGGAAGGATTGCTTCCTGGATTTTATTGATCGCAACGATTTGGGTGACTATATCCGAATACCTCTCAAGGAAGGAGTGGTGAAACCTCTTATGAAGGTTCATGTGGTTGAAAATGACGAAGAAGAATGTGAACAGAAGGAATATCCACTACCTCTAGAAGATTACACAAATGAACAAAGGAAAAAGGTCAAAGCTGACAGGATGGCTAGATCGTTCATCCTACAAGGAATTCCAAACGAGATCTACGTCAAGATTGACAGTTATAATGCCACCGACAAAAAGATGTGGGATCAACTTGAAAAGATGATGCTCAGATCCAAGTTCGGAAATCAACTTAAAGTCTCAAACTGCCTGAACAACTATTGAGGAATTCAAGGCTAAGGAGTGTGAATCTCTTGAGACTACTTATGATAGCTTCGTGACTTTGTTGAACGAGCTCAACAAGAATAAAGACAAAAAGTCTCAAATCGAGCTGAATGTCAAATTCTTCAGCATACTGCAGCCTGAGTGGAAGAGTTTCACAAGGCATATGAAGCAAATGAAGGATCTGAACGAGATACTAATCCACGAAGTGTATGAGACTTTAAGATAGAAAGAAGAAGAGGTGGAGGAGATTAAGGATGAGAAAAAGAAAGTTGAAAAGGTGGTTACTGATCCTGTTTCCCTGGTGGTAAAGAAGAAAGAAGAAAATCTTTGAGCCTAAAGAAGAAGAAGAAGATTATAGTTTCGGAATTCGAGGAAGCTGATAGTGAAGAGGATTTTGACTTAGATGACCACGAGAATCTGAAACAGGCTATGCTACTATTGACGAAAGCCTTTCAAAAGAAATTTTACAAGAAGCCTAGTTCTAAAATTCAGAGATCCTCTTTAGGTTCAAGAAACTATGAACACAAAGAGAGAATTGAAGGAAAAATGATGGAAGAGAAAAGGCCTGAAGAGAAGAAGTATAGAACTGAAGAGAAGAAGAAAGAGCCCAAGCCAGTGAAGTGCTACAACTGCAGAAAACTCGACCACTTTGCAAATGATTTCCGGAAACCGAAGGTCCGCAATTCCGAATATTACAAAAGCAAGATGCTTTTGGCCAAGAAACAGGAAGCTGGCAAAGCTATTATGGTCGAGGACGAATACTGGCTTGATCATTCCGATGAATAGGATACAGAAGAAAAGGCTCATATGTGCTTCATGGGAAAGAATGACACTGAAGTTGAAGCAGATTCAGACAGTGAAGACAACGAAGAGGTATGTGATATGTCTGAATCAAATTTTCCTAATCAAATGCAAGCCATGATGGTTCAACTCCAAGAATTAGTGTCTAAGCTTAAACATGAGAAAGGTATCATTAAAGAGAAAAACTTGTCAATCCTGAAACATAGCAAGGATATTGCTGAGAAGAACGTATTGATTGAGGCTTTGCACAAAAACATTGATACCAGTGCAAAAGAAAAGACTATAATTCATAATGTGCTATCTTAAACTACTTCAAAATATAAACTATGTGAATTTGAGGCTAAAGAAATTGGGAAAAAGTGTTCATCACTAAAGAAAGAAAACAAATCTTTATATGATAAAGTGAATGTTTTAGAGGAAAAACTTTATACTTTAGGTCAAACTGAGCAAACCATTCACCTGAACAAACCTAAAGAGAGTAGTGAATATAGGGGTCTTGGTTACGAGAACCCACACTATCTCAAAAAGGGTATTTCTAAAGTGTCTGCCTTATATGATTTTGGATTTTTAAAACTGGCACCACAATACCGTGAACTCAAAGTTAAGTGGACTAAACTTTCAGAAGAGAATGAAGCTAAGGAAAGGGAGAAAAGAAAGAACAAAACTAAAATGCAACTTCTATTTAGATATGAGAAGTTGAATTATAGTTATAGTTCTGATAAGACAAAATTTCTTTCAAATAACTATTTCCAAAGCTATGCTACAGAGGAATTGGAGGCTAAACCAGTTGAAGGAAAAATTTATGTACCTCCTCTCGTGTTAGAAAGTAAAATTTCTGAACTCGAGAACACTCTGGCAGAAGAAAAGGATTTTGACTAATCTAGAACAAATTGTGTTTTCAACTATGTTTATCAATTCTAATTTTTCAAAGACTTCCAAAGCTTCAAAATATGATGATGTTAAAAGTCTGTTTGATGAAAAGTTTGATTTCTAAAATTCTGATGGTGATTTAGATGATTGTGTTGCTCAATTTGATTTCAATGCAAAACTTCCTGATCATTCACAGTTTATTATCAATTCTTTTAGATTCCTGAGTGTGTTCGAGAAAGGTGAAACATCAACAAAAGTTGATGAACCAGTTTATGTGAATACCAAGAATGTTATCAAAGGTAAAAAGATAAAGAAAAAGTTCAAATGTTTCAGATGTGAGAAAGAAAAAGAATGGAGTAAGATGAGAATGGCAACCAAAGAAGAAGATTGATGAGACAACAAAATCATCTTTTCATATTTCTTGCAATAGAAAAACTGATAGTAAAAATGTTGTAATTGAGAATGTTGCATTTAATAAACAAAAATTTGTAACTTCTTACAAGAGTTATTCAATAAAGCAATTGTTCCAATTATCTCCGTCTACTATAAAGTTTTCTACTTATCGTAGAGATGATTTTGCTTCTCGGCAATATTCTGATGTTTGGTTTGGGTCATATCATGTCTAATCTTATAATTCTCTTGCTTCAATAGACTTTCAAAAAAAAAAAGAAGACCCAAATTTAAATGGGTGCCAAAATCTTGTGTTAACATGTTAGGATCCATCTATCAATGGGTTCCTAAACCCCTTTCCGATAATTACTGGTATGGTTCTTATTCTATTACTCCTAATAGAACTGCCTAATTTCAGGGGGAGTTAAGGAGTTAGGATTATGACTTCTGATTACATCTTATCTGAACTCGTTCTTAACATGATTTATTGCTTTACATTTACTTTTCAATAACTTTTGTGAATAAAGCTTTGTACTTTGACGACTTTCTGACTGTTGCAGATTTTGAGGGGGAGCATACACGATCATATCTTTTATGACTTTGAGTTGACTTCATGAGATTTAAGTAGAGCGTTGTGATCCCAATTAACTAGCATATATTCAACACACAAATTAAGAACACAACTTTTATAGATCAAATCATATGATTACAGTATAGTCACAAATCTAACAGTGTGCCACAAGTCTCACGTTTATGTGTGTTGTTCTAAGGTGTGCGAGTTCTCTTACAAATCTTGTATTCGTATCTACAAATCTAACACAAAGACTCACTATTTATACTAAGTCAACTTTAGTTTACTTTTACAACACAAGCCCTTGAACTATTATAATATTACAACTTTGACCCTCTATTTTAATCTTGAATACAATTCTAATCTAACAATCTCCCCCTTTGGATTCAAGATTAAAAATTTTTTGGCAATAATCTTCAGGTCTTCTTATCTTCAGAAATGATCTTCAACACATAATCTTTTTCAGTTTAAACCTTGAAAACTTTGACATCTTCAACAAACTTTAATAGCGCTTGAAATAAATTTCCTCCTTTGACTTTTCCAACAGCTTTGACATATTCTTCAAAATCATTGAAGTCTTCAAACTTTGACTAACTTCAAAACATTCAAACTTTGTCATTCTTCAAATTCTCTTTCTTTTCTCAGATTTTTCAATCAACATGTAACTGACTTGTACTTTCAACAACTAAAACTTTGTATATGACTTTGAAAATTTGAAATTCTCCCCCTTCTTGATAATATCAACTTTAGTCTGACTTTGAAAACTTGATATATCTCCCCCTTTTTGATGAATTATGAGAATCAGAATCATCAAAACTTTTTGAAGGTCGTCACAGTCTTTTAATGAACTCCCCTAAATTATCTGATAAGCACAATCTTCAAGATTAACAATCTCCTCATTTGGTAGGATATGAACATTCTCGCCCAACTAATAAGTACAATCTTCGTGATTAACAATCTCCTCCTTTGAGTCTGCCGTCAATTCATGATTGTATTTATCCGAATCTTTTCAAATTCAGACAAATTATGAATGATAACCCTGAATCAACAAATGAAATAGTTAAGAATGTCTATCAGTAACACAAAGTTACTGTGTACAATGAATGTACAATGTAAGGAGCTTGACATGAGGTTCACTCCCCAGGACTTCCATCCAATCATCGAAAAACACAAGGTATTTTCTATGAATGTTCTGACAGAAAAACAAAATTTCTGTGTGCTCGTGCTTGTGTTATGAATGAATTAGCACAATGATTGTTGTTTAGGCTCAAAATTATGTTAACCAATGAGACAATAATGATTAGACATAGACTCAATGTGCATGAAAAATGGTCGAAGGTGGGGAAACTTTCCTTCTATTTCAATATCAATATCTTCCGAGTGAAAAACCAATAGAGTATGTGTTGCTCCCCTAAAAAATGTGAAACATTCTCTTTTTAAGAAAAGAATGAGTAGATGGTGGGGTTGTATGCAAGAGATGGCATGGGATAGGTGCCTTTTTCAATGAAGGTCACGAAGAAATGTGAACCAACAGTTTATGCGGCTGCCCGACTCAGAAAGAATTTGGTGCATAGTCTAGTATTCTTTTACTCTGTTCTCACACCCTCTTTCTTTTAATCTTTTAAGGTCACTTCTAACCAATATATCATTTCCATTTTACATCATCACACACCTACACTCAATCTTTTGACCCCTGTCCCCTCAATCACTCAAAGGATTACTTCCGGGGTAGGAAACGCTGGTTATCTTGAATCCATGGAAGTCATTTAAGCTCTCACATCGAATCCCATGTATTTTGTCCAAAAATCATGTGTTGGTCAATGATTTTTTTTGACTTTAAAGAGCAAGAAATCAATGTCAGTGTATGTATGCTTAAGAATGATAATAAAGAAAATTTTAGCATTTTAAGCATTTAAGATTTCTCAAAACTTTATATGAATGAATAATCATAAAAGAATAGAAATGTTTTGAGAATCTGATAATGATTTAAATCAGATCAAATATTCATGAAGAATAAGATTTTGGGAAATCAAAGACATAAGATGTTTATATGAAAGATATATAAACATTTTAACAATGAAAGCACATATAATGATGAAATGACGTCTGATCTCAAACAAAGTAGAGTACAAACGGGAGTATTATCATAGAAAGATTTAATCATTTGGTACATGATAATAACAAAGTCAATAAAAATGTATTGAACCGACGTGTGTAAGAATACTTGACAGTATAAAGACAAGACAATTACACAAGTATTTGTCATTAGAAACACACGGTCAGAGAAACATCAAAGTATCCAAGTAAAATCATTTAAAAACACACTTCTCAATTCATGAAAACAATTTAAGAATAGGAAGTGGTTTGAACATTTAAAAATCATTTTTCACAAGTGAAAGTTGTTGATCTTTCAACTAATGTTAAAGATTATGGTAAAGAAAATATACCTGTAAGCTCCCCCTAAAATGAATATTCTCATTCAAGCTTCCCCGAAATATGTAACAACTCAAATTATCAGAAATATAACAACGAAAGTATAAACATCTAGCTTCTCCCCCTAAAAGATATGACAGTGTAATGCATAATAACTCCCCCTCAAATAAAAAACGTCTTGAAAAGATGTTATCTTGAAAGCATCCATCAGAAGAAAAACTTTGAGATCGGGTTCTGAACAGTAGTTTTCAGAAGCCATTATTTCATATTCTCCGGTGAGAATAGTAATATACAATTTTACCAATTTAGACCGGGACCTGATCTGATGTAACCAGATAAAAGATTTTGGTAATCATTATAAAAATGATTCTGCCTTCGTCAGTAAATGATGAATAGTAATAACTGTTCATAATATCCAAAACACAATCAATATAAGCACAAAGTAAGATACACTCCCCCCTCAAATCATGGAATGGCATTCAACATACCGCTGACTAGAAAGGTAAACCTCTTTTCATCCAACGGTTTGGTGAATACGTCAGCCAACTGGTAGTCAGTTTGCATGAAATGCATCTCAACGTCGCCCTTTTCCACATGATCCTTAATGAAGTGATACTATACATCAATGTATTTAGTCTTTGAGTGTTGTACTGGATTAGCTGTTATTGCAATCGCGCTCTTGGAATCACAGTAGATAGGAACTTGCTGGTATGAATAGTCAAAGTCTTTCAACTGTGTCTTCATCCAGAGGACTTGCGAACAGCAACTTGCGGCAGCTACATATTCAGCCTCGACGGTGGATGTAGATACACCATTTTGTTTCTTTGACGTCCAACTTACCAACTTATCTCCTAAAAACTAACATGATCCATACGTGCTATTGCGATCCAGTTTACATCCTGCGTGATCAACATCTGTGTAGGCAGTTACATCTAAACTAGAACCCTTAGGATACCAAAGGCCTAACTCGGGAGTGCCTTTGAGGTACCTAAGAATCATTTTTATAGCAACTAGGTGAGATTCATTCGGGTTCGCTTGATACCTATCACAGAAACATGTGGCAAACATAATATCCGGTCTACTTGTTGTTAAGTACAATAATGAACCAATCATGCAACAGTACACTTCTTGATCTACAGATTTACCAGATAAGTCAGCATCTAAAAGTGTTCCCGTTGCCATTGGTGTTTTCATGAATGAACTTTCAGACATGTTAAACTTTTTCAGGATATCTCTAATATATTTGACCGATTGATGAAAATGCCTTCGGGTAACTGTTTTACTTCAAGACCAAGGAAAAATGTCAGTTCACCCATCATTGACATTTCAAATCGAGATTTTATGATTTTAGAACCGAAAATAATGTCATCCACATAGATCTGTATTAGAATCATATCTTCACCTTCTTTTTCAGAAAGAGAGTTGTATCGATTGTACCTTTCTTAAACCCTGAAGCAAGTAGAAATTGGGTTAACATTTCATACCAAGCTCTCGATGCATGTTTTAATCCATATATTGCCTTGTCTAGTACGTAGACATAATATGGGTGTTTCGGATCGACGAAGCCTTCGGGTTGAGCAACATAAACTTCTTCATGTAGAATCCCATTAAAGAATGCAGACTTTACGTCCATCTGATAGACTATAAAGTTCTTATGGGTTGCGTGAGATAGAAAGATCCGAATAGCTTTAATCCGTGCTATAAGGGAAAATGTCTTTATCATAATCAATTCCCTCCTATTGACAATACCCCTTTACAATATGGCAAGCTTTATTTCTGACTACAACTCCAGCTTCAGCTCTCTAATTTCTGATAACCCACTTTGTGCCAATCACCGATTTTCCTTCAGGTAGTGGGATAATCGCAAGACCTTGTTCCTCTCGAATTGTAGAAGTTCATCTTGCATAGATAAAATCCAGTTAGGATCGCGCAAGGCTTCTGATACTTTCTTAGGCTCTACGGAACAAAGAAAACTCGAATATAGGCAGAAATTTGTAGATGCCTCCCGCGTTTTAACTCCACTATGTACGTCACTGATAATGTTATGTAGGGGGTGATCTCTTGTCCATCTTGTAGTGCTCGGAAATTGTTGAATAGAGATTTGCGTGTTGTCATCATCATATTCATCATATATTGCAGGAGCAACCTCAGATGTACTCGGGACATTTTATACATTTGTTTCTGACTGAGGTAATTCTAGAGCTACAGAAGAAGTACTCGGGACTTCTTTTCCAGAATCTGTATCTGCAGATGCAAAATTCGAATTAGTATTGTCATAAATAACAGGTGTAGATGTACCTAATGAGGTTGTTGTAGTGACAATTTCAGAAGGTCCAGAGATATCTTCAGTTGTAATCGGGACCTCTGAAGTTGATGCGGATATGTCTGATTTTTCTAAATCTGCACAAATATCCATAAATGCATCAAAAAACAATAAATCTAACTCAGATGTTACATTAAGTGAGTCAGAAGACTTAGTCTGTGAAGGTTTGGTTTCTATTCTGTCATGAATAGAAGCCTTCTGTTTAATCTTAAGTTCTAAACTATTGTGTTCAGAAGTCAGTGTTGATGATTCATCAAACGACACGTTTACGCTCTCCATGATGTCTTCTTTCTTCTCGAACTTGCCAAGATTATCATGGTCGTTTAGAATGTAGCATCTGCAATCAAAAACAAGAAGAAATTTAATATTCGGCTTTCTTTTGTTTATAAGCTCATACGCTATTTTCTTATGTCTTATGTTTACGATGGTACGGTTCTGAGTAAAGCATGCAGTCGCAACGGCTTCAGCCCACATATACATTGGAAGACCAGAATAAGCCAACATCGTTCCCGCAACTTCAACCAGGGTTCGATTTTTCCTTTCGACTACACCATTCTGTTGAGGTGTGTAGGCAGCAGAGAAATTATGAGAGATCCCAACCGATGTGAGATAACTCTGAAGCGTATTATTCTTAAACTTTGTGTCGTTATCACTTCTCAAAGTCTTAACCGACAGTTGAAGTCGAACTTGAATATTTTTTGTGAAGGCAATAATTAATTCTGGCGCATCAGATTTATTCCTTAAAAACTCCAACCAAGTATATCTAGAGTACTCGTCTATCATAACAAGTATATTGTTAGAGCACATATTTGTTGGATGCAAGATCATAATGTTTGAAGATTGAAGTCAAAGCTGAAGTCAACTCTCAAGTATGAAAGTCAAAGTCTCTTGTAATAAAGTCAAAGTCAAAGTATGTGTTTTTGTTTCTTGGTAATGTTGTAGGTAGTATGAATAGCATTTGCCTTTGTTGTCTTTGTAAGAATGTGGTAAGTAAGCTTGTCAGATTAGAAAGTCATTGTTGTTCATACGGAGCAGATTAGAGAAGAAGTTTTTCTGTTATATCATTCTAGTGAGAGAAAGTGTGTAGAGAGAGAAAGTAAGATTGTAATCTTTGTGATGGAATTCAATGACATATGATTTTAGAAATTGTTCATCTTGACTGTTTGGATATGATTAGAACTTGAACTCTGAGTTTATCAATTGGTATCAGAGCAGATCTACGTGAAATCAATCAAGAAAAATGATTCGTACTGTGTTCTTGAGTTCTTTAATAGAATTTCGAGTTTATGTGCGAATTAGTGCCTGTAATTGATGAGAATGAGGTCGTATATTGATTTAGATTTGAGTTTGTATATTTAATTCAAGTTTTGCACTGTAATTTTCATTAATTTGATGATTTCATTAAGTTTTTGAGTTCACGAGTCTACGCAATGTATTTTGAATCAAATTGTAATGGTTTGTGTTTTATATTGAAATTCGTTGTTAGATTTTGGTTCTAGGTGTGTTAGTGATCAAATTGTCAATATTTTGAATTGAAATTCAAAGTTTTGATAAGATTTTGAGTCGATCAGAGGATGTTTTCATTCGAGATTTGAAGAACTCGCAAGATTACACGAAGAACTCGCAGATCCCTGAAGAACTCGCAAATCGAGTTTTCGCAGATATTCAGATTTCGCAGAGTTTATTGATCTCTAAAATTTTATAAGTGTAAAATTCGCAGATGTTTGTGTTGCGAATTTGTAGGATTCGCAGGCCTTTGTGTTGAGAATCCTTCAGTATTCGTATTGTTCTGTCTGCGACCTGCTAAGAATTCGTAGAAGTCAACTTTGCCAAGAATTCGTCGAATCAATAGAATTCGCAGATATCTTTGGTGAGAAAAGTTAATTTTTTTTAAATTTTTTTCAAGGACATAATTCGCAGTCTTGAAACTTGTGAAAAGTGAAGATTTCGTACATTGTTTCTTGCAAATTCCTCAGGATTCGTAGGTTTGAGAGTTACGAATTCTGACTTCTTATAGTCTGCGAATTCTGAAGTTGTTATATGTTATACTGAGTCTTTTGTTGTCTGCGAATTCTGAGTCTTTTGGTGTCTACGAATTCTGAGTCTTTTATGCTTGCGAATTCTGGTGGCTTACGAATCCTTATTGTTTGCGAATTATGTGTGATTTTTTTTGTATGGGGATTCTTAGTGATTCACTATAGCTTGCGAATCCCAGACTTGGTGAATTTTGAAAACTTTAATTTCTAATTTTGTTTCAAAGTTTTCTGTATTTTTGAGATTTCATTTTGGACTAACGATCAAATTCAAGTTCTTTTGTCATAACAGGTGTAAAGCTCAAGATGTCATCAAAAGAATAGATTGCTAAACTGAAAGACAAGATTACCTCTCTTGAAAATAAGATTGTACAAAAGAATGAGAAGCTTGATAAGTTACATGGTTCAGTTGATGTATCAAAAGACCATATTGAGTACTATAAACAGAAACAAAATGACCGAGTTGCTACATTTAATACTCTTAAAGAATGGATGCATTCACATACGGGCTTACTGAAAAAGGAAACTCAACTTGAAAAAGAAGTTCTTCGAGCTTTGAAAGAAGACAAATGGTTGGAATCTGAGAAGTTGAAAGCTGAGAATGTTGAGCTGATTAGAAAGATATCTGACTTTGAAAATCAGACTATCCAAATCCAACAAACATCTGTTGAAAGTTATGAGGAGAAGATTAAGGGTTTAGAAGATGGTAATGCTGAGCTTTGAAAGAAAATATCTGATTTGGAACAAAAGATGGTCAAAGATAAAGATGATTTTGAGAGTGAAAAGAAAGGATTTTTAAAGATATTCTCAGACTTTTCAAGAAAGTGTTTTGAAGAAAAGAAAGCAGTTGAGCTGAAATGTATAAAACTTTCTCAACAAATTTCAGATTTTGAGAAAGTCATCATTTTGGAAAGAGAAAAGTTTGACAAAGAGAAGAAGATAATAGAACAAAAGAATGTTGGATTCTTTAAAGAGATATCTGATGGAAGAAAGAATGTGGAGAAGGACTATGAATAAGAAAGGACTATATTTCAGGACGAAATAAAGAAGCTTACTGAGAAGCTATCTGAACTATCTGAAAGTGCACAGAAAGATCAAAATACGAAGTATGAGTTTCAAGAAAAGATTGACCTGCTTGTCAAAGAAAGAGATAGTTGTTCGTCAAAAATAAAAGAGCTTGAAGACATTATTTCACAGGTTGTGGTGACTGAGCAAACGACTCCAGAGTCACAAATCCACACACCTAGAAATAGTTCAATTGGTTCTAACAAACCAGCCTCAAGCTCACATAAGAAACTGTTTCTTCAAAAAGGTTAATTAAATCATATGATCAGATTCGTACTGCTAACATTTTCTTTGATGAAAATGTAGATGGTTTAGATACATACAGAAGAAGAAGAAGAAGAAGAAGAAGAAGAAGAAGAAGAAGAAGAAGAAGAAGAAGAAGAAGAAGAAGAAGAAGAAGAAGAAGGAGATATAATGAAGAGAAACTAGTCTGGAAAGAGAAACCTGTAGATGAAGAAAGGAATGATGAGAAGAAGGAAGAAAAGAAAGGAAAGAAGAAAGAGAATAAAGAAAACAAATCATTTGTACCTGCATCAAATGCAAAGAAGAATAAAGTGCTGAAAGGTAAACCTGATCTTGCTTACTCAAGAGATCAATTGATCAGGTTATCTAAAAAGAGGTATTGTTCTTATTGTCGTATTTATGATTTTGTTCATAAATCTAATGACCATTACTGGTATGGTTCTTATTCTATTATTCCGAATAGAACTGTAACTCACAAACACGGACCCAAATAACAGTGGGTACCAAAGCTAAAAGAAGAATTTGAGTTGCAGGCATCTCAAGTCAAGGGGGAGTAAGAGAACCAAGGCTTCTGAATAAATCAGTTCATGACCCATACTTCAATGGAGTTTGACTTCTAAACACAACAGTTTAGGACTCGTACTTCAACGATGAAAGAAATGATACTCCCGGGCAGATATGAGGAATGTACTTCGATATCTAAATGAGGAAATCAACCTTCAAGAGGGAGTACATATTTTTCTGGAAATATGTATTCGGAAGATATGACGATCTACACTTTAGTGGAAGTTGTATCTGATCTCTCTCATGTGATTTTCACTGACATATTTTAGATGCATATTTTCAGGGGGAGTATGAATTATGACTTCTGATTATTTCAGATCAGAACTCGTACATTCAATGTTTTACTGCTTTATGTCATTTTATTTTTCAATAAATGTTATGAATAAAGTTGCTTCGACGGACTTTCTGACTGATGCAGATTGAGAGGATGCTTACAAGATCATATCTTATATGACTTTAAGTTGACTTCATGAGATTGAAGACGACACGAAAGGTTTATTTCTATTCTTAATCTCATATATGGTTGAAACAAGGACGACTTTCAATCATAGAAAACATGTTTTTAAATGTTCAAACCACTTCTGATTCTTAAACAATTTCATGAATATAGAAGTGTGATTTTAAATGTTTTCACTTTTATATGTACTTACATGTCTATAAACCGTGTGCTTCCAAAGATTAATACTTGCGTATTATCTTTTCCATATACTTTCAAGTATTCATACACACCAGTTTCACTTTTTGTTGAAATTGTTCTTACCATGTCCCTAAATTGAAACAAATTTTCGATGGTAAGACACCCCGATTGTACTTCAAATAATTTTGAGCGTGATTTCATTTCGAAACATTCTTTCAAGAGTGTCTATATATTGGTTCATATAGACAACATCCAGTTTTTGTTGACCTAAGCCTTAATAGACAAATCATTTTATTTGATAATTTCATACAATGTCAGATTTTTCAAACAAGTTTCTTGCATTCATTTCATTCTTTCAATATACTTGTTTGACATATCTTCAATGTTTAAAATGCTCAAATCTTCATGATTATCTTATTGAGCATACATATATCTGACTTGTATTTCATTCTTTTTTGCTTTAACTGAAAAGTTAAACCAGTTGAGCAACATATTTGATAGCGGAAAATCGTATAGGTCCACAAAGTGGCCACTATGTTGCCACAGTGGCGGTGCAAGGGCACACCGGACACTATGATCGCTATAAGTAATAAAGGGGTAAAAATACCGAGATCATATCCACAGGGATCAGACTTCAAAGTTTCGAGTAGTAGGTCGAGAATACAATGGTTTCAATTAGTGAAGAAGAAAATATCATTGAGCGAAATTGGTGCTTTTAACAATTAACAAATAATTTAAAGAAAAGGGGATGGGTGTAGGATTTATCTAAGACATTTGTAGTAACCCTGTGATCAGAAACAAAATGACACACGACAGCCTTAAAAACCCCTTTCTCTCGAAAGTGAGCTTCCTCGGAACGTGGCCACGTTGCACCCACAAAGTCACCACTTTCGCCAACTCAAGACTTGCCGACTTAACTAAGAAAACCTCTAATTATTTCAGTTCCACTACTATGGATATAGAAGCCCAAATATCTTTGTGACACCTATATCGACCGACATTTTGAACCTTAGTTAAAGTCATGCAAAAACCCGTATCTCTACGTGGTTATAAAATACTTTCTCAAATCTTCTTTGCATCATTCAAGCCGTATTTCGGATCCGACCCTCTCGAGGTCTAAGATCTAATATTAACACTAACAAGTGATCGTCTTGTCCGCGTTGAGTTGAAGTCCCGACCCGAGCGACCAAGTCTAAAAGCTAGCAACGATGGCAACACCCAAGTGTTGCCTACTAGTCTTAGATTTGGCACATACCCACACCCAAAGGGGTGCTTAGTTCATAATAACAGTAAAATACATGAAAGAAGAAGGAGAGAACATGAACTTAAATTGCATAAATGATACTTATAAGCTGCTGCCAATGTGGTGACAAAGTGGCCACTTTGGCGACAACTTGTTACACGGAAATTAAATACTAGAAAATAAACTACAACTACAATTACAACTATAACTATCTAAAAAAGAACAATAGCTGAATTATGCTACATGTTGGAGCTCTTCTTCAAATGACATCTATGGCTTCAATTTATAGTGGATGATGAAAAAGGTGGTGGAGGATTTTACCCACAAACCCTTTCAATGAGTTCAAGCCTTCTTTGACTCAAAGGCTCCTTGCCTTTTTCATCTATTTTCTCATGAAAGCTCATCTTTTGCTTTATCTCATTTAAGCTTTTAGATAGGCATTTTTGGCATTGAAATCTTTCCACCAAGATTTTGCTTTTAAATTTTGTCTTCTCTTCATCCCCTTGGTTCCTCGTATTTACATCGTTCACCAACGTGGCGACAAAGTGGCCACTTTCTGCAGTCCAACATTTAGCCCAAAAATGATGCTTTCAACCATCAAAACACAAACATTTATCCTCAACACCTCCAAATGAGAATAAATAAATAAAAAATAGAATCATGAACACGAAAAGGGAAAACACACACTAAAATTAAAGAAAAACACACAAAAACAATGTGTAAATAACACTCAAATGAGAGTTATCACACCCCCAAACATAACTTGTTACTTGTCCCCAAGTAACTAAAAGAAAATAATTAAAAATAAATAAAGATACAAAAACACAAGAAGACTAAGTATCACAAAAGGGATCTCCTATTTTTATTTATTTGTTTTTCTTTTTTTTTCATTTTTTCATTTTTTTTTTCTTTTTGTCTTTTTTTTTTATTTGCATCCCAAATACTTTTGATTAAAAATATCCGTAGTTTTTCCTAATGTTCCACTATATATTCTTTTTATTGCAATTTGATTTCCACAGACTAAGCTATAATTCACCTATCTTATGATAATTAACTAAGCTATAATTCACCCATCTTATGATAATTAACAACAGTTACAAATCTTCAATTGGAATGGCCCCGTTTGAAGCTCTATATGGCCGAAAGTGTAGAGCTCCAATATGTTGGAATTAAATGGGTGAAAGGAATATTGCGGGTCCCGATTAGTTCAGATCACTACTGAAAAGGTCGAGTTGGCAAAACATAAAATGCGAGAGGCCCAGTCTCGACAAAAAAGTTACGCCGACAAACATCGACGACCTTTAGAGTTCCATCCAGGTGATCATGTGTTTATTAAAGTGTCTCCAATCCGTGGTACGCGAAGGTTTGGTATTAAAGGCAAACTAAGCCATCGATATGTTGGTCCGTTTGAAATTATAGAAAAAGTGGGCGAAGATGCTTATCGTCTTGCCTTACCTCCACAGATGTCCCACATTCACAATGTCTTCCATGTTTCTTTGTTATGAGGGTATAATTATCATTCCCTACATGTAATCAACTACCCGCCAGATCAAATTGACTCAGACCTTTCATACAAAGAAGAACCTGAACGGATAATCGGGCGGATGATGAAAAAACTACGAAACCGATCTATTCCATATATAAAAATCCTTTGGAAGAATCAAGATTACCGGGAAGCGACTTGGGAACAAGAGGAATCGTTCAAAAACGATTATCCATATTTCTACAAAAATTATAAGTCCTATAACCCTCTTCTAGATTTCGAGGACGAAATCTTATTTTAAGGGGGGAAGAATATAATAACCGGACATTTCATATCGAACTTTATGTGAAAAGTTAGTGTTTAGAGTTGGTCATTGCTTTGTACACTTGTACATGTAGCATATGGGCTTAAACCAAACTAATTTTGTCAAACATAACCATTAGAGGGGTTAAACATGGATAAAGGAAACAATAATTAAACCCAAAATGTGAGGAAATTCTCCAAACATGGTAAATTTGCAATTTATAAAACTTGAGGGACTTAAAGAGAATAATTGAAAAATATAAAAACAAATTATGAAAATAAAAGAAATCAAAATCAGATTTATATCTTCTCCTTCTTCACGTTTTCTTCTTCAAACCCTAATCCAAACCCTCTTCCATGAAATTAAGCCTTATAGCTTGATCATATGATGAAATATTGAAGATTTGAAGTTAAATCTTGAAGATAAACCATTGGGTAAGTTTATAATTTTGAAATCTAGATTATTTAAGGAAGATACATACTAAGTTTGTGTGTCTTCTTGTTGATTAGGGGTTGGAGTTTATAAGAGTTTGGAGGAATCAACACCTTGAAGAGGTGTAATCATCTTTAAGGTAAGAATTTTGTAAAATCTTAGAGTTAGATATTTGATAACCTAAAACTCAAATAGGTTTTGATTTATATGGTGTTAAGGGTTGTTAAACTAAAGCTAAGTACTCTAATTTTTTTTCAATAGATAGGTTTAGAATGGTTACTAAATCAATTGGTAGTGATTGGTATGTTAACAAAGTTAATATGATGTTGTTGGATAAAACAGGAATCTGCATGTTACTTTAAAATTTTGTATAAAATTAACCATTGATCCAATTGACGTGTATGATGTGTAGTTGGAAACCTTGGTGTGTCTAGAACCATTGTTATGAAGAGTCCAAAGCCTAATTTTGAGCTTAAGTGTGTCAAAACAGCAAATTACAGTAGCTGGTCTTTGTAAAATCGGGAACTGCACACTGTTAGTGCAAAATTCATATAAAATTAATCATAGCTTCAAACAGTATGAATCTAGTGCTATTGGATTCCTAAGAGGCATAGGTACAACTTTCATTTAGGAAATATCAAGAAATTCAGCTCCTAAGTATGAGTAATATGTCCAACACGGAGACGGACAGAAGCTGAAATGCGCAGGGGAGTTTTTCTTTGCAATATTTTGATTGTTATGTTTAGCATCCTTTCATATCACTAGCATTTAACTATAAGACTATAAAGACGGAAATAAGTTTAAATTAAGCTAATAGAAGGGTGTCAATAGTCTAAGTTGATCAAATAAATATAGGTAATATTGGTATAATTCTGAGTATATATTACTTGTGATAGGAAATTCGATTAGCACGGATTGGAAACATTGGCATTCGAGCATCTTGTTTGGTTATCTCGACTATATAAAGGTACGGATCTCTTATTTTCTTGGAACGGGATTGACCTATTGTTGAGGGTTAATCCATTCAAATATGATTTACGAATTGTAAACTTGAGATACGCAAATACCTCATTGATGTTGATTCTTGGATTTTTATCGTGTAATTTCTTTGTTGAATTCCATTTGGTGTTCCATTAGTTGAGCACGACTTAGGACTGTTCCAAAGTTTGTTGCGCCTAATAGGGACCGTTGGCCCAGTTCTTGAGTTTTACTCTGAATGCTGAGGCGCGAATGGAATGGAATAAATATGATTTGTTGAATTGGTACAATGACCATGATATTATCATATTGATAATGGCACGACTAGATAGAGTCAAGCCATATTGACTTGTTCATTGATTGTAGTTATATCTTTGTGATCCGGTTAGATCACATACGTTGTGATCCTTTACCAAGACACTTAGTCGGGGGCACCGACTTTGTGATGCTTCCATGGTGGCTATAATCACTATGGCGTCCTTGTGTATGCGTGGAAAGTGCGCTGGCCCTAATCCGGGCATAGGGGCGAATGGATATCCTAGGAACAGAACAGAACCAGGACTGCTTTAATAGTTGTCGAGGGCTAGTGGGTGTCGTGCCCACACCGCTAGTTCTCACTTATGCCCATAGAACCGTACATTCTTTGGGAACAACGGGTTTAGTGTATTCGGGTGATTTATGTGAACTTGAATAACACGAAACACGGAACGGGTGATTACGTGAACCCTTTGTTATATATTTGTGATATTCGATTGCTTATTTTATCGTTTCATGATTATAGGGATAATTTGTACTTACCCTATATTGTTTTTGTTGATTTCATTGATCTGTTCACTAAGTTATTGCTCAGCCACGTTTGTTATTCCGTGGCAGGTTCTAGAGACAGACTTGGGGAATATCTGGGTTGAGAGACCAAGAGTGGATATTTTGAAGACTAACTTACCGGACATCCTTATTTTGTGAATATATACTTTTGGGATTGTATATATATGTACCTTAATGTCCGACTGTCAATAACTAGTACTATTTTGCTGTAAAGTTTACTTAGTTGCTCTGTATGTGTTTAAGCGAATATGGAGTTAGTATGGGATGTTACAATCCTTCTGATTTTTCGAAGGATTTAGCCCTTTTTTTTTCAACACTAGAGTTTACTCCCCCAAACTTAAAATCCTCAATGTCTTCACTATGGAGGGAGTAATAACTAGTAAGACTCAACGGCTTGGGCAAGGCAACAAAGGAAAAGTGTATCGGCCAAGTGTTTAAGAAAAATGGCCCGTGTCATTTCTAAAACTTCAAAGTGTAATGAATATAGATACCGGGGAATTGGTTGCTTAGTTCTAGAAATCTGCTAATAGTGGATAAATTATTCAAACTATGAAACTTCAAATTTAAGGATATAAGATGCATGAGACTTTTTTTTTAAATCCCCAAAAAATTTGATACTAGAAAAAAAAAATAACGGACTCAAATCACACACACAAAAATGTAAAATAAAAGACACAAATTTGGAGATGAGAGTAAGAAAAAATTTGCATCAAGGTTATGTAGGATGAGGTTCACCACCCCACGAGTGCATCTTCAAGAAGTGGTGTGGTTTCAAGATAATAGCCACCTCCACCATACCAAAGCTTCGTGCAACAACTCCACCACCCAAATAACATGATCTACGCAAAATTTCCGAACTTTTGATTATACAAATCCTCCCAACGATTTGTTTTGCAACCACCGTAGGATCATTGTTGTCACAAAAAGAAGGTTGTACAACATGAGCAAAAATAATTAAATTAGGAATTTTAGCATCTTGAAGCACCTCTTCACTATTGGAAAGTAAAGAAGGCTTGCTCATGTGCTCGAAATTTGCCTCAAAAATCTCCAACTCTTTCTTTACATCACTCTCATCTTTAACAACACATTTTAATTTTTCATTATCACTTGGCAAGGGACCTTGAATTTGATTTTTCAACTCGTCGACTAGTTGTCCCATCTTAGTATTCAAGGCTTCAAAAGAGGACGTGAAATTTCCCAAAAATGTTGTAAAATCTTCCATTAAGCTTGCGGAAAAAGTTTCAAAAGAGTGAGATGGTACGGATTGTTCAAAATAATTCTCGGGAGTGTAGTTAGGAACAAAGGATGTGAATCCATAGTGGGGATCATTCCCTTGAAAATTACACGAGTAATCAAAATTCCCCTCCCATGATTGATCAAGTGTATTTATAAATGTGTCATTCCAATCTTGATAGGGAGGTGAAAATGAGGTGTAGCTGCCATCATCTTGAATATTTTCCAAAAAGTAAGGATGTTGTTTCCATGAATAATCGAAAGTATTATAATACGGGGCATCCCAACTAAAACTATTCATTATGGTGAAAGAAAAACCAATGAAAAACTAAACTTATAACTCAAGAAACTCTTAAATACGACAATCCTCGGCAACGGCGCAAAAACTTGATAGCGGAAAATCGTATAGGTCCACAAAGTGGCCACTATGTTGCCACAGTGGCGGTGCAAGTGCACACAGAACACTATGATCAATATAAGTAATAAAGTGGTAAAAATACAGAGATCGTATCCACAGGGATCAGACTTCAAAGTTTCGAGTAGTAGGTCGAGAATACAATGGTTTCAATTACAGAAGAACAAAATATCATTGAGCGAAATTGGTGCTTTTAACAATTAACAAATAATTTAAAGAAAAGGGGATGGGTGTAGGCTTTATCTAAGACATTTGTAGTAACCTCGTGGTCAGAAACAAAATGACACACGACAGCCTTAAAAACCCCTTTCTCTCGTTGAGTTGAAGTCCCGACCCGAGCGACCAAGTCTAAAAGCTAGCAACGATGGAAACAACCAAGTGTTTCCTACTAGTCTTAGATTTGGCACACACCCACACCTAAAGGGTTGCTTAGTTCATAATAACAGTAAAATACATGAAAGAAGAAGGAGAGAACGTAAACTTAAATTGCATAAATGATACTTATAAGTTGTTGCCAACGTGGTGACAAAGTGGCTACTTTGGCGACAACTTGTTACAAGGAAATTAAATACTAGAAAATAAATTACAACTACAATTACAACTACAACTATCTAAAAAAAAGAACAATAGCTGAATTATGCTACATGTTGGAGCTCTTCTTAAAATGACATCCATGGCTTCAATTTATAGTAGAAGATGAAAAAGGTGGTGGAGGATTTTACCCACAAAACCTTTCAATGAGTTCAAGCCTTCTTTGACCCAAAGGCTCCTTGCCTTTTTCATCTATTTTCTCATGAAAGCTCATCTTTTGCTTTATCTCATTTAGGCTTTTAGATAGGCATTTTTGGCATTGAAATCTTTCCACCAAGATTTTGCTTTTAACTTTTGTCTTCTCTTCATCCCCTTGGATTCTAATGCTTAGCCTTTAAGAAAGCTTTTATGCAGCTGAAATAGACATAAAATACATGCAAAATATGATGTTTTTCAGCTGTACTCGGATTTACATCGTTCACCAACGTGGCGACAAAGTGGCCACTTTTTGCAGTCCAACATTTAGCCCAACAATGATGCTTTCAACCATCAAAACACAAACTTTTATCCTCAACACCTCCAAATGAAAATAAATAAATAAAAAAGAGAAACATGAACACGTAAAGGGAAAACACACACTAAAATTAAAGAAAAACACACACAAACAATGGATTCATTGTGTAGGACCTAAATGAAACTTCTATGGATTCACGTTAACCAGTGTTTCCGACTGTGACCCAGTTTATATTAGCATATTAATCACAACACAGATTATGAACACATTCTTTATTGATAATCACATGAATTACATGTAGCCATATCCCTATTTGTGATCTTATAGTTTATCTGTGTGTGTTCACTGTGTGCGTATCTTACCAACTCTCTCTAAAAATGTCAAATGCTTGTTCGTGTCTACAAATTACAAAAGAACTAAAACTATTTATACTAAGTCAACTTACGTTGACTTTACAACAAAACCCTCAAACTATTACACAAATACAAACTAGACCCTCACTTTTAATATTGAATACAATATCAATCTAACAATCTCCCCCTTTGGATTCAAGATTAAATTTTTTTTGACAATAACCTTCAGGTCTTCTTATCCTCAGAAAAAATTCTTCAGCTCTGAAACTTCTTCAGCTTTGACATTTTGAAAGCATTAACATCTTCAGCATTCTTTGAAACTTTAAAGTCTTGAAACCTTTGACAGCTTTAGTAGAATCTTCATTTTCCCCTTTTGTTTACAACAAACTTTGACAAAATCTTCTTAATCAATCAAGTCTTCAAACATTGACTAACTTTGACTTTGAAACCACTTGATTTAAACAACCATTAACTTCAATCTCCCCCTTTACAACTGTTAAGTCTAAATATCAATTTTTTTTCATCTGAACTTAAACTTTGATACATCTCCCCCTTTCTGTTGAATTGTGAGAATCAAAATCATCAAAACTCTTCAAGTTTAGATCTATCTGTTGAACATCTCCCACAAATGAACAAGTAAGCACAATCTTCATGATCTCTCCCTTTGGTGAAATATGAACAATCTCCCCTTTGATGAATAAAAACAATCTCTCCCAATGTATGATATGAGAGTATCGTTCATCTGATCTGAATGAGCCGTCAATTCATGAATGTATTCATCTGAATCTTTTCAAATTCAGACAAACTAGAAGTTGTAACCCTAAATCAACATATGAAACAATTAGGAATGCCTGTCAGTAGCACAAAGCTACTCTGTACAACGAGTGTACATTATAAGGAGTTGGTTTGATGTTGACTCCCAAGGACTTCCATTCAATCATCGAAAAACACAAGGTATTTTCTATGAATGTTCTGACAGAAAAAAAAAAATTATGTGTGCTCGTGCTTCTGTATGAAAGAATTAACCACAATTATTGTGTTTCATAAAGCTCAAAGTATATAAACCATTGAGACAACAATGATTATACATAGACTCAAATGTGCATGATGAAGGGTCGAAGGTGGGGCAACTTTCCTTCTTTTTCAATATCAGTATCTTCCAGGTGAAGAACCAATAGCTTATATGTTGCTTCCTCAGAAAATGTGAAACATTCTCTTTTTAAGAAAAGAATGAGTAGCTTGGTGGGGTTGTATGCAAGAGATGACATGGTCTAAGTGCCTTTTTCAATGTCGTTCACGAAGAAATATGAAACAACAGTAATGTGGTTGCCCGACTCAGAAAGAAGTTTGGTGCAGAGTCGGATATTCTTTTTGATAATCTAAAGATCTCTAAATCCTAGAGAGAGAAAGTATAGAGAGATAGCAAGAAGGCGCAAAGTAATATTTCTATTTGATGATATGCGTGAAGTGTTTCTTACAAGACACAAAGACCAAAGGGACTTAAATACCCTTGGTCAATACAACACAAAATACGACTCTAAACACAGTATAAGATTAAGCCAATAAATACAATGATTACTATAAAATCAGACTTAACAATCTCCCCCTTAGTAATCATTGGCGTTGTGGTCTTCAAAATCAATCTTCTAAATTAGCACGGACCATCTAAGCGACTTTATGAAGCAGCTTCTTGACTTTAAAAAAAATTCTTCTCAGCATCTTTCAGGCTCAATTGCTTTTGTTGAATTAACAAGACTGGACCTGTTTGTAATTCGCTTGAAAGAACAATTGGTTCATCAGCTTGTGCTCTAAACGATTCACCTCTTTCAAATGAACTTGAATGAACTGTGGTGATCGGAGATGGAACAACAAAAGACTAGTATGACTGAGAAAAATAGAATCTTGAGCGAATCTTGATCAGCAGATAAACGTTTGATCTCTTTGTCTCTTTAACTTCTCCTTAATTTCTCCCCCTCATGACCTTAATGATCTGGATCAACTTGGTCATGCAAATGTTGGAGACGAGACAGCTTAAGATCTGCAAAATCAGAGTAAAGGAGAAAGAAGAGGTTTGTGCTACACGTTGGTGGCGCAAAGGGAGGTTTGCGCTAGCCAAAGGTGGTGCAAAGTGAGGTTTACGCGACCAACTGTTGGCGCAAATCTGACTTGAACTCAGAAAATTTTACCTTTTTAGGCTCTTTGACTCCCCCTACACAAATGCACTAGATTTGACAATTCAAGATAGCATTCATATAGAAAATCAAATACACCCCTCAAAAACAGATATGATCTTTTCAGAAAAATCTTCTTATTCACTCCCCCTTGAATAATGCACAAACCCATTTATAAAGAAAATATGAGAACACAAGAAATGAAACATCAATGTAGAAAGAAAAATATAATGAATATGTATTTTGAAACGACTAAATATATAAAAATTTAAACAGAAATAAATAAAATTCTACTTAGTTAAATATCACAATAAAATTCAACAGATGAAATCAAATGTATGTTTTTGAATACAGAAACAAGTTTTATTGCATATCAAGTTAAGACATATTCAGTTTCAAAAACTTTCATCAATCTATTCAGTGTGCTCGCATGTGAACTCCGATTAGCTTCAAGAAAATGCAATTCTAAAAATATAATAGAGAACTTTGCATGTAATCACACTAATCCATCAAGAATTCAGACTTCGACAAATTTACAGGTTTATTGCAACTCAAACATATCACCAAGTATCATGAGATGTGTGCTCATTAGCATCTTTTTAGCATTGTGCTCTATGGAATCTTCACATGAGTATGCTCTTTGGCATCTTTTAAGCTTGTGTACTTTTGGCATCTTTTGATCAAAAAGTTTTGTAAGTAAAGAACATGCCGTAAACGTAACTTTCTATCTGACCCTATTGCAGGATTTGGGTCACCCACTCCCAGACCAGTTGGCCTTAGGGGACTAGGTGTCAAGCACCCCTTGGAACTTACTTTCCCAGATCAGAAAGGCTACATCGACACATCCTAAACCCATTCATACCAGTAGAACATGACTTTCGATCTGATTCTATAGAAGGATTTGGGTTCGATCACTCCCAGATCAAATGACCTTAGGAGACCAGATGACAAGCATCCCACGGAACTTATTTTCCCAAACCAGAAAGGTCATAGGTACAAACTTTTAAACTTAGAGATTTCTGATTTATAAGAAATTAATAATCATCTCAAACACAAGGTTTTACGTCTAAGTGCGTAGCCCATATTTTCATTACGATCCAAAATTCCGACTTTTTAGGTTTTCTAAGCATTGTAAACTATAAATACTCCGAATCACACAACTTTAAAGCAATATCAAAAGCTACAAACATGTTGCTGACTTTTCGACTAAAGCAACTTGAAAATTTATCATAGACACACATTTTATTCAAAAGAAATAAAAATTGTAAAACTTTTACTTTATAGAATAAATTTTTACAAAGTTTTAAACTTTTAAAACAACATGCCGAGATTTAAAAAAAAATAGAAACATTTGATCGGCAAGTCTATATTCAGTTGAAACAAAATATAATTCAATAATATTATCTTTCACACAATGTATAAAGAATATGTGTCTCATTAAAAAAAATTTGGGTTGAACAAATTTAGGAGTTGAAATTGAAATGCTCAGATTCTTTTAAAACATTTTGAGAAAACAGGAACAACATCATTATCAGAGATAAATGCAGCGGAAATTAAGTAGATGTACTCACAGTTTCTCATTAGTAAGAAGCTAAATTCTTTGAAGAACGAGTCCTAGACTGACTTGTCTAGAAGTCGGAGTCTTTGAAGCACGGGTTCTGAGCTGAATTACACCGAAGCCAAAATGTTTACAATGAAGTCCGAGTCTTGAGTTGATTTACTCAAGAGCCAACTTTCTCTTACTCCCCCTTGACATTAGATGCCTGCAACTTAGAAGCAATTTGAGATTTTGGTACCCACTTGAATTTGGGCCCATGTTTGTTAGTTGCAGTTCTTATGGGGAAATATTTGTTAGATTTTACAGTTAAAGCACGAGAAAGATCAACAGAATTGTTAAGTCTAAATATTGTATCCAAGATTTAATAGGAAAGTCAAAGATGTAAAAGGCAACATTGTCTTTGTTTTAGGAAAGTCAAAGCTTGTTTAGTCTCCTTAGTGGTTTAGTCTTGTTTAGTATGGTAGTATAAATAGGTTTGCTTTGTTAGAGTTGTGGAAAGGTTTGTAATGAGTAGTAACGAGTTGTAATATTTGTTAGACTTGTGATTGGAATTCAAGATCTACTTTCTCTCTCTAGATTCTCTCTCAAGTTCTTGATCTTAATTTTCATATATTGAGTAATTGCTTGATAGTATTGGGATTTTATAATTAACAATTGGTATCAGAGCTGAACCAAACTTTTCAGAAATGATTTGATCAGAGTTTGAATTGAAATCTGGAGTTTTTAGATCGAAAATTGAGATTTTCTGAAAAAATTTCAAGAACTCGTGTTTCTTTTTTCACTGTTCATTCGAATTTTGTTGAAAAAATCGATTTTAGTGCAAGAAAATGGAATCATTGGATTCGAATTGTGTTTAGGATTGTTTCTTGTTTTGATTTCATCTCATAATTCGATCAAATTCAATGTCAATTTTTGAATTTTGAAATTTTCTTGAAAAGACGTTCGAACACTGTTCTTGAATGAAATCGTGTGAATTGTTGTTTTTAATCGAAATTTGATAATAAATTTGTGTGTCGAAGTGTTTTTCGATGATTCTGATATATTTTTGTGATCAAATTTGCAGGTTTGAATCGATTTGAGTTAGAAAGAGCCAAGAACACGGTTTGCGCGAGTTCATACGATTTGCGCAAGATTCATAGATGTTTGCGTGAGATTATCCGAGCTTTAAGAAGAAAGTCTGTTTGCGTCTTGTACTTGTCACGCAAAGCTTCATTTACGTTTGAAGCCTATCACGCAAAGCAACGTTTGCGTATCCTTTGATTCACGCAAAGCTTAGATTGCGCATCCTCCTACTCACGCAAATCGACTTTGCGTCTTGCACTTATCACGCAAATCGACTTTGCGTCTTGCACTTATCACGCAAAGTTCACTTTGTGCATCCTTCTTATCACGCAAAGTCTCCTTTGCGCATCCTTCGGCTTACGTAAACCTACTTTGCATCTTCCACGGGTCACGAGAACCGTAGTTTGCACCTTACACTGAAAGCGAGGACTTTACTTTACGCAATACACTTATTACGAGAAGTGTACTTTGCATAATACGCTGATCACGAGAAGCTTGGTTTGCGTTTGCGCTATACATAGATCACGCAAAACTCAGTCTTGCACCATAACAAGTGTTAAAGTTCTAAAATTTTGTGCTAAATTTCAATTTAATCTGATTTTTGATTTTTCAGATATACAATTTGGAACGATCATTCATATCAAGCTAATGAACTCATTCAAGATGGGATATTTTACTGAGCTTGAAGAAAAGATTAGAAAGTTGAATTTAGAGAAAATTAATCTGGGTCATGTTGTTGACTTCCATTCACAAAAGTCAAAAGAGCATTATGAAGAAAGCATCAGACTTAAAGAGGAAATCAATGCTTTAAAGAATATATCAATGAAGATCTTCTGAAAAGATCTTCTGGGCAGATTGATGAGAAGATAAAGGTATTGGAATTTGAGAATGTTGAAGTTAGAAAGAATTTATCTGATTTTAAAAAACAGCTTGTTGAAAATAAAGTTGTTTTTGATACCGAAAAGAAAAATTTTTCAAAGAAATTCTTAGATTTCTCAAAGAAGTGTTTTGAAGAGAAGAAGTCAGTTGAGCTTAAATGCATAAAACTTTCTCAACAAGTTTCCGATTTTGAGAAAGTGCTTATTTTGGAAAGAGAGAAGTTTGCTAAGGAAAAGAAGGCCATAGAACAGAAGAGTGTGGGATTGTTCAAAGAATTATCTGGCCAAAGAAATGATTCAGAGAAAGGATTTGAAGAAGAAAGATCCATATTTGAGTCTGAAATCAAAAGGCTGACTTCTAAATTATCTGAACTATCTGCTACTGCGCTGAAAGAGCAGAAGACGAAGTCTGAGTTCTCGAAGAAGATTGACCAGCTTGTAAAAGAAAGAGACAACTATGCTTCGAAGATCAAAGAGCTTGAAAAGTCTGTTTTAAGTTCAAATCATAAATCTGTCTCTTCACAAAGGTCAGTTAAATCTTTTTGTCAGATTCATCGAACTAACATTTTCCATGATCAATATTTAGATGGTTCAGATACATTTCCAAGGAGAAGAAGTTTCAAGAAAGAGAAACTGGTGTGGCAGAAGAAACCAGTTAAAGATGAGATGTCAGATGAGCTGAAAGGGAAGTCATCATGTGTACATGTACACAAAGCAAAGAAGAACAAAGAGCATAAAGGTAAACCTGACCTTAAATACTAAAAAGACCAATTATTCAGGTTTTCAGGTAATAAATATTATTGTTCTTACTGCTGTACACATGATCATATTCACAAGACACGTGATCCTTACTGATATGATTCTTACTCTATTTCCCCCACACGAACTGCAACTAACATTTCTGGACCCAAATACCAGTGGGTACCAAAGAAGAAAACTGATTCTTTGTTGCAGGCACCTCAAGTCAAGGGGGAGTAAAAGCACAATGGATCTTGAATAACACAGTTCAAGACCCACACCTCAATGTCAAGATTATGGCTTCTAAGTACACAACTTAGGACCCGTACTTCAACGGAGTTTGACTTCTAAACACAACAGTTTAGGACTCGGACTTCAGCGATCAAAAGACCTTACTCCTGTTTTTGCATCCGATGGATATGATGGTCTACATCCCAAGAGAATTGATCTGATCTATATCCTGCACTTTTTCACAGATAGATTTGACTGATATGATGGTCTACAATTCAAAAGGGAGTGTCTGATCTCTATCTTGTTTTAACTGACATATTTCAGATGCCTAATTTAAGGGGGAGTAAAGGTGATGACTTCTGATTATTTCAGATTAGAACTCATACTATAAAACTGTTTTACTGCTTTCTGTCATTTTATTTTTTGAATAAATGATGTGAATAAAGTGGCTTCAGATCACATGACAGATCAGGACCCATTTTTCAATGATCAAAGAAGGATATTATGCTAATATCTAGGGGGATCTCAAAAGACATAAATCATTTTATCATGTTTTGAGGGGGAGCCGAAAAGGTAAATATCTTCTAATCTAAGATCTCTGATTGTTTGAAAGAAGAACAACTTTCAAGCATGAAAAACAATTTCTTAAATGTTGAAACCACTTCTTATTCTTAAAAGATTTCATGAATTCAGAAGTGAGCTTTTAAATGTTTCTTAAATTTTTGAGCTTAATGTTTAAATGACCGTGTGTTTCCAAAGATCAATACTTGTGTATTATCTTATCCTTATACTGTCAAGTATTCATACACACCGGTTCAGTACTTTATCAATTTGTTATTACCATGTCTCATATCGAACAATTTTTTGATGGTAATACCCCCGTTTGTTTTCAAAGTTGTTGAGCATCATTCATCTTTTTCAAATTTGTGCCTTTATTGCTAAATTGTTTATATGTGTTCATATAAACAAAATATCCAGTTCTTTGATACCCTAGCCATTTCATTTGATCTGATTTTAATCATTGTCAGATTCTCAAAACATTTCTATTCTTTCTTGATTATTCATTCATATAAAGTTTTGAGAAATCTTAAATGTTTAAAAATGCTCAAATTTCATTTCTGATTTTTGATGAGCATACATACACTGACATATAATTTCTTGTGCTTTACATATCAAGAAAATCATTGACCAGCATGTACTTTTAGGAACATGGGATTCAGTGTGAGTGCTTAAAAGATCTTCCATGGATTCACGATAACAAGTGTTTCCTATCCCGGAAGAAATCCTTTGAGTGATTAAGGGGAGAGGGTCTAAAAGAATTGAGTGTGGGAGTGATCTGAGGTAAAATGGAAATGAGAGATTGTTTAGATGTGAGCTTATATGTTTAAAAGAAAGGAGGGTGTGAGAACAGAGTTAAAAGAATATCAGAACTCTGCACCAAACATCTTTTTGAACCGGGCAACCACATTACTGATTGGTTCAAATTTCTTTGGTGACCATCATTGAAATAGGCAAATAGCCCATGCCATCTCTTGCATACAACCCCACCAGCTACTCATTCTTTTCTTAAAAAGAGAATGTTTCACATTTTCTGGGGAAGCAGCACATAATCTATTGGTTCTTCTCTTGGAAGATACTGATATTGAAAAAGAAGGAAAGTTGCCCCACCTTCGACCCTTTCTCATGCACATTGAGTCCATGTACAATCATTGTTGTCTCAGTTATTTACATACTTCGAGCCTTATGAAATACAATCATTGTGCTAATTCTTTCATACACAAGCACGAGCACACAGAAAATTTGTTTTTCTGTCAGAACATTCATAGATAAACCTTGTGTTTTTCAATGATTGAATGGAAGTCCTGGGGAGTCATCATCAAGCCAACTCCTTAAATTGTACATTCGTTGTACACAGTGACTTTGTGTTACTGACAGGCATTCCTAAATGTTTCATTTGTTGATTCAGGGTTACCACATTCATTATGTCTGAATTTGAAAAGATTCGGATATATACATTTAATGAATTGACGGCTCTCAGATCAAAGCGCGACAACTGTCAAAGGGGAGATTGTTTTTTTTCACAAATGAAGAAATCAAAGACTGCGCGGAAATTGATGAAATTTTGATGATCATGATGCTCTAAATCATCAAAAAGGGGGAGAATTTTACAAAGATCAATTTCAAAGTTTCCGCTGTTTCAAAAGATTCTGTTTAAAGATTGTTCAATGTTAAATCAAGATGATTTGTGAAGAAAGTTTGTTCAAAGCTAAATCAAGACAGTCCAGAGATCTGAGTGATGAAGATACAAAGTTGTTCCAAAGATGGTTCAGAGATCACAAGTGATGAAGATACATGTGTGTCAAAGATTACTCAACGTTCAACATTTCAAGGTTTCATCAAAGTTGTTTCATTGTTTAAAGTCAAAGTTTCAAGTATTCTGATTCGTGTTCAAGACATGTTGACTTTCAAAGCTTCAAAGGGAAAAAGACTTTTCAAGATTCTTCAAGAGCTGAAAGAGTAAAGACTGTGAAAGCTTCAAAGTTCAAAGATAATGAGATATATGCCGAAGAATCAAGAGCTGAAGATCAGTATCAATTTTTTATTAAATCTTGAATACAAAGGGGGAGATTGTTAAGTCTAAATATTGTATCCAAGATTTAATAGGAAAGTCAAAGATGTAAAAGTCAACATTTGTTTTAGGAAAATCAAAGCTTGTTTAGTCTCCTTAGTGGTTTAGTCTTGTTTAGTATGGTAGTATAAATAGGTTTGCTTTGTTAGAGTTGTGGTAAGGTTTGTAATGAGTAGTAACGAGTTGAAAGATTTGTAAGACTTGTGATTGGAATTCAAGATCTACTTTCTCTCTCTAGATTCTCTCTCTAGTTCTTGATCTTAATTGTCATATATTGAGTAATTGCTTGATAGTATTGGGATTTTATGATTAACAAGAATAATAAGCACAATCATCATATGAATACAAAGCATAATCATCTGAACTAGAATCCGAGGAAGAACATGAGACATGTTTTGAAATTCGAATCATTTGCTTTATAGAATATTTTGAAATTTTATTACAAGTAGAAAATGAATCACTTTTATAAAGTTTGTCTACACATCTATCCCCATCAATCTGAAAATCATCCGATATCCGCTTTGCTCTCCAAATCTGCTTCGTTGACTTGCTCAAAGTCCTATCTGAAAGGTTAGAATCAGTAGAATTAGAACTGTCAGAAAGAACTTTATCTTGTTTCTTTGACTTCTTTGACCGTTATCTTTTACGCTTTGGTTTATAATATTGATCATTTAGCGTAAAAGATTCATCAAGAATTTCCGAATTAATATTTAAATTAGAAGAAATAATTTTACCTAAGCAACCAATCTGATCAGACAATAAATCTGAACTTACCTCGGAGTCAGAATTATTTTGAGAAAAGATATCAAGTTTAGAAACTTCCATTTTGTTTACTTGACAATCAGAATAAAGGCTAGAAATAGAATCTTGTTTTTGAGAAAATAATTTTTCTTCAAGACTAGACGTCATGAAAGAAAGAATAATATCATATTCAATTTCTTTTAAAATATTTTGATCTTCTATCTTATCTTCAAGATCAATGATTTTGCCTTCTAATATCAAAGGAGGAATATATTTTTAGAATAAAAAATGATTGGAGAAATATTTTCCTTATCAAATTTATTGGCAAAAATATCAACAAAATCATCAGATACTGAAGACTTGATGGGAGATATTTCATTAAAACCTTTTCTGCCTTTCCTTGATTTATCGGGAAAATATTTTGCATTTTCATACGTATAAACAAAAGGAATTTCCTTTTTCTTGTTATTCGTCCTTTTCTCATTTTCGATTTCTAACACTTGCTTCTCATTCATCCAATCAATTTTAAATTGAGGAGCATATTGAGCAAGAGTTAGATAATCGTATTTATATAAAGTAGGGGTTTTTTCAATCGCATTGTTTAAACAATGTGGATTTTTAAAACCAAGTCCCCATTTTTCTTTTAAAGCATCCTCACTCCTTGGTTTATTCATAAAAATTGTTTGCTCAGATTGGTTTCTTAGATATAACTTTTCTTCTAATTTATTTATTTTATCCGAAAAACTGTCTTTTAAATTGGTCATTTCAGACAAAGACTCAAGATAAGTCTTATTTGAATTTTCCAAATCATCCAATTTCTTTTGAAAGACTTCTTTAGTATGAACCAAAATAGATTTTTCATCTTTCAAAGAAATTTTCATTTTGTCAATCAAATCTGACTTTTCTGCATTTAAGTTCTTTTCAGATAATAAATTTAAGCGTAAATCATGTAAAGCAGATATTATAACATTCATCTTTGAAGCAATAAAAGTGTAATCAAAATCAGAAATTACCTCGTCTTCATCAGTGTCAGAATCATCATCTGACTGATCATCTCCAATAAAGCACATCTGAGCGATCTCGAAATTTGCAGCTTCATCATCGGAATGATCCAGCCAAAACACTTCTTCGGCTAGCAAAGCTTTTCCACTCTCTCTCTTCTCAACAAGTTCCAGTATCTTTCGATAGTGATCGGAGTGATCCAGCCTAACTTTCTTCACTCTACATTCCTTAGATATGTGACCCGACTTTCCACAGTTGTAGCATGCAGCAGTCTTTGGCTCAGGCACTTATACAGTCTTAGATCCAGAAGTGAAGCGAAGATTGTTTGAACCCGACCGTGGTTGGAACTTCTTTTGATAATGTTGAGAAAGAAGGATCATATCTTTCTGCAGTGCCTCGCCATCATCATCAATTGACTCGTCGTAAGCATTATTAGATAATGCTTGTTCTGTCAGTTGTTTCGTGATGAAAGCAACCGGGTCCACTGACTTTTTGTTCTTCTTTTCAAGGTTTGCTTTCTTCTCTAGCACCAAGGTCTCATCATTTATCAGAATCTCATATAATTCCTGAATCTGCATAGCGGAGACCCGAACATCGTTTCTCAGTCTGTGACAAGATTTATTCCATTCAGGCTGAAGAGCATTGAGGAATTTCATATTTGTTTCAAGCTCTGTCTTGTTCACATTTATTTTTCGCAGATCATTCAGCACAGTACAGAATTTGTCGAAAACACTCTTTATATACTCACTTTCTTTGGCCTTGAACTCCTCAAAGTTGTTCATGAACCGTGTATGACGAAGTATAGTCGTAACTGAAGATCCAAGCATGATCTTTTCCAATTATGTCCACAACATATTTGGATAATTCTTGCAATGATCGACCCGGTTGTAGACAGAGTTTGGTAAAGGAGTCTTTTTATTAGGCTTTACGAAAGGTCCTTCAGTTAGAGACTTCATCATGTTATCTCCATTAGCTTGACGTTCGATAAATTTCAGGAACCGATCTTGCCATTGAGTGAATTCGTTTTCGTCACTAGAACTAGAGGACGAGTTTCTGTGCCTAACCACATCACGAGGTCACTCGTGTAGAACTTAGCTTGAAAAGCAAACTTTGCAGAATCCATTTTAAAAAATTCTAAGTCTGGAGCTGGCGAAAATTAGAGGTTTGCGTGAGCCGACTGTAACGCAAAGTGATGTTGTCGCGAGCAATAGGAGACGCAAATTAAACTTTGCTTGATACACTGAAGACGAAACTAAGATTTGCGTGAGCCGAGAATGACGAAAACTTGACTTTGCGTGACAAGAAGCTAATGCAAACTTGAGGTTTGCGTGACTAAGCAGTGGCGCAAAGTAGCCTTTGCGTGATACGTGATTAGCGCAAACTTTGATTTACATGATCAATGACTTGCGAGAACTTGCATTGCGATGATGATGAGAACTGTCTTCGTGTGACACTGAGAAGAAGCACAACTTGCTTTGCGTGAGACTTAGGTGACGCAAGGATTTCTTTGCGTTAGATTAAGGAAACGCAAACTTAGACTTTTCGTTAGACTAAGAAAACGAAATCCTTGACTTTAAGTATCTTTTCTCGATCTGAATATGAACTAGCGCAAAGACCCTGAAGAACTCGCGTAAACTGGGATGAACTCGCGCAAAGTGAGGATCTGGCGCAAATCGCTGAAAAATAAGAGAAATCACCAAAATTCGATTACAGATTAGAATATAATGACAATTCCTTTCACAGATATGAACGAAAACAACTTTCCAAAACTTTTCTATCAAACTTTTTTGTTTAAAAACATTAAAATCGAGATTTCAAAAACAAACAGTACGTAAAATCGTTTTTCCCGAAACCAAAAAATCTTCAAAATTGAACACCCAAACTAGTTTTTCTTGCAAATCGATGTGAATTAAAAATAATTTACATTCAAAATCGAATTCAACAAATCAATTTACACAGAAAATCATTCACAGAACAGATTGAATTTGATGAAAAATCCAAAAACGAGATTTTCTTGAAAAAATTCAAGAAAATCGATCAAATTTTCAAATTATTGTACAAATTCAGATACGAAAATAAAATCTCTCAATCCTCTGAAGATCTAGACTGGCTCTGATACCACTTGATAATCCAAAGATCTCTAAATCCAAGAGAGAGAAAGTAGACAGAGAGAGCAAGAAGGCGCAAACTAATATTTCTATTTGATGATATGTCACACCCCGCTAAAGCGAAAATACAGAATATGACAGTTCGATAAACATAGCATTAGGAAATGATAAAATACCTCCATACATTTCAACCAAAGTTTACATCATGTTCCAAGATAAACTTACTTTACATAACCCAAATCTTAATTACAAGATACTATTAAACGATAAAATGAGAAATCTAAATCTCAATCATTTCCGAATACCTTCTTGTTCCCTGAAAAGCATGTATAAAACAAGGTCAACTACAAAGAGTTGGTGAGTTCACAAGTTTTAAAGATGCACAAAAACAAATTTTATATGCAGAATTGATCAATTGAAAACATATTATCAAATCAACCCTTTGAACCATAATTCACGATTATTAACTTTAAATTATATGACAGAAAATATGCCTCAATAACCTTTTGTATGTTGAACCTCTACTAGACCGTCCACTGACCAAACAAATATGCCCCAAAAAGAACTACCGTTGTGGTCATGAATCACATAGATAGCCCCTATTTCTCTAGAATTAGTGTACCCTTACTCGTCAGTATAAGGTGGGCTTGTCACACCAAATAGCGCTATCCACTAAGACTATAGGCTCCCGCAGGAGTTAACTAGTAGAGTCGGGGACTTAAAGAAACAATCCAACATACTAATTTCCGCATATATGTCATATAATATCCAAAACAAACGCTTTATCACCAAAGCGACCAAAATCATCCATAATAATAATCATAAACAAACTTCGTGAATTATTGAAATAAATAACATGCCTTTCACCCAAAACATATAAAACAGTAAAAGAGGGGTTGTGAATACTCACTTTGTATGATGATGCAAAAATAACACAACACAATTCTCTAGCCCGGATCTTTAATCCCTATAGAGTAATTTGCACCAAAAGATACCGAATGTTAATACCCATCCTCAATCCTATCTCGACCATTCTTACATCTCAATATATATATATATAAATATATATATATATAATTATGTTTAACTTATTGTCTAAAATAAGATTTTAGAATTACAATACCAAACTAATCATCAAAACATAAGCTTTTAAAACTTTAAGATCAACTTTCTGGATTCAGCACTTGCTGTCCAAAATTTGTGATCTCAAAATGAGTTTCAAAATGACATTTCCCAAATACCAAAAATAACCAAATTTTTACAGAAATTAATATACTGAGATATGTACTATTCTGCAAAATTTTATGATTTAAAGAGGTGTTTTGGTGCCCCAAATAAATTCCACAAAACAGATTGTCACTGATTTTCAGGTCAGTGACACACTTCACTTGCAGCTTACATTTGGGATACCAAAGCTCAGAATTATGCCATGAGCCATATATGGTTGCAAAACTAACTGATAAATATAACATGTGGAAAATGATTAACTCATTTTGGACAAGAATTGAGGGAGTTATGGCCTTTGAAAGTTGGGTGTATGAATCTGCCATTCTGGACAGATTACACCACTTTCTTCTAAAATGCAAATGAGTGACCAAACCTCCATAATTTTGAGTGATTCTTGATGCTATAAATCACTAATACCTTAAATTGAAGTTTTGTAACAAAAAGCCCAAATTTTTAAGGAGTATAAGCTGACTTATAGAGCTTGAAAGTGGATACATAATCCATGACAGCAAGCTGTTGGTAAGATGAGGTTTATATTAACATGAAATGATGATCATTTGGCATGGTTTTTGCTAATAACACATGGTCTCACATCTTAAATCATTATTCAATGATTCTAATAAAACAATTTTTGCATCATGGAGTCATAACAACAACAAGTGTTCATCCAATCACATGCAAGACAATATAACCACTAAATTAGTGATTTTATACCATTTAGAAACTTTTAATCACTTAAGATTTAAGAAATCTTATCTCAAAAGTTTCTTTTACACACCAACAATGTCAAATACATAAATTTCAATCTCAAAACCATTAAAATTTCGTGGACCATAAAACCATAATTCATATAATTGACATTTTCATTGAAATCTCAAAATCATACTTAAATATCAAAGTTTATTAGAAGATCATTTAAGGGTTTACTTTGCAAATGTTTATTACACCTATTGCATCCCTTTTCACTTCCAAAAATCAAGATTATATAACCATTACATAAAATGATGAAGAATACAAGAATTTTTGATATTAAACTTGAAAAATGATGAAATAATGTGATTACATTCACAAAGATGAAATGAATGCTTGATTCCTTGATGTAGAAGAGTGCTAAAAACTTGATTTTTCTTTGATATTGTTCTTGAAATCGATGGTGGTGTGGTGGTGGTGTGGTGGCCGAATTTGGGGTAGAGAGGAGAGGGAGATGAGGAGTTTACTTGGAAATTTTGAAAGTGAGAATGATAAGTCTCAAATCTTGGTTTTAATTTAAAAAATGAAATAATGAGAGGGTCCTAATTTTCAGCCATGTGGCCATGACTCATCAAAAATAAATTAAAATTTTAATTATGAAGAAAACTTGGTTTAAAATTCAGATAAATTTGAGGACTGTAACCCTAAATTCTTAGTTTACATCTAAAAATAAATATTATAAATAGATAAATATATTTTACTTTGAAAATAATAAAATCCTATTATTTTAGGTATTTTAGACTCACAACATAATTTCTGGCATTTTTGAGATGTAACGGTCAGTTATCAGTCCGAACCGGGTATTTTTACGCGACTTCTGAAATTTTTCGGGTAAACTTCTAATTTAATCATTCTAACTAGACATTAAGGAATTTAACTTCATAATTAAATTCTAATAGGTCAGAGATTGCTAACCTTAACATGCTGGTTATCAGGCAGTTGTCACATGATATGCGTGAAGTGTTTCTTACAAGAGACAAAGACCAAAGAGACTTAAATACCCTTGGTCAATACAACACAGAATACGACTCTAAACACAGTATAAGACCAAGCCAATAAATAGAATGATTACTATAAAATCAGACTTAACACTTTTACTCTGTTCTCACACCCTCTTTCTTTTAAACATTTAAGCTCGCTTCTAACCAATCTCTCTTTTCCAATTTACCTCTTCACACACCAAAACTCTATTCTTTTTACGCCTCTCCCCTCAATCACTTAGGGAATACTTCCTGGGTAGGAAACACTGGTTATTGTGAATCAATGGAAGTTCTGTTAAGCTCACACATCGAATCCCATGTATTTTCCTAAAAGAATATGCTGTATAATGATTATCTTGACAATTTAAGCACAAGAAATCATTTGTTAGTATGTGTATGATCATTAAGAATCAGAATGAAATTTGAGCATTTTAAGCATTTAAGATTTCTCAAAACTTTTTATATGAATGAATAATCATGAAAGAATAGAAATGTTTTGAGAATATGAGAATGATTAAGATCAGATCAAATTATCATGAAGAAAAATAATAAGGGAAATCAAAGACGTAAGATGTTTATACGAACAAAATATAAACATATTTTCAATGAAATGACGTTTGATTCAAACAGCAGTGAATAGCAAACGGGAGTATTACCATAGAAAGATTAAACATTTAATACATGGTAATAACAAGTTCAAGAAAAATGTACTTAACTGATGTGTGTATGAATACTTGACAGTATATAGATATGACAATTACACAAGTATTTGTCATTAGAAACACATGGTCAGATAGTCATCAAAGTATCCAAAATAAAATCAGTTAAAATCACATTTCTCAATTCATGAAAACATTTTAAGAATGTGAAGTCGTTTGAACATTTAAGAAACCATTTTTCACAAGTGAAACTTGTTCATCTCTCAACAAGTGATAGAGTATAAGGATTAGACATATATACCACTAGATCAAAATCCTTAACTCCCCCTGAAATGAATATTTTCAGTTAAGTATCCTTCACAAAAATACAGATATCCTCCCCCTCGATACCTGGAAAAATTCAAGTTATTAGAAAAATATAACAATGATAGTATAACTAACTATGATCTCCTCCCCCTAAAAGACATAGCAGTTAACTCCCCCACAAATAAAAAACTTCTATAAAAGATTTTATCTAATTAGCTTCCTTCAGAAAAAAACATTTGAGTATGGGTTCTAAACTGTAACATTCAGAAGCTATTATTACTTATTAGAGGTAGACTTGGCTTTCTTCAATACTGTCTCTGAATTTTTCTATCTCTAGAATGTACTTCAGAGGCAGACTTGCTCTCTGAAGTCTATCTCTGAAAGTCCTCTAGAATAGGACTTAGATTATTTTCAATACTTTTAAATATCAGAATTGGGGCTAACACCACAAAATCTGATTATCAGACTACTTTGAAAAAATATTTCTGATTTAGAAAAGCAGATTTCAGTTCTTAACAATCTTGTTGATGAATTGGAAAATGGAAATGAAAACATTGGGATGGAATTAGATTCAAGTCTGATTCAAAATGAAGCTTTACAAAAAGAAATCAGAAATTTAGAATCCCAAATTTTGAATATCACAAAAGTAAAAGCAATTTGTTCAGATCAGAATTCTCCATCTTCATTTCCAGTCAATGCAAATGTTTAGTCTGACACTTCAAAAGATGATAGAAAAACTCCTCAAATGAAAACATCTTTGAATATTCTAACATCTTTGGAAAAGGTGTCAAGTATATCTGAAAAAGGAGAGTGTTCGGGGATTAAAGTTAATTTTGTTTCCCAAACATCTTTTGATTCTAAATTTTCCTCTAAATCGTTCTTTGAAAAGTTTACTTTCAATGAATCAAACTCTGTTTGATCTCTAGATAAGAAAGTGATGGAAGGAGATAAGAAGAAGAGAAAGAAGGCAAAGGTTGAAGAGAAGAAGGAAGTATTTGTTAGACTGAAATTGTATTCAAGATTAAATGTGGGTCATTTTTGTAATTGTTTTTAGTGTGTGTGTTGTAAATGAGCTTAGAAGGTTTGACCTTGCTTGGTCATGTTGACCTATATATAAGCAAGTCATAGTGTCGGTTTCAAAAAGGGTGGTTGAATAGAGAAGTAAGAACGGTGTGAGAGATAGAACACATAGTTGCACACCTTGAGAACACACACAAACAATCTGTCTTGAAAAGATTATCACAAATAGGTATATGGCTTGATGTAATCTGTGTGATTACATAAATAAAAGTGTTTTGTGTAAATCTATATGTGTTTATGATAGTATTTGTTGGACCACAATTGGTATCAAAGACAAATCCATTTTTAAATCAAGAAATTTTTGAGTCGGCACTGTTCACCGAAGTCAGAATCAATTTTGAATTTTAGTGAAAATTTCGAGATGTAATTGATTGATTTGTGTTCGTTTATCATTTTCAATCAAGTCTGTGTATTTTGATTTGTGAATTGCACTGTAATTGAGTTTTAATTTCGATTTTTGATTGAGTTTTATTCACGAGTTCATCGCACTGTTCTTGAATCAAATTGTCAATTTGTGCGTTTTTAATCGAAATTTCTTGTCAGAATTAGATTCTAGATGTGTTGGTGAGTGAATTGTCAAGTTTTCAGATCGAGAATCGAGGTCAAGATTGGTTTTTAGTGCAGATCTGATTGAATCACAAAGTTTGCGCCAGATTCAAAGTTTGCGCTAGTTCATCATATACTTTGCGACAATTCATCATGATTTGCGCCAGTTCATAGTGATCATCAGATTTGTCATACTTCACGCAAAGTGTTATTTGCGTCATCAGTTCTTCGCGCGAGTCTCGGTTTGCGTCATTAGTACATCACGCAAAATCATCTTTGCGTCTTATAATACTCGAGCTAATCATTGTTTATCTTGTTTACACGCAAAGCTAACTTTGCGCCTCACACTGATCACGCAAAATCAACTTTGCGCCTCATACTGGTCACGCAAAGTCAGGTTTGCGCCTCATACTGGTCACGCAAAGTCAGGTTTGTGCCTAACACTGGTCACACAAAGTTAGGTTTGCGCCACACATTGGTCACGCGAAGTCAGCTTTGCGCCATACCCTTCTAGCGAGAAGTGTAGTTTGCATCATAAACCCATAGCGCAAATCACATTTGCGCTACAGCCTGTTCACGCAATCTTCAATCTTGTGCCAGATATGGTGTTATACTTGAATTTTTTTCCTTCGAGAGTTTTCTTGATTTGTTGGATTTAAAGATCTTTACTAGCTAATATTTTTCATCGTGTGTAGGTTTATACATCTTTCAATCATGTCGAATGATTTACTCTCTATGGGATCTCATCTAAAGCCTCCTGTCTTGTCTATCGGAGAATACTCACAACGTATAACGGATTTTACTCAGGTGTGTATAATGGCCAAAGTGGATGAAGACACTGAATCATTTTCTGATCATTCCGACTGTGGTTCTGAGGTACGTACTCTGTTTAACTATGAACTTATTCAATCTTTAAAGGCTCAGGTTCAATTAATGAAAGAAGGGTTTGAAAATTTGAAAGTCAAACTTAGTCATGAAAGACAAACAATGTTGAATTTTCGCGATGAAAATGCAATGTTGAAAGATGTTGTTAAGGAGAAAGAATCTGAGAAAGAGATTTTGAAAAAGGACAAAGATGTTTTAAAATCAAAAATATCTGAGCTTGAAAGAGATCTTGTAAATTTAAATGCTGAAAAGGGTGAATTTAAAATCAAGTTTGAAGCATGTTTTCAAGAAAGAAACGAGGCATATTGTAAAATCAAGCAACTGGAGGATTTAAATCTGAAACGAGGACAGACTGAGCAAACATTAAATCTTTTAACAAACAAACTCCAAGATGTCCGATTTTATGATGTCAAAAAAGGTTTAGGTTTTGAAGCAAATAATGTTTTGAAAAGAGCACCAGAAAATTTGTATAATTTTGATAAGATGGGCTCTACTCCTACAAAACCTGATATTCATGATACTTTTGTTACTTTTCTTAAAGGTAAAGTCGTGAATGATGATGACACTTCATCTTGTGCTGATTCAATTTCAAGTTTTAATTCTGTTGGTTTTACTTATAAAGATTTGAACGAAAGTTACAAAACAGGAAAGTCGGAGTTTAGTGAATTTTCTTCACTATTTTCTCCTTCTTTACCAACAGAGTCAGCTAAGGTTGAAGCAAATAGTACTGAATCTCAGTGTCAGTATGATGAATCTGATTCAGAAACTGATGTTGAGAATCAAATTTGTTTATCTGATTCATCAAAAGAATTCCTCAAAAGAATCAAAAGGTGAAAATATCATGAATCAAAACCTTAATTCTGATTTTTCAAAAATTATGACTGAGGAGATCTTTACAGAAATGATGAATGCTTCAGATCCTGTACCTATAATAGAAAAGATGGAATCAAACTCTGAGGTAAATCAAGCATCTATCATTGAGAAACAAATCACAGATCTTCAAAAGACGATTGAAGAGTTAGAAGATGAGAACATTGATCTCAGATTCGAACTTGACAAGTCTTCTGAAGAAAACAAAGAACCCTCTAGAGAGTTAAATGTTTTAAAAGATGATTTGTTTAAACAAAATCTAAAAGAGAAAAAGATGTTTGTGTCTCCAAACTGGAATATTCATTCTAATCCAGAGTTTGAGACTATTAATTCTAAAACTTCAGTTATTTATACAACTACTCCTGAATATCCTCCGAGTATTTTTGAAAAGGGAGAAACTTCTTTTACTTCAAAGCCAAAATCATCTTCTACAAAGAAAGCTAACAAGATTATGTTTCCTGTTTCAGATATAAAAAGGCAGAATGATAAAGGAGAATGGATGAAGAATGTGATAAAGTTGCTAAAAATAAATGTAGTATTAGTGATAGTGATAGTTTGATTTGTAAAGGTTCAAACGTTTTCAAATGTCAAAGTTGTATGAATGCTTGTACTTCATTAGATAAATCTAAGCTTTTGACATTTGCAAGTAAGAATTTTATCTGCAAACACTATCATGATAATGCATTTATCATTCCTTCCACTTATTCTAAATCTAAAGTTGCCAGACAAACATCTCTTGTCAAAACATTTTCCAAATCCCTAACACATCAGGCTGAAGTTTTTCATGCTAAGATTGATCATTTTTCTAAAAAGCAAAGATTTCACGAGCTTAATGTGAAAATGACATGGAAATGGGTACCTAAGCCTCGCTATGAGTGGCGAATTAAGGCTAAGGTAACTGTTGTTGATAAAATGCAAAAAGCTAACAAGGAAGGACCCATCTGGATATGGGTACCTAAGCAGAAATAATTTGCTCTTTTTCCAGGCCTCACATACATGGTATATAGATTCAATATGCTCGCACCATAGGACAGGATTTAAGCATCTACTTCACAATTATGTTGAGGAACCTGCCGGTACTGTAAGTTATGAAAATTCTGAGCTTACTGGACATATTCGAGGACACGAATCTTTAACAAATGGCATCGTGACGATCAAGAGAGTACTATACGTAGAAGGACTTGATCATAATCTTTTCAGCACAAGTCAGTTCTGCGATAGTCAATTCCAAGTTCGGTTTACTGATAAATGTTGTTATATTGAAGATAAAGGTGGTCGTCTAGTTTTTAAATCTAAGCGGAATGCAAATCTTTATTCTGTGAATTTTCCAACTCTTTCTGCATCAAGACCTGTTTGTCTGATCGCAAAAGCTTCACGAGCTGAAAGTTGGATATGACATCGGCGTCTGTCTCTTCAAAACTTTGATACGATGAATCAGTTGGCGAGACAAGGTATTGTCAAAGGTCTACCTGAACTAAGGTTTGAGAAAAATTCTCTTTGTCCCGCTTGTGAAATGGGAAAGATGAAGCGAACCTCTCATAAAGCAAAGACATAATTCTCATCCTCAACACCTCTTGAATTGATACATATGGACCTTTGCGGCCCGATGAGGACTCAATCTATCAATGGCAAGAGATATATTTTGGTCATGATAGATGAGTACTCCAGATATACTTGGCTGGAATTTCTAAGGAACAAATCAGATGCAACAGAGTTGATCATTTCGTTCATAAAGAAAATCCAGGTTCGACTACTGTGACAACCGCCCATTAACCAGAATTTTAAGGTTAGCAATCTCTGATCTATTAGGATCTAATTATAAAGTTAAATTCTTTAGTATTTAACTCGATTGATTAGAGTAGAATTTTACCCGAAAAATTTCGGAAGTCACGTAGAATACCCGGTTTGGACTGATAACTGATCATTACATCTCAGAAATGCCAGAAATTATGTTGGAAGTCTAAAATATATAAAATAATAGGATTCCATTATTTTCAAAATAAAATATATTTATTAATTTATAATTTTCATTTTTAGCATAATCTGAGAATTGAGGGTTACGGTTCTTAAACTTATCTGATTATTTAACCAAGTTTATGTCATGTTTATAAATCTAATTTAATTTAAAATATTTTGGTGAGTCATTAGGCCACATGGCTGAATTTCATGACTCCTCTCTCTCTCTTTAATTTTAATTAAAAAAAAAAACAAAAATTTATGAAACATCTTTCTCATTTCAAGATTTTGCAAGAGACCTCTCATCTCCCTCTCCTGTCTTCTTCACTTTCGGCCAAACACCACCACACATCACCACCACCGAATTTTCAGAAAAATTCCAAGGAGAAACCAAGTTTTAAAACATCATTTTACTTCAAGGAATCAAGTTTGCATCTTCCATTAAGAAGGTAAACATTTTATATCCTCGTTTTTCTTCAAGTTCTTATTCAAGATTTTGAATGTTTTCATATCATTGCATGTAGGAATGTATAATCTTAGTTTTGGAAGTGAAATGGGATGCAATTGGTAAATAATACATTTGCAAATGAACATTTGAATGATCTTCCAATAAAACTAGGGTTTTTAAGTGAAATTTTTGAGATTTTGTCAAAAATGTCAATTTTATGATGAATGGTTCTTAGGACCACGAAATTTTGATAATATTGGATTGAAATTTATATATTTACAACAATTTTGAGTATAAAGAAACTCTTAGGATGAGATTATTCAAATCTCATATGATTAAGAGCATCTAAAATGATGTAATATCACTTATTTAGTGATTTTGTTGTCATGCATGGGATTGGATGAGCACTTGTAGTTGCTATTTTGGATTTATCGATTTATCTGTTCATCGACTGTGTTCATCGACTGTTAATAGTGTGAAAATTAAATGCTTTATTTGTTATGTTTTTCTGCATAAAATTGATATGATTAGATGCCTTTTATGCTATTGAACATGATCTGAGTGATTAATTGCAGTTAACATCATCAATTGACTGAATTTTTGAATTTTTGGTTTCTGGGTTCGCATACATATAGTCACTGTGTTCTTAAAATCGGAAGCTTAAAAGTTGAAATTGATCTATAATTTTCATTGCACTGTGATTGGTATATGTTTCTGGGTACAAAAGGTTGTTTTTTGGATTCAATTTCTGTGTTTTGTGTGGTTTCTGGGTTAATCTGCATCGTTCTGGGTCGAACAACATACCGGTCGACCTGGGTGAAGAACATACCGGTCGAAGGTAGTTTACAGGTCTAATCCATATATCGGTCGAGAGTTCATAACTACATCCCGGTTGATTGCTTTATCGAAGCATCGGTCTTGCATTATACCGGTACAAGTTCCCGGTCGAACTTTTACCGGTCTTTACAAGTTCCCGGTCGAACTCTCTACCGGTCTTTACATGTTCCCGATCAACCTCTTTACCGGTCTTTACAAGTCTCCGGTCGACTCAATACCGGTTGAAGCACATCCCCGGTCGATTTTTGCAAACTGTCCCGTGCTAACTCTGCGAAGGGGGACATAGTTTTGTTCTTGATCAAAATCTTTGTGAATTTTACTGTGCGATTACTGCATTTAATTATTTTTGGGAATTTATTTTTCTGAAAATTTTTAGTGTAGTTATTATCCTATACTTGATTCTAACGATCTCATCTAGTTGGTTGTCTTGATACAGATAAGTTTAATTACTAATCGTACAACTAAGATGTCGAACCAGCTTCTCTCGATGGGCTCTCAGTCCAAAACGCCTGTTCTTATGGCTGATGAATATCAGCAATGGAAGAAGAGAATGGTCCAGTTTCTAAATCACAAGAATAGAGACTATATGGAGTCAATTATTAATGGTCCGGTAAATCCAATGGTCAGAGTACCTAGTTAAGCTGAAACAGAGACCTCACCAGAAATCCCTGACAAATATGTTCCTAAACCTTATCAGTTCTTTAATGAAAAGAAGAAAGAACAATACAAGACCGATGAAGAGGCTCTTATCTATCTGACCATGGCAATCCCAAATGACATCTACAACCGTGTAGACAGTCGGAACTCAACAAAAGAAATATGGGATGAACTGTCAAGACAGTTTGAAGGAAGTGAAGCCTCCATCCAAGCTAAGCAGAATCTATGCATAAATGCATACGAGGGATTTCACGCAAAAGAAGGAGAGACGCTGTTAGATACCTACAACAAATATAACATTATTCTCAATGACATGCGGAGGAACAACATCTCTAAGTCTGCTTCGGAGATAAATTATAAGTTCATCAAGAACTTAAATCCAGAATGGAAGAACTTTGCCATCAACCTTCAGATGTCAAAGAACATGGCTCAAGAGAACGTCACTAATAACTTCTCTACTCTTTCTCAGCACGAGGACGAAGTGAGAACCATCAATAATGAGTCAAATAAACTGAAGCATTATGTGGCTCTCATAGCCGGCAAAGGTTCTGTATCCTCTGCAAGGTCAAAGAAAAAGGTGTCTAAAGCTCTAGTTACCGAAGTTACTGACTCTGACTCTGTTTCAAGTGATGAAGAACTGGAGATTGATTCTGATCCAAGAAGACCTTTGGCAAGTATTACTAGAAGATTCAAGAAGACCTTTGGCAAGAAAAAGTTCTACTCAAAGCCAAAGTACGAAGGGCACAAGAAAGAGAAGTCTGAGATGAGGTACCAGCCAAGGCATGGAAGGAGAGAGGAAAGACGAGAAGACAGGAAGGAAGAAAGAAGAGAAGATAAGAGAGAGGGAAAGAAAGAAGACAGAGCTGATGAACCAGGAAGATGCTACAATTTCGGCAAATTTGGGCACTTCTCCAGAGATTGCAGATTCAAGAAGGTCAAGAACTCATACTACTATGCACGAAAGTCACTAATCACCAAGAAAGCCGAAGAAGGAAAGGTGCTTATGGCTGAAGAAGAAAATTGGTTGTTCCAGAGTTCTGATTACGAGGAGCAGGCACACTTCACCCAAGTTTGCTACATGGCGAAGCTGGATGGTGAAGATGAAGATTCTGAGGCACATTCGGAAGATGCAAACTCTGAGGTAAGTGATAATTTTGAGCTTATTGAATCTCTTATGGCCCAAATACATAGCATGAAAGATGAATTTGCTTTATTGAAAGGCAAGCTTTGCTCCGCACATCAATCAGTATTGAGTTTTCGTGATGAAAACGCTTTGCTGAAAGTTGTTGTGGAAGAAAAAGAAAAAGAAAAAGATGGTTTAAAAGCTGAAAAAGAAACTTTGAAAAGTAAAATATCTGTTTTAGAAAAGGATCTAGTGAATCTCAATGCTGAAAAAGGTGAGTTCAAAATTAAATTTGAAGTTTGTTTTCAAGAAAGAAATGAACTTATACAAAGATTAAGCAATTGGAGGATATTAATATGAAACGAGGTCAGACTGAGCAGACGCTAAATCTGTTGACCAATAAACTCCAGGATGAAAGGTTTTATAAACTGAAACCAGGTTTGGGTGTGCCAACTAATGATGTTTTGAAAAAGGCACCAGAGCATTTGTATAACTTTGATAAATTTGGCTCCGCAATCAGACCCATTCCAAACATACGTGCTACTTTTGTTGGAGCTAGTGTTTCTAAACCTTTTACTGAGACCAAAGGTCAAGAAGAAATGGGAGAAAACAAGTCTTGTGACACTGATTCTCAAAATGTTTTTAAATCAGTTGGTTTTAAATACAATGATTTGAACAAATGCTATGCAACTCGAAATATTGAATTCACTGAGTTTGAATCATTGTTTACCACTTATTCTAAAGAATCAGTCAACAATGACACTGTTCCATCTGAGACTGAATGCAAATACGATGAGTATGAATCGGATGTTGATCCATCTACTATACTATCAGTCTCAAATCCCATTACTCCTAAACCTTTGCTTGTTGAAGAGGTTGAAGAAGACACTGTAAACACGAATGAATCTTGTTTGAAAAATGATAAAACGGAGTTTATTGAGTCCATGACTGAAGAATTATTTTCCGAAATGATGAATGCTTCGGACTCTGGCCCTGTTTCTATTCAAAAGGAGTCAAATTCTGTGAATGATCATACATCTGAATTGATGAAGCAAATTGATCTGTTGTAACAGTCTCTTGATGAGATTGAAGATGAAAACTTTGATCTCAAGTTTAAACTGGAAAAATCTTTGAAAGAAAATCAAGAGCTTTGCACAGAAATCAATGATTTGAAAATTACTCTGTTTAAAAATGCTTCAAATGATAAACAGATATTCAATGATCCAAGCTGGAAGGTAAGAACAAATCCAGAATTTGATGTTCCTACAAAACCTTCAGTTGTTTACTCTAATTGCCCTGAATATCCACCGAGTATTTTTGAAAAGGGTGAGACTTCAAATAGCACTAGAAAAGAAACACCTTCTAAGATAGAGACTAACAAGGTTCCTGTTTCTGTTTCAGATATAAAAGGAAATGGAGTTGGGAGGAGTAAGAAGAATAAAGATAGTAGTCTGAATAAGAATGATAGGTTATCTGGTGAAACTTTTGCTTCAAATAGTTGTACTTCGGACAGTGTTATTTTGAAAAGTAATTCTTTTAATGAACATGAATGTAAGTTTTGTTCTGATAAATCTAAGTTTATGAATTTTGCTCGAAAGAATCTATATTGTAAACACTGCTGGGATAATTCTTTCAAATACTACTCCCCTCCAAAGTCCAAAAAGAGCAAAAGAAAAGCTAAATTGAACCCTAAGTCTAACTCTAATTCTAATTTTTCTACACAACCCAAAGTGTATCGAGCTAAGGTTTCCAATCCTTCATCTAAACAGCACTTTTAGGAATTAAATGTCAAAACAGTTTGGAAATGGGTTCCAAAACCCAGATATGAATGGCGAGTTAAAGTTAAACTTGCTGATATTCCTGAATTGCTTAAAGCTAACAGCGAAGGACCCATTCTGATATGGGTACCTAAGCAAAACTAATTGTTTTTGTGCAGGCCTGTCGACTGTGGGTGATAGATTCCGGATGTTCATGCCACATGACAGGATTCAAGCACCTTCTACATAACTATGTGGAGGAGCCTGCCGGAGTAGTTCGTTTTGCAAATTCTGAAGCAGAAGGAAAAGTCAAAGGATATGGCATGCTAGATAATGGAGTAGTGAAGATTCAGAAAGTGTTATATGTAGAAGGACTTGATCATAAATTATTCAGCACCAGTCACTTCTGTGACATGAAATATCAAGTTCGCTTCACAACCACTCATTGCTATCTAGAGGATCCCGATGGTTACGAAGTCTTCAAAGCTGAGCGCCATGGAAATCTGTACTATGTAGATTTTCCTACACTGTCTGCCATACGTCCAGTATGTCTACTAGACAAAGCTTCTAAAGCATAATCGTGGACGTGGCATTGACGCTTGTCTCATCAGAATTTCCGATCTATAGCGAAGCTACAAAGACAAGGACTGGTCAAAGGTCTACCAGAAATGAGGTTCGAAAAAGACTCACTCTGTTCCGCATGTGAGTTGGGAAAAATGAAGCATAGCTCATTCATGTCCAAATCTGAATCATCAACCTCATGTGCACTGGAACTCCTTCATATGGACCTTTGTGGCCCAATGCGAACCGCATCTATCAACGGAAAGAAATACGTGTTGGTAATGATAGATGACTACTCAAGGTATACATGGCTTGAGTTTCTTCGCAACAAGTCAGATGCGCCAGACTTGATCATCGCTTTTATCAAGCGCATTCAAGTACGTCTTCAACTGCCAGTTCGAACCATTCACAGCGATAATGGAACGGAGTTCAAGAATGACACCCTGAAGAGTTATCTTACTTTTGTGGGGATTTCACACAACTTCTCCGCAGCCTACACTCCATAGTAGAACGACATTGTTGAACGGAAGAATCGCACGCTTGTTGAAGCAGCTCGTACTATGCTTGCATATTCAGATCTACCCATGTACCTTTGGGCCGAGGCAGTCGCTACAACATGTTTTACACAGAATCGTACCATTGTGGTCAAGCGCTTTAATAAAACAGCATATAAGTTAATCAACAATCGTACACCTAATATCAAATTTCTTCGTGTTTTTGGTTGCAGGTGTTACATTCTTAAAGAGCGTCAAGGATTATCAAAACTTGATAAGAAAGCGGATGAAGGATATCTCGTTGGATACTCTCTGACATCCAAAGCTTATCGAATTTACATTATTCAAACTAAGACGGTTGTTGAGAGCATGAATGTCTCCTTTATGAGTTGGACCTCAAAGAAACAAAACTGTGTTTCAACATCCACTGCCGAGGCTGAATATGTAGCTGCTGCTAGCTGTTGTTCTCAAGTCCTCTGGATGAAGACACAGTTAAGGGACTTTGGATACAACTACAAGCGTGTTCCTATTTATTGTGATTCCAAGAGCGCCATTGCTACCCGCTAATCCGATACAACATTCGAAGACCAAGCATATCGATGTACGCTACCATTTCATCAAGGATCATGTAGAAAAAGGTGACATAGAAATGCATTTTTTCAAACTGACTAACAGTTAGCTGACCTTTTCACCAAGCCGTTGGACGAAAAGAGGTTCCAATTCCTAATCAGCCAACTTGGTATGTTGAACATGTCGTAGACCTTACTCATGATTCTAGGGGGAGTATTTTGAACTCTACTATTGTGTTTTATACTTCAACTGTTGCTAACGATCAAGGAATCATTTTCATAAATGATTACCATATTTTGTTTTCTTTACAGGTATATTCAAGTGACTAAGGCTTCTAATCACATCAGATTAGAACCCGTACTTCAGTGCTTTATTTTTTTCTATTCTTTTGTTTTGTTTTCTATTTAAAAAAATATATATATTATATTAAGTTAAGGGGGAGAATATCTGTGATGCTAACAGATGCTTATCTGACCGTGTGTTTTTAAAGTAAATACTTGCGTTTTATCTTGTCAATATACTTTGTCAAGTATTCATACACATAACGGTTCAAAACATTCTATTTGACTTTGTTATTACCATGTACCAAAAGTTAAATCTTTCTATGGTAATACTCACGTTCTTTGTATTCATTGTTGATTGAATCAAACGTCATTTCATGTTCTTTCATTGAAAATATGTTTATATATTGTTCATATAAATAACATTCGCTTTTGATTCTCCAGCATATTATTCTTCCTGACAAATTGATATGAGCTTATTGCCAACCACTTTTAGGTTGAGGGGGAGAATTGCATCGTCAAACATAATTGTTTTGACATCTCCGAAAGTCTTATTTTTCATGTAACAAGTGGTATTTGTGCTTACATGTACAAAAGACTGTTGAACAACATGTTCTTTTAGGAAAATACATGGGATTCAGTGTGAGTACTTAACAGAACTTCCATGGATTCACGATAACCAGTGTTTCCTACCCATGAAGTATTCCCTAAGTGATTGAGCGGAGAAGGGTCAAAAGAATTGAGTGATGGTGTGTGAAGAGGTAAAATGAAAAAGAGAGATTGGTTAGACGTGAGCATTCAAAGAAAGAGGATGAGAGAACAGAGTAAAAGCATATTAAACTCTGCACCAAACTTCTTTCTGAGTTGGGCAGCCACATAATCTGATTGGTTCACATTTTTTGGTGACCATCATTGAAAAAGGCACCTAGACCATGCCATCTCTTGCATACAACCCCACCAGTTACTCATTCTTTTCTAAAAAAGAGAATGTTTCACATTTTATGGGGACGCAACACATACGCTATTGGTTCTTCATTTGGAAGATACTAATATTGAAAAAGAAGGAAAGTTGCCCCACCTTCGAACCTTTCTCATGCACATTGAGTATTTGTATAATTTGTTGCTGTGTCAACAATTTTACATACTTTGAGCCTATATTGAAAAGCAATCATCGGTGCTTAATTCTTTCATACACATGCACGAGCACACAGAAATTTGTTTTCTGTCAGAACGTTCATAGATAACCATGTGTTATTCGATGATTGAATGGAAAACCTGGGGAGCCAACATCAAAACCAGCTCCGTATATAGTAACTTTGTGTTACTCAGTGACTTTGTGTTACTGACAGGCATTCTAACTGAGTCATTTGTTGATTCAGGGTTACACCTATTAAACTGTTTGAATTTGAAAAGATTCGAATGGTAACTACTTTTATATTATTTGAATCTGAAAAGATTGAAATAATCACGCTTTCCATTTGGGAAGACTTCTCTTATTTCACAGAGGGTTCGTTACATGAAGATGGTGCTACATTAAAGTCTATAAAGACAAAGGGGGATATTTTTTTTATAAAGGGGGAGATTGTTTTGACAAGTTTTGATGATGATGATTCTCACCACTCATCAAAAAGGGGGAGAAGATACAAAAAGGGAGAATTATCAAAGAATATAATCTGAAGACTGACTACTGAAGATTATTTAAAGATATCAAGTTTTGAAGTTTTGAAGCTATCAATGTCATATCTGAAGAAAAGAGAAGAAAAGTGAAGACCTGAAGATTATTGACAATTTTTTTTTAATCTTAAATCCAAAGGGGAGATTGTTGGATCAAATAATTGTATTCAAGATTAAAGGGTTTAAACTGTATTTATTTGATAGTTAAAGATTAGAGGGTCTAATTAATATTTATTCAATAGTTATTTGTAAATGGGCCTTAAATCTATCAAGCCCATAAGCCCATATGGCTTAGGTATTTAAAGTGTTAATTAGTTTAGATTTAGGGTTAACCTTCAAAAAACTCTGATAATATTCTAGTTAATAGCCGTACGTATTCTCTGTATTCAAGGGTATCAAGAACACTCAAGGGTTTCATTGTTTATTCAAGGGATTGGTATGTTACTCTGATTTATATATCTCTTTATTATTATTGTGTTGCTTGATTACTTGATTGATTATTTACCAACTAGATTAAACTGGGATAACAAAGAGAATTTCATAGAAGAAACCCGATCTTGAACAGAAGAAAGATCTATAGCTGAAACGGTTGTAGACTGAATAGCCGCAAGAGAAGTAGTTGGAGTTTGACTCTGTACCGGAGCTGAGGATTGAGCAAAAGCTATATCCAATTCATCTACTTGAATACGAGCAACTGAAGGGTTAACATGAACAGATTCATCTTCTGATACAACTTCTGGTTCCTTGGATTGTCTTGCATACACCCGAAGACTCGGTTGATCAACATCATCACCATCATGATCATCATTATCATCATCTTCATTGCCAGAAATATCATCATGAATATCATCAGCAGAATCTCTATCTTCATTTTCATCTTTATCAGCAATAACATCAGTATCAACAGCAGTATCAACATTATCATCATCATCATCCTCAAAGTCAAGATCAGCTAGAACTTCATCAACTTGTGGAGTTGCAACAACTTCTTTAACTTCAACCTCTTGAACAGCAGCAACTTGTGTGTCATGGGATGGCTCATTTTGTGTAGCTTCCATGAATTCAATCTCTATGCAGTACTCAATCACGCTATCATCGGTAATATCAACGTAGTTCGCAATTAAAGCATATGGAATAATCATGGAAAAGTTGAACGACTGCTTCTGTTTCTGAATGTAGAATATTTCTGTGTCCGGAACCTGCGGCCAAGATAATCTGCGTGGAATAGATGAATTGTTTCTGAGAACGCTTCGAATGATCAGCTTCAAGAATCTGATGAAAGGAATGAACTTGCGCTTCTTGTTTGTAAGCTTGTCTTGTACCCTCTCCGAGAGTTTTGTCCAGAAAATGAAAGTGTAGTCGACATGCAAGTCATAGATGACTGCATGGAACAATCGGAGATATAGAAGACTAGAACTGTCCGTTCCAGAATGCTTTGTCGTAAGACATCTGATGAGAACAGAGAAAAGAGCATACCAAACTGGAGGAAGATGTGACTTGTCAAAGTCACTAACTCTGTTTAATCTGCCAGTATATCCAAGATTTCTAATACCGGCAAGAAGGTCTTCTTCAGACGGAAAGCTGTCATATGTAGTTCGGCCTGGTCTGGAGTTAGGCTCAGGAAGCTCCAGTATCAGTCGTAGACGCTTGTATGAAAGAAAGAAATCATACTGATCAATTTGTAGATCAAAGCGGTGCAGACGTGCAAGCTTATTCTTGGTAATTGTATGTCAGGCTTGCTGAATGTATACCTCTGGAACTTCAGCACATGAAGTAAGAGCCTGTGCAAGTGGATGTCCTCTAAGAATCGCTCGAATCACCGGATGTATCTTAATTCTGTCAAAATCCACAAAATAGTTGTTTGGCTTGTATGGCAGAATATACAACATGACTAGGAAGACATCGTTCGGCGTTCGGCGTGATGCAGACATATTTGCCCCTACTGAAGGAACTGACGACATCGGCGTCTCATGTGAAGCTTGATCAGATGGATCCTCGAGAATGACATTCTCGTCTTGGATCATGGGATCAGTATGGGTATGAGAAGACATTTAATATACCTGGAAAACGAAAAACGAAGAAAAAAAGAAACAAAGTAAGAAAACTGAAAATTTGACAAAAATCCTAAGTCTGGTTGGCGCAACATGTGAGAAACGCAAAGGGAGGTTTGCGCAATAAACGTGATACGCAAAGGACAGTTTGCGGAACAGGCATGATACGCAAACAGAAGTTTGCGTATTCAGTTCATTACGCAAATTATGGTTTGCGTGATGAACTTGTTACGAAAACAAGACCTGAACAAAATTTTCAACATAAAACATAAGGTTTGTGGGACACGAAGGTTACGCAAAGTACACTTTGCATGACCAACATGTTACGCAAAGTAGACTTTGCGTGTCCTAAGTGTTACGCAAACTAAAATAAACGAACAACACAAAAACATCGAGGTTTGCGTATCAAGTATGATACGTAAAGTATACTTTGCGTGACCAATGGGATACGCAAACTGAACTTTGCGTGTCCTATTGGTTGCGCAAACTAAACTTTGCGGGTCACCATACTTGGTACGAAAACCCTAGTTTTCGTGAGTTCATATAAGCAAAACATAAAAACACAAAATTAAAGCTAGAAAACACTAAATCAGAGTGTAAGAAACCATACCTGAGGTTCGAAAAATGAAACTAATCAAAACCCAACACTCGATATGAACAAAAATACCTCGAATCTGATGAACACGATGAAGAACAGTAATAAGGTCGACAAAACACACAGTAAGAATACGAAGAAAAAATTCAAAATCAATAGAAGAACACCATTATAGAAATCAAACGACAAAACAAATACACATATAGAAATGAAATACAAACCTGATCGATTCACAATCTGAAATCAAAGAGAAAATGGCACACAGAATGAACAATGAGAGGGAAGAAGATGAATAGTTCTAGATTTTGAAATGAGAAAGAGAGCGAGAAAAAGTAAAATGAAGCCCACTAAACACAATTTATACAAAAATAAAAAAATAAAGAACACAAAAAAAATAAAACTCAAAAAAATAAAAATCTAAAAAAAAATCAGTATACTTACCTGCCAAGCTCTTTTTACTCCCCCTACACAAATGTACAGAATTTAACAAATCAGTATAACAATTGTATAGGAATATCAGAAATACTTACCTGATGAAATCTGATCAGCACGTAAAGTATTTTATCAGCTATATTCACTCCCCCTAAAAACAGAATAGTTCAGATATTCTTTTCAGAATGGCTCTCCCCCTCGAAATATGCACAGACCATTTAACAAAAATATGGATACACACCCATATAAACATCAGTGTAAAAAGAAAAATAATACTGAAAATAAATTTTGAAACAACTGAACATATAAAATTTTAAACACTAAACAAATTAAAGTCTACTCAGTAAAATTTCACAGATTTATCACTCAGTTGAAATCAAGCATATGTTGTTGGATACACGAACAAGTTTCATTGCATATCAAGTTAAGACATGTTCAGTTTCAAAAACTTCCATCTATCTATTCAGAGTGCTTGCATGCGAACTTCGTTAGCTTCAAGAAAATTGCAATTTTAAAAAAATTATAGAGAACTTTGCATGTACTAATACTAAGTCATCAAAAATTAAGATTTTCACAAATTTACAGGTTTATCGTAACTCAAACATATCACCAAGTATCATGAGTTGTGTGCTCATTGGCATCTTTTTAGCAGTGTGCACATTGGCATCTTCACATGAGTGTGCTCTATGACATCTTTTAAGCATTGTGCACTTTGGCATATTTTAATCAAAGAATTCAGTAAGTAAAGAACATGCCGTAAACGTAACTTTCTATCTGACCATATTGCAGGATTTGAGTCAGCCGCTCCTAGACCAGTTGGCCTTAGGGGACTAGGTGTCAAGCACCCCTTGGAACTTACTTTCCCGGAGAAGAAAGGCTACATCGACACATTCTAAACACATTCATACCAGTAGAACATGACTTTCGATCTGATTCTATAGAAGGATTTAGGTTCGATCACTCCCAGACCAAATGACCTTAGGGGATCAGATGACAAGCATCCCAAGGAACTTACTTTCCCAAACCAGAAAGGTCACAGGTACAAACTTTTAAACTTAGAGATTTCTGTATTTCATGAAATTATAATTCATCTCAATCACTCAGGTCAACATCTAAGTGCTTAGCCCATATTTTCATTCAAATCTATAATTCTAATTATTTAGGTAGTCTAAGAAAAGTAAACTATAAAAAATTCCGACTCGCATATCTTTAAAGAAGTATCAAAAGCTACAAACATGTTGCTGAATTTCGACTTTTGTATGACTTGAAAGTTGAACATATAAAACTTCATTATAGACAAAGAACTCGTAAAACATCCTAGACACACATTTTATTCAAAAGAAATAAAATCTGTAAAATTCTACTTTCTAGAATAAAACTTGTAAAGATTTAAACTTTTAAATTCAACATGCCAAGTTTTGAAAGCAGAAAGTTAAAACGTTTTTCATCTAAGGCTTTTGTAAAGATATCAGCAAGTTGATATTCAGTTGGTACAAAATATAATTCAATAGTACCTTCTTCCACATGATGCTTTATGAAATGGTACCGCATATCTATGTGCTTGGTCTTATTGTGCTGGACCGGATTGACTGAAATGGCAATTGCGGACTTGCTGTCACAATAGATAGGAACGGTTTTGTACAACATCCCGTAATCCCGTAGTTGTGTCTTCATCCATAGATATTGAGCACAACAACTAGCTGCTGCGATGTTCTCTGCCTCTGCAGTTGATATAGAAACACAAGTCTGCTTTTTTGACGCCCAGCTTATCAGTTTGTTTCCCAAGAATTGAAGATGTTCTGAAGTACTCTTCCGGTCCAATTGATTACCGCCAAAATCTGCATCTTAATAAGCAATCAACTTATAGTCAGAACTTTTAGGATACCATAATCCTAAGTAAGGAGTTCCTTTAATATACCTAAAAATGTACTTGACTGCTAGCATATGAGATTCTTTCGGTTTGGCTTGGAATCTGGCACATAAGCATGTAGAGAACATTATATTCGGGCGACTTGCTGTGAGATACATCAGCGATCCGATCATTCCTCTATATGTCTTTTGATCCATAACTTTTCCATCTGGATCAAGTCATATTTTGGCACCTGAGCCATCGGCGTGCCGATTGAAGCAGATTTGTCCATCTTGAATTTCTTCAAGATGTCAAATACATACTTTGACTGATTGATGAAGATTCCATCTGGAAGTTGTTTCACTTATAAGCCGAGGAAGAAATTGATTTCTCCTATCATGCTCATCTGAAACCTAGAAGTCATTAGATCAGAAAACCAAGTACATAAAGATTTGTTAGTCGCACTAAAAATAATATCATCTACATATATTTGAACTAAGCAAATATCTAAGTTTCATCTATAAATGAAAAGAGTGGTATCGATGGATCCTTTGGTGACGCCAGATTTGATCAAGAAGGCTGACAACTCATCATACCATGCGCGCGGTTCTTGTTTCAGGCCATACAACACTTTATCAAGAAAATAGACATGATCAGGACGATCTTTGTCAACAAACCCCTCTGGCTGAGAAACGTATACTTCTTCTTTCAGTTTGCCATTGAGGAATGTTGTCTTGACATCCATCTGATAGACAGTGAAATTACGATAAGCAGTGAAGGCAAGAAACATCCGAATAGCTTCTAATCTGGTAACCGGCACGAACGTTTCGTCGTAGTCAATTCCTTCTTCTTGGCGATATACCTTGGCTACCAATCTTGCTTTGTTTTGAATAACGATACCATCTTTGTCTTTCTTGTTCTTGAATGTCCACTTTGTTCCAATTATGCTCTTTCCTTTCGACCGTGGTACAAGTCTCCAAACTTTCAGCACGTCAAATTGATTGAGCTCCTCTTGCATAGCTATAATCCAATCCGGATCCTCCAACGCTTAAGAGACTTTTGTTGGTTCAATCTTTCTTAGGAAGCATGTGAAGAGACATTCGTTGGAAGTAGCCGTCCTGGAACGTGTAGACACACTGGCTTGAGGATCTCCAATAATTTGATGAATTAGATGAGATCTTGTCCATTTTGTGGTATGAGGGAGAGGATCAATTACATCTTGAACCACTTCTAATTGTTGAGAGGGAGGTTAAGGAGCTTCTAAGTCAGTTAAAGAGATAGAAACAATTTCAACTGGATGAGGAGGTATCTCAACAACATCTGGATCAGATTCTGGAAGAGTTGGATGAATAATAACAGTCTGTTCTTCTTCCTGAACTGATTCCTCTTGAATAGATTGTTCTTGTACAGATTCTTCTTGAAAAGGATCAGTTTCTGATGGTGCTAGATCAGATTCAGAAATACTGGAACAACATCAGTTTCAGAGATAGATGCAGCGGAATTTGTAGCAGATGTGCTCACAGTTTCCTGATTAAAAACATTTGAAACGTTTTCAGAGTTAGATCTAGGCACATCATCATAAAAATTTTCAAACAGAAAATCAAGATCAGTAATATTAAGTGAAGAAGTAGAAGAATCCTGATTTGTCGATTGAAGTGCAGGTTCTGAACTGATTTGTTCAGAAGCTGAATTCCCAGTAAGTACGGGTTCTGAGCCTGGTTGACCAGAAACCAAATCGGCAGCTTCGTCAAAATTGACATTTACGCTCTCTATCACTTTTCTATCACTTTTCTTGCGGAGATCAGAAAGACTCTGTAAGCAGCAGAATTAGAAGAATAACCCAGAAAGATACCCTCATCTGCCTTCGGACTAAACTTGTTTAGATTATCCCTGTCATTCAAAACGTAACACTTAGACCCAAAAGACTTAAAATATTTGACATTCGGTTTGATACCGATCATCAGCTCACATGGTGTTTTGTTGAATCGGCGATGTAGAATTGATCGGTTTTGAGTATGACATGCAGTTGAAACAGCTTCAGCCCAATGACACAAAGGAAGACCAGAATAAGCAATCATAGATCTTGCAGCCTCAACAAGCGTTCTATTGCGATGTTAAACAACCCCATTCTGTTGCGGTGTTCGGACAACAGAAAACTGTTGTTGAATTCCTTGATCCTCGTAAAAAGCTTGAAGAGTACTGTTCTTATATTCAGTACCATTGTCTGATCTGACAACCTTGACTTTCTTTTGCTTATTGGTCTGAATTGTTTTGATGAGGTTGATGAGAATGTCTGGGGTTTCATCTTTGGATTTGAGAAACTTGACCCATGTATATCTTGAATAATCATCAACAACCACCAAAACATACCTCTTCTTACCAATACTCTTTGTCTTCATTGGTCCGCATAAATCAACATGTAGTAGATCAAGTATGTCTGAAGTGCAGGGTTCTGGCTTTGGCTTGTGAGGAGCTTTCTGCATATTTCCTTTCTCACAATCCTGACAGAGGTGGTCTTTCTGAAAACGGAGAACTGGAAGACCTTTCACTGAATCATTCTTGACCAAGCGATCCATGTACTTAAAGTTGATATGAGCTAATCGACGATGCCAAATCCAACTTTCATGAACAGAAGCTTTAGAAAGTAGACAGATGTCTGATGGGATGTTGACTTTGGAAAGATCAATAGTATACAGATTGGATCTTCTCTTTCCAACTAGTAGATCTTGGCCTCTATCATTCTTCACAGCAACTCTTTTAGATTTGAAGCTAACTTTAAGATCTTTATCACAGAACTGTCCGATGCTGAATAAGTTGTGGCTTAGACCTTTGACGTAGGTGACTCTCTTGACAGTTATATTACCTTGAACAAGATCACCGTAACCAAGAATTGGAGCAGTCTCACAGTTTCCAAACTTAACACGACCGCAACATTTTTCTTTATAATTGGAAAGTAGTGATTTGTTGCCAGTCATGTGTTTGGAACACCCCGAGTCCAGATACCATAAATGACTAAGCTGCACATACAGAAACTACACAGATTTAGGTACCTATATGCTTATGGGTCCCTTTTTGTTAGATTTGTGTCTTTTATTTTTTGAAAATTTATTTTGATAATTCTCATGAAAGCAATCATCAATAGAGGAATAAATATAATCATCATAATCAGAACTAGAAGAAGATGAAACATGCTTTCCAATGTGAATCATTTGCGGAATTGAATATTTTGTATTTTTATTACAAAAAGCGAATGTATCATTGTCACAAAGATTAACTACACAAGTATCTTCTAATAATTCAGACTCTATAGATTTATGCTTTATCCTCGATATCAGCTTTTGTAATCTCTTCACAGTCCGATCTGAAACAGAAGAATCAGAAGAATTAGAATTTTCAGACAAGACACTATCCTATTTCCTTGACTTCTTTGACCTTCTTCTTTTACTCTTTGTTTTTGTTTTATAATACTTATCATTTAGCGTTAAAGAATCATCAACAATTGAAGTAGAAGAAGAAACTTTATCTAAGAAATCAACCTGAGCATTCGACATAGATGAACTTTCCTTGGAATGAGAATTTTCAGAAAAACACAAGTTAGAAGGAGGTTTGCGCAATGCATTGGTTGCGCAAACTAAGCTTTGCGCGATCAAAGGCTTGCGCAAAGTGTCGGTTTGCTTAACCAACTGGTTGCGCAAATGCACATTATTTTTAGAAACTTGAGTATTTTCCTTAGAATCTTTAGAAAATCCAGAAGAAATTTTGTATGCAATACTTGTTTTCATTATAAAAAGAAATAAATCGTTTTCTAACTCAGTTTGAAGACTTTGTTCTTCCAATCTATCTTCAAGATCAATTATTTTGCCTTCTAACACTAATGGGGGAATGTATTTCCTAGAATCATACGACACCGGAGATGCATTTTTCTTATCAGTGTTAGCATATATATCAAAATCAGTTGGTAATGAAGATTGATTGAAAGACTTTATATTTAAAACATTTTTGGAAATTCTAGACTTCTTCGTTTTCTCAAGAAAATACTTAGCATTTTCAGACGTATAAACAAATGGCATTTCCATTTTCTTGTTATGCATCCTCTTTTGATTCTCAATTTCAAAAATTTGCTTTTCATTCAACCAGTCAATTTTAAATTGAGGAGCATAATTCGCAAAAGTTAGATAATCAAAATTATATAAGGTTGGGGTTTTTGAAATAAAATTGTTTAGACAATGAGGATTTTCAAAACCAAGTCCCCACCTTTATTTTATAGCTTCGTCACTCCTAGGCTTATTCATATATATAGTCCGCCCAGTTTGATTTCTCTTATACAAATTTTCTTCTAACACAATTATTTTATCAGATAAACTTTTGTTCAAATCATTCAATTCAGTCAAAGAATCACGATAAGTCTGATTTGATAATTCTAAGTCATTCAAATTCTTTTGAAATTTCTCTTTTGTGTCTTTTAAAATGATCTTTTCATCTTTCAGAGAAATTTTCAACTTTTCAATCAAAACAAACTTTTCTTGATTATCAATCTTTTCAGATAATGAACTTAGAACGAAAATCATGTAAAGCATTGACAATAACGTTCAATTGAGAAGAAACAAAATTCACATGTAACTCAGAAATTACCTCAGAATCATCAGTGGAGGTATCATCTTCTTCATCATCACTCTTATCATCACTGATGAAGCACATTGCTACAGTCTCTTCATTTTCAGCCACGTTATCTGAATGATCTAACCAGTATTCCTCCTCAGCCATCAGAATAGTTCTGTTTTCTCTCTTCTCAGCCAGTTCCATCTTCTTTCTGTAGAAAGATGAATCCTTAACAACCTTCACTCTACAATCCTTTGCTATATGACCTGGTTTGCCATAGTTGAAGTAGTTCATCACCTTTTTCTCTTCCTTTTTCGGTTCAGCCACCTTTAGCGGTTCATACTTTGGAGTGTATGTCTTTGATGGTGCACCAGGTTCAACTTTCTTTGAGCCGGAAGTGAAACGGAGATTGTTGGATCAAGTTCTACGCTGAATTTTTTTTTGATAGTGTTGTGATAGAAGTATCATTGCTTTCTCCAAAGCTTCACCATCATCTTCTGTGGAACAATCAAAAACAGATTCAGATAAAGATTGCTCAGCCAGTTGGCTAGCCAGAAGGGCAATCGGATCCACTGACTTAGACTTATTCTTCTTATCCAACTTTGCCTTCTTTTCCAACACCATGGATTCATCGGTCATCAGAATTTCATACAATTCCTGAATGGGCATAGTAGCAATCCTTACATGATTTCTCATTCTATGACATGTCTTGCTCCATTCAGGTTGGAGTGCATTCAGGAACTTCAGATTTGCTTCTAACTCGGTCTTTGTTACCTTGATCTTGTACAGATCATTAATCACAGCCCAAAATCTATCAAATACATTCTTCAAACTTTCTCTCCATCCTTAGCTTTGAACTCCTCAAAATTGTTCATGTATCTGGTCTGACGCAATTGAGTTGACACAGTTGTACCAAGCATGATCTTTTCCAATTGAGTCCACATAAGCATAGGATTCTGTTTGAAGCAATCAATTATGTTGTAGATCGAATTTGGTAGTGCAAGAATCAGATTGGACTTTGCCTGACTGTCAGCTTGATATCTCAACAATTCATCAGCATCATACTCCCTCAGAGACTTCTCTACAGTTGAAGCTAGAGTAGTTGCTGTAGCTGGTATAACTTTCATCGGCCTCTCCATAGGACCCTCAGTCAGAGATTTCATCATGTTATCCCCATTCGGTTGTCTTTCTATGAAGTTAATGAATCGGTCCTGCCACTATTCAAATTCATTCTCGTTGATCAATACAGGAGGACGTGTGTCAGACCCCAATGACATCATCAGGTCATTCTTGTACATTTGAGCTTGCAAAGACATCTTTGAGAAAATCAGAAAGTCAGAAAAAAAATTCTAAGTCTGGAACACACGCAAATTGAAGATTTGCGTAAGCAGTGAGATCCGCAAACTAGACTTTGCGTAAGCTGAGTGATGAGAGAATCGAGCTTTTCGGAAAAAAAGGTTGCGCAAACTAAGCTTTGCGTAAGTAACAGAGTACGCAAACTGAGCTTTGCGTAATAAGCTTGAACCGCAAACTGAACCCCAACTTTGGAATATGCAAAGAAGCTTTGCGTGAGAAGGATGAAACGAAAACTAAGCTTTTCGGAAGCTTGATGGTACGAGAACTTTACTTCTCGGAAATTACTTGATACGCAAAACAAACTTTGCGAATATAGCTCGATGCGAAAACCTGAAACACTAACACAGAAATTAGAACACAATGAACTTGCGCAAAGTATTAAGAACTTGCGCAAACCAATATGAATCTTGCGCAAATCTACAAGAACTTGCGCAAACCGGGGAACAACAAGAAAAAATCGCAAGAACAATTATATCTATGAAATTAAAGCAAGAAAATCACACACTGATGATCGAAAACATTCTTTTAACAACTTTCAAGCACCAATTTCGATTAAAAACTACTAAAATACATATTTGATGATGAAACAGTACGAGAACGAGTTTTTCCAAGAACTATTGAAAACTCAAAATCAACGATCAAAACTTGGTTTTCATGCAAAATTATGTGAAGCAAATAGGATCGATTAACAAAAATGAATCTAATGAAACAAATTAAACACAAATTCGATCACAAAATAATCCAAATTTGATGAAAAATCAAGAAAACGAGATTTTCTTGAAAAATTCAAGAAAATCGATCAAGTTTTCGATTAATCTACAAATTCAGAAAACAGAAAACGAATTCTCTCAGATCTCTCAAGATTCAGATTGCTCTGATACCGATTGAAAGTCCAAGAATCTCTAAATCCTAGAGAGAGAAAGTAGAGAGAGAAAGTAGGAGCGCCAAATGTAATATGATATTCAAAGTAAGGTTCCAAAGTTAAAAACACAAAGCACCTAAGGGACTTAAATACCCCAGGTCTTAACCAATACTATTAAGCACTCTAAGAACAGTAACGACAACTGAGAATAAATACAATGATTACTACAAAATTAGACCTAACAGATAAAGATTTAGAGAAATATTTTGTTTGCTCAGAATGCATTTCTAACTCAAAAATTGATTTTGCAGGAATAATTGAATCGAAGGAGAAGGAGATTTCAAATCCGCATGCAAAGCTGAAAAGATCTGAAAATCTTAATTCTAGCTCAAGCTGGTCCAAGAAGGAATCATTGCATAGAGAGCTAGATGAACTGAGAAAAAGAGCAAACATTGCTAGTAGCACATCTGATGGGCTGAAAAAGATGAATTCTCAAATTTTTGCTAAAAGAGATTCTTTGAAAGATAAAGTGTTCAGTCTTGAGGTTGAAATCAATATGATGAAAGAAAAAGCAACCCAAGAGAAAGACAACACAAAAGGACAAGATGAGATGAAGAAGATTGAGAAGAAGAGAAAAGAAATTGAAAAAGATAATGCTGAGCTGAAGAAGAAAATTTCTGAATTAGAAGCTCAAATGGATAAAGAAAAGAAAGAAAGAAAAGCTTATGCTCAAAAGTTTTTAGAATTTTCCAGAAAAGATTTTGAAGAAAAGAAATCAGTGGAGCTGAAATGCATAAAGCTTTCTCAACAAGTTTCAGATTTCGAGCAAGTAATCATTCTGGAGAGAGATAAGTTTGAGATAGAGAAAAAGAAGATTGAGCAAAAGTGTGTAAAGAAGGACTTGGAAGAACAAAAGAAAATGTTTGAGACTGAGATAGAAAAGCTAAATAAGAAACTATCTGAGCTGTCAACAAACATTATGAAGAAGAAGAATGCTAAAGTTGAATTGCATAAGTAGTTTGATCTGATGACAAAGGAAAGAAACAGTTTGGCTTCAAAGATAAAAAAACTTGAAGAGATCATGTTCAAGGTGAAACTGACTGAGCAGAAAACGCTAGAATCAATTGTTCAGTCACCGAGAGATGATCTAGTTGATTCAGAATTTTCCTTCAAAACAACTTCAAGTTTACATTTTACAAATGTTTCTAATAATCCTTTATTTGATTCTGATGATAGTCATGCTTCTAAATCTAAAGATCAAATTCGTCCTTATAATCTTTTCTATGACAAAAATGTTGATGGTTCAGGTAACATCAAGAAGAATGAATCTCAGAAGAAAAGGTTCTGGAGAAAGAACCATGGCTCTAATGCTAAAAGGAACAATACTTCTAAAGGAACAATACTTCTAAAGGTAAAACTTTTAGCAAACCTGATCTGGTTTAGACTATAAATAAATTGATCAGGTTAGCTAAAAAGAAAATTAGTTGTTCCTAATGTGGCTCAAATGATTTTGTAAATAAAAATTATGAAAACAACTGGTATGGTTCTTACAATATCTCTCTTAATAGAACTGAAACTAACACATCAGGATCCAAATACCAGTGGCTGCCAAAAGTTGAATCAGTGTTGCAGGCACCCAAGGTTTATGGGGGAGAAAGAACCATGGCTCTTGGATAAAACAGTTCAAGACCCGTTCCTCAATGTTTCAGTACTATGGTTTCTGGTTACATCAGATCAGAACCCGTTCTTCATTGGTAAATTGAGTATTATTATTCTCATCGGAGAATATGTAATCATGGCTTCTGAATACTTCTGACAGATGCTTAAAAGATAACATCTTTTCAAGAAGTTTTTTATTTGAGGGGGAGTTAGTAAATTACATTGTTATATCTTTTAGAAGGAGAAAATAGTTGGATTTTCATTGCTATATTTTTATAATAACTTGAATTTTTACAGATATTAAGAGAAAGAATATTTGATGTTTAATCAAGGAAGCTTAAAAGAGAATATTCATTTTAGGGGGAGCTTAAAGGTATATCTTTTTATACCTTAATCCTTAACACATGTTGAAAGATGAACAACTTTCACTTGTGCAAATCAGTTTTTTAAATGTTCAAATCACTTCGTGTTCTCAAACGTTGTATGAATTTCGAAGTGCGATTTTAAATGATTTTCATATGGATACTTTCATGATTATTTGACCATGTGTTCTTAAAGAAAAATACTTGTGTATTTTCTTTTCATATACTTTGTCAAGTATTGATACACACTTCGGTTCAGTACATTTTTTTTACTTTGTTATTACCATGTATTAAATGATAAATCTTTCTACGGTAAAACTCCCGTTTGCTATTCATTGTTGTTTGAATCAGACGTCATTTCATCATTATATGTGCTTTTATTGTTAAAATGTTTATATATAGTTCATATAAACAACATTCGTCTTTGATATCCCTTATAATTCATCATGAGATATTTGATCTGATTGAAATCATTGTCAGATTCTCAAAATATTTCTATTATTTCATGATTATTCATTCATACAAAGTTTTGAGAAATCTTAAATGCCGAAAATGCTAAAATTTCATTCTGATTTTTAATGAGCATATATACAATGACTATGATTTCTTGCACTTAAATGTCAAGAAAATCATTGTACAACATATTCTATTAGGACAAATACATGGGATTCGAGGTGAGAGCTTAACAGAACTTCCATGGATTCACGATAGCCAGTGTTTCCAACCCCGGAAATAGTACTTTGAGTGATTGAGGGGAGAGGGGTCAAAAGATCTGAGTGTTGGTGTGTGATGAGGTCTAATGGAAATGACAGATTGGTTAGAAGTGAACTTAAAAGATTAAAAGAAAGAGGGTGTGAGAACAGAGTAAAAGAATATTAGACTCTACACCAAACTTCTTTCTGAGTCGGGCAACCATAAAATCTGTTGTTTCACAATTCTTCGTAAACGACATTGAAAAAGGCATCTAGCCGATGCCATCCAAAAAGAGAATGTTTCACATTTTCTAGGGATGCAACACATACGCTATTGGTTCTTCACTTGGAAGATACTAATATTAAAAAATAAGGAAAGTTTCCCCGCCCTCGACCCTTTATCATGAACGTTGACTCTATGTATAATCATTGATGTCTCAATGGTTTGCATAATTTTGAGCCTGAACAGTAATCATTGTGCTAATTCTTTCATAACACAAGCACGAGCACACAGAAAATATGTCTTTATGTTAGAAAATTCTTAGAAAATACCTTGTGTTTTTCAATGATTGAACGGAAATGTTGGGGAGTGAACGTCATCTCAAGCTCCTTACTTTGTACATTCATTGTATGCAGTAACTTTGTGTTACTGACAGGCATTCCTAACTGTTTCATTTGTTGATTCAGGGTTACAACTACTAATTTGTCTGAATTTGAAAAGATTCAGATGAATACATTCATGAATTGACGGCTCATTATCAGATCTGTTGGGGAAGATCGATTTCTTTCATACATGGGGGAGATTGTTAATCATGAAGATTGTGCTTATCAGATGATTTGGGGGAGACTATTCAATAACTATGCTGATATTGAAAAAGTTTTGATGATTTTGATTCTCACAATTCATCAAAAAGGGGGAGATATATCAAGTTTTCAAAGTCAGACTAAAGTTGATACTATCAAGAAGGGGGAGAATTTAAAAGTCAGATACAAAGTTTCCATTGTTCAAAGTTCAAGTCTGTTACAAGTTGTTTGAAAAAGGTGAGAAAAGAAAGAAATTTTTGAAGTTAGTCAAAGTTTGAAGAATTCAATGATTGTGAAGAATATGTCAAAGCTGTTGGAAAAGTCAAAGGAGGAAATTTATTTCAAGCGCTATCAAAGTTTGATGAAGATGTCAAAGATTTCAAGGTTTAAAGCTGAAAAGTTCATTTGCTGAAGATCATTTCTGAAGATTATTGTCAAAAAAAAATTTAATCTTGAATCCAAAGGGGAGATTGTTAGATTAGAATTGTATTCAATATTAAAATAGAGGGTAAAATTTGTAATAGTTTGATAGTTCAAGAGTTTTTGTTGTAAAGTCAACTTAAGTTGACTTAGTATAAATAGGTTTCTTTGTTTGATTAGAAGTGACGCGCATAGATACAAATACAGATTTGGTAAGGATTCACACACACACTCATAACACATACACAACGTGAGACTTGTGATTACGAGTTAGATCTGTGATTAATTATAAATCTTGTGCTTGATAAATACAAAAAGTGTTCTTAATCTGTGTTGTTATATAGTATGCTAGTAATCTGGGTCACATATGCGAATTCTTGGATAATTTTGCTTGTGTGAGAATTCTGTGTGCAAATTGTTTTGTTCAAGAGTGGTGTGCGAATTCCATACTTAGGAGATTTTTGGATATTTTAATTTCTGAAATTTCTATGCTTTTCTGTATTTTGATTTCACTTGAACTAACGATCATTTCAAGTTCTTATTGAAAAACAGTTTTCTTAAACAAGATGACTTCCAAAGACACACTCTCTATCGGTACAGATGTGAAACCTCTGGTGCTTTTCAAAGGAGAATATGAGCAATGGAAAGACCGGTTTCTGGATTTTGTGGACAAACATGTAAATGGAGAGAACATTTTGATGTCCATCATTGAAGGTCCAAAGGGACCTCTTACCAAGGAAATACCAGATGATGAATCCTCTGACAACGAAGATGGGTATGTGGACAGATCACAAAAGACAAAGACAGTACCGAAAGATCTTTCTCAGTATACTAAAGAGTAGAAGAATAGATATAAAGCCGACAAGCAAGATGGATCTCTACTTTTGCAAAGCATAACTAACGAGATCTACATCAAAATAGACAACTACAAGGCAAATGCAAAGAAGACGTGGGATCAAATTCAGAAAATGATGATGGGATCAAAGGTTAGAAACCAGATGAAGGTTGCTAATTGCATAAACAACTATGAAGAATTCAAGGCAAAGGAGCATGAGAGCCTTGAGGAGGCATATGAGAGATTTGTTCTATTGCTTAATGAGCTTGCCAAGAACAAAGTGAAGAAGAAGCAAATAGAATGTCAAGTTCCTTAGCATCCTTCAGCCCGGGTGGAAGAATCATACGCGAAGGATGAAATAAATGAAAGATCTTAGTGATATTCCTCTTCATGAAGTGTACGAAACACTTAGACAGAATGAGGAGGAAGTGGAAGAGAAAAGAGGAGAGAAGAAAAAGGCTAAGAAAGTTGTTGACCCCATAGCCTTGGTTATAGCTAAGAAGGAAACATAGAAGAAGTATAAGAGAAAGAAGAAGAAGGTTGTGATTTCTAGTACTGATGATTCAGACAGTGATAACTCTGATTTTGACGATGGTGAAGAACTGAAGCAAGCAATGTTATTGCTGACCCGAGCTTTCCAAAAAAAAAATTATAAAAAGCCGGGTTCAAACAGTAAGAGATACTCTTCTGGTTCCATAAATTATGAGCATAGAGAAAAGATTGAAGGAAGAAGGTATGAGAAGACGAAGTTTGTGGAAAGAAAACGAGAGGAGAAGAAGAAATTTGTGAATGATTATGGCAGTGAGAAGCGGTCTGATGAGCAGATAAAATGCTACAACTGTGGTAAAGTGGGTCATTACGCCAAAGACTGTCGGAAGCCTACCGTGAGAAACTCTGACTATTACAAGCACAAGATGCTACTGGCAAAGCAGAGTGAAGCAGGAAAGGCTTTAATGGCAGAAGACGAGTTTTGGCTTGACCACTCAGATGAAGATGAAAAATAAGAGACAACTCACATGTGCCTCATGGGAAAGGAGGTGAAGTATGACGAATCTGATGAAGAAACTTCTGATGGGGTACAAAATTTTTCAATGTCTGATTTTTTAAACAAAATGGAAGCCATGAAGATTGATCTTCAAGAACTTCAAAATAAATTCAAAAAGGAGAAAAGCAGGGTTGCTAAGAAGCGTCAAACTATTTTTTATATCAACAAGGAACTTGTTGGAAACAAAAGTTTGATTGACTCTTTGAACAAATATGCTACTGTGTGTAAACCACAAGAAGATTGTTTTAAAAATAAGATTTTTGAAGTTGTTTCTAGACTTTCAAAGTCTGATCTTGAAAAAAAAGAATTTGGGCTAAGAGTTCACAAATTACAGGTTGAAAATAAGAGTTTGGAGAAAAAGATAAATGGTTTGGAAGAGAAACTGTATGCTAGAGGACCAATAGATCAAACTATATTTCTAAACACACCAAATGAGGAAAATGATGTTAATGAAAAGTGGGGTCTCGGTTACGATAACCCACAATATTTGAAGAAAGCAATTAGAAAACAACCATCTTTGTATAATTTTGATTTTCTGCAAGCGGCTAACAAACATCCAAATTTGAAACCCAAGTTTGTTACCAAATCTTCTGATGAAGTAGAGGTCAAAGAAGACGAGAACAGAAGGAAAACAACAAAAATGCAACTACCTTTCTGCTATCAAAATTTGAATGATAGTTATATTTCTGATCAACCAAAAATATTATCAAATTATTATTTTAACAGCTATTCTACTACAGAGTTGGAGACAAAACCGATTAAAGCAAAAATTTATGTTCATCCACTTGTTTTAGAAAGCAAAATTATTGATCTTCAAAATGATTTATCTAATGAGAGAATTTTGGTTGACATTGAACAAATTTTGTTTTCTATTGTATTGAAGAACACTTTTCTTAAATTTGAATCTAAAGAGTGTTCAAATTCTTCCAAGGCACCTCAAACTTCTGAGGATGATATTGATGACTTATTTGCATCTGCAAATGATATTTGAAATTCTGATGATGGTTGTGTTGATGAAAGTATTGATATGTTTGACTTCAATGCAAAACTTCCAGATCATTCTGATTTCATTATTAATTCTGTTGATTTACCTAGTGTGTTACAAATGGGTACCAAAATCTTGCGTTAATCTGAAAGGACCCAAATATAAATGGGTACCTAAAGTTGTTGTTCCCTGATTTCTCTTAAACAGACTCGTCATATGTGGTACTTGGATTCAGGTTGCTCCAAGCATATGACTGGGCAGAAAGATTTATTGTCTAATTATATAGAGAAATTCTGCTGGAATGTGCGCTTCGGGAATGACCAGTTTTCACCAATTCTGGGTTATGGTGACGTTATTCAAGACAACGTAACAATTAAGAAGGTGAGCTACGTTGAAGGCATATGCCATAACCTATTTAGCATTGGATAGTTCTATGACAAAGAGTTAGAGGTTAATTTCGAAGCCAAGAGGTTTTCTATGCATACTGAAGATGGTAAGGAACTCTTGGTTGGGACGAGAAAGTCAAACTTATACACAATCAATCTGTCAAAAGTCAAGACTGACAATGAGGTGTGTCTACTGTCAAAAGCCTCGTTGCAACAGAGTTGGTTATGGCATCGAAGGCTTTCTCACCTGAATTTTCGTTACATCAACAAGTTGGTTACGGGAAACTTAGTGAAAGGACTTCCAGAGCTTAAGTATGTCAAAGAACATCTCTGTGCATCGTGCGAGAAAGGCAAGATGAAAAGAGCCGCTCATAAGCCGAAGCCTGAGCCGAGTACAAGTTCTACCTTAGAGTTACTGCATATGGATCTATGTGGTCCGATGCGTACTCAAATCATAAACGCCAAGAAATATGTGTTAGTGATTGTGGACGATTATTCGAGATACACTTGGGTTAAATTTCTGAGATCAAAAGATGAGACACCCGAATTCATCATCACTTTTGTAAAGACCACTCAAGTGAATCTACATAAGATAGTAAAGCTTCTTAGAACGGATAATTGCACATAATTCAAGAACAAAATTGTTGAAGATTATCTCGAATCGGTTGGGATAACACATCAATTTTATGCTGCCAGAACACCTGAACAGAATGGAGTTGTAGAAAGACGAAACAGAATGCTAGTCGAGGACACTCGTACTATGCTAAGTCAATCAGATCTACCTCTATTTCTATGGGCTGAAGCTGTGTTGACTGCCGGCTATACTCAGAATCGATTCATAATTTATCGTCGGTTCGGTAAAACACCGTATGCTTTAATAAACAATAGAATACCTAGCATTAAACACTTTCACATCTTTGGATGCAGGTGCTTTGTATTAAATGACAAAGAGAACCTGAACAAGTTCAGTCCAAAAGCTGACGAAGGCATTTTTATCGGCTATTCTCAAACGTCTGCAGCTTACAGAGTATATCTAAAGAAGTCGAAGATAGTAGTTGAGAGTTTCAACATTACATTCGATTAAGAATTGGCTTCTGAACAAAACAATTCAGAACCCGTACTTACCGGAGTGTTAGCTTCTGGGCAAATCAGTCCAGAACCTTCGGTTAATGGTTTAAATTTTGATAAAGCAACAACTTCTACATATCATTTATCAGAATTGGATTTACTGTTTGAGTTCTTTTATGATGAGTTTCTTGGGTCTAAATTTCCTAAACCTGATGTGATTGACAGACCTGAAGATTCAAGCAATCATCATCGAATCACTCCAGACGTATTAACTTAATATGTTCCCCCAGTTCTGCAAGAAACTCCGATTCAAACACCTACTCCTTCAGTTGAAGCTGTAAATGAAATTGTCGAGCCAGAAGTTGTTGAATCAGTTGGATGCAAGGTAACGAATAAACAACAGACAAAAAATGTCTAACCAACTGAAGCTTCTGCATAAAATACTTCAACTGCACCCCTATCTAATCCTGAACAAAATGAAGAAGTTGAAAGTTGTTATCCCAGATTTAATCTAGTTGGTAAATAATCAATCAAGTAATCAAGCAACATAATAATAATCAAGAGATATATAAATCAGAGTAACATACCAATCCCTTGAATAAACAATGAAACCCTTGAGTGTTCTTGATACCCTTGAATACAGAGAAAACGTATGGTTACTATTTAGAAAATTATCAGAGTTAACCTAAAACTAAACTAAACATAACTTTAAATACCCAGGCCATATGGGCTTCCTAATGCTTAATGGGCTTGGGCCCAATAGCTAATAACTATTAAGCTATTACAATTTAAACCCTGAACTTTAACTCTCAAGTAAATACAGTTTAAACCCTTTAATTTAACTTTGACACAATTGCAGTTTAAACCCTGAACTTTAACTTTAATCTTGAATACAATTATTTGATCCAACAATCTCCCCCTTTGGATTCAAGATTAAAAAAAATTTGCAATTGTCTTCGGGTCTTCACTTGTATTCTCTTTTCTTCAGATATGACGTTGATAGCTTCAAAACTTGATATCTTTAAAATCTTTAAAATCTTTGAAACTTTGATATCTTTGAAAATCTTCAGCAGTGTTCAGATTATATTCTCCTTCTTTGATAATTCTCCATTTTTGTATCTTCTCCCCCTTTTTGATGAGTGGTGAGAATCATCATCATCAAAACTTTGCAAAACAATCTCCCCCTTTTCAAGACAATCTCCCCTATTGTGTATGATCACGTAAGTACAGTCTTCATCATGTAACAAGCCCTGTATGGAAATAAGAGCAGTCTTCCCAGATGGAAAGAGTGATTATTTCAATCTTTTCAGATAAAAATAGAAAGTAGTAACCATTCGAATCTTTTCAAATTCAAACAGTTAATAGGTGTAACCCTGAATCAACAAATGACTTAGTTAGAATGCCTGTCAATGACACAAAGTCACTGAGTAACACAAAGTTACTATATAAGGAGCTGGTTTGATGTAGACTCCCCAGGTCTTCCATTCAATCATCGAATAACACTTGTTTATCTATGAACGTTCTGACAGAAAACAAATTTCTGTGTGTTCGTGCATGTGTATGAAAGAAATTTAAGCATAGATGATTGCTTTTCATTATAGGCTCAAAATATGTAAACTTGTTGAGACAGCATCAAATTATACAAAGACTCAATGTGCATGAGAAAGGCTTCGAAGGTGAGGCAACTTTCCTTCTTTTTCAATATTAGTATCTTCCAAATGAAGAACTAATAGCGTATGTGTTGCGTCCCCAGAAAATGTGAAACATTCTCTTTTTGAGAAAAGAATGAGTAGCTGGTGGGTTGTATGCAAGAGATGGCATAGGCTAGTTGCCTATTTCAATGATGGTCACCAAAGAATGTGATCCAATCAGATTATGTGGCTGCCCGGCTCAGAAAGAAGTTTGGTGCAGAGTTTAATATTCTTTTACTCTGTTCTCTTACCCTCTTTCTTTTAATGCTCACGTCTAACCAATCTCTCTTTTCCATTTTACCTCTTTTCACACACCAACACTCAAATCTTTTGACCCCTCTCCCCTCAATCACTCAGGGAATACTTCCTGGGTAGGAAACACTGGTTATCGTGAATCCATGGAAGTTCTGTTAAGTACTCACACTGAATCCCATGTATTTTCCTAAAAGAACATGTTGTTCAACAGGCTTTTTGTACATGTAAGCATAAATACCACTTGTTACATGAAGAATAAAAATTTTGGAGATGTCAAAACAGTTGTGTTTGACAATGCAATTCTCCCCCTCAAACTGAAAAGAGTTTGACAATTAAGCTCATATCATTTTGTCATGAAGAATAAGATTTTGGAGAATCAAAAACGAATGTTGTTTATATGAACAATATATAAACACATTTTCAATGAAAGCACATGAAATGACGTTTGATTCAATCAACAGTGAATACAAATAACGTGAGTATTACCATAGAAAGATTTAACATTTGATACATGGTAATAACAAAGTCAAATAGAATGTTCTGAACCGTTATGTGTATGAATACTTGACAAAGTATATTGACAAGATAAAACACAAGTATTTATCTTTAAGAACACACGGTCAGATAAGTATTTAAGTATCCAAAAATCTGTTAAAATCATAGATATTCTCCCCCTTAACTGAAAGATTTTTTTTTTTAACATAAAGCAAAAAATAAATAAATAAGGCACTGAAGTGCGGGTTCTAATCTGATGTGATTAGAAACCATTGTCACTTGACCAAACCTGCATAAATAAAAGAAATAAGGGTAATCATTTATGAAAACGATTCCTCTCTCGTTAACAACAGTTGGAAAATAACACACAAGATCAAAACTTGGAATACTCCCCCTAGAATCATGAGTAAGGTTTAAGACATGTTCAACATTCCAAGTTTGCTGATGAGAAATTGAAAACGCTTTTCATCCAATGGCTTGGTGAAAAGGTCAGCTAACTGGAAGTCAGTTTGAACAAAGTGCATTTCAATATTACCTTTTTCTACATGATCCTTGATGAAATGATAGCGTACGTCGATATGCTTGGTTTTGGAATGTTGTACCGGATTAGCAGTTATAGATATTACGCTCTTGGAATCACAATAAATAGGAACACGCTTGTAGTTGTATCCAAAGTCACTTAACTGTGTCATCATCCAGAGGACTTGAGAACAGCAGCTAGCAGCAGCTACATACTCAGCCTCGGTAGTGGATGTTGAAACACAGTTTTGTTTCTTTGAAGTCCAACTCAGAAGTTTGTCACCTATGAATTGACATGATCCAGAGGTGCTCTTCCGGTCTAGCTTACATCCTGCATGATCAGCATCTGTAAAGGCAGTTAGTTCAAAACGAGAATCCTTTGGATACCAAAGGCCTAGATTAGGCGAGCCTTTGAGATGTCTAAGGATTCGCTTAACAGCAGATAAGTGCGACTCTTTAGGATTAGACTGATATCTCGCACAAAAGCATGTGGCAAACATTATATCCGGGCGACTAGCAGTCAGATAAAGTAAAGAACCAATCATGCTACGATACACCTTTTGAGCAACAGGTTTCCCGGAGGGATCCGCGTCTAAGAGTGTAACAGTAGCCATTGGTGTTTTCATGACTGAACTATCTGACATATTGAACTTTTTCAAAATATCGTTTATGTATTTAGCTTGATTAATAAATATGTCGTCGGGTAATTGCTTTACTTGTAGACCAAGAAAGAAAAAAATTCACCCATCATCGACATCTCAAACTTTGTTTCCATTATTTTTGAAAAGTTCTTACAAAATTTCTGATTTGTCGACCCAAAAATTATATCGTGAACATAAATTTGAATGAGAATCAAGTCCTCACCTTGCCTTTTAAGAAATAAGGTTGTATCAACAGTACCTTTCTTGAAACCAGAAGCAAGTAGAAATTTAGTGAGAGTTTCATACCAGGCTCGCGGTGCTTGTTTAAGACCATAAAGTGCTTTGTCTAAAACATAGACATGATCAGGGTGATGAGGATCAACGAAACCTTCAGGTTGAGCCACTTAAACCTCCTCATGCAAAACGCCGTTTAGAAAAGCCGACTTTACGTCCATTTGATAGACAGTAATGTTTTTGTGCGCTGCATATGCTAGAAAGATTCTGATGGCTTCGATCCTTGCAATCGGGGCGAATGTTTAATCATAGTCAATGCCCTCTTGTTGACAATACCCTTTAGCGACCAGTCGAGCTTTGTTTCTCACGACTACTCTAGCTTCGTCTTTCTTATTTCTGAACACCCACTTTGTTCCAATAATGGATTTACCTTTAGGTAGTGGGATCAAGCGCCATACCTTGTTCCTTTCGAATTGTAGAAGCTCGTCTTGCATAGCAGAAATCCAGAATGGATCACGTAGAGCTTCAGACGCTTTCTTTGGTTCTAGGGAACTAAGGAAGCTTGAAAACATGCAGAAGTTGGCTGTTGCAGATCTTGTCGTGACACCAGATTGTACGTCACCTATCACATTGGTCAGGGGATGATCCTTAGTCCAACGATTTGTGCTTGGTAGAGCTTCAACTGTTTGTTGCGTATTCGACGCATCGTTTTCATCATGCACGGCAGGTTGCTCCATAGATGTACTCGGTACATCTTGTACTGGTGTTTCTCATACTGAAGCTTCTGGACTAACAGTTGAAGTGCTCGGGACTTCGTTTCCAGAAGAACTATATGTAGAGATAGATTCATCATTAGTAGAGTCAGAAACTAACTTTGTACTCGTACCTGATGGAGATGAAGTGTCAGGGACTTCTTCGGAAGGTCCAGACATGTCTTCAGAAATAGTAGGGACCTCCGAGCTTGTACCACTTGTTATTGATGTAGATATGCCTTTTTCAAAATCTGCACATATATCATCAAAGGCATCAATAAACAATAAATCTAACTCAGATGAAGTAGAGTTAGAGTTAGAAGAAGTGAATCCTTTAGGTGCTGGTTCTATTCTTGATTGAATAGAAGCTTTGTCGATAAGACCGAGTTCTGAACTGTTGTGTCCAGAAGTCCTTGTAGAATTCTCATCAAAGGAGACATTCATGCTCTCAACAACCGTCTTGGTTCGAATAATGTAAATTCGATAAGCTTTGGATGTCAGAGAGTACCCAACGAGATATCCTTCATCCGCTTTCTTATCAAACTTTGATAATCCTTGACGCCCTTTTAGAATGTAACACATGCAACCAAATACACGAACGAACTTGATGTTATGTGTACGATTGTTGATCAACTCATATGCTGTCTTATTAAAGCGCTTGACCACAATGGTACGATTCTGAGTAAAACATGTTGTAGCGACTGCCTCATCCCAAAGGTACATGGGTAGATCTGAGTAAGCAAGCATAGTCCAAGTTGCTTCAACCAGAGTGCGGTTCTTCCATTCAACAATGCCATTTTGTTGCGGAGTGTAGGCGGCGGAGAAATTATGTGAAATACCCACGGAAGTAAGATAACTCTTTAGGGTGTCATTCTTGAACTCCGTGCCATTATCACTATGAATGGTTCTGACTGGCAGTTGAAGTCGTACTTGAATGCGCTTGATGAAAGCGATAATCAACTCTGGCGCATCTGACTTGTTGCGAAGAAACTCGAGCCATGTATACCTTGAGTAGTCATCTATCATTACCAACACATATTTCTTTCCGTTGATATATGCTGTTCGCATTGGGCCACAAAGGTCCATATGAAGAAGTTCCAGTGCAGATGAGGTCGATGATTCAGCTTTGGACTTGAAGGAGCTACGCTTCATTTTGCCCAACTCACATGCGGAACAGAGTGAGTCTTTTTCGAACCTCATTTCTGGTAGACCTTTGACCAGACCTTGTCTTTGTAGCTTCGCTATAGATCAGAAATTCTGATGAGACAAGCGTCGATGCCACGTCCACGATTGTGCTTTAGAAGCTTTGGCTAGTAGGCATACTGGACGTGTGGCAGACAGTGTAGGAAAATCTACATAGTATAGATTTCCATGGCGCTCAGCTTTGAAGACTTCGTAACCATCGGGATCCTCTAGATAGCAATGAGTGGTTGTGAAGCGGACTTGATATTTCATGTCACAGAAGTGACTGGTACTAAACAGGTTGTGATCAAGTCCTTCAACATATAACACTCTTTGAATCTTCACAACACCGTTATCGAGCATTCCATATCCTCTGACGTAGCCTTCGGCTTCAGAATTTGCAAATTTAACTGCTCCGGCAGGCTCCTCCACATAGTTATGCAAGAGGTGCTTGAATCCTGTCGTGTGGCGTGAACATCCGAAATCTATTACCCACAATCGACAGGCCTGCAAAAGAGACAATTAGTTTTGCTTAGGCACCCATATCAGGATGGGTCCTTCGCGGTTAGCATCAAGCAACTCAGGAATATCATCTCGTTTGACTTTCACTTTCCATTCATAACGCGTTTTTGGAACCCATTTCCAAACCATCTTAACATTCAGTTCCTGAAAGTGCTTTTTAGAAGTAGGATTGGCAACCTTAGCTCGATACACTTTGGGTTGTGTAGAAGAATCATAATTAGAATTAGACTTAGAGTTTACCTCAGCTTTGCTTTTATTCTTTTTGGACTTAGGAGGGGAGTAGTATTTGAATGAATTACCCCAACAGTGTTTGCAATAAATATTCTTTCGAGCAAAATTCATAAACTTAGATTTATCGGAACAAATCTTACATTCATGTTTATCAAAAGAAGTACTATTCAAAATAACACTGTATGTAGGACAACTACTAGAATTCAAACTATTCTTTTTATTCAAACTAAGATCTTTATTCTTCTTATTCTTCCCAACTCCATTTCCTCTTATATCTGAAACAGAAACAGGAACCTTGTTAGTCTCTAACTTAGAAAGTGGTTCTTTTCTAGTGCTCTTTGAAGTCTCACCCTTTTCAAAAATACTCGGAGGATATTCAGGACAATCAGAGTAAACAACTGTAGGTTTTGGAGGAGCATCAAATTCTGGATTGGTTCTTACCTTCCAGCTTGGATCATTGAACATCTGTTTATCACTTGAAGCATTTTTAAACATAGTAACTTTCAAATCATTGATCTCTATGCAAAGCTCTTGATTTACTTTTAAAGACTTTTCAAGTTTATGTTTGAGATCAAAGTTTTCATCTTCAACCTCATCAAGAGACTGTTGCAGCAAATCGATTTGCTTCATCAATTCAAATGTATGATCATTCAGATAATTTGATCCCTTTGAATTAGAAACAGGATCAGAGTCTGAAGCATTCATCATTTCAAAAAATGTATCATTAGTCATGGACTCAATAAACTCCAGTTTTTTATTTTGAGAACAAGAGCCATTCGTGATAGCGTGTTCTTCTTCAACCTCTTCAACAAGTAAAGGTTTAGAAGCAATAGGATTTGAGACTGATGGCATAGTAGATGGATCAACATCCAATTCATACTCATCATATTTGCATGCAGTCTCAGGTAGAACTGTGTTGGTGCTTACTGATTCGTTGGAAGGTGTGGTAAATAGTGATTCAAACTCAGTAAATTCGATCTTTCGAGTCGCATAGCTTTTGTTTAAATCACCATATTGAAAACCAACTGATTTAAAAAGATTTTGAGAATCAGTGTCACCATACTTGTTCTTTCCCATTTCTTCTTGACCTTTGGTCTCAGATAAAGGTGTAGGAGTACTTGCTTCAACAAAAGTTGCGCGAATGCTAGGAATGGGTCTAATTGCGGAGCCGAATTTATCAAAATTATATAGATGCCCCGGTGCCTTTTTCAAAATTTCGTTAATTGGCACACCCAAACCTGGTTTAAGTTTGTAAAACCTTTCGTCTTGGAGTTTATTGGTCAACAGATTTAATGTCTGTTCAGTCTGACCTCGTTTCATATTAATGTCCTTCAGTTGCTTTATTTTGGTGTAAGCTTCATTTCTTTGTTTATAACAAACTTCAAATTTGATTTGAAACTCACCCTTTTCAGTATTAAGATTTACAAGATCTGTTTCTAAACCAGATATTTTTTCTTTTAAAGACGCTTTTCGGCTTTTAAATCATCTTTTTCCTTTTCCCTTTCTTCCACAACAACTTTTAAAATAGCATTTTCATCACGAAAGCTTAAAACAGATTGATGTGCAGAGCTAAGTTTGCCTTTTAGTAAAGCAAATTCATCTTTCATACCATGTATTTGGGCCATTAAAGATTCAATAAGTTCAGAATTTTCACTAACCTCAGAGTTTGCTTCTTCGGATTGTGTCTCAGAGTCTTCATCGTCACCTTCCAGCTTTGCCATGTAAGAAACTTGGGTGAAGTGTGCTTCCTCCTCGTCATCAGAACTTTGGAACAACCAGTTCTCTTCTTCAGCCATTAGTACTTTTCCTTTTCAGCTTTCTTGGCAATTAGTGACTTTCTTGAGTAGTACTCTGAGTTCTTCACTTTCTTGAATTTGCAGTCCCTTGAGAAGTGCCCAAATTTGCCACAGTTGTAGCATCTTCCTGGTTCATCCTTTCGCTCTTCTCGCTTCTCCTCTCTCTTTCCCTCTCTTCTATCTTCCTTTCGATCTTCTCGTCCTTCCTCTCTCTTTCCATGCCTCGGCTTGTATCGCATCTCATACTTCTCTTTCTTGTATCCATCATACTTTGGCTTTGAGTAAAATCTTTTCTTGCCAAAGCTCTTCTTGAATCGTCGTGTAATGAGAGCCAAGTCTTCAGAGAACTTTTGAATATCAGGATCTGAATCAACTTCCAGTTCTTCATCGCTCGAATCAGAGTCAGAGTCAGTAACTTCAGTTACTAGAGCTTTAGACGCCTTTTTCTTCGACCTTGCAGAGGATACAGAACCTTTGCCGGCTATGAGAGCCACAGAATCCTTCAGATGATTAGACTCATTATTCATAGATCTCACCTCATCCTCATGTTGAGCTAGAGTAGAGAAGATATCGGTGACATTTTCTCGAGCCATATTCTTCGACATCTGGAGGTTGATAGGAAAGTTCTTCTATTCTGGATTCAGATTCTTGATGAACTTGTAGTTTATCTCAGAAGCAGATTTGGCGATGTTGTTCCTCCGCAAGTCATTGAGAATAATGTTGTACCTATTGTAGGTGTCTAATATCAGCTCTCCTTCTTTTGCATGAAATCCCTCGTAAGCATTTATGCACAGATTCTGCTTAGCTTGTATAGAGGCTTCACTTCCTTCAAACTGCCTTGCTAGTTCATCCCAGATTCCTTTAGCAGTGCTCTGACTGTCGACACGATTGTAGATGTCATTTGGAATTGCCATTGTTAGATAGATTAGAGCCTCTTCTTCTAACTTGAGCTTTTCTTTCTGCTTTTCAGTGAAGAACTGAACAGGTTTAGGAATCTCTCTGTCAGGGATTTCAGGAGAGGAATCTGTAGCAGGTTGACCCTTTACTGTGATCATTGGAGTTTTAGGACCTTCAATGATTACTGTCATGAATTCTCTGTTCTTGTGATTCAGAAACTGAATAATTCTGGTCTTCCATTGCTGATACTCATTAGCCATAAGGACAGGCGTTTTGGACTGAGAGCCCATCGAGAGAAGTTGGTTCGACATCTTAGCTGTACCACTTGTTAGTAATTAAACTTATCTGTACCAAGACAACCAACTAGATGAGATCGTTAGAATCAAAATGAAAACTACACTAAAAAATTTTCAGAAAAATAAATTCCCGAAAATAATTAAATGCAGTCCTTTCAATCAGTGTAAAGCTTCAAATAATACTGAACAAAAATAAACAGTTGATCTCGAACAGAACTTTGTCCCCCTTCGCAGACTTAGCACGGGGGTCCATATTACAGTTTGCAAAAATCGACCGGAGATGTGCTTCGACCGGTATTGAGTTGACCGGAGACTTGTAAAGACCGGTAGAGAGTTCGACCGAGAACTTGTAAAGACCGGGGAAGTGTAAAGACCGGTAAGATGTAAGACCGGAACTATGCTTGACCGGTAAAATTGATTCGACCGGTAACAATTAGACCGATATGGGTGTTAGACCGGGACCTTGTGAGTATCGGTGCTTTGCTTAGACCGATAGAACTCGATCGATAGTAATAAGGTGAGTTCGACCGATAGAGTGTAAGACCGGGACCTTGATGAATATCGGTGCTTTGCTTAGACCGATAGATTAGACCGGTAGAATGTAAGACCGACAAAGAGTTTGACCTGAATGGTCTTAAGACCGATAAATCTATGTTCGACCGGTATTAATTAGACCAGTATGATGCTAGGACCGATAGAGGTTAAGACCGATAAAGTGCTTAGACCAGGACGTTCTTAGTCTACCCAGAACGATGATGAACAGGATGAATAATCAACCTAGAAATCAATTACGAACTCAAAAACAGATGCACAAATCAAACTATTTCACTCAGAAACATGAATCTCAACTAATCAGTTCAATTTTAAACTAATAAACACATTAATTCATGAAATCTGATGAACAGTAACTGTCGATGAATAGTGATTTTCGATGAACAGTGTTTTTCGATGAACAGTAATATCACAAAAAATAGATTCTTTTGGCTCTAATACCAATTGTTATCCCAGATTTAATCTAGTTGGTAAATAATAAATCAAGTAATCAAGCAACACAATAATAATCAAGAGATATATAAATCAGAGTAACATACCAATCCCTTGAATAAACAATGAAACCCTTGAGTGTTCTTGATACCCTTGAATACAGAGAAAACGTATGGTTACTATTTAGAAAATTATCAGAGTTAACCTAAAACTAAACTAAACATAACTTTAAATACCCAGGCCATATGGGCTTTCTAATGCTTAACGGCTTGGGCCCAATAGCTAATAACTATTAAACTATTACAATTTAAACCCTGAACTGTAACTATCAAGTAAATACAGTTTAAACCCTCTAATTTAACTTTGACACAATTGCAGTTTAAACCCTGAACTTTAACTTTAATCTTGAATACAATTATTTGATCCAACAAAAGTGGATTTTTAGATGAGCATTATGATCAATCTACATCTAATCTACTCCCTCATGAACACAAGTGGACCAAAGAGAATCCGATAAGCCAAATCATTGGAGATCCATTCAATCTGGTGCAAACTAGGTCTGTTACATTAAACATGTACATGCATGATTCATTCCTGAGCATGCTATAGCCAACACGAGTATCTGAAGCTCTAGCTGACTCAGACTGGGTGACTGCTATGCAAGAAGAGCTCAATCAGTTTGAAGCGCTTAAGGTCTGGAGACTAGTGCCTAAACCTGAAGGAAAAACCATAATTGGCACGAAATGGGTTTTCAAGAACAAGAAAGACGAAGATGGTATCGTTATCAGAAACAAAGAAAAAATTGTGGCTAAAGGATATAAGAAAGAGGAAGGTATTGATTATGACGAGACTTATGCTCTAGTTGCGTGCATCGAGGCTATTCGTATGTTTCTAGTGTCTGTCGTACACAAGAACTTCGCTGTCTACCAGATGGACGTAAAGACTGCCTTTCTAAACGACATTCTCAAGAAGGAAGTCTATGTTTCTCAGCCTGAAGGTTTTGTCAATCCAGAGAATCCACATCATGTATATATTCTGGACAAAGCTCTTTATGGTCTAAAGCAAGCCCCTCGCCCCTGGGATGATGTCTTATCCAAATTTTTAGTCAAGTTGGGCTTCTCAAAAGTTAAAATCGATACTACTCTTTTCATTAAAAAGGAAAAAGCCGATATCATTTTAATTCAAATATATGTAGATGATATCATATTTGGCCCAACTAATGCTAAATACTGTAAGAATTTTTCTAACCTTATGGTGTCAAGATTTCAGATGAGTATGATGGGAGGGATGAATCTGTTTCTCGGATTACAAGTCAAACATTTTTCCACAAGGATCTTTATTAATCAATCAAAGTACATTTTTGATATTCTTCGAAAATTTAAAATTGAAAATTGTACTCCTATTGGAACCCCGATGGCACCTGGAACTAAGATTAGCGTTGATCCTTCGGGAAAAGCTGTCGATGTTAGAACCTACCAAGGTATGATTGGTTCTTTAACGTACTTAACATCTAGTAGGCCGAATATAATGTTTTCTACATGCTTATGTGCACGATATCAGGCTAGTTCTAAAGAATCCCATTTGTCTGCGGTCAAGCGTATTTTTAGATATCTGAAGGGCACTACAGATCTTGGTCTGTGGTATCCTAAGGATACAGGTTTCAAGCTCACAACATATTCAAATGCAGATCATGCTGGTTGTATGCTTAACAGGAAGAGTACGTCGGGACATACACAATTTATTGGCGATAAACTCATGAGTTGGGCTTCAAAGAAACAACTCTGTGTATCTACTTCAAAAGTCGAGGCAGAGTATGTCGTTGCTGCTAGCTGATGTTCTCAGGTGTTGTGGATACGCACGCAACTCCGTGATTATGGCTTTAAGTACGACAAGATCCCGATTTACTATGATTCTAGGAGCACAATTACCATATCAACAAACCCTGTGCAAAATACCAAAACCAAGCACATAGACGTGAGATATCATTTTATAAGAGATAATGTTGAAAAAGGTACAATCGAACTTTACTTTGTAAACACAGATTATCAGCTTGTTGATTTATTCACCAAACCGCTTGATGAAAAGAGATTTAATTTTCTTATTTCAAAGCTTGGTATGCTAAATCTCAAGACTTAATCTGTTATTACCTACTAAAGTTTAGTTTTGTTATTTTTCTTCATTTCTTTATTTTTAATCTGAAAGATATCTGCACTTAAGTTTGATTATGATTTCAGGGGGAGTCTGTGAAGATGATAAGATAATCTACATTTGAGGGGGAGTTGATATAATTTGCATATATTCTATAACTGACAAATTTTATGATGCATAATTTCAAGGGGAGTGAAGGAGTATGGAAATGACTTCTGATTACATCTGATCAGAACTCGTTCTTCACATGTTTTATTGCTTTATGTCTTTACTTTTCAATAAAAGGTTTGTGAATAAAGCTTTGTACTTAGACATATTTTTGATTGTTTGCAGATTTTGAGAGGGAGCTTACACGATCTTATCTTTTATGATTTTGAGTTGACTTCATGAGATTTAAGACTGAACATAAGGTTTACTTCTAATCTTAATCTCATACGTGTCTAAAAGAAGGACAACTTTCAGATATAAAAACATATTCTTAAATGTTCAAACCACTTCTTATTCTTAAAACGATTTCATGAAATTAGAAGTGTGATTTTAAATGTTTTCATTATTCGTGAGCTTAATTGTTTAAACAAACTGTGTGTTTCCAAAGATAAATACATGTGTATTATCTTTTCTATATACTGTCAAGTATTCACACACACAGGTTTAATATTTTATTGGAAATGTTCTCACCATGTCTCATATTGAAACATATTTTCGATGGTAAGACACCTCGCTTGATATTCAATATTTGTTGAGCGTGATTTCATTTCAAAACGTTTCTTTCAGGAATGTCTATATTTTGATTCGTATAGACATATTTCAATTTTTCTTGACCTAAGCCTTAATTGATAAACCATTCATATTTGATCTTATTATACAATGTCAGATTTTCAAACAAGTTTCTTGTATTCATTTCATTCATTCAATATACTTGATTTGAAGTATCTTCATGATTAACATGCTCAAATATTCATGATTATCTTAATGAGCATAAAAACATCTGACATGTATTTCATTATGTGCTTTAACTGCAAAGTTAAACCGTTTGAGCCACATTGTGCATATAGGAAAACATGGGTTCATTGTGTATGGACTTATCAGAACTTCTATGGATTCATGTTATCTAGTGTGTCCTACGCAAGAAGTTAATCCTTGAGTGATCGAGAGACGAGGAGTCAAATTAACTGAGTGTGGGTATGTGTGATGAGCTAAAATGAAAAGAGAGTTTGGTTAGAAGCGAGTTCGATGTTATAAAGAAAGAGGGTGAGAGAACAGAGTAAAAGAATATCAAACTCTGTACCAACTTTTTCTGAGTCGGGCAACCACATTACTGATTGTTTTACAATTCCTTGGTGAACATGATTGAATCAGGCAACTAGCCCATGCCAACTCTTGTTTTAAAACCCCACCAGCCACTCATCTTTTTCTTAAAAAGAAGATGTTTCATATTTTCTTGGGGATGCAACACATATGCTATCTTGTCTTCATTCGGAAGATGTAGATATTGAAAAACAAGGAAGTCTGCCCCACCTTCACACTTAGATCATGCACAATTGAGTCTGTGTTATACTGTTTTTGTCTCAATAATTTACACAATCTTGAGCCTAACAAAAGCAATCATCATGTGCTTAATTCTTTCAAACACAAGCACGAACACACAGAAAATTTGTTTTTATATCTAAATGTTCATAGAATAAACTTGTGTTATTCGATGATTGAATGGAAGACCTGGGGGAGTGAACATCAAAAAGTTCCTTTCCAATGTGTATTCGTTACACACAGTGACTTCGTGTTGCTGACAAGCATTTTAACTGATTCATTTGTTGATTCAGGTGTTACACTCATAATTTGTCTGAATTTGCAAAGATTCGGATAAATATCTTTTGGATCGATAAATAGTCAGAGGCTCTTGTGAAAGATCATTGGTCAGATCATATTGTAAAGAGCATTTTTTGTTAAAGTTTTGATGATTTTTGTGCTTCAATCATCAAAAAGGGGGAGATGATCAAGAAATGGGGGAAATGTTGAAGAAATTTTGGAGCTTAAAGAAGACATTTGTGTCAAGAAAGTCATTTTGAAGAAAATGTTATGTCAAAGAAATGCAATTTTATGAAAAGATTGTACAAGTTTGGAAGGCAAATTCAAACATTTCTGAAAGCGATCAAAGTTTACTGAAATTTTCTTTGAAGATAATTTGCTGAAGCAAACCGAGCTGAACCTGAAGATAATTTCTTTCTGAAATCTGAAAGAGGTTTCTTATTACCTTGGGGGAGAATGTTAAAGCCGATTGAAAAATATGTTGTTCAAATGTTTTGGAGAGATTACAGAATGATTGAAGTTTGATTATGAAAAAGGAGAAAGGTTGTAATTTTGTGCTTCAATGCTGATTTGCTGAAATAAATGTCAAAGGGGGAGATTCAAATGCAAAATCTTTTTGAAGATGATCTTCATCCAAAGGGGGAGAATGTTAGTGCATATATTTGTTGGATACAAGATCATGAAGACTGAAGAGTGAAAGTCAAGCCAAGTCAAAGTTCAAGTCAAACTCTCATAGAAAGTCAAAGTCTATTTGTAATAAAAGTAAAATTCAAAGTATTGTATAGTTGTGTGTGTGTGCGTATAAATAGGTATATGGCTAGTGGTTGTTGTAAGTGTGCAAGTAGTTGAAGTTGAGAATTGTACGCGGACAATGATCCTATAGAGAGAGAAAGTTGGAAAGATAATATTGTATACGAAATCCTTGTTTGAATTGAAAAAACAGGTTAATTGCTCGTTTGATTTCCATATTGTCATCATGATTAAAATTGTGATTAGAACTTAAATTTTGGGATTAATAATATTTATATGGGTAGCTAAGTTGAAGTGACTGTTTCTTGATGGCTAGTCATGTGTGGATCATAGATTCAGGAGCATCAAGACACATGACAACACATAAGCACCTATTGTTCGATTATGTAGAACATTATGCAGGTTCAGGAAGCTTTAGAAATAACATGAAAGGATACGTCAGAGGATAAGGTGTGATCAAGAATAGCATGATAACAATTTCAAAGGTTCTGTAAGTTGAAGGATTGGCACACAACTTATTATCCATTAGTCAGTTTGTTGAGAAAAAAGTGCAAGGTGGTATTTGATGAAGATTTTTGTTAAATTCAAGACAAGAGCGAAGCTGAGTTAAAAAAAAAAGGAAGAATGGGTCAAATTTATGGTGTTCATTTTCCTACACTGACTGCAACAAAATTTGTTTCTCTTATTTCTAAGGCTACATAAGAAGACAGTTGGTTGTGGCACCGAAGATTTTCTCATCAGAACTTCAGAGATATCAACAAGCTCAGAATCCAATAATTAGTCATTGGATTGCCAGAGCTAAAACTGGAAAAAGTCGTTTTGTTCAGCTTGTGAGATGGGCAAGTTGAAGTGAAGTTCTCATAAATCAAAAATGCTTTCAAGTTGCATAGCACCTCTTCAGCTCATTCACATGGATTTATGTTGGACCAATGAGGACTCAATCCATAAACGGCAAGTACATATTGGTACACATGGCTTGAATTCTTGCAACTAAAGTCTGAAGCACCAGATCTTGTCATCAAATTTATTAAAAAGATTCAAGTTCTTCTTCAATGCCAAGTGTAACAACACATAAGTGACAACAGAATGGAATTTAAAAATGAAACTCTTTAGAATTATCTAGGGTCCGTTGGCATATCACACAACTTATCGGCAGCTACAACACCTCAACAGAATGGTGTAGTTGAAAGAAAGAACATAACGTTGGTAGAAGAAGCACGCACAATGCTATCTTATTCAGACTTGCCTCCATTTCTATAGGATGAAGTAGTAGCCACCGCATGCTTCAAACTGAGCTAGACCATAACCAATAAGTGTTTTAATAAAACTTCATATGTAATTATTAATGGTCGAAATCCTATGGTTAAATTTTTTTACGTGTTTGGATCCAGGTGTTACGTGCTGAATGATAGAACATCTATTAAAATTTCAAAAGATAGCTGATGAAGGAGAATTTATAGGCTATTCATTGCAATCCAAAGCGTATAGATTCTACAAAAATCGAACAAAGATTGTGATTGAAACCACAAATGTATCTTTTGATGAATGTTCAACAAGGACGTCAGAACAATTCAGTTCATGACTCGTACCTACTGACAAAGCTTCTACTTCAAAGGGAGTAGAACCTGCAATAACACAGACTAAGATTTCTAACTCTAAAACCTTAACTGAATCAAATCTTGACTTGTTATTCATTGATGCTATTAATGACATAACTACAGATGATGATAAGAAAGGCAATTTAAGGAATACTATCACACCTACCACAAGTGCAGGCTTATATGGCCCGTCTGAAGGAGTTGGTGATGCTTCTACTAGTGAAGAACAAGACCAGACAGTTCATTTGAGCCGTTTTCACCATCAGTTGAACTAGCATCAACATCAACTGTGTCTGGAGAATTACCACCATAAATACAACCTCAAGAAGCAGTTTCATCACCAAGTGCTAAAACTCTATTGGCACATGATTCAGAATTTCCTGCTGTTCAAGATGAGTTTTATGAGACAAACAATCAGACCGACATTGAACATCTACCGAGCATACATAGGTGGACCAAGCAGCATGGAACCTAAAAAGCTGTCCAAAGCACTGAAAGATCCGGATTGGATTAATGCCATGTAGGACGAGCTAAATGAATTCAAACGGAATCAAGTGTGAAGATCAGTACCGAGACCCAAGGATAAAACAATTGTTGGAACTAAATGGGTCTTCCGGAATAACAAGGATGTTGGTCCCGAAGGTGCTTAACAAGTTTGTAGAAGGGGGGGGGGGGTTGAATACAAACACAGAAATTAAAGTTTAATAAATTGTTTATTGATAAATCAAATACAATTTACAAGTTTGTTGCGGAATAAGATTAAGACAGACTCAATCTAAACAAACTTAAGAAACCCTAAGATGATTGCACAAGAAATTCAGAGAATGGGGGATTAAGAGAGAGATAGAAAACAAGGGTTTCTATATGGAGTTCAAGGATTGAGCATACTCTCAGATGGAGAGGTAATCTTTCTATTTATACCCTATGCATTAAATGCATGACAGGGCATTTTACACGTGGCGTTCAGTGATTGGCTTTGGGAGTCTGACTTTGGGAGACATGCTTTCGGCCGTATCATGAACAGTGTAGTTGACAGAGTTGTTGTACGATTTGTGGCAGAGACGTGTCCGTTCTGACACATCGTACTGGTTGTGCAAGGTAAGACAAAAGGAGACTTGAGGCATAAGCTACGTGATCTTTTGATCGCTGAATATCTCTTCCTTCAGAGATATAAAGTTCAGCTATCGCTGAAGCTTTTCCTCATGTTCCTTCGCGTATAAGTAGAGTCGTCTTTGCTTCACTGATATCCGCATCAGGTCACTAGTAGACTTGTCTTTGTTCAGTGGCTTCGTCTTTGATTCAGCTATGAACATATGTTGACGCGAGATGTCTTTTGGGATTACGTTGCTGTTTACATCAGAGTGACACTTTATTCTACCAAAATTATTTGATGTACCAAAAGTTATTCAAAAATTATAAAAAAATGCAGATTTAATCTAAACATATCATAGTTTCATCACAAAAGAAACACGAGGCGTAACAGCTCCGATGCCACAGCACAAGATTATAAACATACCAACATTTACTCAACATTCAAAATACATTACATTTTTGAGAACATAATATCGTCATCGTTTACAAATTCCAAATCTTTTAAACATAAGATACGCTTAAAGCGAAAATAGTCTTGTTTCAAAATATGAGTACGCTGATAAGGCATCATGGAATTACCTTCTAGATTCCTGGAAACATAAAAAAAAAACAAGGTCAACTACAAGGAGTTGGTGAGTTCACAGGTTTTAAATATGCACAAATCATTTTTATATGCAAGTTAACATTCGTAGATCGTACGTAAAAACCAACTTCAATTCTTTGATTCATGAGTACCACAACTTAAATTTCTTTATGATAAGTGTATGCAAGACAAATTTTTACGTTGAGCCACTACTAAGCCGTCCCTGACCAATTACAACGCCCCCGATGGACTAACTCAGCGGTGGTTCATGCCACATGTTTAGCCATCTTCTCTAGTATAGTGCACCCCTGCTCGTCAGCATTAAGGTGGGCTTGTCACACCAAATAGCGCTACCCACTAATACTATAGGCCCGATTTTCTTCGAGTTAATAGTAGTGTCACGGGGTCTTAACATTAAAAACTCAACACATCAATTGCATACTTATCATATAGATTATAATTCCAAATGCTTTTAACAAAGCCTTATAAATTGCCAATTCGCAATACTTTCAAACAATTCTCATGAATCTTTAAATACGCAACTTAAACATGCTGTCCACCCCAAAATCAATTAAAACGATAAAAGTGGGGCTGTGAATACTCACCTTGATGCAAGCAACGAGTGAAGCTTTACTTTAAACTCAATGAATTTTGTCACGCCTTAACTTTCCCTATATAAGAGTTGCCATAAGAAACACATTAATACCCTATTCCGATGTCCAACCAATATGTCCAATTGTCCCATGAAATGCCATCAAATAAGTTTCTTAGTCCATAATTATTTTGTCTAAACAAAGTTCCATAATATAATAAGACATTACTTAAACTTGATAAAACAACTTTTCTGGATTCAGCACATGCTGTCCAGAAAGTTATCCGGTAATTTCAACACGGAAACTTAACTTCTCAAGAGAATTATTTAATCACAATCAGAGACTACCAGCGATAACTGAACAGACTCAGTTTGATCGCTGATAGTTAAACACTAATACATATGAAATGTTTACAAGAAAGGTCATCAGCGATAACTGAACAGACTCAGTCTGATCGCTGATGGTGAAACACTAATACATATTAAAACATAATTTTCACTAAGTATAGAAGAGGGTCGTTATCAAATCACTGAGAGAGTTTGGATCAACAATCTCCCCCTATTTGATAATGACAAAGTAACTGAAGAAAATTACTTTATAGTTCAAAATGATGGAATAATCAGGACTCATAACATACATGTCCCAATAACTAGTTTGAGGGATCTTTTACAGCACTGATGGAGTTAAGTACTTCACTGAAAATTTCATTAATCCAATAAAAGATTTACAAGGAATGAAAATTACAAGTACAAGTGATGTACTAACTACTGTAAGTTAAACTAATAGATTACAAGAAAGAAAACTAATCTATCAGCTATCTAAAGAGGGTTTAGGAGGATTGATCAAATACTCAGGTATTTCTTCTCCTTTTTGCCTTCGCTCTAAAGATTCTTTGCAGATAATCGCTATGATTGGCTCAGCAGCAGGAGAGAGAGTACACCATAGGCACATGAGATCCTTGAGAAGAGCGAGGGGACAGATAGGGATTTCAGAGACCCTTTGAAATCTGAGTTGTTCCTCGTCATCTCTGAAGAAGATTCCAAAAGGTTCTTCAAGAACTTGTCCTGCAGCATATGGTCCGCCAGGAGGCAAAGAGAGATCCAGAACTGAAAGATCAGGAGGAGGACCGAACAGAACTTCTCTGGAGAATTTTATGGAGGTTTCATTCCTTATCACTGCGACATTATCAGACGAGGAGGAGACGGGCTTTCTCTTGACTTGCATGGATTTTGAGGGAAGAGTAGATGGCACCTTTAGTATTACAGCGACTTTGTTGATGAGAGCATCATTCACCCTTTCAACGTAGCCTCTGTATGTTGACTTTGATTTCTTCAGCGCATCTTTGAACTCAAGCCACTCCATGTAGCCGAAGTCTTCCAGCTTTCAAAATGAACATAGCCTTGCAGCTTCCATCCTCTCTGGTAATTTCCATGGTGACAGAGAGCTTATCCTTCTTCTTTCTTCCAGAGATAGCAACCGCTACGATCTTCAGTGGGTCAGAGCGATAGTCGATTTTGTGCTTGCACCAATCGATTGTATTATCGCTGACCACTTTTTCTTTGGAGCGTTCCTTTTCAATCTCTTTCAACAGAGCTGCCTGGACTTCTACTGGTTTGCGTTTCAGCTTCTTGTCTTTGACTTGCGAAGACTGAATTTTGAGAGCCAGAGAGGCATCTCTTTGACAGTCAGCAATCAGCTTCTCAGCCCTGACAGATTCTTCAATTTCAGCGTCAGTCAGGAATTGCAGTTCTGATGATTGAGAAGGGACCTTTCGTCGTTGACTCTCCAGATGAGAGATCATCTCTGTTCTTTTCTTTCTCTCTTCCTCAGACCAGTGAGACGGTCTTGAGGGCCTTCCATGATGTTGCAGGGACTCTTCTTCTTCTTCATCCTCTTCATCAATCTCTCTGACAGAGACTGGGATTATTTGGTCATCAGCTTCAGCGGCTGAGATTATTTGGAGCTCTTTACCCTTAAGCAGGGGAGAGAACTGTCTGGTCAGAAAAATGAAAAAAGTTAGATTTATTTAGGAAAGGAGAGAGATAAAGGCTAGAAAGAAACAGGGGTGGGATTTTTATAGAAGGAAAAAGGAACAAAAGTAAGGCATACCTGAGAAGGATTCTCCTCAGGTAGTGAGATCATTTTCAGGGTTCCCTCAGCAGATGCACCTTTGCTTTGGGAAGGGGTTCCTGAAGGTGTCTCTTGTCTCCCCCCTGCTTGGATAACTTCTTTCGAAGCTATCACTGATGATGTGGCGGCTAAAGAACACCAGAGAGATTGATCTTCTTCATCGTCATCATCATCATCTTGATGAGAATCATCCTCTTGATCTTCAAGATCAAGGTCTTCATCATCGTCTTCTTCCTCCTCTTCATCATCGACTATATCAGCGATGGTGGGAGGGGCTTTGTCAGCAGCTATCTCCCCCTCAACCTGAGAGGGAGTTTCCTTTAGTTGTTCAGCAGTGACTTCAACCTCCGTATTTTCTTCAGTGGTCTTCTCCCCCTCATTGTCATTATCACCAAGGGAGAGATCTTTAATAGGAGATGAAGGTTTTGCGTAAGCCAACTTTTGGACTTCAGCCTCCAGTCCTGTGAGCCGATATTCAAGTACAGGGATGTCGGACGTAGCTTGTTGAATAAAATCCACAGCTACGCATAGAGCAGTTCTATCGTCATCTGTAAATGGAGCAGGAGTTGGAGCTGGTTCATTCAGTTTGTTGAGGACTTGCTGAAGAGTAGCAGTGCAGGAGTTGATCTTTGCAGATAGGTCATCATACTGCTGCTTGGATTTTTCTCTGACTTTGACAATCGCTTCCTGAAGAGTAGCGATTTGAGAGATATCAGCTTTAGAGGCGCAGGTGGCAGTAAGCATCTTCAGTGCTTCACCAGCTGATTGAACAGCGTTGGTGGTGGTGTTGAGAGAAGCAGTCATGGATTCCACCTTTGCACTCAGATTGTTGACATTGTTGTCAACAGTCGCCAAGCTAGGACCTGAAAGATAAGTTAGTGTTTCAGAACCAGGCTTATATGGTGAGTTGGGAGAAGTGTTTAAGGTTATAGGGATACCTGAATTATCAAACATTTTGTAGAATTGCATGGATTCCTCAAAAGAATGATGTTCAGGTCCTATGGGTCCAAACTGAGGAGTAAGGATAGAAGGAGGGTTAGAGACCAAAGAAATAGAAGGATTAGAGATGGGGATAGAAGATGTAGGGATAGGGGTAGTTACCTTAGGTTGTTGAGCTAAGATCGTTGGTTGTGTCACTGTTGTTGTGACAGCGACCGACATCGCTGACACGGTTGAAGTGGTTGGAGCTGAGGATGTGGAGGAGAGACCCACGAAAGCATCCAAGGAAGTTTGTAGAGAAACATCCTTAGGTATAGAGCTAGAAGTAGCTTTCTCCTTGGTCACCTTGGCCTTCTTCGAAGGACCAAGGGAGCCAGTTGATGGTCGTTTGGAAGGGGTAGCGGCAGGGATAGCAGAAGAAGGAACCTCCTGCGTGGCCGCTGAAGACGAAGAAGTGAGGAGAGAGAGACGGGAGAGAAGTTCAGAAATACTTACCTCGTTGGGGAGTGGCTTGACTTCCAAGGATCGCTGACCCACTTTCGGAAAAGATGCATCCGAGTTGGTGGAGTAAGTGGTAGGGTAGAGAAACTTCAGGTACGCGCAGATGAAGCGTACGTAGGGAACTTTGGGATCCCTCTCGGTCTTCTCTATCTTTGACTTCAGGTCGTCAAAGATAGTTGTTGCGTAGTCGAAGTTGCGTCCAGCTATCACTGAGTAAGCCATCTGGACCTGAACCTTGTTGTCTTGGTCCAGTGACCCACTCTTCCCACTCATGCACTGAATGAAGTGTGAGAAGATGTAGTTTAGCTGGGAAGGCATCAGTGTCTTCTTCACAAGAGTCAGCTTCTTGTTGGGAATCGTAGTTCTTGGTTTGGGTTCCCAAGCATATTCCATGGCATCCAGGAATTGGATGAGTTCAGCGTCAGTTGGCAAGGCGTCGAATCCATTCCTGGGTTTGTCGGGAAAACGTAGAGCTTTCCTCTGACCTAGGGCAGTCATCATCCCTGAGCCCAGTTGAGTGCTGAAGGAGATAGCAGGAACCTGTTCACTCTTTTTGTTGGTGATAGAGGTTTCATCAGCAGTAAACCAGAATTGTTGGAGAAGAGCTTTGGAGGGTGTTGGATCCACAGTGATAGAGTAAGCAATGCAGGATTGCTTCAGAAACATTGCGGCCTCCTTCAGATGAGGATACTTGACACCATCAAAGTCGAGGCGAGCAAGATGGTTGTTTTTTGGGAGCTCAGAGTCAGAAATTGCGAATTTGACGTTCTTTGAGGCGATAAGTGCAGATTGAGTCATTCTGAATCAGAAGTAGATAAACGAGTAGAAAAAGGTTTAGTCTTAAAATAAGGAAGATTTGCTAGTTTCTATTTTGAGGAAAGAAACGTAGGAAATCAACATATTTGTAGAGGAAAACAGTTTATCTTAGAACAAGATTTAAGAACAAGAAGAAAAACCAAAGATTCTTGAATAGAGAAAATCAAAGTAACATGGTTTTTAAAGAATAAAATCAAAAATGAAAATTATTTTATAAATGAGATTTGAGAACATAATAAGATGAAGAAGATCAAGAATAACCTGTTGATCTTTGAGGTTGAAGATGCAAATGATTGAGAATTGCTAGAATGCTTGAGAGTATTCTTGCTTTGAAAGTATTTGCAGAGGGCGTAAAAATGATAAGAATGGAAAAACATTCTTTTTATACGTGAGAGAGAGGAGAGAGAGTGTGAGAGAAGCGGGAAAAACAAATGCTCATCATGACATGGACACGTCCCACGAAGTTGATTGGATAGAAGAGCAACGAACGAACGTGTCAGAAAAGGCATGTCGTGGATTGTCGGTTCAAATGACGTCATAGTTAAGAGAGAGACTACTCATTTGTCCGTTTTGAAATTATCACTGAAGAAAAAATCAGCGATTGATTTTCTTTTTGAAAATATCCCTGATAGTAAAGATGGGGATAGATTTTCTTTTTAAAAGGATCACTGACAAGAAATATCAGTGATTAAGGTTTATATTTTAAAAAACATCTCAACTGAATGAAGATTCAGTTGTAGGGATTGAGAAAACATACCTGAGGGTCAGAAAATTTATCAGAGAATGATGAAAGGGGAACTTTTGATTATTGACACAATACATGAACGCTGAAGAATTATTCTTCAAGGTTCAGCATTCCAAGCTCACTGATGAGAAAGTTGAACCTTGTCTCATCAAGAGGTTTGGTGAATATATCAGCAAGCTGAAAGTCAGTAGGGATAAAGTAAAGTTCAATATCACCATTCATCACATGATCTCTGATAAAGTGATATCTGATCTTTATGTGTTTTGTCTTTGAATGTAGCACTGGATTATTTGCTATAGCGATAGCACTAGTGCTGTCGCAATAGATAGGAATCTTTGACAGCTGAAGGTCATAATCTAATAGTTGATTTCTCATCCACAAGATTTGAGAACAACAGCTTCCAGCGGCTACGTATTCAGCTTCAGTTGTGGAAGTGGACACAGAATTTTGCTTCTTGCTTGTCCAGCTTACCAGCTTTCCTCCCAGGAGTTGACATCCACCAGTGGTACTCTTTCTGTCGAGTTTACAGCGTGCAAAATCACTATCAGAATAACCAGTTAGATCGAACCCTGAGTCTTTGGGATACCAAAGACCGAGGTTAGGAGTTCCTTTCAGATATCTGAAAATTCGCTTTACAGCGATCAGATGGGATTCCTTGGGTTCAGATTGATAGCGTGCACATAAACAAGTAGAGTACATGATGTCAGGTCGGTTCGCTGTGAGATACAACAGGGAGCCTATCATCCCTCTATAGACAGTGACATTAACAGGTTTTCTAGAAGGATATTTGTTAAGTGTCAGGGGTGGTGCCATAGGAGTTTTCATCGCTGAAGTTTGTGTGAGATCAAACTTCTTCAGCATATCTTTAACATACTTACCTTGGCAGATAAAAGTACCTTTGTCAGATTGTTTAATCTGAAGACCAAGAAAATATGTCAGCTCACCCATCATACTCATTTTATATTCTTTCTTCATTCTTTCAGCGAAGCGAGTACACAGAGATGGGTTAGTAGAACCAAATATTATGTCATCAACATATATTTGTACAAGAATTATATGACCTTTTATCTTTCTGAAAAATAACGTATTATCAATCTTGCCACGTTCAAAATTTTCAGAGATAAGAAAAGAGGAGAGAGTGTCATACCAAGCACGAGGGGCTTGTTTTAGACCATAGAGAGCCTTATCCAATTTATAAACATAATTTGGATGCTTAGGGTCATAGAACCCTGGTGGTTGTTCTACATAGACTTCTTCATTCAGCTTTCCATTCAGAAATGCTGATTTTACATCCATTTGATAAACGATGAAGTCTTTATAGACTGCATAAGCTAAGAATAGTCGAATTGCTTCGAGCCTGGCCACAGGGGCAAAGGTTTCATCATAGTATATGCCTTCCTCTTGTCTGTATCCCTGAGCAACAAGTCGAGCCTTGTTGCGGGTTACAGTTCCATATTCATCTAACTTGTTTCTAAACACCCATTTGGTGTCTATTACAGTTTTATCAGATGGTCTAGGAACGAGATTCCAAACTTTGTTTCGAGAAAATTCAGTCAGCTCTTCTTGCATAGCGCTGACCCAGTTTGGATCTCTGAGGGCATCATCAGTCTTCTTTGGTTTTATTAAAGAGAGAAAGTTTACAAAGAGACAGATATTACCTGAGCTTCATCGTGTCTGAATACCTGCATCTGGATCACCGAGAATTTGATCTATTGGGTGATCTCTGGTCCATCGCTGAGCAGGAGCATGATCGCTTAACTCAGAGGTTGGATCAACAATTGGGATGTCTACTGATGAGGACGTTTGAGGTTCATCAGTAATTAACTATTGAGTAGGTTCACCAGAGAGATTTCCAGACGAAGGCAGATTTGATGGTAGTAATGTGTTTAGAGGTTCAGCTGAAACCCATGAGGTGGATTCAGCGGTAGGATGTATAATGTTTGGATCATCATCAACGGCTGAAGGATCAGAATGCTGATGGTTTGAGAAGAAGGGTTCTGTTTCTCTGTAGTGAGAAAGTATCCAAGCATTTAACTCTTAATTGTCAGCGATTGGTTTAGAGTTTGCTGAACGAGTTTCATCAAAAGTGACGTGAATTGTTTCTTCTACGGTTTGTCTTCTCTTGTTCAAAACTCTGTAGGCTTCGGAGATGGAGGAATATCCTAGAAATATTCCATCATCTGCTTTTGGGTCGAACTTTCCAAGTTGATCTCTGTTGTTTAAGATAAAGCACTGACAACCAAAGATATGAAGAAAGTTGATAGAAGGCTTCCTTCCAAGAAAAAGTTCATAAGCTGTCTTCCCAAATTTCTTTATTATCAGCGATCTGTTTTGAGTAAAACATGCAGTGTTTACAGCTTCTGCCCAAAATTGAGTAGGGAGATGAGAATCGCTGAGCATTGATCTAGCAGCTTCTATGATCGTTCTGTTTCTTCTTTCAGCGACTCCGTTTTGCTGAGGTGTTCTTACTGAAGAGAAGTTGTGAGAGATTCCCTTGTTCTCAAAGAAATTGTTCAGGGAACTGTTTTAGAATTCAATTCCATGATCATTTCTTATTGAACGAACAGTAAGATTGTTCAGCACTTCCATCTTTTTGACAAAAGATATTAGTTCTTCTGGAGTATCACTCTTACAGCGAAGAAAGATAACCCAGGTGTAGCGAGAATATTCATCTACAATGACAAATGTATATTTCTTTCCAGCTATTGATTGGATATTGACAGGGCCAAACAGATCCATATGCAAGAGCTGAAGAGGACTTGTCACTGAGGAAACTTGTTTTGACTTGAAACTAGCTTTTGTTTATTTTCCTTTTTCACATGCTGAGCAGAGAGATTCTTTAGCATATGAGTGCTGAGGAAGACCAGAAACCAGTTCCTTAGATGAGAGAGAATTTAGGGTTTTGAAGTTTAGATGAGAGAGTCTTTAATGCCATAGCCAGTTGACATCAGAAGAGGCCTTAGAGAGAAAACATAAGTTTTCAGTGATGGTAGAGTCCATATCTATTACATAGACATTTTCTCTTCGATAACCACTGAGAGCAAGTTTTCCTTTTTCATCTACCACTGAACATGCTTTCTTAGAAAAGCGAACTTCGTAGTCTTTGTCACATAGCTGACTGATGCTTAGAAGATTGTGCTTCAGTCCATCTACATAAGCGACTCTTCGAAAGGTAGTTGTCCCATTGCTGAGGACACCAAACCCTCGGGTAAATCCTTTTCCATTTCCACCAAAGTTCACAGAGGGACCTTTCTCTTCCTTGTATTCAGTGAGCAGGTCTCTTTGTCCAGTCATATGACGAGAACATCCACTATCGAGATACCAGATGCCCTTTGATCCCTGCATACATAAGGAAGATTAAGCGTTGTTTGGTACCCACTTTTCAATGGGTCCTTCAGAGTTAGTGGATAAGGAAGATTCAGCAGTCTTCACAGCTGATGAAGATTCAGCTTCAGTGGTAATCTTCACTTTGGTTAATTTCTTAACCTTAGTGGTATATTTCACTTTGGTTGATTTTTCAACTTTGGTGACTTTCTTTGCCTTAGAGGCATTTTTCTTCACTTTAGCTGTTTTATCAGCTTTGGTGGTATTTGGACATTTACTTGCAATATGATCAGTAAAACCACAGTGATAACATTTTCTGTATTTGAAAATGGTTTTAGGATCAGTAGAAGGTTTTGCAAGTTTAAGATGAGCAGGACCAGGTCCGAGAAGGCTTTTCTCATGAGATATGGGAGGGATTTTCATTTCTTCAGATCTCGTTGGTCTAAGGTCAATCTTTAGCTTTGGAGGACAGAGATCAATAATTTCTATCACAGAGCTAGAGGATTGCTTAGCTGAAGGTTTAGAAGGAATTTTCAGCTTTGCTTTCCTGGTTGTCTTCTTAGGAAGGAGAATGCACTTTCCTTTATCCGTAGACTTAGTGTCTTTGGATTTTTCCTTAGAGATGGGATTTGAAGAAGAACAGGGATAGAATTGATTATAAGAAGTGTCAAATAAAGATGTGACAAAAGTTCCAAACTTAAGCGAGGAACTTTCTTCTTTAGGATCATCCTGAGGTGTCCAAAAACCCAGACCAGTTTTATCACTTTCAGGAGTTTGAGCATTTATTATCTCAGAGATCTTTGTTGATGATTTGCACCATTTTTCAACATGAGCCTTTTCTGCTTTTAGAGCAGCGATGGCTTGTTCGCGTTCAATGCTGATGATTTCATTTATAATGACTTGATCTTTCAACTTTTCTTCTAAAAGATTTAGTTCACTGATCTTTTCATGACATTTCTCTAGCTCTTGAGTTAAATACACATTTTTATTTTCAGCTTGAGTTTTGTCGTTTAGAGCATTATAAAGGTCAATCGTCAGCACATCAACAGCGCGACTTCTCTTAGCTTCAGGCAGAGAGAATTTGTAGAGATAGATACCTGAGATGATATGTAGCTCATAGAAGATTCAGATGGTTCTTCTACTTCTTCTTTAATCTCAGCCATGAGGCAAAGATTAGCGACTTCTTCTTCATCAGAAGATGATTCTTCTGATTCAGCCTAGTCATGTTCTTCAGCGATGAGACCTTTACCTTTTCGCTGATAGCTTTTCAGCTTTTGATATTTGTTCTTCAGCTTATGGTATTTGTCATCACTGGATCTTCTTGAGGTAGAAGGTTTGAAGACCTTTTTCGACCTGCACTCACTAGCAAAATGTCCAATTTTTTCGAAGTTATAGCAAGTGGCTGTAGCCTTATCAACCGGAGTTGATTTTGGCTTTTCAGTAAGAGAGAGAGGTTTACTTCTTCAGAAGTTACTCTTTCTTGCAAATCTCTTAAAAGAGTTTGTCAAGAGTGCTAAGGACTCATTAAACTCTGAAAGATCAGGGTCTGATAGATCCTCAGATTCAGAATCTAACTCAGTGATGGTGAGAGTAGACCGCTGAGATGGAATTATCTTTGACGAGACTAAAGCAATAGGAGTGCTTTTGGATTCTTTAGAATATTTTACAAGATTCTTCTTCAGGAGATTAGATTGCTCATAGTTGAGCAATATTCCATACAGAGTGCTTAGAGAGAGAGTATGTAAGTCTTTTGTCAGCTTAAGACATATTGAATAACTGTCCTAGCTTTCAGGAAGACTTTCCAAGAATTTTGTTAGGACCTCAGAATTAGAATAGGTCCTACCAACAGTTCTTAGGTCAATGATTAGGCAGTTAAACCGCTGATGAACGTCAGAAAGAGATTCATTCTTACCAGCTATAAAACTTTCATACTGTCTTACCAAGTTAATCTTTCGAGTCTCTTGGATTTCAGTGGTCCCCTCATATTGAACACATATGGTTTCCCACATTTCTTTAGAAGTTTTTAGATGCATGATGGAATGGAAAACTTCATCAGGCAGAGCCATTGATATAATGGTCTTTGCTCTTGCATCTATGCCTACCTTCTTTTTATCTTCATCACTCCACTGTCTTATTTCCTTAACGACATATCGTTCAGGGACAGCTTCAGTGGTGGCAGTAGCGGGAACCGCAGCTATAATTCTAACAGGTTCATAGGGTCCGTTTTCTATATATTCAGGTATAGTAGGATCCGCACCTTCAAGAAATAGCATCATTCGATTTTTCCATAGAGAAAAGTTATCTCTGCTAAATCGAGGAGGTTTAGAAAGTGAACCATTATCATAGTAGTTTGTGTTTGTGTTTAGTGCCATTTTAGAATAGCAAGGAAGAGTATACAGCAAGATCTTGTTTATTAGATTAAACAAACTGCTCTGATACCACTTGTTGGTCCCGAAGGTGCTTAACAAGTTTGTAGAAGGGGGGGGGGGTTGAAGACAAACACAGAAATTAAAGTTTAATAAATTGTTTATTGATAAATCAAATACAATTTACAAGTTTGTTGCGGAATAAGATTAAGACAGACTCAATCTAAACAAACTTAAGAAACACTAAGATGATTGCACAAGAAATTCAGAGAATGGGGGATTAAGAGAGAGATAGAAAACAAGGGTTTCTATATGGAGTTCAAGGATTGAGCACACTCTCAGATGGAGAGGTAATCTTTCTATTTATACCCTATGCATTAAATGCATGGCAGGGCACTTTACACGTGGCGTTCAGTGATTGGCTTTGGGAGTCTGACTTTGGGAGACATGCTTTCGGCCGTATCATGAACAGTGTAGTTGACAGAGTTGTTGTACGATTTGTGGCAGAGACGTGTCCGTTCTGACACATCGTACTGGTTGTGCAAGGTAAGACAAAAGGAGACTTGAGGCATATCTCTTCCTTTAGAGATATAAAGTTCAGCTATCGCTGAAGCTTTTCCTCATGTTCCTTCGCGTATAAGTAGAGTCGTCTTTGCTTCACTGATATCCGCATCAGGTCACTAGTAGACTTGTCTTTGTTCAGTGGCTTCGTCTTTGATTCAACTATGAACATATGTTGATGCGAGATGTCTTTTGGGATTACGTTGCTGTTTACATCAGAGACTACCAGCGATAACTGAACAGACTCAGTTTGATCGCTGATAGTGAAACACTAATACATATGAAATGTTTACAAGAAAGGTCATCAGCGATAACTGAACAGACTCAGTCTGATCGCTGATGGTGAAACACTAATACATATTAAAACGTAATTTTCACTAAGTATAGAAGAGGGTCGTTATCAAATCACTGAGAGAGTTTGGATCAACAAAGGATGAGGTTGGTATAATCGTTAGGAACTAGGCAAGATTGGTTGCAAAAGGCTATAACCAACAAGAGGGTATAGACTACGATGAGACTTATGCACCAATCACCAGTATTGAGGCCATCATGATTTTTCTTGCATATGTCGCTCATAAGAACATCAAAGTATACCAGATGGATGTTAAATCAACGTTTCTGAATGGTATCCTACATGAAGAGGTGTATGTAAGTCAGCCAGAGGGTTTTACATATCCAAAATATCTATATTACATATATGTGCTTGATAAAGCTCTTTACAGACAGAAGCAGGCACCACACGTGTTGTATGAGACATTGATGGTTTATCTTTCTGAATCTAGATTCCACAAAGGTACTATCGATACAACTCTTTTCTTAAGAATCCTTAACTTTGTGATGAGTTTCAAGACATCATGAAGAGTAGGTTTCAGATGTCAATGATGGGAGAGTTGAACTTTTTCTTGGGATTACAAGTAAAACAAACCACAGAAGGGATTTTTATTAACCAGTCAAAGTATATAAAAGATATGCTTAATAAATTTAATTTGACTGATTGAACTCCCATGAAGACTCCCATCTCATCTGGAAGTCTGTTGGATGTGGATATCTCCGGAAAATCAGTAGACCAAAAGATATACAGAAGCATGATAGGATCTCTTCTATATTTGACATCAAGTAGACCAGATATAATGTTTGTTACATGGTTTTGCGATCAATATTAAGCTAACCCAAAAGAATCTCATCTTGTTGCGATTAAAAGAATCTTACGGTACCTTAAAGGCACACCAAATTTAGGCCTTTGGTATCCAAAAGATTCTAGTTTTGATCTAACAACCTACATAGACACAGACCATGCAGGTAACAAACTAGACAGAAAAAGCACGTTAGGAACCTGTCATTTTTTGGGAGACAAGTAAGTCAGTTGGTCTTTGAAGAAACAAAATTGTGTTTCAACATCTACGCTGAAGCAGAATATGTGGCGGCTGCCAGTTCTTGTTCGCAAGTATTGTGGATGAAGACGCAACTGAAAGACTACGGATATACATTGAACAAAGTTCCCATCTACTGCGATTCGAAAAGTGCAATAGCAATTACGGCTAATCCGATGCAACATTAGAAAACAAACCATATTGATATCAGGTACCATTTCATAAAAGATCACGTTGAAAAAAGGTACTATTGAATGCATTTTGTTTCTACTGATTTTGAGGTTGCTGACCTGTTCACTAAACCTCTTGATGAAATGAGATTTAATTTTTTAGTCAACAAACTTGGAATGTTAAATCTAAAGGCATGACAATAGTTTCCTATCTTGATTTGAGGGGGAGTGTGTTCTAGAGTTTGTTTGTGTAAATGTTTTGGTTAATGATTATTTTTCTATATAGTCTGATACATATGACCATAGTGGACGCATGTTTAATGAAGACCAAATTTATATTCTATTTTGCAGGTCCGTCAGTTTCATGGAATTCTGAATTTTCAAGAAAAATGGACAATGACTTTAGATTAACACAGATCAGGACTCATATTTCAGTATTGTGAGTTGAATGCACATAACAAGGGGGTGTTAATAACTGTGCACATTTCAAGGGGGAGCAACAGATAAGAGTTTGTAAGTGTGTTAGTGTGTGTGTATGCAAAGTTTCTATTTTTTGAAATTCAAAAGTCAAAGTTTCAAAGTTCCTATTTTTGGAAAGTTATCACAAACAGTGCTCTACGAGAAGTGACTTGACGCACAACCTTGCTTGCAACAAGCTACTTGACGCAAGCCACTACGTGCGAGTAGTAATTTGATGCAAACAATGGTCTGCAACACCTTACTTGACGCAAACCAAAGCTTGAACAAGTGAATAACTCGTATGCTTCGACTTGCGACAACTAAGAACTCGTATAAGGCAACATGCGACTTCTTTCCTTAGACACACTTGTCACAAATCGTGCCTTACGACAAGTACACACACGACTTGACATTATCTTGCGACAAGTTCGTTTTCTATTCGATCTGCAAGAAGTGGGAGGTCCAATCCACTCGTGCCACGTGTCAAACCCTAATCTTAGTATGTATACATTACTCGACTCTCATATCCCCACTTTGTCATTTCAAACTATTTTTGTGAATTTTGTACTTAGAATACCCTCTCGACTTCCAGTTCACGAGTTCTTGATTTCAAATCGATTTATTCGATTTAGAGTAGGTTTATATGTTTGATTATTGTTTCTTTGTACTCGATTGTATCGTATTTGTGTTTCTTTGTTTGATTACAGGTTCCAAATCAAATGATTTAGGGTTTTGATTCTAGAATTGTTCATCTCGAACCTACATTGAACCTGACACTTGATTTTTGGTCTCTTGGACTGAAATTCATTGGACAAATCATTGTTAAAACTTGTTAATCATGTTGGGTTTGGATAATCGTTAACTAAAATGTATATATTTTAACATGAATTATAATATTTGTTGTTCAATTTTGAATTTTAACATTTGGACTGTTCGAAGAACTTTAAAACTTATTATGGATTTTTATCAAACAAAATATTGAATATAAATGTAATTAAAGCTCCTAATCTTGCTTAATATGTATATTCGAACGAGTCTGAACAAGGATAATGTAGTTTTTCAAATATTTCAAAGATTTTGATTCTGGACTTCAAATTTTTAATAAGTTAAGCGAGTTCTTCATGTCTTTAAGCTTGCGAGTTCTTGGTGTGTTCAGTGAAGTTCATGACAAGTGCCAAGTTCATGTATCTTGCGAATTCTTCATGTCAAGCCCATATTTTTTTGCTATGTATGCTTGACGCAATCTTGGCTTGCGACAAGTGGTAAGTCCCTTTGCATTGTGACAAGTGTCAATATTTCAGACACTTTTCGAATTCCTTTCAAGTCCTTTGGTCTGCGACTTCTGGACTTAGGAATTCTTTCAAAAAAATTTCTGAAAAATAAATTTTTGGATTTCACTGACAATTTAGACATTTGTGCAAACTTTGTCAACTTTTCAGACATTAAAATGGCAAGTGACAATTCTGTTGATCAAAATGTCCAGATGGATAAGAATGATCCCCCAAATCTCTTGGGATGCACCGATTCCCTCATCCAGATCCAAAATCCTAATTTAGTACTCATTCATCCGAATGAATGTTTGTTGTTGTACCCCAACAATCAACATGTTGATTTCAATCATCTCAACATTGATCCATTGGTGCTAGAGATCTTCAAAGGACATCCATTGAACTATGCTTTGACTGCTACTTCTACTGTACCTATGATCTATCTGCAACAAGCCTGAAGATCTATCACCTTTGAGAACAGAAACAATCAGAGTCGATTCTTGATCCAAATTGATCACTTTACTTCTGTTCTAAACTACGAAAACTGAGACTCATCCTAGATTTTCCATAGGATAATTCTAGAAAAGGTAGAAACAACTTTGATGTTTATCCAACAGATTTTGAAGTCTTTGAAGGAATCCGAGCCTTAGGATATGTTGGAGAGCTTACCAAGATCAACAAGTGTAAGAAAAACAATCTGCCACCATTATTGTACACTATGTTCTCAGTGATCAACCGGTGCTTCACTGCCAAACATACCGGAATTGACAACACCGGTATGCATATTTTGAAGCTTTTCCTTGCCATTGTGTACGATCTGCACGTGGATAATTCATTCATATTTTGGATTAAGCTGTATGTAAGAGTAATGGCTAAGAGGACAACCAAGAAGCCAATGGTTGTTCCATATGAGAGATTCTTACAACTGATTATCTGATACATGCTGAGATCTAACAGAGATATTCCCAAAAGGAATAATCATGAAGTTGGACCAGAGTTTGTGATGAGGTACTTACAAAAGCAAAAGCAAACATTCAATTTCTCTATGCCAGTATCACAAATTCTACTTGCTTAAGCCGATTCGAACTCCGAGAGTGTTAGAGAGTATAGAGAATCTATGGGACGACCAGAACTGGTTGCCCCTACCCCAGACTCAAACCCTAGGATAGTGGAGTCTGTAAGGGTTCAATCTACTGAGGTGGTAATTGAATGGGGAGAGCAGATAGAAAATTCAGAGAGGGGAACTAGACTGGGTCGGTCTTCTAAATCTGAGGTTGTGGTATCCCAGGCTCATGCCACACATCATGTGGATTCCACATCTAAACCTGAACAGACTATCATTCCTCAATTGGGTCGTCAGGAAGAGAACGCCAAGGAAGATCATAACTCTGAAACTGTGTTGGATTTCGCAGTAAGTGATGGTGATATAGTAAGTGTTCATACTGCTACAACCGGTTAAGGTGAAGAAACAGCTAATGAGATTGTTTATGAGACTGTTGATGATGACAACAATGATGATCTTCGTGATGATTTTGGATTTCTAGATGATGATGCTATGAATATTGATCATGACACCACAATCAATGAAGTTATTAGAGAGATAAGGAGTATTGAGGGAGACTTAGTTGAAAATGTGAGATTGAGTGGAAGGAACGAAAAAGAATATGGTGAGAGAGTGTGTAACCTAACCTACCATTCTAGAAGTGCATCCATATCTGCTACTGGAGTTCATGTGTTGAGTTCTAGTATTGAACAAGACATTAGTAGCCCACTAACGCAGTTGCACACCCCTGTCAGCCATTTTACCACCTTACAACAGGTGATAGTCTCATATACTCATGGGGATATACCACATTTGCTATATGGATTTCATTTGGAAAGTTTAAGTATTGAAGTTAAAGAATCACATCCCTAATTCTGAACTTCTTTGTATGCACAATTGAGTCTAGAGCCCATTGATATACCTTTCATTCTTCCTAGGACACAAACATATACTACTGCTACCATTGATTGTCTTAGTGACCCGATCGAAACACCCAGAGTAGCTCTACAATCTAGATTACAAGGAACGGGTTGAACTCCTGTCATAGTTAACACCATGATAGCTATGAACACAGGCAATAGGGTTGTTTCTTCAACTGTTATAACAACAGAAAGCCTAAGTGGCTCCGGAGTTAATTTCCTTGACTTTGTGTCAAAGGAATTTCTCAGAAGCGCCTTAAAGGCTGTTGAAACTAGTATGAAGGATCACATATCTGATGAGCTTGCTGTAGTGAAAAGGTTGTTGAAGGAATATGACCCAAATGTTGATGAACCAGCTCAACCAACCCCACCTCCACCTACTCAACCTACTGATATGAGTGTTGTGAGCTTAAATCTTTACTTTTTGGAAAACTACCTTCTCAATCCCCAGCCAACCAAACTAAATCTAATCTATATACCTTACTTCAATCCCAGCACCAAACACCACCAGCACCACCACCATCTGTATCTCAAATCCCAACATATGTGATTAGAACCTCAGAGTTTAATTCATTTAAAGCAGATGCTCTGAAATCTATTCAGGCTTTGCAAGAAGCCTTTGTAGATATTTCCAAAACTATTTAGACATAATGCAAAACCCAAGCCTCAGTTTCTAGGAAAAGGCATGATCATGATTCAGATGTTGACCATGAGAGGGGGATGAATAAGAAACAAAAAGCTGATGTAAATGCTAAAAATGTTGGTGGTTCTGAAACAGTGTCTGGAGAGAGTCAAAGGCAGTTGGTTGTCATAACTGAACAAGGAGATACAAGGGGAAGAGAAATTGTGCTATATGTGGATCCAGAAGTAGTACCAAGGATTGCAAAGCCTAAGGTAGCTACTAGGGAGGAGATATTTTTGCTAACTGGTATTGAATCTATAAATGTGATAGACTTGTCTTCTGATGATGATGATGATGAAGTTGATGAGAAGTACAAGCAATTCTGGATAGGTAAAGAAGAGGAAAAAGAAAATTTGATGGGTAACTCATATGATCAGCAGAATGAAAATGATGAAGTAATTCTTGAGAATGAGGAAAGTGTTCTGGATAGTCTGTTGGAAGCGAATCAGGATACAAATCTTCTAAGAGAAATGTTTGAGTAGGGAACTCCAGAATATATCCAGTTAAGTCCTATTCAGAATAATATGCCAGAGCCTAATGTGTCAGAAATGCCTAAAATCCCTTTATTTCAATTGTTCAATTTTCCAGATATCACAAAAGTTCATGTCTATCAACCAAGTCCTCCGATATAGTATAGTCCTCAAGTTCAAACCATTCCTCAAAGTATCACAAATCAACAAGAAGAAGATGAAGTTGTTCATGTTCCTGAAATGCCAAATGTTGATGAAGCCGGTCCATCTAATGTCAATGCACCTAAATTAGATTTTGGTCCTACTGAAGAAGAACTTAGACAGATAAGAAATGCTCTTAGGGTTCCATTTATTGAGGAAGATATGAAGAAAGTAATTGTGCATCGCATTAGACCAATGGACATTTTCAAAATTTTGGGAGTCAAGGATAAACCACAAGAATTTCAACAGGAGTATGTATATATGTTGAACTTTCTGAGGCAAGCACAGAGAGCAGTAAAGAAAAAATCAAAAATTGTTGTGGTTAAAGAAGTTCGATTGAAGAAGTTCTTTAGAATTTGGTACCCTGAAATCACTGTGCAAAGAAGAGATATGAGGAACTACACTTTCACTAAAGCTGATTTCCACAATTTGAACATTGATGATTTGGAGTGAATGTATCATGAATTCAGAGGTATGGTTATTCGTATTGAGAATATCACATATGCCTTGGAATCCATTAAAAGGTTTGTAAGAAGACATGTCTACTACACGTATTGTTATGACTTCCAACTGGGCATTGAAACGAATCCGAAGAAAGTGATTATGACAAAGTCAAACTTGTCTCTTGAAAGCTTAGAAGACATTCCTCTGTTTACAGTGCTTGAGCAACCTGAATTTCGGGTCGTGTACAAAAATGGTCAAAATGTGATGAGGTTCTTCAAATGTTCAGAAGTTGCTAAATTTTCTGATGGAACGCTCAAAGTTAATAGACTTCAACTCAAGAGGGTTCATGAGGAGAATGAGAGGCAAAGAGAAGTTGCAGTTCCTGCTAGTGATAGGATGCCAAGGAGAGACATAGTTGCTTTGGAGAGAGCTCTTGATATTCTGGAAGATAGAATCGAATTCAGAAAAGGCATCAGGCGATTTGAAACTCTTTTAGGCATAAGAGATAATCGTGTAAGAAGGTTTACGAGATAGGATGTTTTCAAGCCTTTGCAAAATTGATCTAAAAGGGGAGATTGTTAAGACATAGAGTTTAGATCATTTTGTGTTGTAAGTTTGACTTTCTTCTCATGTTGCTTTATATGAGGTCAAGGCTTGTTTGACCCATATATAAGTTTTTCATTTCTTGTTTTGTAAGCATATGACTCATTTTAACATGTCACTTTATGAGACATATGACATATTATTTCTGTCTCTAGATTCTCCCTCAATTGTAATCATTGTGTTTGTGCTTAATCGTTTATTTGCTTGAATTCTAGGACTAACATTTGATATTAGAGCCTAATCGAAGAAATTATGCATCGAAACGATCAAATTTGCATTTTTTTCAATGGAACAGTGCTTTATCGTATGGACAGTACCTACCAAAAGTCGAATTCTTCAATTTGGTGCCTAATTGTTCGAACTTTGATGCTAGATTGGTTCTATGCTTATAGTCGAATCTATTGGAATCAATCACCATGTTTACTTTCATCCAATTTTGAAGAATTGATCTATTTTGAGAATTTTTGGTTTGAAAAATAGATTATACTGAGTTGAGATCGAATTCGTTGATTTAGTGGTTTTTGGAGAAGACCATCAACTACAAAGCTGATCAGAATCATTTTTCGAGCATACTCATCAAGTTTCATCTCAACATTCGAAGAATCATGGAAGTTATGGCAGATTTATGGTTCCAGACTCGACTTCTCGCTAGATACAAAACAGTCGCAAGTTCATATGAAGAACTCATAAGCCTCATCTATGGTTGACATACAACAAAATATTCTAAGGGAAGAAAACACAAGTAACAGTCTGCGACAAGTGGAGAACTCACATGTTACTCTGCACAATGTTGTATGCATCAAGCAAAGAACTCGCAAGCCAAAGCTTACGACAACTAGGAACTCGTACATAGTTGCCTGCGACAAGTGTTTTTATTGCGATAAGTACTCCTTTTGTGACAAGTTTGTTGTCTGAAATTTTTTTAAATATAGAACTCGTATGCATTGCGACAAGTGATTTCTTAAATTTCACTAAGTACAGAACTCCCAGATAGGCACTTGCGTCAAGTAAGAACACACAAGGTGTGCTCTGCAACAAGTAAAGGACTCGCATATAGGCGTTTGCGACAAGCTGGTTCTCGAAAACAAGCCTTTGCGACAAGTGAACTTCTCGGCTTATGCCACTTACGACAAGTGTGGTCATAAGTTCAATGATCTGCGACAAGTCAGTCTGCGATAAGCTCATGCAAATGCTTTGGAATAAGCTACTGTTCATGCCTAATTTTGAGACATGTTGCCTTATGAGATTTTAGTGTCAAATTTTTTTTCTCTCGGGGCGTTTCCCCTAGACCCCGCAAGGGCATTGCCCTTGGACCCCCATGCTAAGTCTCGGGAAGGGGACAAGGTGTTCATGGGATTTTCGTAGAACGCATATGTGACATCACTCCTATTTTCAGTTGGTCACATATTTTTAGCAACTGATCAGATTTTTACAGAGCTCATGTCAGTCAAGATTTTCAGACATTGGGTGTTTGAATTTTTTCTCTGATTAGATTGGATTAGCAGCTTGAGTATCTACGATCATCATTCTGGAGTTTTCTTGACGATGCTAGACCTTTGAGTGCTCTTAATAATTCTTCTTAACTGGTCAATCACAATTGTGAGTGCTTGCAATCATTGTTCTGGTGCTTTGGTTGTGATCTAGAATCTTGAGTGCTTATAATCATCCAACTAATTCGTGAAGAAAGGAGGTCTAAGTTATTCATTCATTGTTTTGGAAAGCAGTTAGAAAATGAGCATTCTTTATCAATTGTTGAACATATATCAGATATTTCTTCTAACCCTTTCCTAGTAGTGTTTGCTACAAGATGTTTCCTCCAACGAGCTTATCATAATAAGTTCTTAAGCTGAACGCCTATTCAACTCATGGTTCAAAGACAAATTTGTTGTAATAAACTTAAGATGCACTGTGGTTGTCATGCAAAATTCACACATTTCTTTCTTGTAGGCGTAACAAATGTGTTGAATTTCAATAGATAAAAGTTGTCTTGAGTGCACTCTGTCGAGGTTATTCTGAACATCGAATCTAGGATTAAAGTTGAAATTCCAAAGGATAAGAGATTTATTCAAGGTGGAGCCAGAGCTATTTTGAAGATACGCAATGCTTAAGTTTGTCAAGAAATCAAGGAGGAGAAGAGCTGGCGCTGATAGAGATAATTCATTTACAAAACTTTAGGGGGAGAATGTTTGGACATTTTATGTCCATATTTGGAAGGTTTTGTAAAGGGCTTTTAGTTTGTAAAAGGCCTTGTCATTAGCATTGGGTTGGGGATTAAATGTTGTACAAGGGGTGATTGGGGTATAAATAGGACATTTGTTTGTAATTGTTTGTAAGAGAGTTTCACAATGTAGCCGTTTACAATATAGAATGTTTCTAGAGAGAGAAACTACTTTCTCTCTCTATGTTGTGTTCTTATGAATAAACAACAATGTTCCACCCAATCTATATCTTGTTAATCTTTCTATCATTGATTAAGTTGTGAATTTATGGACTAACAAAGTACTTTATTAATATTGCCCATGATAATATTTGTTGTTATGCGTGTGGATTGAATGATTTTGTTGATAATTATATTACGCTTGATTGGTTTAGCATTTATGATTCCTCTTATGGTTATTCAAATTATTTTGCACCTCCAAGACACAAAGGCCCTGTTTATAAATGGGTGCCTAAATCAGGTGCTCCTCCTAACCCAAAAGGACCCATTTATTAATGGATACCTAAACCTCGCTAATCGGTTTTGCAGTACAGTCATGTGTGGTATTTAGATTCTGGATGCTCCAAACACATGACTGGAAGAAAGGAGATGTTCTCGAACTTCACCAACAAGTATTAAGAAACGATTGGATTTAGCAACAATCATTTTTCACCAATTATGGGTTATGGTGATATTGTGTGAGAGAATATCACTATCAAGAAGGTTTTCTAGGTGGAAGGACTAGGAACCAATCTATTCAGCATCGGACAATTTTGTGACAAGAATCTTGAAGTCAACTTGAAATCCAGACGATGCAATATTCGCACAGACGATGGCACGGAGCACTTAGTGGGGACACGATGGTCCAACCTATACACCATTGACTTGGCATCTATAAAGACTGACAAGGTTGTTTATCTCTTGTCCAAAGCTTCTTGCAACAAAACTGGCTACGGCATCGTCGACTCTCCCACTTGAACTTCAAGAACATCAACAAGTTGGTTGTCGGAGGGTTACTCAAAGGATTATCAGAACTCAACTTCGAAAAGGTACATCTCTGTACGGCCTACGAGATGGGCAAGATGAAGAAAGGTCCACACAAACCGAAGGTAGCACCGAGCACGACGAGATCCCTCGAGCTGATTCATATGGATCTTTGTGGACCTATGTGCATCCAGAGCATCAATGGCAAGAAATTCGTCCTTATCATGGTTGACGATTTTTCACTCTACACATGGGTCAAGTTTCTCCGACACAAAGATAAAACTCCTGATCTTATCATATCTTTTCTGAAGAGTGTGCAAGTCAATCTTCAACTAACAGAACAATCTATCAGGACCGATAACGGATCGGAGTTCAAAAAAGGGTGTTGAGGTCATATCTCGACTCTATCGGTATCACTCACACCTACTCTGTAGATACGTACTCCTCAACAGACGGCATCGACGAAATACGAAATCCAACTCTTGTTGAAGATGCCCGTACTATGTTGACATATTCGAAACTTCTGTTATTTCTTTAGGACGAAGTCGTTGCTACAGCCTGCTTCACCCATAACCGATCAATTGTCAACAAACGGTTTGGAAAGACTCTATATGAAATCATAAACAACCGCGTCTGTAACATAAAACTCTTTCATGATTTTAGATGCAGGTGTTTTGTAATGAATGATATAGAGGATCTCGAAAAGTTCAACCCTAAGGCTGACGAAGGTGTTTTCATCAGTTACTCCTCTGAATCGGCTACCTAACGAGTGTATTATTTCAACATTTTTATAATGAGTATTTTGGTTCCACTAATCTTACTTCTTCTGTATCAAACAAGGTCAATGAAGTAGAATCTGAGGCCGTTCTCTCTCTCTCTCTCAGAATCATCCACTTTTATGGAAACAACCACACGTATGACCCACCGATCCTTGTCACCCCTACTGAAGAACCAAGCACTTCTACTCCTACGGCAGACTCTGTTCGTGCCGAGACGTCTACTTCCACTAAGGCATCTAGCAATACAAAGTCCCCTAAAGATCCGAATCTACCTTCATATTCAGTCGTCACCACAGACCAAACAACTTCTACACCAGAACTAGCACCTCCCTCGGTGAACTTAGGGTCCATGCCATTTGGTTCACAACCAACACTTGAATCCGTTCAAGATATTCCATCGGGAAACTATGTCGACTAAGCACCTGATCATAACAACTATCAACCACTTCTGCACTCAAACCGTTGGACGAAGGACCATCCTTTTCACCAGATCATTGGTGATCCAAATGCCCCAGTTCTCACATGGTCCTCATCCACCAAGCGACTATTTGTTCTCGATCTTTCTGAGCAAGATTAAACCATTGACAGTTTCTGAATCTCTTGAAGACCCCGAATGGATCATATCTATGCAAGAGGAGTTGAACCAGATTGAAATCTTGAAAGTGTGGCGACTCGTACCCTAGCCTCGAAAGAATACCATCATTGGAACGAAATGGGTGTTAAAAAACAAACGAGATGAAGATGGCAGTGTGGTTCACAATAAAGCACGACTTTTGGCTAAAGGTTGTAGACAACAAGAGAGCATTGATTATGACTAGACGTTTGCACCAGTTGCATGGATAGAGGCAATAAGGATGTTTCTTGCATATGTTGCTCACAAGAACTTCACCGTCTTTCAAATGGATGTGAAGACAACATTCTTGAATGGCATCCTTAAAGAAGAGGTGTACGTCTCTCAACTAGAAGGCTTTATGGATGCAGACAAGCCAAATCATGTCTATACGGTCTCAAGCAAGCCCCTCGTGCCTAATATGATGTCCTATCTCAATTATTAGTCAAGTTAGGCTTCTCGAAAGGTAAGTTTGACACCACTCTATTCATAAAGAAAGAAAAGGTTAATATCATACTAATACAGATTTATGTTGAAGATAATATTTAGCTTTACGAACCCTCAATATTGTAAGAATTTTTCTGCCTTAATGATGTCTATGTTAAAATGAGTATGATGGGAGAAATAAAAAAAAATTATTGGACTTCAAGTCAAACGACATTCCACTAGAATTTTTATCAATCAGTCCAAATATATTTCAGATATTTTAAATAAATACAAGTTGGAAAACAGTTCTCCCATGAAAACTCTAATGACACCAGAATCTAAGCTACACTCCGAGTATGAAGGAAAGGAAGTGGATGCTAAGACCTATAGAGGCTTGATAGGGCCTTTAATGTACTTGACGACCAGTAGACCAGACATTATGTTCTCATAATTACTCTGTGCAAGATATTAGTCTAAGCTTAGAGTATCTTATCTCATTGCGGTCAAGAGAATCTTTCGTTACTTAAAAGGTACTACTGATCTTGGCCTTTTGTATCCTAAGGATATAAGGTATGAGGTTGTTGCTTATTCTGATGCAGATCATACAGGTTGCATGCTAGACAGAAAGAGTAGCACGAGTCACGTGCAAATCTGGAGATAAACTCGTAAGTGTCCACCTCCACATCTGAAGCATAGTACTCTCTAGATGCTTCTTCTAAGTGATTTGGATGCGCACACGGCTAAAAGACTGTTGGTTCAACTAATCCAAGATCCCAATTTACTGTGACTCGAAGTGCTGTATTGCCATCACAAGCAATCCTGTCTAACACAGCAAAACGAAACACATCAATGTTCGGTATCATTTTATTAAATATCACGTCGAACGAGGTACGATCGAACTCTATTTTGTGAATACAGATCTTCAGTTAGTAGACCTTTTTACCAAACCCTTAGACGAAAAACGATTCAATTTTCTTGTGTCCAAGCTTGGTATTCTAAATCTACAAGTTTAAGTTGTTTCATGCGTCTGACACAATTTCGTAAACATGGATTGTATTCTTCTCCATCCAGAAGTACCTTCCAGATGGTCAAAATAACACTACATGTTCACTATATCCTAATTGTGTCACGCACAAAATCATTTAAACTTATGTATTCTTTGTTTAGATTTCGCTTTCGTTCTCTGTTTATGTTTCTCTTTAGTTATCTGTGTGTTTCATTATTTCTTGTTCGCTATTAGTTCGTGTGTATAATTTTTAAGGTTGGGACTCGTGTTAACGTATGCTAATGAGTTATGGGGGAGCTACACAACTTTATATTCTGTAAGTCTGGGTTTATTCACAATTTAAGGGGGAGGAAGTATTATTACTTTGTTTTTAACTCGGTTCACACTGTACCTTTTGTCCTCAACACACAAGTCGAGGGGGAGAAGCTTTACGAAAAGGTTTTCCCATCGTGGGGGAGTCTCTTTCTCTCAATTTCTAATGATCAAAATTTTTCAAAGGGAAACTATTTCTTAAGTTTATTTTGGTTAGTAATTATTTTTTTTCACTTTCTTTAATTTAAACTTCTTTTTAATTATTGTTTAGTTATATTTAAAATTTTAAATTGGAAAAAAAACCGGCTCAACCGAGAACCCGATACATCGGGACCCAATTCAACGGGACCTGAAACCGATCTAGGTCGGCCCCCACCCGAACGCCTTAGGCGGTTTCTAATGCCCATACCCGGGCCACCGCCATTAAGCATCCCTGGGTTCCTATTCCCACTCTCTCTCTGTCTCTCTCTCTCTCCTCCTTGTTCTTTCTCGTCGCTCTCGCTCTTAATCTCGATCTCATGATTTCTCTCCTTCGGACGTTTCAGGTAAGTTTTTATTTCCTTCGCCACCTTCAATTCTCTCACACCCACACACACCGCCGCCGTTGTCGACGATGGGTTCTCTAATAGCCGCCACCTAGCGACTGGTTTTAGGGTTCACGACTTAACGCGGTTGCCCCATGTTTTCGGTTAGCCATCAGCCGATAGCCCTAGCAATCATGTTACCACTTTGTTTAGAGTTTGTTTTTCGTTGCAATCATTAATAGTTGTTGTCTATGATGAGATTTGGTTTAGGGTTAGTGCGTAGACTACGAACAACCGATTTTATAATTCCCGGATGAACATACACCCAGGACATAGCCTCCCGGGTCCCTCATATCTCCCGGATGATCATCGCCTGGGTTCCCACGGTGTCCTGGTCACAACTCCCGGACCGTGACACCAACTCCTGTATCCATGCCTCCTCCCGACTCGTGTTGTTCTCATGGGTCATGAATTCCCGGACCGCCCCTTGTCGTGCCCTCCGGACCACAACTCGTCTCCCAGGTCATGGCCTCCTAGACTGTGGCTCGGGATCCCAGACCGCGGTCGCTCCTAGTTCTTTTTGTGTATCGGGTCCCCCCTATCCGGATGGAATATACCTGGGTGGTTACTATTTTCAGGGGATTTAAAAGTTTTTTTAACTATTCTTTTCGACATGCCTTTGCATATATGTGCTCATTTGAACTCATAATTTCGATTCCCAGGTTACACAACCAAGTGTGCTTATTCGTTCTCGTATCATCCAATGAGATTGATGAATGTCCAGATGTTGTTTGCTAAGCCACTGTGATCCTTCTTACGCTAATACTCGCTACTTTTCAGGTACACACATGGCACAACCGAAAAATCTCGTTGCTGATTCCACACTCATCAACCCCGACGCGTATCTACCATTAGTTTCTAACAATTACTCACTCGCTATTGAGGGTTTCAGCGGTCACCAACCCATCATGCTCGAGATCTTTCGCAGCGTATCTACCATTAGCCTCCCTGCTGCTACCTATTAAGGATGCGCAACATATGATCCATCAGTCTCTCATCAGAGGTTGTTCACTGATATTCACTCACTCGGGTATGGGATTGAACTTACCAGACTCACTGTGTTCCACCGTAAACACCTAACACCAATCTGGTACACTATGTTCATGATTCAAAACTGCTGCCTATCATAAAAGGCGAAAGGGATAGATCATTGCAGCGCCAACTTTCTCCGTATATTCCATGGCGTCACCTTCCATCGACATATCGACTACGCCAGCCTACTTTGGAATGAGTTGGTCCAGAATGTTCAAGAAAATGACACGATTAAGCTACAGAACTTCATTCCATACATGAGATTCCTTCAGCTTGCCATCCACCATCTGATGACCAGCAATCCTACCATTCCTCGATGGGCGTCCCATTCAGTATGCTCCCATCATCAATCTATGACAGATTGCTGGTATTGAAGCAGAACGTAAGGAAAATGCAAAGATTGTTATGGAACCGAACCTTGAAAATTCAAAACATCAATCTAATTTGAAAAAGTTTGAAGAAAAGTCAACAACATTGGAAATTGAGAATGTTGATCGAAAAAGAAATATCATGTTGAAAAAGAAGATATTGAGAAAATGTACATCCAGAAGTTATCATATTTCTCAATGAAATCGTGTCAGGAAAAGAGAGATGTTGAGCTGAGAGGGATAATTTTACAAAAGAAAGGAAAATTTTGATAACTGAGAGGGATCATTTTACAAAAGAAAGGAAAGTTTTTGAAGAAGTGACTCTTCAACTTTCATTGCAAATATCTGATTTGAAAAGGATGTCGGAAAAAGAAAGAAAATATTTTGAGGGTAAGAAGATTGATTTTAAGAAGGAAAAGAAAGATTCTGAAAAGAAGAATGCAAGATTCTTTAAAGAAATATCTGATAAAAGAGTGAGTTTGGAAAATGATTTTCAATCTAAAAGAAATGTTTTTGAGAATGAGATAAATAATCTTTTAAGGAAATTATCTGACTTGTCAACAGATATTATGACAAGGCAACATACGAAGTCAAAATTGCAAAAGAAGATTGATTTTCTTGCTGAAGAAAGAAATATTTTGATTGCTAAAGTCAAAGAACTTGAAGGAATCACTTTTAGAGTTGAGTTAATGGAACAAAGGAGTTCAAATACTATTGTACAATCACCTCTGGATTATTCAGATGACATTGAATGTTCTTTCAAGACCGCTTTAAGTCTACATCATACAACTGTTTCTTCACAAAGGTCAATTAAATCAAATGATCAGATTCATACTTCTAACATTTTGTATGATCATGTTGTTGATGACTCAGGTAAGAACGTTCCGGTCTTTAATCCTGTAAAGATGGTTTGGAGAGTAAAAGGCTCAACTCTTGAGAAACATGTGCCGAAATCTTCTATTCCCACCCTAAATGCCAAGAAGAACAATGTTTATCAACATAAATCTTTTGTAAAACCTGATTTAGTCTATTCTGTAAATCATTTAATCAGGTTAGCAGAAAAGAAAATTTGTTGTTCTTATTGTGGAACTAATGATTTTATTAACAAGAATTATGTTTAGTACTTGTATGGTACTTACAGGATTTCTTCAACTGGAACTGCAACTAACAAGTCAGGACCCAAGTTCCAATGGGTACCAAAATCTGTTAAATTTGTTTTGCAGGTTCCTCATGTATAGAGGGAGTATGGAACATAGACTTCTAAACACATCAGTTTAGGAAGCGTTTATCAATGATTTTGGCTTCTAAACATGAAAATTTAGAGCTCGTACTTCAAATAATATTTTGTTCAGATAAGAATATTTTACAAATATCAAGGTGGAGCTTATCTGAATCTAACTCATTCTATCATGATTTGAGGGGGAGCTCAAATTTTGTAAGTATCTTTTGATCTTAATCTCTGATTGTTTGAAAGAAGAACGACTTTCGAACATGAAAAATGTTTTCTTAAATGTTCAAACCACTTCTTTATTCTCAAATAGACTTTATGAATTCAGAAGTATGTTTTTAAATGTTTTTCATATCGATCTCGGATTATAACATCATTTCTGACCGTGTATTTCCAAAGATTTATCTTCTCTATACTTTCAAGTATTCATACTCACCGGTTCAACTTCATATTGACTTTGTTATTAGATGTCTCAAAACGAAAAAAAATATTTTTGATGGTAATACTCCGTTTGTTTTCAAATTCTTCAGCATCATACATCATTTCAATTTGTGCGTTCATTTCAAGATTGTTTATATTCGTTCATATAAACACTGAGGATCCAAGAATCTCTAAATCATAGAGAGAGAAAGTAGAGAGATAGACAAAGAAAGCACAAAGTAAGATGTTCTATTGAAAGTGTGTGAGATCCTTACAAAGACCAAAGCCCAAAGGGACTTAAATACCCTGGACTTATACCACACATAAATGCAACCTAAACACTGTATAAGACCAAGCCTATAAATACAATGATTACTATAAAATCAGACTTAACAATCTCCCCCTTAGTAATCATTGGCGTTGTGGTCTTCAAAATCAATCTTCTAAATCAGCACGGACCATCTAAGCGACTTTGTGAAGAAACTTCTTGAGTTAAAAAAAAATTTCTTCTCAGCATCTTTCAGGCTCAATTGCTTTTGCTGTCTTGACAAGACTGGACCTGTTTGTAATTATCTTGAAAGAACAATCGGTTCATCAGCTTGTGCTCTAGACGATTCACCTCTTTCAAATAAACTTGAATGAACTGTGGTGATCGGAGCTGGAACAACAAAAGACTAGTATGGCTGAGAAAAATAGAATCTTGAACGAATCTTGATCAACAGATAAACGTTTGAACTCTTTGTCTCTTTATCATCTTCTTAACTTCTCCCCCTCATGACCTTGATGATCTGGATCAACTTGGACATGCAAATGTTGGAGACGAGACAACTTAAGATCTTCAAACTCAGAATAAAGGAGAAAGAGGAGAGGTTTGCGCGACACGAAGTTGACGCAAAGTGAGTTTTGCGCTAGACGAAGGTGGTGCAAAGTGAGGTTTGCGATACCAACTGTTGGCGCAAAGCTGACTTAAACTCAAAAAGTTTTACCTGATAAGCTCTTTGACTCCCCCTACACAAATGCACTAAAATATGACAATTCAAGTTAGCATTTGTATAGAAAATCAGATACTCCCCCTCGAAAACAGATATTATCTTTTCAGAAAGTTCTCCTTATTCACTCCCCCTTGAATAATGAACAAACCGATTTAAAAAAAATATGAGAACACAATAATTGAAACATCAATGTAGAAAGAAAAAATATACTGAATATGTATTTTGAAACAACTAAATATATAAAAATTAAACATAAACAAATAGAATTCTATTTAGTAAAATTTCACAATAAAATCCATCAGATGAAATCAAATGTATGTATTTGGATACAGAAACAAGTTTTATTGCATATCAAGTTAAGACATGTTCAGTTTCAAAAACTTTCATCAATCTATTCAGTGTGCTCGCATGTGAACTCCGATTAGCTTCAAGAAAATGCAATTCTAAAAATATAATAGAGAACTTTGCATGTAATCACACTAATCCATCAAGAATTCAGACTTTCACAAATTTACAGGTATATTGCAACTCAAACATATCACCAAGTATTATGATATGTGTGCTCATTGGCATCTTTTAGCATTGTGCACTATGGCATCTTCACATGAGTGTGCTCTTTGGCATCTTTTAAGCTTGTGCACTTTTGGCATCTTTTTAATCAACAAGTTTATTAAGTAAAGAATATGTCGTAAACTTAACTTTCTATCTGACCCTATTGTAGGATTTGGGTCAGCCGCTCCCAGACTAGTTGGTCTTAGGGGACTAGGTGTCAAGCACCCCTTGGAACTTACTTTCCCAGATCAGAAAGGCTACATCGACACATCCTAAACCCATTCATACCAGTAGAACATGACTTTCGATCTAATTCTATTGAAGGATTTGAGTTCACTCACTGCCAGATCAATTGACCTTAGGGGACCAGATGACAAGCATCCCACATAACTTACTTTCCCAAACCAGAAAGGTCACAGGTACAAACTTTTAAACTTAGAGATTTCTAATTTATAATAATTTAATAATCATCTCAAACACAAGGTTTTACGTCTAAGTGCTTAGCCCATATTTTCATTACGATCAAAATTTCGACTTTTTAGGTTTTCTAAGCATTGTAAACTATAAATATTTCGAATCACAAACCTTTAAAGCAGTATCAAAAGCTACAAACATGTTGCTGACTTTTCGACTTTTGTTAGACTTGAAAAATGAACATATAAAAACTTTAATATAAACAAAGAAACTTGAAAATTTATCCTAGACACACATTTTATTCAAAAAAAATTGTAAACCTTTTACTTTATAGAATAAAATTTTGAAAGATTTAAACTTTTAAAAACAACATGACGAGATTTGAAAATAAAAACATTTGATCGGCAAGTTTATATTCAGTTGAAACAAAATATAATTCAATAATATTATCTTTCACATAATGTATAAAAAATTTGTGTCTCTTTTGAAAAATATTGGGTTGAACAAAATCAGGGTTTGAATATGATTGCTCAGATTCTTTAAAAAAATATGAGAAAACTGGAACATCATTATTAGAGATAAATGCAGCAGAATAAAGTAGATGCACTCACAATTTCTCATTAGTCAGAAGCTGAAAAGCATTGAAGAACGAGTCCTAGACTGACATGTCTTGAAGTCATAGTCCGTTGAAGTACGAGTTCTGAGCTGAATTACTCAGAAGCCAACTTTATCTTACTCCCCATTGACATTTGATGCCTGCAACTTAGAATCAATCTGAGATTTTGGTAACCACTTATATTTGGGTCCAAGAAAGTTAGTTGTAGTTCGAATGGGGATAAACTTGTAAGATTTAACATATAAAGCACGAGAGAGATAATCCCAAGAATGAACAGAAGAATCAGAAGAAGAGAAACCATAATCATCCGAACTAGAATCAGAAGAAGAATATGAGACATATTTGGAAATTTGAATCATTTGCTTTATTGAATATTTTGAAATTTTCTTACAAACAGCAAATGAATCACTTTTATAATATCTGTCTACATATCTATCTCCATCAGTCTGAGATTCATCCGATATCCGCTTCACCCTCCATATTTGCTTTGAAGATGTGCTCAAAGCCCTATCTGTAAAATTTGAAGTACAAGAATTAGAATTGTCAGAAAGAAATGTATCTTGTTTCTTAGACTTCTTTGACCTTCTTCTTTTACGCTTTGGTTTATAATAATCGACATTAAGCGTAAAAGATTCATCAAGAATTTTAGACTTGATATTTGAATCAGAAGAAGCAATTTTTCCTAAGAAACCTAACTGATCAACCAATATATCTGAACTTACCTCGGAGTCAGAACAAATTTGAGAAAAGTTTGCAGATTTTGGAAATTCCTTTTTGTGTTCTTGAAAATCAGAAGAAAGGTCAAAAACTAAATCTTGTTTTTGAGAAAAAATAAATTTTCTTCAAGACTTGAAGTCATGAAAGAAAGAAAAATATCAGATTCAATTTCTTTTTGAATATTTTGATCTTCCATCTTATCTTCAAGGTCAATATTTTTTTCTTCTAAAACTAATGGAGGAGTATATCTCTTAGAATCATAAAAGATTGGAGATATATTTTCTTTATCAAATTTAGCGGCATATATACAACATAATCATCTGACACTGAAGACTTTATGGAAGATATATCATTTAAGCTTTTGCGGCCTTTTCTTAAATTTTCAAGAAAATATTTAGCATTTTCGCTCGTATAAACAAAAGTAATTTCCTTTTTCTTATCATTCATCCTTTTCTCATTTTCATTTCTAACACTTGCTTTTCATTCATCCAATCAATTTTAAATTGAGGAGCATATTGAGCAAAATTTAGATAATCGTATTTATATAAAGTTGGGGGTTTTTCAATTGCATTGTTTAAACAATGAGGATTTTCAAAAACAAATATTATCTAAAATTTTCTTTAGATAATCGTATTTATATAAAATTTCTTTTAAACAATAAGGATTTTCCTCGGTTTGTTCAAATAAATAGTTTGCTTAGATTGATTCCTTCGATATAATTTTTCTTCTAACTCATTTATTTTAGCCGAAAAATTGTCTTTTAAAGTGGTCATTTCAGTCAAAGACTCAAGATAAGTGTTATTTGAATTTTCCAAATCATCCAATTTCTTTTGAAAGATTTCTTTAGTATGAACCAAAATAGATTTTTTATCTTTCAAAGAAATTTTCAATTTGTCAATCAAATCTGACTTTTCAGAATTTAAATTCTTTTCAGATATTAACTTCAAACGAAGATCAGATAAAGCAGTTTTGATAATGTTCATTTGTGAATAGACCTCATCTTTATCAGTTTCATCATCATCAGATTGATCATCTCCGATTAAGCACATTTGAGCAATTTCCACATTTGCAGCTTCATCATCGGAGTGATCCGGCCAAAATTCTTCTTCGGCTAGCAATACAGTTCCATTCTCTCTTTTATCAGCAAGTTCCAGTTTCTTTCGATAATAAGTTGAATCCCGAACCTTCTTCATTCTACACTCCTTATCAATGTGACCGAGCTTTCCACAGTTGTAGCATGCAGCCACTTTCTTAGCCTCGGGCACTTGAACATTCTTTGACCCAGAAGTGAAGAGAAGATTCTTGGAACCCGACCGAGGTTGGAACATTTTCTGATAATGTTGTGAGAGAAGGATCATTACTTTATGAAGCGCCTCGCCATCGTCATCAGTGACCCTGTCATAAGCATTATCAGACAATGCTTGTTCTGCCAGTTGTTTTGTGATGAGAGCAACTGGGTCCTCTGATTTCTTGTTTCTCTTGTCCACTTTGGACTTCTTCTCAATTACAATGCATTCATCAGTCATTAAGATCTCATACATCTCTTGGATATGCATTGAAGATATTCTGACATCATTCCTCAATCTGTGACAGGATTTGTTCCATTCTGGTTGAAGTGCATTGAGGAATTTCAGATTTGTTTCAAGCTCAGTCTTTTCCACTTTAATTTTCCTCAGATCATTAATCACGACACATAATCTGTCATACACAGTTTTCAATGGCTCCCTATCCTTGGCTTTGAATTCTACAAAGTTGTTCATGTAACGAGTATGTCGGAGTTGAGTAGCAACTGAAGAACCAAGCATAATCTTTTCTAGTTGTTGCCACATAAGATTAGGATGATTTTTGAAACAATCAATCCTGTTGTAGATAGAGTTTGGCAAAGCTAACATCAGATTTGCCTTTATATCACGATCAGCTTGATACTGCGATAACTCATCAGGTGTATATTCTTTTGTAGGCTTATATAATCCAGAAGCCAGAATGGGTTTTTCAAAAGGTCCTTCAGAAAGAATATTCATCATGGCATTGTCGTTCTTTTGACGCTCGATAAAATTCAGAAACCTATCTTGCCACTGTGTAAACTCGTTTTCATCAATCAACACTGGAGGACGATTTTCTGTACCCAATGACATCATGAGATCATTTTTGTAGAACTGAGCTTGATAAGCAAACTTTGCAGAATCCATATCTCAGAAATCCAGAAAAATTCCAAGTTTTGACTGAACTGGCGCAAACTAGATGTTTGCGTAAGCAGCAGATGGCGCAAACGAAGATTGTCGCAAGCAGTTGGAGACGCAAACTGAGATTTGTGTGAATAGTTGAAGGCGGAAACAAACTTTGCGTGAGACGTTGAATACGCAAACCAAACTTTGCGTGAGAAGACAATGACGCAAACTTGAGTTTGCGTGATGCGAAGATGACGCAAAGAAAGCTTTGCGTGAGACATGAATGACGAGATCTTTACTTTGCGCGATCAAATATTAGCGCAAACTGAGAGTTGCGTGAACTGTTGTTGGCGAGAACTTGCACTTTCACTTGAGTAGAAGATAACGCAAAACTGACTTTGCGTGAGAAAGATGTGGCGCAAGTTGAGACTTGCGCGATTCGTTGATAACGCAAATGTTACTTTGCGTAAACTTCAGATATAGAAAACCTTCCTTTCACGATGATATTTGATACCCTAACCTTAAAATCATACTTAACAAACACTATCATATTTTTGATACCCTAACCTTACACATTTATCTTTCATGATATTTGATCTGATTGATACATTGCCAGATTCTCAAACAAGTCTTTCGAATTCATTTCATTCATTCATTATCCTTGTTTTCAGCAATCTTCAAAGTTTAAATGCTCAAATATTAATGATACTTTTGTGGAGAATGCATTCATTTGACAATGATTTCATGTGATGAGATTTGTTTGTTCAAGCTACACTATTGAACAACACATCTTTTGTCAGAATCGAAATTCAAAACAAGAATTTAATAAACACTCAGAAACTATGTTAAAGAAGTCGCGGAAAAATACTTTAACAGTAAATCAATCAAACAGTGTATGAACTCAAATCACAAATTATATTGATTTAACTTAATGATTACAAACAACACCTCAATCTGTTGAACAAGCTCAACAGACGTTCAATACTTCTCTATTGAAAGGACTACAAAGAACTTTGAGGTTAATTCTCTCTAAACAAACGTATATTGTATGAAAGACTATCAAAAAAACTATATCTTGTTTATCACAGACTTCTAGACTATATATACAGAATTAATTACAAGATAATTACAAAAGAAATATTGATCTTTAGCATCCATTCCATAATTATCTACATTGTTATCTTCAGTCTCCTTGTCTTTCGCTTTAAGAATCTTTATCTTCATAAAAAGTATTAATCATCTAGCAGCATTAATCTTCAATCTTCAACAGTACTAACATGCTAGCAATAGTAATCTTCAAACAATACTAACTACTAGAAGCATTAACTTTCAAGCAATATTAATACCTCTAGCAGTAGTAATCCTCTAGCAGTACTAAATATACTCAGCAGTAGTAATCCTTCAATACAGAGCAACACTAACCATACTTAGTTCATTTCAGACCCAACAATCTCCCCCTAACTTAACTTTTCAAACTGATAAGTTAAGTTCTTTAGAAAATTATGGTCTTCATGATGCTTTCAAAACTCAAGCTTAATTCCCAAGATTTGGATTCAGTCCCAGACTTTGATTAATGGTTCTTCTGATCACTATCCTTGCCATTTCTGAATCTTTAGGGCAGACCAACTTCGCTTTCAACATCCCTTGCAGCTTGCCTTCCTGTGGTCGTACACCTTGTCAACCAGGTAATACTCATGATAACTTTTATCAATAGTGATGGCATAGACTCCACATCTCTCAAATAACATCCAATTATCTATTCTTTTAAATTTATTCTCAAGATGCAAGTCTTTGATAACATACTGCACTCTTTCAGAATCAAACATAATGCACAAGTATTCCATGGCTATCTTGGTTAAACTCATTTCTGTACCTTTCAACACATTCTCATACAGTTTTATCCCAACTTTGTACATTTCTTCCATGTCGGCTTTGGAACAGCTTCTGATTACTTTGCCCCAAGTTGAGTAAACCTCAAACTGATCACCCATTCTCTTGATTCTGAAATATTCTCTTCTGTTATCCTTCAGAGTATCCCAATGAATGATCTCTGGTGCTTTCATTGAAATAGGGTCAGCTTGCACAGGTTCTTCATTAGTCACAGTCATGTACAAATTCACCTGCTCATCAGATTGTTGTCAGACTGCTCTTGACTCTTCTTTTGAGTTTCAACTTGTTCACCCTGTTTCTGCTGCTCTGATGGTTCTGCATTCATTTTCTCACTTTCCTATTCTTTCTTTCCTTCTTCAGTTTTAGGTCTTTTTTTCCTTTGGCTTGGTAGCATTGGACTTCTTTCTTTTAATAGCTCCAATCTTTTGAGCTAAAGTCTCTTCTTGCTTCACTTCTGACTTTTCTTTGATGGGAGTGCCTTTCTTCACTGTCAGGTAAAGGATGTTGTATGTTGAGATCATGTCTTTCTTCCAACCTCAACCCTTTGAGTGAAATCCCCTTTCAGCTTGGCCATCTCCTTCTTGTATAGCTCTTCTATCCTTCCAAATGACATACTGGTAAACATTCCTTCAGGAACTCCAATAGCTCCTTTCAGAAAGTTTATCATTTTCATTCTTTCTTGATTTGCCAGGAAGGTCTTTGAAGGCTTTCTTTGGCTTTGTTTAGTTGCTCTCAATGTCACTTTCTTAGCAGCAGCAACAATCTTCAACCTCCTTTGATATTCTGCATTAATTGTTTTAGCCATTTCCAATGCAAGCTCTCTGTCTTTTGCAGATTGAATCTTTTCTTCCTTTTCCAACTCTTCTTGCAAGTTCTTAGCCACCTCTTCATCCAATTCTATTTGAGTTTGCTTCTTCACTGCTTTTACAGGCTCATTCATCTTCTCTTTTCCTTTCCTTTTGGCCTCTGCCATACTGACTTCTTTCCTTTTTGTCTCTGATCCTCCTTCTTTAATGACCACTCCCTTAGCTTTTGGAATAGCTTTGGGAGTGTCATTCTTTGCCTTTACAAGAGTTTCAGCAATTTCAATCTTTTCCCTAGATAATTCTGTTTATGCTTTCTTGTTCAGTTTCTACTGCAAACTCAGTTACTGCTGCTTTCACAAAAGTTTCTGCTGCTGATGTAGTTTCTACTTCTTTCTCAGTTTCTACTGTTTTTGCTGTTTTTGTTTCTGCTGCTTGTTTCTTTTCTGCTTCACTATTCAACTCCCCCTCAAAATAAGATTCTATGCCAACAGGGCTTTGCTTTTCAACTTCAGCTTGACTCTCCCCCTTTTTGGAAGCATCATGTACACCTCCCCTTTTCTTCAATACATGCTGCTTTCTCTTCTTTTTGTGCACAAACCTTAGAACCATCTTCTTTAGTTTGCTTATCTGCACTTGTTGTGAAAGAATCACCTTATTCATCTCTTTTATTTCCAGATCTTGATTGTGAACCTCCAGACTAATTGTACCAAGTGTGTCCATCAATTCTTCGTAGTTATATATGTCCTCACCTTCTTTAGGTGTGTTTACCACCTTTGAAGGATCCTTGGATCTTTTAGTTGAGGCCTTCTGCCTAGCAGAAGCACCTTCTAACCCCCCCATGGTTTCTTGGCACCTGGGACCTTTAGATGATTGCTCATCTAAAGTTGTCGTGGGAAAGGTCTTAGGTATGTTCACACTGTCTTGTCCTACACCTTGTGTAGAAACAGTAGTGTGAGCCTTGTTGCCCACATGCTCTTCCTTCTCCTTAGAGAGCACCTTCATGGAGTTGGGAGACACCCCTGTGGTTTCCCTTTCGATATTCTCTGATGGAGAATGTTCCATCAGAGGGCTTATAGGCTTTGGGGGTGAAGATACGAGAAAGGAAGGAACCTTCTATACCTTTTTCCTTATATATGTTTTGGTGATGGGGAATTTTGGTTTGACAATAGGGATCTAAAGAGTATTAATTGAACTGAATGGTGTGGGTAGGTCATCAGTTGGGTGGTCAGATGTGGGCTTTGACACTGATGCCTCACCATGGGAATGAGACATAACCATCATTGTAGAGAATAATGGTGTCTCTTGTCCAGAAAAGTCCTTACTTGGTCTTTTCATGTTGGAGAATACCTTCCCTTTGGGAGGTTTTGGTACATACACCTCTTGAAAAGAGGGTAAATCCGTCAATTCTTGGTTAAGTACTTCTTGTACAAACCTGGGATACATATAAAAGCTTTTGGTTTTGGTATCCAGGTTTGACATTAAATCATTGAAAATCATTTGAGAAAAATTAAACGTTATAGAGGTAGCTAAGCAGACTAGAGCATAAGCTAAGGTACTGTTGAACTCACTCCATTTAGTTGTTTTTGTAGAAATACAATGCTGAAGGGTATGAACAAAGAATATCCACTGAGGTGAAAATTTGCTCTTGAAGAACTTGTAAACCTTAGTGGGACCTTCATACCTCATTCGACTAATTGATTGGAAGAGATCTTCCTTGGACAGAGAGGTAATACCTGAGGCATCATCTAGTCGTAGATGAATGCGAATACAGCCTTCTGTGATGGTTTGAGATTTATCACAAACCCTTGATTTGATGACCTGATTGTAATCAGTAGTCTGTATAGATGCATTGCCCCAGAACTGACGCATGTACTCCACATAGATTGTGGGATTGACAATTAAAGCATAGGCGATGTGGGAGGATTTTAGGAAATCCACAATCTGATGAAAACCTTCTGCTTTCTTCGGTTTCTGTAGCATTGCCAACTCATTGTGACCATCAACAAACACCAGTCCTGCCATCTTCTTGATCGAAACTAGGGTTACGCACTTGTAAGTAAGAATTTGAGAGAAAGAGAGAGAAAGAACAGTCGTAGGAAATTCAAAGAGCCGTTTGGATTTTGGCGGTCAAAGAGGGTATTTATAGGTGGAGGGTTTCAGTTAGAAGCAGTATTAACTACCCTAGCAGCATTAACAAGCTCGCAGTACTAACCCATATAAGCATTAGTAACACATTCTAGCAGCATTAACACAGACTAACAGTATTAACTCAGACTAGCAGTAGTAACACATACTAGTAGCATTAACACAGACTAGCAGTAGTAACACATACTAGCAACATTAACACAGACTAGCAGTATTAACACATACCAGCAGTAGTAACACTGTTTGGCAGTAGAAATAAGGTAAGCAGTAGTAACTTTGCATTAGCAGTATAAACCACCAAGCAGTAGTAACCATACTTAACCATATTTGAACTGGCAGCAGGATTAATAGTGAGAGCAATATTAACTCATCTAGAAGTACCAAGTTTCTAATCAGCAAGGTAATTTGAAACACTTAAACACACATAGTTAGCAGCACCATGCACAATATATTATGAGAAAGTAAACATGAAGGAATCCATACATAAATGGTACATAAAGACAATCAGAAGAGGCTTATTCAATGTTTATCATGCCCACACTTGTGACCAAGAATGTGAATCTACCCACATCAAAAGCTTTGGTGAATAGATCAGCAAATTGGTTACTTGTGTGTACCTTCAAAACCTAAATTAGCTTCATTTCATTGGAATCTCTAATAAAATGGTACCTTATTTCTATATGCTTGGTTTTTGAGTGCTTCACTGGATTATTAACAATGCTTATGGCACTGTTGTTGTCAAAGGATATCTTACCTTTAGAAACCATACCTTTTCCACTGATCTTACCTCCTACTGGATTATCCCCAAAAGCAACATGTCCTCCATCAATCTTTTTGAAGTTTTGAAGGCAGGCCATGTTACCTGTCATGTGCCTAGAGCAACCACTATCTACATGCCAAATGCTTTTCTTCTTGAGCTGTTGGTTGCCCTGCTCATACGATAAAACATTTAGTTTTTAGAGGGAACCCAAGCCAAAGTGGTATTGGGTTGCCGTTTCTCATCAACATATTTATAATCAGTAATCTTTGTCTGGATGAGATGATCTGATATAGGAATCTCATGGCTGGAATATTTTGTCAAAATTATGGACTTGGCAGCATTAACACTGGTTGCAGCACTATCCTTGTTAGCAGTACTAACTTGGTTAGCAATACTAACTTGGTCAGCAGTAGTATTGCTATCAGCAGCACTATTTCTGTTAGCAGTACTATTTGAGGTAGCAGTACTAACAGGTTTCTTGACTTTTGGAACCCAAATCTTGACAAAGTTGTTTGTTTTCTTGTTCTGTCAGTTACTCCTTGACTTGCTTGGAGTATTTTCTTTTGATTTAGCAAACTTATTCTGAACATGAGATTTTACAGTCCCAGTTTTCATTGGTACTGTTCTCATATTTGCAGCCATGTGATTTCTTGATTGCTTCCTATAACCAACTGAATTTTGTGTTTGTCTTTGAAAAGAAAATCTTTGGTTAATAGGATTGAAATATCAGTGTTTGGCTAGATGATTTAACTTGCCACAAATAAAACAAGGCTTTGGTCTATTGACTTTGCTTAGATCAATTCCCTGTTTTTGAGCCCACTGATTATTTTTGTTTCTCTAATTTCCCCTTATTTTATCATGTTTATGGGGCTTGTTCTGTTGACAAGTATAGGAATTTACAACAGTAGTTTGATATAATGATTTCCCTGTACCTTTTCCTTTCCTTTCCTAGAGGTTTCAGCTTTCTCACTCATACCATTCTCTTTCTCTGTCTTGGACATCTCGACCTTATCACTCTTGACAAATGGTTTACCCCCCCCCCCCTCTCATTTGTAAGAATGTGGTTTTCTAAGGGAATATCTTTATGGTCTTCCTCATTCTCACTCTTAGAGTTCTCTTCTTCAGAATCTGCCTCAACCACTACTTTGTCTAATGGATCTACTTCTGTGGCATCTGCAGGTAAGTCATTCATATCTTGTCTTTCTAAGAGGTCTGAGGTGGGTGGAATGTAGTTATTGTTGTATGGTGGAGGGGTGGTGTTGTAGCCTATACCTCTTCTCAATTTGTCATGAACTTGAGTTTTGAGTAAAGAGTCCATTGCTTTAGAAGCATTGGAATATTTCTCAATATCTAATTTGGCCTTTTCAAATTCACTCCTAATTTTCTCACATTCTTCTTTGTCCTTCTCTAGTTCAATCTCTAACTGATTCTTCTCCCACTTCCAATAGTTGAGATCATATGAATGTTGAAGTTCATTGGCTTGATATGCCTTTATTTGTTCTTGAAACTTCTCAACGATCACAATATACTCTGTTCTATCTTTCTCTAACCTTTAAAGGTCATCACACATGCTCTGATTGTGATCCCTGTACTTTTTAACAGTTTCAAGACAGGTTTTAGAGCAAAGATTAGTTTTTACCTCAGTGGGGATTGCAGTGCTTGATGACTCTGAAACCTCATCCATCAAAGCTTGGTTCTGAATTGCCTCCTCTGCTTGATCACTCCAATCAAATTCCATCCCTTCTTGTGAAACAAGAGCTTGAGATGAATTCCTGTTATAGTTAGTAGACTTTGGTTGTTGATTATTGCCTCCATGTTGTTGAGCAATACCTTCTCTGCACTCTCTTGCAAAGTGTCCCAGATTATGTCATTTGTAGCATTCCACTTTGGATTTATCAAATCCAACACCATCTTCTCTTCTCATGGCAAAATTGTTTCTACCTGTTCTTTTGATGAATCTTTTGACTCTCATGGTGGGCATTGCCATCTGCCACTTGATATCCATCTCTTCAAGGTCATCTACATTGATCTGCTCTAGATCATCATTGATAAGAGCAGATTTAGCATGACTAGCAAGGAATGCTTCCAAAACAGAATCATTAGGTCCATCCTGTTTTGAGCCATATGTAGTACTAACTGATTCTGTATTAGAAATAGAATCAGTAGTAGATGATAGGAGGGTAGCATCATGAGAGTATCTAGATGGCCTTTTCTTAGATTCAACTTCTGCTTCAAACACCCTTAGATCATTGTAGAGATCATCAAGCTCCTTATCCTCCAGATTATCATTCTGTCTAAAGGATACAATGTACATCACCCATTTTTCACCAAGAGATCTTAGAAATTTTCTGTTGACATCATCCTGATCCATCTTGACACCAACAGTGGCCAACTCTCCAATCAACTTGTTGAATCTATCAAAGTTTTGAGTCATGGACTCATTCTTTGTAGACATAAAATTCTCATATTGTTGTTTGAGAATTGCCTTCTGATTTCTCTTAGTGCTTTTAGTACCTGAAAATATCTTCTCCAATGCATTCCACAGGATTTGAGCATCAGAACAGTTGCAAAACTGATGTTGGTATTCATTAGGAATTGCCAAGAGTAGAGTGCTCAAGGGTTTCATCTCAGTCTGCCTCATCTTTCTTTCTTCATCAGTCTTTGGTGGAGGTCTCTTGAAATCTTCTCCCATCTTTCCTTCATTGGAGGGACCATTCTCAATGATATCCCACATTGAGTAATCTGTAAGAAGAATATACTGGTTGATTATGATTTTCCACATGTCAAACTCATTGTGTTTGAGCATGGGAACCTTTGAAACAAGAACACTGTCATGAGATCCGTCCATGATGATTTTTGATTTCTGAGTTGAAGGCTCTGATACCACTTGTTAGGATCGAAATTCAAAACAAGAATTTAATAAACACTCAGAAACTATGTTAAAGAAGTCGCGGAAAAACACTTTAACAGTAAATCAATCAAACAGTGTATGAACTCAAATCACAAGTTATATTGCTTTAACTTAATGATTACAAACAAAACCTCAATCTGTTGAACAAGCTCAACAGACGTTCAATACTTCTCTATTGAAAGGACTACAAAGAAATTTGAGGTTAATTCTCTCTAAACAAACGTATATTGTATGAAAGACTATCAAAAAAACTATATCTTGTTTATCACAGACTTCTAGACTATATATACAGAATTAATTACAAGATAATTACAAAAGAAATATTGATCTTTAACATCCATTCCATAATTATCTTCATTGTTATCTTCAGTCTCCTTGTCTTTCGCTTTAAGCATCTTTATCTTCATAAACAGTATTAATCATCCAACAACATTAATCTTCAATCTTCAGCAGTACTAACATACTAGCAATAGTAATCTTCAAACAGTACTAACTACTAGCAGTATTAAATTTCAAGCAATATTAATACCTCTAGCAGTAGCAATCCTCTAGCAGTACTAAATATACTCAGCAGTAGTAATCCTTCAATACAGAGCAGCACTAACCATACTTAGTTGATTTCAGACCCAACATCTTTTTAAGACAAAACTTCATGGGATCAGTGTGAGTGCTTAAATAACATTTATGGATTCACGTTAACCAGTGTTTTGTAACCCAAGAAGTTATCTTTACGTGATTAAGGGGTGAGAGGTCCACATCAAAGAGTGGGGGAGATAACTCATCCGGTTGAGTTTTTCTCATTGTGCTCAGCGGTAAAATGTAAATGAGATTTTTGTTAGAAGTGAGATGATTTTAAAAAGAAAGAGGGTGTGAAAACAGAGTTAAAAGAATACGAGAACTCTGCACCAACTTTTTCTGAGCTGGGCAACCACAATACTGATTGGTTCACATTTTTTTGTGACCATCTTTGAAACAGGAAGTGAGCCCATGTCAACTCTTGCTATAACCCTACCAGCCACTCATTTCTTTACCGACAAAGAAATGTTTCAATTTTTCTTGGGGACATAGAACATATGCTATCAAATATTCATTCGGAAGATTTAGATATTGAAAAGAAAAATGAAGTTTTCCCCACCTTCGCACTTCAATCATGCACATTGAGTTCGTGGAAAACTTGTTGTTGTCTCAACAATTTACACATTTTGACCCTGATAAAGCACAAGGTGCTTCAATCATTTCTACACTTGCACGTACACACAAGAAATATGTTTTCTTGTCATAACATTCATAGAAATTTCTTTCTGTTTTTCGATGATTGATGGAAGCCCTGGTGGAGTGAATATCAAAAACCTCCTTTCCAAACTGCATTTGTTGCACAAAGTGGCTTTGTGATACTTACAGGGATTTTTAACTGATTCATCTGTTGATTCAGGGTTACCACTCTTATTATATCAGAATTTGAAAAGATGCGGATATATACATATCTTTTGGAATTGACGGCCATTCAGATCAAAAGGAGGACAATTTTACTTGGTAGTCAAAGACAGTGCAAAAATTGAAAAGAATTTTGATGATCATGATGCTCACAATCATCAAAAAGGGGGAGGTATTTTGAAAGTTTCAACTTCCAAAGAGAGAAGATTTGTCAAAGTCAAGAAGCTTGAGATAATATGATAAAGATGTTTCGAGATGATTCGAGAGAAATCGTTGTTCAAAGATAGTTTATACTTTAAAGAGATAAAGATACAAACTTCAAATGAAAATGACTTTTCATGATTGATTGAAGATTCTTCGAAGCAAAAAATTTGATGTTTATATATGTTAAAGTGGGAGATTATTAGAGATTAAATCTGAAGATTCTTCAAAAGCTGAATGATTGAAGATTGTCAAAGCTTCAAAGTTTAAAGTTGTCAGAGTTAAAGTTTTGAAGAATCAATAGATGAAGACTGTTGTCTATTTTTAAATCAAGAATCCAAAGGGGGAGAATGTTAGGATATTATTGTATTCAAGATTTATTGTAAAAAGTCTTTGTAATTGGAAAGTCAAAGAAAGCCAAATGTCAATTAGTTTAGTTAGGAAGTCAAAGTACTGTACTTTGTATTGTCATTATCTTTGTAATTAGATTTGGTATATTAGAGTCTGCTTAGTCATTAAGCTTTAGGCACTTAGAGAGATTATCATTTTGTAGAAACTTTCTAGAGAGACAAAGTTGAGAGTTCTAGAGAGACAAAACCTCAATTCTTATGTAATCTCTAGAATTGTTCTTGATCAATAAATTCAATGTTGTTTACCTAATAGATCTGGAGTTTACACAAGCGCCTTATCATAAATAAACCTGATATTCCCGACATTGTCCTGATGCGAATACCTGAAGCCTTGTTAGCATACTTTCGTCCCACGACACCTAGTATGATAGCTTATAGGAACCTACAAGGACAACAAGTTCTTATGGTCCGGCCAGCACCGACTGAACGTACCTAGGCAGCAAGACTAGAGCGATGTCAAGGTCCTCGAGTGAAACTACCAAACGTCTAGAATGTAGGGACTTCCGGACGGGGTGCTTATAGAGAAAACATAGTGAGGGGTTCTAGCGTGGCAGGTGTCGTGGATGACCACCCTACTTCTAGCGAGGTACCACAAACTGAGCCTCAACCTGCTACCACTTCCACACTCCATGAGTGGCAATGCATCGGAGGGATATACCTTGTCGGGCTCTACTTCCTCTTCTAGATCATCCGAAACCACTGAATCGGATGTTGATCATGACTTCTTCCGACGTATAGCCGCTCGTATTGGTCGTCGTCCATCTCCTCCTCCTACACCATCCTCACCTACCTCACCAACACCATCTTCACCTCAACCTACATCCCCTTCGCCATCCTCACCCTAACCTCTCTCATCCACACATTCTTCACCCCATACATCTCCTACACCTAAATCTCCTACACCCAATCCTACATCTCCTACACCCTCTTCACCTCAACCTACCTCCTCTACACCATCACCCCATACATCTCCTACACCTTCTTCACCTCAACCTACCTCTCCAATACCATCACCTACACCATCTTCTTCCCCGGCTGATTCTAAAGAAATAAGGAGACTGGAGGGTGATTTAGTCAAAAATGAAATGGCAAGAAGAGAGGAAGGAGAAGTAAGAGCAACTTTGAGCGTTCGTGTATCACAGCCAAATCCAGATTCGTAGCCACATCTACTGTTGAATCCCATGTGTTGGGGCAAGACATTGAAGAAGACGTCGTAGACCCATCAACGCATGCACAAACCCTACCAAGCCTCTAAACCATCTCACAACAGATGGTTGTTTCAGATATTCACAGGGGTATATCCAATATCCCTATCGGGCTCTCACATGGAGAGTCAAGGTATTGAATCAGATAGGCCCCAACCCCATCCATCGACTTCTATTGTGCACGAATCGAGTCTAGAGCCAATTCACTCTTGGACACTTACTGAGTCAATAGTTAAAGGTTGTGTGGCCTAACCAGAACAACTAGTGTAAAACCCTCAAGTGGAGCTCCACGAGGATTGGATGGAAACCCTACCGACACTAATGTTATTCCAACACCGAACATAGGCCTCACGGTTGATTCGACCGTGTTGACAACTAGAATCCTAAGTGGCCCAAGAGTTAGTTTACCCTCTTTCATTTCACAGGAACTGTTGCAGCAGGATTTGCAGGCTGTAAACAGTTCCATAATCTTAAGTTTCGATTAGCTTACGAGTTCCAAAATACAGTTCTCCGAATGCAGAAAGGCAAGTTCACAGCAACAGCAGCTCTTTCTACTGCACCTACACCACCACCACCTCCGCCAGTTCAGCCAAAACCTACTACTGACGAGCTCAAATCCATGTTATACGTCGAGCTCCTATCCTACTATACACATGATGATTCAGATCTTCTTGGCCTTTTTCACCAGCAATCCGACTCATAGCGAGATACTATTAGCAGGACTGAATTCCTTGCCTTACAGGATGAGATCAAATCTGGTTTCAAGGATGTCACCGAGCTTATCAGATCCACCTCTACCGACCTATAATCTTTGGTATCTGACCTTTCCAACAGGTTAAGGTACTTGAGGATTTCTGCTACACCCAAGCCAGATCTTCAAAGAGTCCACATGACGATCACAATGATCCTGATCATCATGAAGGGGGAGAAATACCAAAGGCTAAGTGACTCGACAGAAGGAAAGAGGTCATTTAGACATATACACAGCCTGAAACAAAACAGGGAAAGGCATCAGAAGCGGTTTAGGAAGAAGACACAGTACAGAATATAGAGACCGACACTACACCGACAATAGCCATTACACAGATGAGTCAATATCTGGAAGACTGTACGGGCATGGAATTGGTCGTCTGCGAGGCAGATAAAGGCTCATCCGATGAACAGGAAAATCTGGCATTAATAGATCCACTATGAGAGATAGATTTATCAGCTGAACAGGTTGTGACAGAAAGAGCAATAGTCACATTCCAAGAATAAGCCAATGATTTGTGCACGTTTGATGATGAATAATCTATGCAACAAGGAGACTATGACAACTTATTAGAGCATCTGCGACAAGACTATCAGACTGCTGAGACATCTTCTGGTATTATCCCTCTACTAAATTTTTCTTCAGATCTGCCAGATCTCCCTGACTGAGATACTTCTGAAACTCTAGTTTGTGAAACCGCCTACACTTGACCAGATCCACCGCTTAAATGGGAAAGAGTAAGGATCAATATTCTCTTTCTAGAAGAAACTCAGAAAAAGATCTTTGCTCACTAGATTTGAGAGTATGACTGGGTTACATTCTACGGTATTGGGTCGATGGAAAGCAAAGAGAAACAGATCGAGTATATCCACATGAGAAAGAGAACATGTCAATCAATCGAATTTGTTAGAACAAAGCACAGAATCAGATATGTCGATCAGATTTATTCTTCCCGTCTCGTGAGAGTATGGTATCTGCACTTCACAGTAACTAGAGATGATGGTAACCAATGGAATTTCTCATAAGCAGAGTTTGATTATCTAGAACTACCAGATCTTCTGTACTTGCTGCGTTATATGGAGTCGAGAACCATCCGCCCGTGCGAAGTTATAGATGCACTGACAGTCATAAAGCGATACATGAAGAGCACTATGAAGCTAGCTTGTATAGAAGATTTCCAAATAGGTCTTGAAAGCAATCAGGCCAAAATTAATCTACTTAAGCCCGATCAGAGTCTTCCCAAAGTTCAGAATATACCAGCCGACACTGTACTTAAACGTTCTGAATGAGGCATGACCTATTGAAATTTAAGGGTGAACTTCGTTTTATCAAATTCAGTCAAATTGCCCGTTACTGTGATGGTACACTCTATGTGCTTAGAGACAAGCTTCGTGCTATAATCACTCGAGAAGACAAAGGCTACAATACTTTGGATCCAGACTACAGAAAACTTGTGTTTAAAGATTTGGAGTTGATTTTTGAAAGACTGGATTACAGAACTTCGCTAAGGCACTTCTAGATCCGCTTTGGGCTCCGGAAGACGCATATTCCGAATTGGGAGGAATACAAACTTCTATTCAAAGTGGGAGATTGTTAGGTCTATATTGAGTTGAATAGAAGTAGAGGGGTATACTGTGTAAATACCTTAAATGGTATAAATGTGTTTCTTATTTATTTGTTAACGCTAATGGTTATTTTTAAATAGGTATACGGCTAATTGTATTGAGTATTCTCTCTGTATGCCTTTGAGCTTTATCGATTCATACTAATCATATTGCCATACTTAATTAATTCAATTGATTGTTGATTATTGCTTTAATTATTACACTTGCATTGGGATTCACAAATATTAACACACACAAATGATGGGATTGTCCTCGTTGAATTAAAACTTCAACTTGGATGACCAAATCGAGAAGTTAACTAAAATGTGGTAACACCCAAGTGTTACATTATAACCTTTCAGATTTGGCTTACACTCGCACCCAATGGGGGGTTAGCTATTAATCATAAATAAAGACATGATAAAAGAAAAGTAAAGATGAAAATTAAGTTGCATTAATCTGAAACTTGTCACTGTGGAAACAGACTGACCATGGTGATAACGAAATTAAAACTGAAGAAATTAAATCTAAGAATACAAGAGTAAAACTATAACTCAACTAAGAACTTGAAAAATAAAGTGTTTGATGCCAACCCCAAACTCCTTTATATAGTGGAACAGATGAAAGTGACTTGAGGGGGTGAAAAAGACATTTCAACACTTGTCCTTTTCCCAAACCTGTCTTTATCCCCCTTGTCTTTATCCATCACTTTTTCATGAAAGGCTTTAGCTTTGACCATGCCCATACCTACAAATCTTCTTCATAATTTTGGCAATAAAATCCCCATAAATATTTCCAGCCGTTACTCACCACAGTGGTGACTTGCCACAATGGCTCCCAACGTTAAAATCCGATTTTTAAGATATTTCTTGATTTTATTGATGATTTGGACCAAAGAAAGAAAGAAGGCTCAAATGGGTCTATGGAATGGTAAAAAAAAGGTGAACACGGGTTTAAAAATGGGACAAATAATACTAAGAAATGAGGGTTATCACTTAGCGAAGAAGAGGGGTCTTCACTACTATTTATACCTGTTGCATTAAATGCATGTTAGAGGGTACACTCTACGTGTCATTAGATGAGTGGATGCATGTCCTTGTCCTTTTACTTTAGCATGTTTTGAGCCATATATGTACAATAGGGGCAGATAGTTGGTAAGCACGATTGCAAATAAGAAAGCAAACCTATTTTTCTACCTTCGTCATTTTGTGCAAGAGGACAAGACAAAATCAAATCTTGTAGAGAAAGTCTCATTGATCAGTGATGGCTTGAATGGGTGAGAAGTTTTTCATCTATCACTGAGTCTTAATTAGATTGTCATGCCTTGTTGACAAGTCATGGTTTTACAGAATGCCGGTTCAGATCATGAGTATATATTCGACATCTCTGGGGGTTTCTTTTAGTGTGAGGCTTTTTCTTCAGGGATCACATAGGCTAAATGTTACAATGCATGTTCAATGATCAATAAACATACTCAATGCTAAATGTTGAAACTAAAACAGTCCTAAGTAATTTTCACTAAGTATAAGGATCATCATCAAATCACTGAAAGAGCTTGGATCTGTAAATGCATTGTTTAGATCAATTAGTTGACTTTTGTATTTTGACTTTGACTTTTATAAGTCTTTGAGAGTTTCTAGCTTTTGAGAGTTTTGCTTTGGTATATAATGTTGTAATGGTGTGAGAGAAGTGTGAGACCTAAGCTTGTAAGTGTTCATTGTACATTTGACTATATGAGATATATGACAGCATCACTTTCTCTCTCTAGATTCTCTCTCTAATCATTTATCATATTTTGAGAATTAATTTTCATGGATTGATTTCTGGACTTACATTTAGTATCAGAGCCTACCCAGAATCATTCAGACGAATTGATTTTACTAGATTTGGATTGATTTTCTTGATTTTTCAAGAACACGTAGAACATATCTTGGTTTTTTACTGTTTTGATCAAATTCCTGGATAATTGTTTTTTGGTTTTAAAAATGGTTCAGTAGTGATTGTTTGTTGATATAGAATCTTTCTTGTTCACATAGATTCACGAATTTCTCACACAATTAGGTTGAATTTTGGATTTTAGAAAATTTTCTTGAAAAGCATTCGAACACTGTATTCTCATGGATCACACTGTATTTTTGGGTATTAGAAAAGTGTTCATCGTAACATTTCAATCATATTGGTTCAATTTGATAAGCACTTTACAGGTCTACAAAGATTTGGGTTGAAATCCTTGTGTTCAGTTGAAGAACAGGCTAGATATATACTTCGTGCTAAGGAAGAACACACTAGTCTGAAGAACACGCACGATGAACATTGTCTTGATTTTTTCTAGTTTGTGTCTGATTCATGCATAGAGTGGTTTGTGAGAAGTTAAACTCGCTAACCAAGTGGTGTGAGTTTCTTGTATATTCTGCGAGTTCTCTATTCTGCGAAAAGCTTGATTTGTGAGTGTTAAGTCCAAATATTGTATCCAAAATTTAATTAGGAAAGTCAAAGTTAGAAGTCAACATTGTCAAAGTCAAAATTGTCAAAGTTGTATTAGTCTTTGTTTTGTTTACTTAGTTGTTAAGTCTTGTTTAGATGTTGGTAGTATAAATAGGTGTTTGCTTTCTAAAGCTTGTAATTACGTAGAACCAGATTGGTGAGACGTGTGGCTAATCAAGATCTACTTTCACTCTTTAGTTTCTCTCTCTAGTTCTTGTTCTTAATTGTCATATATTGTAAATTTAGCTTCATTGTTTGGGATTTATTGATTAACAATTGGTATCAGAGCTGAACCAAACTTTTCAGAAATGATTTGAGCAAAGATTTGAATTGAAATCTGGAGTTTATAGATTGAAATTTGAGATTTTCTGAAAATTTTCAAGAACTCGTGTTCTTCACTGTTTCATTTTTATTTTGGTGGAAAATTTGTTTTTGATGCAAGAAAATGGAATCATTAAGTTCGATTTATGTTTAGGATTGATTCTTGTTTGGATTACATCTCACAATTTGAACAAAATCGATTTCAATTTTTGAATTTTGAATTTTTCTTGAAAACTTGTTCGAACACTGTTCTTTACCGAGTTTGTGCAAATTGTTGTTTTTAATCTGGATTTGATAGCAAATTTGTGTTTAGTAGTGTTTTTCGATGATTCTGATATATTCTTGAGATCAAATTTGCAGGTTTGAGTTGATTTGAGAAAGAATCAGTCAAGAACTTGTTTTGCGCAAGTTCTTACGGTTTGCGCAAGTTCATCCTCAAGTTCATAGTCATTTGCGCAAGATTTTCGGATTTCGGGCTTTGAGTTTCTTTTGCGTTTCAAGGCTGTTGCACAAAGCTCAGTTTGCGCATTCAACACCATACGCAAAGATTACTTTGCGCAACCAGTGCATCACGCAAAGTTCATCTTGCGCATCAAGACCATTATGCAAAGTTCACTTTGCGCATCAAGCCCATTACGCAAACCTCGACTTTGCGCATTACACTTATTCCGAGAAGCATACTTTGCGTATCACGTTGGTTACGAGAAGTGTACTTTGCGCAACACATTGCTTGCGAAAACCTTGCTTTCCGCAACACACTACTTACGACAAACTCAATCTTGCGCAAACAGTGTCTTTTCCATACTTAGTCAAAATTTTCAAAACTGTAATATGTCCTTTAAATGTGAATTTTTTTTCTCTCGGGGCGCTGCCCCCAGACCCCCGTGCTAAGTCTGCAGAGGGAGACATTGTTCTGATTGTGATCAAATATTTTTCTGATTTACAGTTTGGGAACGATCATTCTTATCAAGTTGTTTTCTTATTCAAGATGTCAATTTTGTACAAGTCTGATATATCGGATATTGAAGCGGAACGAAATGATCTGAAAATTAAAAATTCAGAATATCTCAAAAGGATTCAGGAGTTGAAACTTAAATTGTTCAATTGTATTAAAACTCCTGAATGTATAAAGTGTACTAATAATATTTCTAAATTTTCAGGTATCGTCTATGAAAAGGAGAAAGAGATAAAAGAGAAAGAGAGAGAGATTATAAATCTTCAAAGCCAACTGAAGATTACTGAACAGAAATCACATGAGCTACAAGTAGAATCAGTTGAGCTTCAAAACAAGTTGAAGGATTTCGCAGATAATATATCTATCTTGAAAAGTTCAAATGCTGATCTTCAAAAGAGGATATCTACCTTGTTATTAGAGAATGTTGAAAATAAAACTAATTTTGAAAATGAAAAGAAAAATTTTTCAAAGAAGTTTTCAGATTTCTCTAAAAAGTGGTTTGAAGAGAAGAAGTCAGTTGAGCTTAAATGCATAAAGCTTTCTCAACAAGTTTCCGATTTTGAGAAAGTACTTATATTGGAAAGAGAGAAGTTTGTTAAAGAAAAGAAGGCCATTGAACAGAAGCATGTGGGATTCTTCAAGGAACTATCTGGCCAAAAAAATGATTCAAAGAAAGGTTTTGAAGAAGAAAGGTGCATATTTGAGTCTGAAATCAAAAAGATGACTTCAAAGTTATCTGAACTATCTACTAATGTGCTGAAAGAGCAGAAGACAAAGTTTGAGTTCTCAAAGAAGATTGACCAGCTTGTGAAAGAAAGAGACAATTTTGCTTCAAAGATTAAAGAGCTTGAGAACTCTGTCTCAAGATCAACTCAGAAATATGTCTCTTCACAAAGGTCAACTAAATCTTTTGATCAGATTCGTCAAACTAGCATCTTCTATGATGGATATTTAGATGGTTCAGATACATATTCAAGAGGAAAAAGCTTCAAGAAAGAGAAACTGGTATGGTTGAAGAAATCAGTCAAAGATGACAAGTCAGATGAGCTGAAAGGACACACATCATGTGTACATGTTCATAAAGCAAAGAAAAACAAAGAGCATAAAGGTAAACCTGACTTCAAATACTCAAAAGACCAATTACTCAGATTTTTAGGTAATAAATTTTATTGTTCTCACTGTTGTACACATGATCATATCCACAAGACCAGTGATCATTTCTGGTATGGTTCTTATTCCATAACCCCCACACGAACTGCAACTAACATTTCTGGACCCAAATACCAGTGGGTACCAAAGAAGAAAATTGATTATGTGTTGCAGGCACCACACGTCAAGGGTGAGTAAGAAAGACTATGGCTTTTGAACACAACAGTTCAAAACCCGCACCTCAATGTCAAGATTATGGCTTCTAAGTACATCAGCTTAGGACCCGTACTTGAAAGGATTAAAGCCCTCTACTCCCGTGATATCATAAGAGATCGTATTCCAACACTCAAATGAGGACATCAACCTTCCAGGGGGAGTACACTCTTTTTGAAATAGAGAGATATGATGGACTACATTCCAGAAGGAGTTGTGGATCTCTATCTTGTTTTAATTAATATATCTACTAATGCGTAAATTATAGGGGGAGTACAGGTGATTGCTTCTGATCACATGACAGATCAGGACCCGTTTTTCAACGATCAAAGAAGGATATTATGCTAATATCCAGGGGGAGCTCAAAAGACATAAATCATTATATCATGTTTTGAGGGGGAGCTTAAAGGTAAATATCTTCTGATCCTAGATCTCTGATTGTTTGGAAGAAGAACAACTTTCAAGCATGAAATAACGCTTTCTTAAATGTTCAAACCACTTCTCTATTCTCAAACGATTTCATGATTTTAGAAGTGTGTTTTTAAATGTTTTTCAAATATTGAGCCTTAATGTTTAACTGACCATGTGTTTCCAAAGATCAATACTTGTGTATTATCTTGTCCATATACTGACAAGTATTCATACACACCGGTTCAGTATTTTATTTGAATTTGTTATTACCATGTCTCTATACGAACAAATTATTCGATGGTAATACCCCCGTTTGAATTTCAAAGATGTTAAGCATCAATCATCTTTTCATATTTGTGCTTTCATTGCTATATTGTTTATATTCGTTCATATAAACAAATTTCCAATTCTTTGATACCCTAGCTATTTCATTTGATCTGATTTTAATCATTGTCAGATTCTCAAAACATTTCTATTCTTTCTTGATTATTCATTCATATAAAGTTTTGAGAAATCTTAAATGTTTAAAAATTGCTCAAATTTCATTTCTGATTTTTGATGAGCATACATACACTGACATATGATTTCTTGTGCTTTTCATATCAAGAAAATCATTGACCAGCATGTACTTTTAGGAACATGGGATTCAATATGAGTGCTTAAAAGATCTTCCATGGATTCACGATAACCAGTGTTTCCTACCCCGGAAGAAATCCTTTGAGTGATTGAGGGGAGAAGGGTCTAAAAGAATTGAGTATGGGAGTGAGATGAGGTAAAATTGAAATGAGAGATTGGTTAGATGTGAGCTTATATGTTTAAAAGAAAGAGGGTGTGAGAACAGAGTTAAAAGAATATCAGAACTCTGCACCAAACATCTTTCTGAGCCGGGCAGCCACATTACTGATTGGTTCACATTCTTTGGTGACCATCATTGAAATAGGCAAATAGCCCATGCCATCTCTTGTATCAACCCCACTAACTACTCATTCTTTTCTTAAAAAGAGAATGTTTCACATTTTCTAGGGAAGCAGCACATAATCTATTGGTTCTTCTCTTGGAAGATACTGATATTGAAAAAGAAGGAAAGTTGCCCCACCTTCAACCTTTTCTCATGCACATTGAGTCCATGTACAATCACTGCTGTCTCAGTGATTTACATACTTTGAGCCTTATGAAACACAGTCATTGTGCTAATTCTTTCAAACACAAGCACGAGCACACAGAAAATTTGTTTTTCTGTCAGAACATTCATAGATAAACCTTGTGTTTTTCAATGATTGAATGGAAGACCTGGGGAGTCAACATCAAACCAATTCCTTATATTGTACATTCGTTGTACACAGTGACTCCGTGTTACTGACATGCACTTCTAACTGTTTCATTTGTTGATTCAGGGTTACCATGTTGAAGATGTCTGAATTTGAAAAGATTCGGATATATATCTTTCATGAATTGACGGCTCTCAGATCAAAGCGCGCAAATTGTCAAAGGGGAGATTGTTTTTGAATACAAAGGGGTGATCAAAGACTGTGCTAAAATTGGAGAAGTTTTGATGATCATGATGCTCACATCATCAAAAACGGGGAGAATATTACAAAGATCAATTACAAAGTTCATGTTCAATGTTTAAGTCAGAAATTCAAATTGCTTCCGCTGTTTTTAAAGTTCATGTCTGTTAAATAATTTCAATGCTCAAAGGCAAGAAAGTTTGTTCTTCCAAAGATGGTTCAGAGATCAAAGTGATGAAGATACAATTTCAGAGATTTCTGAAAGATGTTTCATTGTTCAAAGGCAATTTTCAAAGAATGAAGTTTCAAGTGGTCAAAGAATGAAGTTTCAAGTTCAGAAGGTGTTGCAAGAATTCTGTTTCGTGTTCAAGGCATGTTGACTTTCAAAGCGTCAAAGTTTAAAAAAACTTTTCAAGATTCTTCAAAAAATAAAAGCTGAAAGAGTAAAGTTTGTGAAAGTTGTCAAAGACAAAAGCTGAAGAATCAAGTGCTGAAGACTAGTGTCAATTTTTTTATTAAATCTTGAATACAAAGGGGGAGATTGTTAAGTCTAAATATTGTATCCAAGATTTAATTAGGAAAGTCAAAGATAGAAGTCAACATTGTCAAAGTCAACATTGTCAAAGTCAAAATTGTCAAAGTTGTATTAGTCTTTGTTTTGTTTACTTAGTTGTTAAGTCTTGTTTAGATGTTGGTAGTATAAATAGGTGTTTGCTTTCTAAAGCTTGTAATTACGTAGAACCAGATTGGTGAGACGTGTGGCTAATCAAGATCTACTTTCACTCTCTAGTTTCTCTCTCTAGTTCTTGTTCTTAATTGTCCTATATTGTAAATTTAGCTTGATTGTTTGGGATTTATTGATTAACAACGAGTTTACATTTTGTGAGTTCTAAATTTCTTGAAATTTTCTAATCATGGAACATGCAATGTATCGTGTGAGTTTTGATTGATCTACGAGTTTACATTTGCTTATGTGAACTTTAACTGATAAAAAGTTTCTAAGTTCAAAACACGCACGTGGTGGTTTGCGAGAACCACAAACGCGCACGTCAAAGTCTGCGAGTATTGTGAATGCGCACGTAGTAGTCTGCGAGAACTAGCTACGCGCAAAAGGCTATCTGCGAGAAGTCAGTGAATAGTGCTTTATAAGTTTGTTTGGTCTACGTGTTTCTGTGCTCTGGGAGTTCTGGAGTTAGAAAATTTTTCTGATCTGTTTCAAGTGTTGATCTAAGTTTGACTCTTCCAGTCAACTTTTTCTGAATATTTTGGGACGATCATTTTTTTTCAAGCTAACAATATCTTCAAGATGTCTAAAGATGTATTAGCAGGGAGAGATGTTGTCATCTTATACATTCCTGATATACCTGTCATAGAAGTTGAACCTGATAAACTGTAGATTCATAATTAAGTTCTTCTAAATCAGATTCAGGAGTTGAAAGCTAAATTTGATAATACTAATAAAACTTCTGAATGTGCAAAATGTACTAATAATTCTAAATCTGATTTTGCAGGTATTCTCAAGACAAGAGAGAAAGAATATAAACTGAAAGAAAGAATGATATCAGTTCTTCAATGCAAACTAAAGACAACTAAAAAGAACACTTTATCTAAAAAGATAAAGGACCTGGAAGTTGCAAATTTTGAGTTGTCAGAAAATATTTCCACAGATGTGATTGTTCAATCACTTTTTGACAATTCAACTGAATATGTTTATTCTTTCAAGACTGCTTCCAGTTTTATAAAAGAAAATTCTTCAAAAAGAACAAGTGTCAAAATAAAAACTGTTGATACAAATTAGATTCATCCTACTAATTTGTTTTATAATCAATTTGTTGATGGCCCAGTTAGATCTTACAATAATTCTCTTGGAAAACATATTTCAAAGACAGATCAGATGGTTTGGGTTTTCAAAGGTTCTTCAGATGGCAAAGTTGTTCAAAAATTATATGCTTCCAGATCAAAAGTTAAGAAGAACAGAGATCATAAAGGTAAATCTTTCAGTAAACCTGATTTGTTTTATTCTACTAATCATATTATCAGGTTGGCTGAAAAGAGAATTTGTTGTTCTTACTGTGGAGAGAATGATTTTGTTCAACAATAATCTACTCATAACTAGTATGGAACTTACAGAATTACTTCTCAGAATAATGTAAATAAAAGATTTCAATATATTGAGAAGTGAATTTCTAAATCTAACAAACCAGGACCCAAATATAAATGGGTACCAAAACCTATAAAATCTGTTTTGCAAGAAGCACGGGTGTAGGGGGAGCAAGATATATGGTTCTTGGATAATTCAGTTCAAGACCCGGTTCTCATTGATAAAGACCATGGTTTCTGATCACAACAGATCAGGACCTGGACTTAAATGTCAAGATATTTGACTTCTGATCAAGTCAGATCAGGACTCATGCTTTAGTATGCTTAGCTAAATGCACAAATCAAGGGGGAGTAAATAGATCAATACACACTTCAAGGGGGAGTAAATTTGCAAAGTCTGTAAGTGTGTGTGTGAGTCTGTGCTTCAAAAGTTTTTTGAAATCTGAAAGATATTTTGTTAAGAGAAAAATATGTCTTTTTGGACTTAAAAGTGATTTAACAAAACTTGCTATTTTTAGAAAGTGGGAAAAATCATTTTTGGAAAGTATCCATTTATGGAAAATTTTCAAAATTTTTCTAAGTATAAAACGCGCACATAGTGTCTTGCGTGTTTCTAGTTCGCGCACACTATTGCATGCGTAAAGTGTAGAACAAGCACATTGTGGTATGCGAGTTCTCACTTCACGCATAGCAAAGGCTGCAAGAAGTTCGAAACACGCATACAATGTCATGCGAGTTCCCACTTCCCGCATGACCCTGCATGCGAGTTCTTCATATCTTCATCACTTCGCGCACATTGTTTCTTGCACGAAGTGCACAAACATCCTTGCCCTTTGTTGTGCGGCAAGTACCTTCTCTTTGGTCTGCGCGAAGGGAGCTACCACTCAAATCATGCCACGTGTCAACGAGTTTTCAGGGTATAAATTCGATGTTTCTCATTTCAATGCTCACTTCACTCATATCTTTCTAGCGAGTTTCTCACATAGACATTTTTCTCTCAAGCTTCATACTTGCGACTTTCGATTTCATTGATCTCAGTCATCGATTCAATGTAGGTTTCGAACTCATTAATGATTGTTTGTTGTTTATTTGTTTATTTTGTGTACTATTTTTCATGTTTGCAGATTTGTTGATTCAAAATCTTAGGGGGTGTTTGGTTCACAGAATGATTTCTGATGGAATGGAATCTGTCAATGGAATTGGAATCTGGAAGGAATTGGAATGGAATGTTTTCAAGTTTGACCAACTGTTTGGTTGGCAGGAATGGAATGTAATCGGTCAAATGAATTGGAATATGTATGTTTGGTTTGCAAAGGAATTGGAATGGAATTCTGAAAATTGACAAAAATACCCATTCTTTTATTTTTATTTATTTATTTATATTTTTTTTAAATGCCGAGAGAGATAGAGGAGAGAGGAGAGAGAGGAGAAAGAGAAGAGAGAGAGAGGAGAGAGAGGAGAGAGAGGAGATAGAGAAGATAGAGAGGAGATAGAGGGTAGAGAGAGGAGAGAGAGGGTAGAGAGAAGTTAGAGAGGAGAGAGAGTAGAGAGTGAGTAGCGGGAGTAGAGAGAGGAAGGAGAGAGAGAGGAGAGAGAGAGGAGAGAGAGAGAGAGGAGAAAGAGAGAGAAGAGAGGAGAGAGAGAGGAGAGAGAGGGTAGAGAGAGGAGAGATAGGAGAGAGAGAGGAGAGAGAGGGTAGAGAGAGAGGAGAGGGAGGAAAGAGAGAGGAGAGAGAGAGGAATATAGGAGAGAGAGAGAGGAGAAAGAGTAGAGAGAGGGTATAGAGAGGGTAGATAGAGGGAGGAGAGAGGAGAGAGAGTAGATAGAGGAGTGAGATGAGAGAGAGGAGAGAGATGAGAGAGAGGGTAGAGAGATAGGAGAGAGGGAGGAGAGAGAGAAGAGAGAGAGTAAAGAGAGGAGAGAGAGAAGAGTGAGGAGAGAGAGAGGAGACCAAATCCACATCTGATGGGTTTTAATTTTGTTAAGAGGGTTTGGAGGGTATTTTTGTCATTTTGAGAAAATGCAATGGAATGGAATTCAATTCCTTCCAAAATGAGAAGGAATGACCAAATCCTTGATTGAAGGATTTCATGGAATTCAATTCCATTCCCTTGGAAACCAAACAGCAGGATGGAATTTGGTCAATTCCATTGACCATTCCAATTCCATCATATTCCGACGGATTCCAGCGAACCAAACGCCCCCTTAGGGTTTCGTTCATTTTTTTTTGTGACTGTTCATCTTCATTGTCGGTCCTTTAACAATACTACTAATATCAAGTTTTATAGAAACAATCAACACAATAACGATTACCAACCTGTATTGAATATATCAAACGATTACAAGGTTGATCGATTAAGTTCTTGATGTGTTCTCTATGTTTTTCTCTCTTTTTCACCTTGATGTGTGTTTTTGTGTGTGTGTTCGTATGTGTAAATTCTATGATCTGATTGTGTGAGAGTAGAGAGATACACTTGACAAAACTAGTGTGTTCAACACACTACCTAAACATAATATCTAGATTAATATCTAGATATTATACTAGATAATATCTAACAAACTAGAAAGTTACTTAGAAACAAACTAAGTTAACTTTATCTAACTATTACAATATTATAACTTAGATATTAAATCTAAGTAAACTAAAACAATTACATTGACATTTATTATAAATAGACATAGACTTTTATATCGAGAGTCGACGTTCCGGCTTTAGCTTCAGATTGCGATCTTCAGTTTGGATGATCTTGAATCCAATGAGACTGTGGTCTAATAATCTCCCCCTTTGGATCAAGATCATTACGAAAATGATATTAGCAATTCAGTCTTCTTGTTCAGCTCAAAAGATGCAATCTCTTTCTTTAGCTCTGAAATCAACATGTCTTCAATCTAATTTTGAAGAGTGGACGTGATTCTTGAAACATGTGATCTTTGCCATTTCTTCTTGTAGTCATTCTCCCCCTTTTTGATGTTAAGTGCAACGACTTCATCAAAATTAGTGGTAAGAAATGTCAATCCTTCGGTTAGAGCCCCTGATTCGTCAATTTATAAGAGATTCATCCAGATCTTTGCAAATCTAGACAAATTAGATGTGTAACACCTGAATCAACTAATGAATCAGTTAGAATGCCTGTCAGTAACACTAAGTCACTGAGTGTAATGAATACACATTGGAAAGGAGCTGTTTTGATGTTGACTCCCCCAGGGCTTCCATCTAATCATCGAAACACCACAAAGGTTATTTCTATAAACGTTATGACAAAGAAACAAATTCCTTGTGTGTTCGTGCTTGTGTTTGAAAGAATTAAGCACGGATGATTGCTTATTGGCTCAAAATTGTGTAAACCACTGAGACAACAGTAAGTTAAGCACAGACTCAATGTGCATGATTGAAGTGCGAAGGTAGGGCAAACTTCCTTCTTTTCAATATCCAGATTTTCCAAATGAAAAATCAGATAGCAAATGTGTTGCATCCCCTTTGAAAATGTGAAACACTTTCTTGTTGAGAAGAAAATGAGTAGATGGTGAGGTTTGATCAAGGGTTGGCATGGGTTAGTTGCCTGTTTCAATAATGATCACCAAAAAATTGTGAATCACTAGAATTGTGGCTACCCGGCTTAGAAAAAGTTGGTGCAGAGTTGTGATATTCTTTTAACTCTGTTCTCACACGCTCTTTCTTTTAAACTTTTTGCTTTCTCGAATCACACTCATTTCTTTTCTATTTGCACACTCAATCACTAAGGATTAACTTCTTGGGTAGAAATCACTGGTTAAGGTGTTTTCATTGAAGTTGTGTTAAGTCCTAGCACCATGATTCTTGTTTTCCTATGATACACGTGATGCTCAGATTGGTTTAACTATTTCAGTTAAAGCATAATTTAGATCATGAAAACATTTAAAATACACTCCCAAAATATAAAATCTGTTGAAAAATCGGGAAGTGGTTTGAACATTAAAAACAATGTTTTCGATGATTGAAAGTTGTCCTTCTTTCAACCATATATGAGATTAAGATAAAGGATTATACCTTAACGTGTGATCTTTCATCTCATGAAGCTAAGCTTAAAGTCATAAAAATATGAACTTGTAAGCTTCTCTCAAAAATTCTGCAAAAGTCTAATGTCAAGTCAAAGTAATAATTATTCACTTATATTGAAAATATAAAAAGCAGTAAAACTGTTTAAAGTATGAGTCCTGATCTGAAATAATCAGAAGTCATATCCGTACTTCCTTTTTGACTTGAAGAGCTCCCCCTAAAATCTTGCATTACAAAAAAAAATTGGCATTAAAAGGTACATGCAATATTTTATGAGCTCCCCTTCGAAGTAATATTGACCAGATGTCAAATTCTTCTCATTCTCCCCCTTGGATCATGAACATATGATAGAATGGCAGATATCAATCAGAGTTAAGAATGAAGAAATGATGAATAAGTATACAATTAGAAAACTTTTATAGGTAATTACTGGTTATACTTTAAGATTTAGCATACCAAGCTTCGAGACTAGAAAGGTAAACCTCTTTTCGTCTAAAGGTTTGGTGAACAAATCAGCAAGTTGATACTCAGTCTTTACAAAGAAAAGTTCAATTGTTCCTTTCTCTACATTATCCTTGATAAAATGATACCTGACGTCTATATGCTTTGTCTTCGTGTGTTGAACAGGATTCGCCGTTATTGCGATAGCGCTCTTAGAATCACAGTATATCGGGATCTTGTTGAAGTGGAAACCGTAGTTGCGTAATTGAGTTCTCATCCACAAGACCTGAGAACAGCAGCTAGCAGCAGCTACATATTCTGCTTCTGCCGTGGAAGTTGAAACACAAAGTTGCTTCTTTGATCCCCAACTTACTAATTTGTCACCGAGGAACTGCACATGTCCTGACGTGCTCTTCCTGTCTAACATACAACCTGCATGATCTGCATCTGTGTAGGCTGTTAGTTCAAAACTAGTATCTTTAGGATACCACAGACCAAGATCTGCAGTGCCCTTTTGATACCTAAAGATGCGCTTCACAGCAGACAAATGGATTTCTTTAGGATTGGCCTGATATCTTGAACATAAGCATGTTGAAAACATTATATCTGGCCTACTCGACGTAAGATACATTAAAGAACCTATCATCCCTCGATAAGTCCTAATATCAACATCCTTTCCCGAAGGATCGCTGCCAATCTTAGTACCTCGTGCCATTGGGGTACCAATCGGTTTTGAATTTTCCATTTGGAACTTCCGAAGAATATCCCTAATGTATTTTTATTGATTGATAAAAATACCTGTAGAAAACTGTTTGACTTGCAATCCGAGAAAGAAATTCATCTCTCCCATCATGTTCATCTGAAATCTAGACACCATAAGGTTTGCAAAATTCTTACAGTACTTTGGATTTGTAGAACCAAAGATAATATCATCTACATAGATTTGAATTAAGATGATATCGCCTTTTTCCTTTTTGAAATACAAAGTGGTATCCACCGTACCTTTTGAAAACCCAGACTTGACTAGAAAAGTGGAAAGGACATCATACCAGGCTCGAGGTGCTTGTTTCAGACCGTAGAGTGCTTTGTCGAGAATGTAAACATGATTCTGCTTCTCTTTATTGACAAAACCTTCTGGCTGAGAGACGTAGACTTCCTCCTTCAGAATTCCATTGAGGAATGTTGTCTTCACGTCCATTTGAAAGACCGTGAAGTTCTTGTGGGCTGCGTAGGCTAGAAACATTCTTATTTCCTCTAATCGAGCCACAGGAGCATATGTTTCGTCATAGTCTATTCCTTCCTCTTGTCTGTATCCTTTAGCTACTAGTCTTGCCTTGTTTCGGATTACGGTACCATCTTCGTCTTTCTTTATCTTGAAAACCCATTTCGTACCTATTTCGTTATCTTGAAAACCCATTTCGTACCTTTAGGCTTTGGTACGAGTCTCCAGACTTGAAGTGCATCGAACTGATTTAGCTCTTCTTGCATAAAGATCACCCATTCTGGATCAGAAAGTGCTTCCGATACGCGTGTTGGCTCGAACTTCTTCTGTTTGTTCAGGAGGATTGATGGTTTCAGTTGAAGTGGCAGGTTCAGAAGGCTCAGCAGGTACAACTTGATTTGGCTGTAGATTGATCTGTACAGAATCTCCTACTGTTTCAGCTACTTCTGTCTCTTTATCAATTGTCACTTCTTCAACTGTTGGAGACGGCATTTGAATTGTAATTTCTTGTTGAAACGGGGCGTTTGATTCAATAGGAACATCTGAACTGGTTGGATGAGTAGTTGTTGAGTCTTCCATCCTGTCAACCATAACAGATTTCTTTACATTTGATCCAAGAAATTAATCATAAAACAATTCAAATAATAAGTCTAAATCAGATAAATGGTTAGTTGAAGTTGAAGCTTCGTCTGATTTATTCTGTTGAGACGCAGGTTCTGGACTGAGTTGCCCAGAAGCTAGTACTCCGGTTATAACGGGTTATGAACGTTGTTGTTCAGAAGCCATTTCTTCATCAAAGGTGACATTGATGCTTTCAATCACCGTCTTTGACTTCTTCAGATAGACACGATATGCAGTTGATGTCGAGGAATATCCAATAAAGATTCCTTCGTCCGCCTTAGCACTGAACTTATTGAGATTCTCCCTATCGTTTAGCACGAAACACTTACATCCAAATATATGGAAATATTTGATTGTCGGTGTTCGGTTGTTGATTAACGCATAAGGAGTCTTCTTGAACCTTCGATGTACCATGGATCGATTCTGTGTGTAGCACGCGGTCGAAACAGCTTCCGCCCACAAAAATAGAGGTAAGTCCGAATGACTTAGCATAGTACGAGCAGCCTCGACTAGCGTTCGATTTCTTCTTTCAACCACTCCATTTTGTTGAGGTGTTCGAGCAGCAGAGTATTGATGTGAAATCCCGACAGATTCGAGATATTCTTCAACTTTGTTGTTCTTGAACTCTGTGCCGTTGTCTGTTCTTAGAAACTTGACCGGTTTCTGCAGATTCACCTGGGTCGTCTTTAGGAATGTAATGAGAACATCAGGTGTCTCATCCTTTGAACGTAGAAACTTGACCCATATGTATCGCGAGTAATCGTCCACGATCACGAGTATGTACTTCTTGCCGCCTAGACTTTGAGTTCGCATCAGACCGCATAAGTCCATATGCAATAACTCTAACGGAGCATTGGTACTTGGTTCAGGCTTTGGTTTATGAGGTGCCCTCTTCATCTTGCACTTTTCACAGGCTGCACAAAGATGTTCTCTTTCATATTTCAGTTCTGGAAGTCCTTTGAATAGCTTTCCACTGACCAGATTGTTGATGTACCGAAAGTTGAGGTAAGAAAGACGTCGATGCCATAACCAACTTTGTTGCATCGAAGCTTTCGATAGTAGACACACTTGCTTGTCAGCCTGGACATTTGACAGATTGATTGTGTACAGGTCTGATTCTCGAGTACCGACCAAGAGTTCTTTGCCTTCTTCATTGCGAACTGAACATCTCTTGGCTTTGAAGTTGACCTCTAACTCTTTGTCATAGAACTGGCCTATACTGAACAAGTTGTGTCGTAAGCCTTCAACATAGCTCACCTTCTTGATAGTGATATTGTTCTGTTGTACATCACCGTATCCCATGATTGGAGAAAACTGGTCGTTGCCAAATCTTACTGTTCCACAAAATTTGTCTTTGAAATTGGACAGTATCTCTTTTTGCCCTGTCATGTGCTTGGAACATCCGCTGTCCAAGAACCATGTATGACTAGTCTGCATAAAAGAAAATACAAATTTAGATATTCATACGACAACATTGGAATTTTCACTTTGATTATCGAAGTGCGGGTCTTGAACTGATTTGTTCAAAAGCCTATTTTGACTTTGAAGAACGAGTCCTGATCTGTACATAATCTGAAGTCGCCACCTTTTTACTCCCCCTGAAATTATGCATTTGAAAATTATCATATGAAAAAGATATGCATAAAATTTCAGACAAATATGTACTCCCCCTTGATGGTTGATTTCCTCATTCGAGTATTGGAGTACAATCTCTTATCAGCACAGGAGTAAGGTCTTTTGATCATTGAAGTACGAGTCCTAAACTGTTGTGTTTAGAAGTCACTACTTCGTTGAATTACGGGTTTTGAATTGCATTATCCAAAAACCTATTTTTGGACATTGAAGAACGAGTCCTGATATGTACATAATCAGAAGTCGCATTCTCTTTAATCTTTGTGTGCCTGCAACACAGATTTAGCCTTAGGTACCCACTGGAATTTGGGTCCTGCTGTGTTAGCACAAGAATTTGGTAACCATTTCAAATTGGTTCCTCTTTTCTTTTGAAATGTATGAGAAGAATTAATATGAGATGAATGCACATGGTAATTTCCAAACCAATCTCCAGAATCTTGACAAGTGATAGAAACATGTTTATCATAGATAGAGGACTTTCCAGCAGATAAAGATAACTGAAATAATTGCTTCATTGAATATTGTTTACGAGAAACAGCAAGTTTTGAGTTCAAAAGAGCAATATCAGCAATTAGGACATCTTTACTAAGCGAAGTCTTATTACAATTAACACAACTAAGCGATAAAACGGTCTTGTCAAGCTTCCGTTTGGGTTGCCATTGAGAATTTACTTCTGGCCTTTGCTTGCGCAGATCTGAAACATGTAAAACTGGTGAGTTAGACCTTTGAGCAACAACTGAATGCTTCTTCTTAGAATTACCAGTAGTGGTTGGTTTCTGTGAATGCTGAGATATTTTCTTACCTTTAGCACTCTTAGCGTTCACAGAGACTGATTTATCAACGAAAGCTTTCGTTGATTTTGCACTGAACACAGGCAAACTGGTTTTTCTTGAAGTTTTCTTAACAAAAGATGCATGGTTAGGAAGTTTCGCATTAAAATCAATTTGTTCAAAACAACCATCTAAACCACCGTCAGAATTAAGAAAATTAAACTCTTCGTTTGATGAACGAAACATGTCATTAGAAGTAAAAGCCTTTGTAAAAACAACATTTTTCATAACAGTTGAAAAAACCTTTTGTTGAATCTCAATCATAAGTCTTTCATCTGATAAAGAGGTCTCGAGTTCAGAAATTTTACTTTCTAACACGAGAGAAGGGACATAAATTTTACCTATAACAGGCTTCGCCTCCATCTCTTTTTCAGAATAACTTTCAAAGTAGTCAGTTGAAAGAGATTTCTTCTCATCATTTGGAAAGTCATAACTATTATTCAACTTCGCATAATAAAATGGAGCGTGAACTTTAGTTGACTTCATCCGTTTTTCAAATTCATTGGCTTCATCCTCTTCTGATAGTTTAGTATTAAAAACTTTAAATGAGGCGATTCGGTGAGAAAACAGCATAGAGGTATAGTCATAAAGTGCGGGCACTTCTCTTATACCCTTTTTAAGACATTGAGGTTTCACATAACCGATTCCCCAATTTTCTTTATTCTTTTTCGGTTTGTTAAGATGAATGGTTTGCTCACTTTGACCTAATGAGTATAGCTTCTTTTCCAAATCATCTAATTTACAAATTAAGGTCTTGTTTTGTTTAATACATAAAGAATGCATATCAGTAAGCTTATAAAAATCAATCTCACTTTTTGTCAATTTAGACTTGAGCTCACTATTCTCTTTTAGAATTATAGTCTGTTCTTGTGCGTTGGTGTCAGCGTTTGTATGTAAAACCCTAACTAATACTTTCTTCTCAGCAAGTTCATCGCTAAGTTTTTGTATCAATTGGTTTTTATTAATAATAACACCATTTTCTCGCTTAAGATTAGATTCTAACTCTTCTTGTTTTAAAACCATAGCATGCATTTTATTCATTAAATCTTTATACGATAAATCACATACCTCCTCTTCTTCATTTTCTGAATCAGCTGCAGTATCTGATTCGATTTTGCCCATCAAGCACATATTGACTGCTTCATCTTTATCTTCATCTTCTTCTTCATCTGAGTGATCCAGCCAGTATTCATCTTCAGCCATCAGCGCCTTGCTTGCCTCCTGTTGCTTTGCAAGAAGCATCTTGTTCTTGTAGTAATCGGAGTTTCTGACCTTTGATCTTTGGCAATCCTTGGCAAAGTGACCTGTTTTGCCACAGTTGTAGCACATCGGTGGACCTGGCTGACTTGATCCTTCATCCTTGTACTTTCTTTCTTCGGGTTTCTTCTCCTCTATTCTCTTTCCTTCAGACTGGTACCTTTTCTCTTCCGTTTTCTTCTCATCTAATCTCTTTCCTTCAAACTTTTTCCCTTCAAACCTACTACCTTCAACCCTTTCCTTATGAGCGTATTTGTTGGGTCTAGAAGAGTACCTCTGACTGTTTGATGTTGGATTCCTGTAGAACTTTTTCTGAAACGCATTTTTCAGAAACAACATTGCTTTCTTCATTTGTTCATTTTCATCCATGTCAGAGTTTGCATAAGCTTCATCTTCTTCTGATTCATATACAATCGTCTTGTTCTTCTTCTTGACGACAAGAGCGACTGTATCTTCAACTGTCTTTCCTTTCTGTCTTTTCTCAGCTAAAATTTCATCCACCTCTTCTTCATTTTGACGGAGGGTTTCACACACCTCGTGAAGTGGAATCTCATTCAAACCTTTTATCTGCCGCATCTGTCTGGCAAAACTTTTCCATTCTAGTTGTAGAATACTTAGGAATTTGATATTCAGTTCGATTTGAGATTTGTTGACCTTGTTCTTGCTCAATTCGTTTAGCAAGGTCACGAATCTATCATATGTTCCTTCTAGATTTTCTCCAGTTCTGCCTTTAAATTCTTCAAAACTATGCAGGCAGTTAGAGATTTTAAGTTGATTCCCTATCTTTGAACCCAACATCATCTTCTCGAATTGATCCCACATTTGTTTGCCGGAGGCCTTATAACTGTCAATCTTTATGTAGATTTCGTTCGGAATCCCTTGTAGAATGTATGACTTGGCCAATCTGTCTGCTTTTGCTCTTAACTTGTTATCACCGGTTAGTTCTTCATAAGTCAGTGCATGTCTTACTTCTTCAGTTCCTTCTGCTGGTTCCCTATATTTTGTTTCCATGGGGCCTTCTTATAAGGATTTTTTGATGAAATCACCCAAATCCTGTCTTTCGATGAAGTTTAGGATCCTATCCTTCCACTGTTCATATTCACCTCTAAAGAGAACTGGTGGCTTGGTGTCAGTTCCTATTGCAAGAGCTTCTCTGGATGTCATCCTGTATTGATTAAGAGAAAACTTGACAGATATGATCGTTAATCCAAATAAAATTTGATCACACAAGAAATTTTGTCCCCCTAGGCAGACTTAGCACGGGGGTCAAGGGGCAACGCCCTTGCGGGGGCATGGGGGCAGCGCGCCTAGAGAAAAAATTTATGACAATTAAAGACCCTATTGCAGTTTTGAAAAATTCTCAGAAAAAATATTCTAAGTATGGATTGGAGCTTTGCGTTTGAGAAGGTTTGCGTTTCAAGTGAGGAGCGCACAATGAGGTGTGCGGGTCTTGTGGGAAGCGCACAATTGAGGTGTGCGGGTCTAGTTGGACGCGCACAATGGAGTTACGCGGGTCTGGTTAGGAGCACACAATTGAGGTGTGCGGGTCTAGTTGGACGCGCACAATGGAGTTGTGCGTTTCAAGAGGGAACCGCACAATTGAGATATGCGATTCAAATGGGACACGCAAGGTTGACTTGTTCTTTTTAAGAGATGAACTCGATGTCTTGAGGTATGCGTGTGCTTTGGAACCCGAGAAGTAAGGAATGCGTTTCCTTTGGGACGCGCACAATAGAATATGCGTTTCCTTTGAGACGTGCACAGTAGGGTATGCGGGGTATTCTTCTACTGTTGTGCGGGTGTTCGTCCTGTACTTCTGAAAATCGACTGAATCTTGTTCCTGAAACGATTTAGCAATACCAAACTCTACCAATATGTCTAGAATCACTTCTAGAACTGAATGTAAGCACTCGATCTCACTAAAACACTCTTTTTAGAATTTAATCTGATCGCACAGTGACTTACCCACTTCGACTGTTTTCACTCAAAACCCACAAATTGGAACTCGATTTAAGCTTAAAAGTGAAATTAAATAGCAACAACTCGATCTAGCATGTAGTACGATCACACTCTGATCGATTCTAACACCTAAAACAGTTTAAATCACAAACTCAAATTTTCTTGAAGAACACAGAGACGTTTTTCTTTTATAAAACTTGTTTTGATCTTAATCAAGCTCTGATACCAATTGTCGGTCCTTTAACAATACTACTACTATCAAGTTTTATAGAAACAATCAACACAATAACGATTACCAACCTGTATTGAATATATCAAACGATTACAAGGTTGATCGATTAAGTTCTTGATGTGTTCTCTATGTTTTTCTCTCTTTTTCACCTTGATGTATGTTTTTGTGTGTGTGTTCGTATGTGTAAATTCTATGATCTGATTGTGTGAGAGTAGAGAGATACACTTGACAAAACTAGTGTGTTCAACACACTACCTAAACATAATATCTAGATTAATATCTAGATATTATACTAGATAATATCTAACGAACTAGAAAGTTACTTAGAAACAAACTAAGTTAACTTTATCTAACTATTACAATATTATAACTTAGATATTAAATCTAAGTAAACTAAAACAATTACATTGACATTTATTACAAATAGACATAAACTTTTATATCGAGAGTCGACGTTCTGGCTTTAGCTTCAGATTGCGATCTTCAGTTTGGATAATCTTGAATCCAATGAGACTGTGGTCTAACATTCATGAACAACTTATCTTGAAGTTTTGATTTTGTACTAAAAAATGTTATTTGTTTTGTATTTTTAAATCGATAATCTTTCTGGGTTGTGGTGTTCAATTGGATTGTTCATCTTTGCAGGGTACCTTGACTCTGGACTTGGATTCCACTCATGAACTGTTGGAACTATGTTTTTTTGAACTGTTAGATATCTTCTGAACAAAATCGAACTTGTCAAGAGGATCTTTTGTTTGGATTATAATGTTTAATCTGAAATTGAACCCTAATTGAGCTTAACCAAACAATAATTTCAGTTAAAAAATAAAATTTTGGACGTGGGAAATTTTAAAAATTCAAATTTTTGAAAGGAACGGTGTCCTGAGTGTTCTTGACTTAAAACATAGATGTATGCGTGTTCTTGGTTTGAACACTTCGTTTTGCGAGTTCATTACTTGAATTGTGTTTTATGCGTGTTTTTGGGCTTAACTTAGTCCTATGCGAGTTCCATGGTCAAACCCAGTATCTTGCGAGTTCTTAACTGGATATCAGTGTCCTGCGAGTTCTTACCACAATCTGAGTATCATGCGAGTTTTAAGACAACCTCAGTGGCTTGAGTGTTTTGGACATTGAAAATTTTTGAGTTCCAATTTTTTTTTAATTTTTCTTGTGCTTGAGAGTTTATGCATTACACCTTCATTTTTTAGAACAAAATCAAAACAACAACTGTTTTAGTCACTTTGGTATTTTCTCTGTATTTTTTTTGTGTGTTGTTGCATCTTGTACCTTGCAACAATGTGTGCTTTTCTTGTATGCTAAAAGTACAATCTTTCTGTACTTTGATTTTGTGTATCAAAAATTTTCTGTATAAACAAGATTTTGAGCTTATTGCTAACATATTGGATTATATTCAATACTTTCTTTCTACTTCAGGTACAAAATGGATGAGAATGACCCGCATGTGTCCAAAGAAACACCTATGCCATCTTCCAGATCCCATATCCAGTCAGCTATCGGTGGTGATCCTAATCTTGCCCTCATTAATCCTAATGAGTATCTGCTTCTATCTCCGAACAACCACCATGTGGATTTTGACGTTCTAAATGTCAATCCACTTGTCATAGAGATCCTGAAAGGTCATCCTCTGAACAAAGCTCTGACAGATACGGCTAATGTACCACTAGGGGTGTCAAAAAAAAACCGAAACCGAATAACCCGCCCGAACCGAATAAGTTTCGGGTTATTCGGTTTTGGTCTATTCGGGTTTCGGTTAAAACGGTTCGGTTAATCGAATTACACTTCCTTATTTGGTTCTGTTTTCGGTTAATATTATTCCATTTCGGTTAAACCGAATTAACTGAATAATAGGTATATTAGATTAATAATTTTTATTTTTTTGTTATATAGTAATCATAATTAATACTACTTAATTAGTCCTTGGTTAACTAAAAGTCACTTTGGCTTTCTAAATGCCACTTACGATTTCAAAAAACACATTTAAAACCTCACCAACATTCATTAATCATTATAAGATAACTTATTACTTATGACTCTTGAAGACTTGAACTTATCAATAAAAAATTAAAATTCTAGTTGGTGCCTGTTATCCTACGACTTGAAACTTGAAGGTTGAAGTCTTAGAAATGACTTGAAGCTACATAATGTTTTTCTAATGGTTTTGCTATATAATGTTATTTTGTTGGATATATGGATTGTATTTTAAGTGATTATGTTGCATATGGAAGAATTTTTGGAGACAAATATCTAAGAAAAAAAAAATGAACTCTTATTTGGTTAACCCGATTACCAAACCGAATAACTCGAAAACCGACTGAACCGAAACCGATTAAACCGAACCTTATTTGGTTCGGTTACTAGTTAATTTTTAAAAAGTTAAAAACAGATTAAACAAAACCGAATAAACCGAAAACCTATTTAACAGACCGAATAACACCCCTATGTACCACTGATATATCTGCAGCAAGCATGGAAGACCATAGAGTACGTGGTGGAAGGAAATACTGTCAAATATTTCATAATCAGAATTGACCACTTCACTTCTATTCTGGCTTACCATAGACTAAGACTCATCTTGGATTTACCCGAAGCCAACTCTAGAGAATGGAGAACTACTTTTGACCTATACCCCATCGATTCATAAGTTTTTGAAGGCATCCGAGCCTTGGGGTATGTAGGCCAATTGAACAAGATCAGTCAGTTCAAAAAGACAAATCTACCGCCCTTTTATTATCATATGTTCTCAGTCATTAATCGTTGCTTGACCTCAAGGCACTCAGGCCTCGACAACACCAATATGAACACTTTGAGACTATTCCATGCTATTGTGTACAATTTGCACGTAGACTACTCAGTGGCATCCTGGACGGAACTGTATGAAAAGATCATCAACAAGCACATGTCCAAGAAACCATTTGTTGTTCCATATTCAAGCACACACACACACATAATCAGAGTATTATCAAATATGAATCCAAGGAAAGAAAGATATTGATTGGGAAAATACTGATGTCATATATCTCACAAGGAGGCTGCTGCTATAATGATTGCATAAGATGACAAAGAAAAGCTTAAGCTAAAAGGGAAATACAAGGGACTATATATAGGGTCAAATAACTTGACACCTACACTAGTCAAACATAACAAAATACATAACAAAAGATAACAAGGGACTAACTACTACAACTTGATTAAACTTGATCTAACAATCTCCCCCTTTTAATCAACGTTGTAACCATCAACGGTTCCACCTGCTAAAATTGGTTTTCCTCATCGCTAAAAAACTTTCAAACCTTCTGATTCCTTCTCTGAATTCAATCCTTTCTTTATTGTTTGAATTATTTTCTCGATGGCAATTCTATCAGATTTAGGCATGTGATCACCCATTTCAAGTCTTTTCATCTCAGAATGTTTGTGCCTATCTTCAAGCTCTCTTAGTACCATCTTCAAGGTTCCATCAGAGAACATGGCAACTTCACTAACTCGCACGAACTGCTTCTTGTGAGTTTCAGTATTAACATATATAACTCCAAGTTCAGGAGTTACAACAAGTTTGAAGAAATCCAAGTCTCTCATCAGGTAGTGATTGAAGTTGGGGGCAGACACGTTTTTCTTGTTTTGATTTGTCTCTGCTCCCAACTGAAAATCAAGAATGTAGGAGTTGTTGACCTAACACCTCAAAATCTCTTTACAGCTTCGAGTGCAAAGACTACAGCTTTGGGTCTGACTGCTCTGCTTCTGAATTCATGATAGATGAACTCCAGGTCTGCTATGTTCAAATTTTCAAAATCAGCTTCACTAAAGGTAGATTCCTTTAGATCTCTTCTTTGAACATCAAACTCTGGATACCAAACATCAAAGTAGTTGTTCATTTTGACTTCTTTGATCTGAAGGATTCCAGGTCTGTTAGAATAACTGTTAAAGCACATATTTATTGCATTCAAGATCATCATTATCTGAAAATGAAAATCTGAAGTCAAAGCTGATAAAGTCGTCTCAACAAATAGTCTAGGGTCCTCTTTGTAATTATTAGTCAAAAGTATGTTTCCGTATTTTATTTATTAGGCTTTATATTTTTGTTATTAGATTTGTTTTAGTAGTTGGGCCAAGCCTAGCCAAGCCCATTAGGCTTATAAGGCCTAAGTATAAATTGTTTTGTTTTAGTGTTAATTAGGTCAAGGGAGCTAATTTGAGAAATTAATCTTTTGAGAGAGGCATGCTGTTGTAGGCGCCGTGAACAAGAGGAAACAGAGAGATAGATCGATTTCTTCAAGAACATTTGTAACCTGTTAAATCGTTTGATTAATCGTATTAGGTATGCATTATTGGATTGATTATATGTTTGCTTGATTGAATGATTATATATTGGGACACACACAATTGGTATCAGAGCAAGTTACAGATTGAATTGAATATTTTTTGTTCGGTTCTGTTTTTCTGGAAAAGATTCATATTTTTTTTATTGTGTGATTGTTCATTCATGTTGCTTTTGGTTTGATTGTGTTTATTTTGCCTATTATCGTGATTGGGTACTGTTTGATTTGAATATTGCATCGTTTTTTATTATCAATTTGTTGAATTCGCTGTTCTGGGTTCATTCACGAGTCTACACTGTGTCATCAATCGAATTCTTCTTAAAGTGGTTTAATTGAAATTAATTGATTGGAATCTGTTCTAGTTGGTTATTTGAACATTTTAGCGAAGTTTGGTTGTTTAATTCGAGATATCGAGTGTTTTCTGGAGTGATTTTGGTTTCTGGGTCGATACAGTATCAAGAACATATCGGTCTTTCTTACCAGTCAAAGACCAATTCCGGTCGAAGACCTCTATCGGTCCAAACTAATATAGGTCAAAGATCACTATCGGTCCATTCACTATCGGTCGAACACACATTATCGGTCGACCGGTACACACAGAGTACACCCCGGTCGAACTCACTTTACCAGTTCTTACATTATACCGGTTGAAGCCAATACCGGTCAACACTTTATCGGTCCAATCAAGCTTCCGGTCGTGCATCATACCGGTCGAATAGTTTTCGGTCGTCTACCGTAGTTTGCGCAACCCACTTGATACGTAAACCGTAGTTTGCGCAACCCACTTGATACGCAAACCGTAGTTTGCGCAACCCACTTGATACGCAAACCGTGGTTTGGCCAACCCACTTGATACGCAAGCATCTCTTTGCGCGACCCTCTATTCGCGCAATTCTCACTTTGCGCCACGGTCGTCTCACGCAAACTTCTACTTTGCGCCACCTGCTTCTTACGCAAACTTCTTCCTTGCGCCAACCGTGTCTAGCGCAAATTACAGAGAGAGTCTGAATAAGTTTAGTGGAGGGCATCTTTATCGGCTATTCTTCTACATCTGCTGCATATCGATTGTATTTGAAGAAGTCAAAGACTGTGGTCGAGAGCGTAAACGTTACATTTGATGAAGAGATGGCTTCTGAACACGTCAGTTCAGAACCCGTGATAACAGGAGTACTAGCTTCTGGGCATATCAGTCTAGAAGAACTTCACCATCTATCAAATGGACGTGAAGACAGCCTTTCTGAATGACATAATCAAGGAGGAAGTCTACGTCTCGCACCTAGAAGGCTTTGTTAATCAAGAGAAACCGAATCATGTATACATTCTCGACAAAGCACTTTATGGTCTGAAACAAGCTCCTCGCGCCTGGTATGATGTCTTATCTCATTTCTTGGTCAAGTCAGGTTTTACAAAAGGTACGGTCGATACCACTTTATTCATTAAAAAGGAAAAAGCCAATATCATTCTTATTCAAATATATGTGGATGATATTATTTTTGGCTCTACAAATCCTAAATACTGTAAGAATTTTTCAAACCTCATGGTGTCACGTTTTCAGAAGAGTATGATGGGAGAGTTGACATTCTTTCTCGAATTACAAGTCAAACAATTTTCAACGGGGATTTTCATCAATCAATCTAAATACATTCTTCATATTCTTCGGAGGTTCAAAATGGAAAATTGTAAACCGATTGGTACCCTGATGGCACCTGGTACTAAGATTGGCACTGATCCTTCGGGAAAAGCTGTTGATGTTAGGAGCTATAGAGGGATTATAGGTTCTTTATTGTACCTTACTTCCAGTAGGCCGGATAAAATTTTTTCTACATGCTTATGTGCTAGATATCAGGCCAATCCTAAAGAATACCATATGTCTGCAGTCAAATGTATTTTTAGGTATCTGAAGGGGACTGCAGATCTTGGTCTGTGGTATCCTAAAGATACTAGCTTTGAACTAACAATATATTCAGACGCAGATCATGCTGGTTGCATGCTAGACAGGAAGAGCACGTCGGGTTATATACATTTCTTCGGTGACAAACTCGTCAGTTGGGCATCGAAGAAGCAATTATGTGTCTCCACTTCAACGGCCGAAGAAGAATATGTAGCTGCTGCTAGTTGTTGTTCTTAGGTCTCGTGGATGAGAACACAACTGCGAGACTATGGTTATCACTACAAAAAGATCCCGATCTATTGTGACTCGAAAAGCGCTATCGTGATATCAGCTAATCTTGTTCAGCATACGAAGACGAAACACATTGATGTCAGGTATCATTTTATAAAAGATAATGTCGAGAAAGGAACAATTGAACTTTACTTTGTAAAAACTGATTATCAACATGGTATGCTAAATCTTAAGACATAACCAATGGCTACCTATTAAAGTGTTCTCATTGTAAATTTTTCATCATTTCTTTATCATTTTTTCTGAAAGATATCTGCACTTTAATAGTCTGTTCATGATCTCAGGGGGAGTGTGAGAAGTACTTCATAGATGATCAATGTTATTTTGAGGGGGAGCATATATAATTTCTACATTTACTTATTTGTCAAATTATTTTTAGTGATGCATGATTTTAGGGGGAGTTCATCAAGTCAAAGGAGTATGGCAATGATTTATGATTACCTCAAATCAGAACTCGTACCTTTAATTGTTTTACTGCTTTATGTCTTTTAATTTCTGTGAATAAAGTTGCTTTGACTGTGACTTTAAGACTTTTGCAGTTTGAGAGATGCTTACAAGATCATATCTTTATGACTTAAAGCTTGACTTCATGAGATGTAATATTGCACGCTAAAGGTATAATTCTTTATCTTCATCTCATATATGGTTGAAAGAAGGACAACTTTGACTCATAGAAAACATGTTCTTAATGTTCAAACCACTTCCGATTCTTAAACAGATTTCATGAATTGAAAGTGTGATTTTAAATGTTTTCAAGATCTATTTTGCGCTTCAATGCTTAACAACCCGTGTGTTTCCAAAGATTAATACTTGCATATTATCTTGTCTATATACTTTCAAGTATTCACACACACCGGTTTAATTCTTTTGTTGAATAAGTTATCACCATGTCTCATAATGACCAAGTTTATCGATGGTGATACACCCCGCTTGTATTTCAAATGAATTTTTGAGCGTCATTTCATTTCGAAACGTCATTTCAAAAATATCTGTATTTTGATTCGTATAGACAATATCCATTATTCTTGACCATAAGCCTTGATTGCTATATCATTCTTTACTGATCATTTTTCATACAATGTCAGATTTTCAAACAAGTCTCTTGCATTCTTGTTCATTCATTCAATTTACTTGTTTGAAAATACTTCAATGTTTCAATTGCTCAATTCTTCATGATTATATTCTGCGCATACAAACATCTCACTTGTATTTGTGCTTTAATTGTTAAAGTTAAATCATCTGAGCAACAAATGCTTTCTAGAAAAACATGGGATCTTTGTGCTAGGACTTCATTGAATCTTCTATGGATTCACGTTAACCACTGTTTCCTACCCAAGAAGTTAAAAAAATCCTTAGTGATTGAGTGTGAGAAGTCGAAAATAAATGAGTGTGGGTTGTCCGTTAAGGTAAAATGGTAAATAAAGTTTGGTTAGATGTAAGCTTAATGATTAAAAGAAATAGGGTGTGAGATCAGAGTAAAAGAATATCAAACTCTGCACCAACTACTTTCTGAGCCGGGCAGCCACATTACTAATGTTTCACAATTCCTTGGTGAACATTATTGAAACATGCAACTAGCCCAGGCCAACTCTTGACATTAACCCCACCAACCACTCATTTTCTTTCTTAACAATAAAATGTTTCATTTTTCAAAGGGGAAGAAGCACATTTACTATCTGATTTTCATTTGGAAAATCTGGATATTGAAAAGAAGGAAGTCTGCCCCACCTTCGCACTTCAATCATGCACATTGAGTCTGTGTTGAACTTTCTGTTGTCTCAGTGGTTTACACAATTTTGAGCCTTTATAAGCAATCATTCATGCTTAATTCCTTCTATCACATGCACGAACACACAAGGAATTTGTTTTCTTGTCATAACATTCATAGAAATTGCCTTTGTGGTGTTTCGATGATTGGATGGAAGCCCTGGGGGAGTGAACATCAAAAAAGTCCTTTCCAATGTGTATTCGTTACACACAGTAACTTAGTGTTACTGACAGACATATTAACTGATTCATTTGTTGCTTCAGGTGTTACATTCTTATTTTGTCTGGATTTGAAAAGATCGAGATGAATACATTGTTCAAATTGGCAACGAATCAGTGGCTCATCTTCAAAGATCAGTGGTCAGAAAGAATTTCAAATACATTTTTTGAAGAAGTTTTGATGATATTGATGCATTTTTCATCAAAAAGGGGGAGAAGAGAAAGTTTGAAGAAAAATGTCCATTACAATTTTGTTTTCAAGAGACGTTTGAAAAGAGAAGAGTTAACAAAGAAATGGAGAGAATACAATTTTTTTAAATAAATGTTCAAGGCAGAACGTTCAAATTTTGAGGAAATTTTCTTTGAAAATATTCTGCTAAAGCATTCTGAGCTGAATCTGGAGATAATTTCTTTCCATTATCTGAAAGAGTGTTTTTCTACTACTCTTGGGAAGATTACATCATGTATTAAAGAAAAAGAGAGAGATTGCATTTTTCTGAGCTTAAAGAGAAGATTGGATTGCTAAATTTTTTTAGTAATGATCTTGATCCAATCGGGGAGATTGTTAGATCACAGATTTATTGGATTCAAGATCACCAAGATTGAAGACGGAAATCTGAAGTCAATGCTGCAAAGTCAATTCTCAACAAATCGTCTAGGTCATTTTTGTAATAAAATGTCAAAGTTAATCTTGTGTATTTTATTTTTCCCTAAATAGGTATATGGTATTTTAGGGTGCTAGGGTTGTGAGAGAGAGGTGTGTGCCAATATTAGAAGGCAACCGTCATCCTCTTTTCTAGAGAGAGAGAGAGAGAGATATCTTAGAAAGAGAAATCCTTGAAGAGAGAATCTGTAATCTTTTGTTTGTGAATCAAAATCAGGTTTGGTTAATCTCTTTATTGTGATTATATGTTTTATGTGATAAGAAACTGAATTTACAGCGATTATCAAATGGTATCAAAGCTAAACAGAAACATCTTTCTGAACGATCATGAGATCTGGTTGCGTTTGATAAGAAAAGTCATGAAAAATCGATTTCTGTGATTTGTATTGAAATTGATTGATTTTTGTTGTTTAATTGATTCAGTAGTTATTGTATATCATTATCATTGGTTTGTATCAATTTCATCACAGAAATTCGAATCTGTCGATTTATGAGTGTTTTTGTTCGAAAACTTTGTATCTCTGTGTTGGATCGAATGGTGATTTAGAGTAGAAATTAGTCTTGGTGATCAACTACAAATGTGCTCATATGGTGTTTTCGAACATGTGGATAAAAGCTCAACTCTAGAATAGAAGTATTGAACGTTGTGCTGAAGAAACTCAGAAATTCGTCCAGATCCAATAGAATCCGTAAGATTCGATGAAGAACTCGCAAAGAATGAAGGTTTCGCAGATAAAGAGAATTCGTAAGGAGAAGAATTCGCAGAACATTGGAGACAAATAATTTTAATAAGTATAGAATTCGCAAGTGGTCTTTCTGCGAAAGTTGAAGGATTCGTAGACCACTGTGCTCATGTTGTGTGTGAATTCCTAAGGATTCGCAGGTCACTTGATACTACATGCCAAGGTTTCGCAGGTTAATTGTGGCTTCCAAATATTTGAAAATTGTTCTAAGTGTTGGATTCGCAGGTGTGAGAACTGCGAGAATTGAAGGATTCGTAGATGTATGTCTTGCGAATTCTGAAGGATTCGCAGACATATATCTTGTGAAAGGCGAGGATTCACATACAAGAGGCTTGCGAAAGTTGGAGGTTTCGCAATGCAAGCCTCTGCGAATTGTGTTTTCAGAAAAGAAGGGAATTCATTGATTGTAGTTTGATCACCCCTAAAGATGATCATATACAGTAGAATACCTCTATCCTCTGGTCTTTCAGAGATGGTGATGTTTATGATTTTGGTCTTCATCACTCTTACTTTCACTCGATCTTTGCACCAATTTAGCTCTTCCTTTTACTAAGATAAAATGAATTCCTTTTCTTTTTCAACATCCTTCAGGATTAGAGCTTGAGCATATAGTGGATTTTTCTTCTTGAATCTACCTTTAGCATGAGTTTCGACAACGAGAGAGTATGCCTGCTTATCATTGTCATTCATCTACTTCTTTCTTTCTTTAAGTGCTCTCTCAGCTCTCAGGGATTCTTCCTTCTCAGCTTCAGAGAGGAACCCAAGCCTATCGCCGATAGGGGTAGAAGGAGGGATTTTTACCCAGGACCGATCAAGTTGGGCCATAAGTTTATATATCCTCTTTGATTCCTCAATTTAAGAGGAAAAATGGAAGTGTGAAGATCTATGAGGCTTAACGTCACCATCATTATCTTCATCTCCAACTACAATTGATAAGCTGGGGTGATGTCTTCAGCTTGAGAGATGTGCCTTGGAGGGGACTCAAGCAAGGGAGAGGTGAGCATTAGAGGGTAAATGAAGGAAAGTGGTGGATAAGGGTTGAACATTAGAGGAGGTAGGAGTGTATATGGTTAAAGCATTATGTACGTATTAATGAAAGAGCTCGCCCACAAATAGGCGAATAATTTGAAGATTTCCTTCAGCAGCTAGTCCTTTACCCTTCCCTGAGTAGGACTGCTTCTTTGAGGGCCTCTTCCCTAGTGTTTTGGGTTCCCTAATAGTGACTCCCTTTGATGGACGAGGAGTGATGTGCTGGAATATACAATCATAAGCGTCATCATTGTCATCATCATAATCATCTCCCTTGGGTTGGTCAACCTTTTCATCAGGGATCTCAGGACTTTCAGAGTCCTCTTCTTCATCTTTGTCTTCAACTTCATCAACTGATTTGAGAACTGGTTCAGTCATTGGAGCAGCTTAGATGAATGGTATGGGGACAAAGTTAGCATCATATTCGTCTCCTTAGTCCTCTTTTTTTCATCTCTTACTCCCGCTATGGATGGTTTAGCTTGAAGTTGAAGTTGAAGGTTGCGCTTCAGACATTGATATCCTATTTTCAACAGTTGTATCTTTCATATTCATCTACCCTTATTTGTCATCATCATTGGAGGATGGAAGAGCCTTTGACTTGAGCGCGAAGACATTCACTTCAAGGTTGCAAAGGAGTCAGTCATCAACCTCCCGAACTCAGCAACCAAGTTGAATGCCATATGGTCATCCGTGGTGAAGGATATGGTTGGAGTGGTAGCGAGTTATTGTAAGAGCGCCAAGATGTCCTTCAACATTGATTCATGCTGGATCATATTTCAGGTAACAACTTCAAAGATCGCTGAGACTGATCTTTGAAGGTCATTGTTGGTATTGGTGTTAGTAGCAATATCATATATGATCTTTGAGACCTTTGTTTGAATGGTGGCTACAGCATAAAGCGTCAGGTTTGCTCGTAAGACCATATTTTAGAGAGTTGATGGAGGTTTGTGTTGGTCCAAAAGGGTCTACAGTATATCACAGTTTGTAGAAGGGGGTGATTGAGTACAAATACACAAATTTCACTTTTAAATTATTTTATTGATTACTGATAAATTAAAACATAATTTATAGATTGTTGGCGGAAATAGAAAAGGTATACTTATTCTAAACAATGTATGAGAATCACAAAGTTTTTTGCACAAGAAAAGATAAGAACAAGTGTAAAGAGTTAGGAACCAGAATGAAGGTTGGAAGAAAGCTTTGCAAAGAAGAAGGATATTCTCTGCTATTTATACCCGTTGCATTTAATGCAAGTCAGAGGGTACAATCCATGTGTCAAAAGATTAGTGGATGCATGTCCTTGTCCTCTTTCTTTAGCATGTTTTGAGTCGCATGTGTAAGAAGGGGCGGATAGTTGGTATGCACGATTCTAGACAAGAAAGCAATCGTACTATTGTACCTTCGTCCTTTTGTGCAAGAGGATTAGACAAAATCAAATCTTGTAAAGCAAGACTCATTGATCAATGATGGCTATTACTGAGAAGGTTATCTGTTATCGTTGAGTCTTGATTACATTGTCAAGCCTTGTAGACAAGTCATGGTTTCACTGAATTCCGTTTCATATCATGTGTATATTGTCTCTATCTTCAGCTACATATTCGACATCGCTGAAGGTTTCTTTTGGTGTGAGGATTTGTCTTCGGGGATTACTTAGGCTGACTATAACAATACATGTTCAGTGATCACTGAACAAACTCAGTGTTGATCGCTGAAACTAAATACAAATAAACTAAATACAAATCATCATCAAATCACTGATAGAGTTTGGATCAATAATCTCCCCCCTATTTGATGATGACAAAGAAACGTAAAGAAAATTTCTTAAGTAAACAATGAGGAAATTAGACTCATAAAATAGTTGTTCCATTTACTGTTTTGAGGGATCTTTTTCGGCACATAGATGGAGTAGAGTACTTCACTGAAATTTCATTAATTCCTAAAGGATTACAATGGGAAAACTGAAATTACAAGTACAGTGAAAATACATAACTAAAAGATTTACAAATTGATAAATATTAGATATACAAGGCACCTATCAGCTAAGATCGTCAAAGATAATATAATCAGTTATGGTTTCACCATTCTTCTTTCTTTTTAGAAGCTCCCTTCTTATCATCCTATGAAAAAGCTCTCCATATTCGCTGAGGTGGCACCAAAGAAGTAGGTTATGGAGATAAGCAACAAGACAAAGATAAAGTTCAGAGTGTCTATGAAGCCTGAACTAAACATCGTTGCCGACAAAGATTATACCATACTCTGGTGTGTCTATCACTTTGCCAACAATGTAAGAGTCTCTGACTGCGAAGGTCAGATTTAACATTGAAAGATCAGTTACTAGGCCGAGAACATCATCTTTGGAAAATATGATGTTGGTCTCGTACTTATAAGGCGCATCTTCTTCAGAGGCCTGAATGGATTTTCTTTGACGATAAGGCTTCAGTGGTAGAGGAGGTACTTCTAGTATTTTTTGATATTCTTTCAAAGAGCTCGTTCAGTACATGCTCTACCACTCCTTTATATTTGGATTTTGGATTTCTGAATGGCTTGTCGACTCAAACCACTCAAAGATCATTTCTTTATCTTTGGAATCAGAGGCTCAGTATGAAAGATCAGTGGTCAGATTATATCAAAGACATTTCTTGTTGATAGTTTTGATGATCTCGATGCTGCAATCATCAAAAAGAGGGAGAAGATAAAGTTTATGAATTGTCTAGAATGAAAAGTTTGTATCATATATGGGAGAAAAGTTCAAGAAGTGTTTGATTCAGAAACGTTATAGATGGGGAGAAGATAAAGAAAGTTATTGGAAAGTATTCAAGAATTGTTGGTTTGAGAAAGATAACTTAATTCTGGAATGGAAAGTTTCAAAGATTTTTGAAGATGAGCTGAATTTACATAAATTTTCTTTGAAGATATTTTACTAAACCATTCTGAGCGAATTTTGAAGATAATTTATTTCTGGAGTATGAAAGAGGCTTTTGTTAATCTTTAGGGGAGATCGTTATTTGGTTGAAGCCAGACTTTTGAAAGATTACAGATTGTTAAAGATCAAAGAAAGAAGAGATTGTTTCAAGCATAAATATAAGACTGAAGTTCCAATGATAAAGTTTTACAAAGGGGGAGATTACATTTACTGATCTTAAAGAGAGAAGATTATTCTGCAAAATCTTTTTGAGATGATCTTGAATCCAAAGGGGGAGATTGTTATATCATAAATATATTGGATACAAGATCATAGAAGACTGATGATTGAAATCAAAGCTGAAAGTAAACTCTCAAGCATCAAAGTCAAAGTCAATGTAATAAAGGTCAAAGTCAAAGTTGTAGTTTTGTAAAAGTTTTATTTTTTGCGTGTTTTTGTAGTGTGCGTGTTTGTTGTGTCTGTATAAATAGTTTTGTTGTGTTGTGCGTGTAGTACAAGTAGCACAACAAAGAGAGTTGTTATTCCCTGTTTCTAGTATCTAATCACAAATAATTAATCAACAAACAAATAAGATTGAATTACTACCTCTTTAATTCAACTTTAATCCAAACGATTACAAACAGTGTTCTTGACTTTCTCTATATAGATATCTCTCTCTCTACAATTCTCTCTCAAGATACGTATTCTCTCAAGATTAGTTCTCTTAGTTACTTCCCAACTACCTACTAAAAAGAGAAAATACAAGGCTATTTATACCTACAACTAAAATACAATACATTTTGACTTTTATTACAAAAGACTTTGACTTTAATGAAAGTTGACTTTCTCAGCTTTGACTTTCTTGAACTTTGACCTTCAGTCTTCTTGATCTTGTATCCAACAGATTTATGCTCTAACAATCTCCCCCTTTGGATTCAAGATCACTATTGAAAGATCTAGCAATCCAGTCTTCTCTTTTTAAGCTCTGTCAGTACAATCTCCCCTTTTACTTTGATGGTATTCTTTCCAAAACTGTCTTCAAACGATTAAGAATCTCCCCAAAACTTTCACAAAACACTTTTAGACATTGGAAAGAAATTATCTTCAGAATCAAATCGGATTGCTTTAGCAAATAATGTTCAAAGAAAATTTCCTCAAAATCAGCACATCTTCAGAAATTATTTGATCTTTTTCAAATCTTTACTTTGAATCATCTGACTTGAACATCTCTATAAAAATCATCTCTCAAAACTTTATCATTTCTTGATACCATATACCCTTTTTTAATGATTTGAGTATCTATATCATCAAAACTATTCTTCCAAGAAATGTCTTTGACCATTCTGATCTGTCCAAGAGCCTCTTATTCTGTGATCCATAACCAAGTATTCATCTAGATCTTTGCAAATCCAGACAAAATAAGAACATGTAACTCCTGAATCAACAAATGAATCAGTTAAAATGCCTGTCAGTAACACAAAGTCACTGTGTGTAACGGATACAAAATATAAAGGAGCTTTTTGATGTTCACTCCCCCAAGGCTTCCATCCAATCATCGAAACACCACAAAGGCAATTTCTATGAATGTTATGACAAGAAACAAATTCTTTGTGTGTTCGTGCACTTGTAGAAAGAATTAAGCACGAATAATTGCTTTTCAAGGCTCAACATAGTGTATACCACTGAGACAACAGTAGATAAACACATACTCAATGTTCATGATTGGATTGCGAAGGTGGGGCAGACTTCCTTCTTTTTCAATATCCAGATTTTCCAAATGAAAACAGATAGCATATGTGATGCGTCCCCTTGAAAATGTGAAACATTTTCTTTTTGAGAAGAAAATGAGTAGCTGGTGGGGTTTAGCAAGAGTTGGCATGGGCTAGTTGCCTGTTTCAGTAACGTTCACCAAAGAATTGTGAAATGCTAGTAATATGGTTGCCCGAATCAGAAAGTAGTTGGTGCAGAGTTTGATATTCTTTTACTCTGATCGCACACCCTCTTTCTTTTAATCATTATGCTCACTTCTAACCAAACTCTCATTTCCATTTTCCCTCAACACACAACCCACACTCATTTCTTTTAGACTCCTCACACTCAATCTCTAAGGATTAACTTCTTGGGTAGAAATCACTGGTTAACGTGATTCCATAGAAGTTCAGTTAATTCCTAGCATAAAGAACCCATGTATGATCCTAAAAGAACGTGTTGCTCATAATGATTTAACTTTATCAGTTAAAGCTCATATACAAATGTCAGACGAATGTATGCTAATAAAATATAATCCTGAAGATTTGAGCATTTTTAGACATTGAAGTATTTTCAAACAAGTATACTGAATGAATGAACATGAATGCAAAAGACTTGTTTGAAAATCTGACATTGTATGAAAAATGATCAGAAATGAAATGATATAGCAATTAAGGCTTATGGTCAAAATAACAGATATTGTCTATATTAAACAAGATATTGACATTTTTGAAATAAACGCTTCGAAAAAAAATAACGCTCAAATTTCTTTGAATACAAGCGGAGTGTCTTACCATCGAAAAAATTGGTTACAATATGAGACATGGTAAGATCATTTTGAACAAGAATTCAAACCAGTGTGTGTGAATACTTGAAAGTATATAGAAAATACAATACACAAGTATTTATCTTTGGAAACACACGGTTTATAATCATGTAAGCACAAGTAATTCTTGAAAAACATTAAAAATCACAATTCCAATTCATGAAATCTGTTTAAGAATCGGGAAGTCGTTTGAACATTTAAGAAAATCATGTTTTCATATCTGAAAGTTGTCCTTCATTCAGATACATATGAGATTAAGATAAGAAATTTACCTTTTCGCTCAATCATAATTCTCATGAAGTCAGCTGAATTCATAAAGATATGATCTTGATAGCTTCCTCTCATTCTGCACAAGTCTCAAAGTCTAGTCAAAGCAAATTTATTCACAAATTTATTCGAAAAGTTAAAAGACATAAAGCAGTAAAACGATTAAAGTACGAGTTCTGATCTGAAATAATCAGAAATCATAGTCTTACTCCTTTTGATGTGATTTATATGCTCCCCCTAAAATCATGCATCACAAAAATTTGTCAGTAAAGCAAAATGCAGAAATTAGATATGCTCCCCCTCAAAAGAATGTAGATCATCTTAAAGTACATCTCATTCTCCCCCTGAGATCTTGAGCAAACTATTAAAGTGCAGATATCTTTCAGAAATAAAGATAAAGAAAATGATGAAAAATAACAATAATTAACTTTATTAGGTAACAACCGATTATGTCTTAAGATTTAGCATACCAAGCTTAGAGACAAGAAAATGAAATCTCTTTTCATCTAAGGGTTTGGTAAATAAATCTGCAAGCTGATAATCTGTTTTTACAAAATAAAGTTCAATTGTTCCTTTTTCTACATTGTCTTTGATAAAATGATACCTGACATCAATGTGTTTGGTTTTCGTATGCTGGACAGGATTAGCAGATATTGCAATTGCACTCTTCGAGTCACAATATATTGGAATTTTATCAAACTTGAATCCATAGTCTCGCAGCTGTGTTCACATCCACAAGACTTGAGAGCAGCAACTGGCAGCAACTACATACTCTGCTTCAGCAGTTGATGTGGAAATGCATAATTGTTTCTTTGATGCCCAGCTAACGAGCTTGTCTCCAAGAAATTGAATGTGACCTGAAGTACTCTTTCTGTTCAACATGCAACCTGCATGATCTGCATCTGAATAAGCAGTCAGTTGAAAACCAGTATCCATAGGATACCACAGACCAAGATCTGCGGTGCCTTTCAGATATCTAAAAATCCCTTTGACAGCAGCCAAATGGGATTATTTAGGAACAACCTGATATCTAGAACATAATCATGTCGAAAACATAATATCTGGCCTACTTGAAATAAGATACATTAACGATCCTATCATACCTCTATAAGTTCTAACATCACCACTTTTACCCGAAGGATCAGTGCTAATTTTAGTACCTGCTGCCATCGGGGTTCCAATTGGTTTATAATTTTCCATTTTAAACTTCCGAAGAATATCCAAAATGTACTTAGATTGGTTAATGAAAATCCCCGTTCAAAACTGTTTAACTTGTAATCCGAGAAAGAAATTCATCTCCCCCATCATACTCATTTGAAAACGTGACACCATGAGGTTAGAAAAGTTTTTGCAATATTTAGGATTAGTAGAACCAAATATTATATCATCAACATATATTTGAATAAGAATGATATCGGCTTTTTCCTTTTTGATGAACAAAGTGGTATCAACTTTACCTTTAGAAAAACCTGACTTGACCAAGAATTTAGATAGAACATCATACCATGCTCGAGGGGCTTGTTTTAAACCATACAGGGCTTTGTCCAAGATGTAGACATGATTTGGCTTATCTGGATTCACGAACCCTTCTGGTTGAGACACGTATACTTCCTCCTTAAGAATGTCATTCAGAAAGACTGTTTCACATCCATCTGATAGACTGTGAAATTCTTATGAGCTACGTAGGCTAGAAACATACGGATTGCCTCTATACGCACTATTGGAGAATATGTCTCATGGTAGTCTATGCCTTCCTCTTGCCGGTAACCTTTGGCAACAAGTCTAGCTTTGTTTCTTATGACGATACCATCTTCGTCCTTCTTGTTTTTGAATACCCATTTAGTGCCAATCACGGATTTACCTTCCGGTTTTGGAACTAATCTCTAGACCTTTAGGGCTTCAAACTGATTTAATTCTTCTTGCATGGCAGATACCCAATCCGAATCAGCTAAATCCTGTGATACTCACGTGGGCTCTATCTTTCTGAGGAATGAGTCATGCATACATTGATTAATAGTCACTGACCTAATTTGTACAGGCTTGTTAAGATCTCCAATTAATTGATGTAAAGGATGCTCTTTGGTCCAGCGATGCTCATGAGGGAGTGGAGTAGATGAAGTTTGAACATGATCATCATCTATAAATCCACTATCAGACTCTTCAGTTTGAATAATAGGAGGGGGGTTTGCAGTTGAAGTTTTAGGTGCAGAAGCATCAGTTGGAACAGCAAACTCTGGCTGTTGAGTAGACATGATATCACATCCAACTGAAACAGTTACTTCTGGATTATAAGTTACTTGTGTATCTTCAACTGTAGGAGTAGTTGATGGAATTGAGTTTCTGACTGAATGGGGGATACAAGTTCAGTTAAAACTTCTGAAGTGACTGGATGATTGTAGCTTGTGTCTTCAGACCTGTCAGTCACAGCAGATTTAGGCAAATTAGATCCTAGAAACTCATCATAAAAGAATTCAAATAACAAATCTAAATTAGATAAATGTGAAACTGAAGTAGAAGCGTTATCCGAATTTTTCTTTGTAAAAACAGGTTCTGGACTGATCTGTCTAGAAGATAATACTCGAATGATCACGGGTTCTGAACTTAGTTGTTCAGAAGCCAAATCTTCATCAAATGTTACTTTGACGCTCTCTACGATTGTCTTTGACTTCTTTAGATAAACACGGTATTCCGCAGATGTTGAAGAATAACCAATGAAGATACCCTCATTCGCCTTAGCAATGAACTTATTCAGACTCTCTCTGTCGTTAAGCACGAAACAATTACACCCAAATATATGAAAATACTTGATTGTTGGTGTTTTGTTATTGATCAGCTCATATGGAGTCTTTTGAAAATGGCGGTGTATCATGGATCAATTTTGAGTATGACATGCAGTTGACACAACTTCTGCCCACAAGAATAGAGGTAAGTCAGACTGGATCAACATAGTCCGAGCGACCTCGAATAGCGTCCGATTTCGCCTTTCGACTACTCCATTTTGTTCAGGCGTACGAGCAGTAGAGTATTGATGTGATATGCCGACCGATACGAGATATTCTTCAACGGTTTTGTTTTTGAACTATGTGTCGTTGTCAATTCGAAGAAACTTGACTTGTCTCTACATATTCACCTGGGTCGTCTTTAAGAAAGTAATGAGAACTTCGGGCGTCTCATCTTTTGATCGAAGAAATTTGACCCATGTGTATCTTGAATAATCGTCCACAATAACCAACACGTATTTCTTTCCTCCTAAGCTTTGTGTTCTCATCGGACCGCAGAGATCCATATGTAACAACTTTAGTGGAGAACTGGTGCTTGGTTCAGGCTTCGGTTTATGTGCGGCTCTCTTCATCTTACCCTTTTCGCATGCAGCACACAAGTGTTCTTTCTCATATCTCATCTCAGGAAGTCCTTTTACCAACTTATCTTTGACCAACTTGTTGATATAACTAAAATTCAGATGTGATAATCTTCTGTGCCAAAACCAACTTTGTTGCATCGAAGCTTTTGTCAATAAGAAAACGTGACTGTCATTCTAGACCTTTGAAAGATTGATGGAGTAGAGATTTGTTTTTCGCTTGCCAACTAAGAGTTCTGTGCCGTCTTCAGAACGAACTGAACATCTCTTAGCTTTGAATTTAACCTCTAACCCTTTGTCGCATAATTTACCGATGCTAAACAAGTTGTGCCCTAAACCTTCGACATAACTCACCTTCTTAATCGTTATGTTCTCTTGAAGGATGTCACCATATCCTAAGATTGGTGAAAGCTGATCGTTTCCAAATCTGACATTTCCACTGAATTTCTCTATATAATTAGACAATAAAGCTTTTTGCTCAGTCATATGCTTGGAACAACAGCTATCCAAGTACCACATATGCCTGGTCTGCAAGAGAAATCAGGAAACAATAACTTTAGGTACCCATTTAAAAACGGGTCCTAAAAGATTAACACATGATTTTGGTATCCATTTAAATATGGACCCTCCTTTTCTTTGAAAACTTTTAAAAACATTTGATCTTGAAGAATAAACATGATAAGATCCAAACCAATCAGTAGAATTATGAGAATAAGCAAAATCATTTCTCCAATAATGAAAAGATTTAGTAGTAATAGGAGATAATTGAATCAATTGCTTTATTGAATAACGCTTGTAAGAAGTTACAAGGTTTTGTTTAGGTGAAGCAAGTTGACCAACTACATCTTTATCACTACTAACAGATCTAGTACAAGAGTTATCAGAAACTGATTAAGCTATCTCATTATTCTTGCTCTTTGGTCTCCATTCACATCTTGCTTTCGACCTTTTCTTCCTTAAATCTGAAACATAAGATTTAGATTTATTAGGAAAAGCAGATTTCTGAGATTGAGTTTTCTTTTGTGTACCAGTGTATTTCTGTTTCTGTAATCGCTGTTTCTTATGTTTCTTACCTTGAACATAGTAATCAGCAATTACAGAAACTGATTCACCAACCTTAGCTGATGATTCACCAATATTAAAACCACTTGGTGACACTTTTTCAGTTATAAGATAAGTAAAATGATCAGGAAGTGAAGCATTGAAGTCAAACATATCAATTTCTTCTATGCACCCATCATCAAAATTAAGAAAGTCATTTGCAGACTCAAATAAGTCATCAAAATTATCAGACGAAGTTTGAGGTGCCTTTGAAACTGTAGAACACTTTGTAGATTTAGATTGAAAAACAGTGTTCTTTAAAACTGTAGAAAACACACATTGTTCAATATCTACCAAAAGTCTTTCATCATAAACATCATTTTCAAGCTCAACTATTTTGCTTTCAAGAATTAGTGGAGGAACATAAACCTTTGCAGTTGCAGGTTTTGCCTTCATCTCATAAACAGAATAACTAGCAAAATAGTCGTTTGAAAGAACTTTTGGTGTCTCAGAAACATAACTATCATTTAACTTTGCATAGTTAAATGGTAGTTGCATTTTATTTATATTCTTTCTATTTTCATTTTCTTTGGCCTCAACTTCTTCTGGTAATTTGGTAACAAATTTGGGTTTTAAATGAGTATGTTTACCAGCACAGGCAAGAAAATCAAAATTATAAAGTGCTGGTTGTTTTCTGATGGCTTTCTTTAAGTAATGGGGGTTTTCAAAACCAAGTCCCCATTTTTCCTTAACATCAGCCTCTTCGTTAGGTGCATTGAGAAAAATGGTTTGATCTGTTTGACCTCTTGCATAAAGTTTGGCTTCCAGACCATTTACCTTCTTATTCAAAAGCTTGTTCTCAACCTGCAATTTATGAATAGTTAGTGCAGATCATTTCTTCTCAAATTCAGACTTAGAAATTTTAATTTCAAAATCAGAAATCTTCTTTTCAAAAAAATCTACTTGAATTTTAGAATCAGAAGCAGATTTGCGTAAAGAATCAGTTAGATCTTTGTTCCCAATAACGGACTTATTAAGCGCAAAGATCTTATTGTTTCTTTTAGCAACTCTGTCTTTTTCCTTTTTCAGTTTTACTTGAAGGTCATTAAGCTCAACCATCATGGCTTCCAATTTGGTTATGAAATCTTTTCAGTTAAGTTCATTACCTGATCAGCCGCTTCATCATCTGACTCATGATATTTCACCGCCTTGCCCATTAAGCATATATGAGCAGCTTCTTCTTTCTCTTTTTCATCCTCTTGATCAGAATGATCCAACCAGAATTCGTCTTCAGCCATTAATTCTATGCCAGCTTCTTGCTGTTTGGCCAATAGCAGTTTGTTCTGATAATACTAGGTGAAAGTCCAAGAATCTCTAAATCTTTAAAGAGAGAAAGTAGAGAGAGAAAGTTAATACGCTCCAAAATGTAATCTGATATTCAAATGAGTTCCAAAGTTACAAAAACAAAGGACTAAGGGGACTTAAATACCCCTAGCCTTAACAAAACAGATTACATCATTAAGAACAGTCTAGGCTAGAAAATAAATACAATGATTACTATAAAAACAGATCTAACAATCTCCCCCTTAGTAATCATTGGCGCCGTGGTCTTCAAAAACAGCATAGACCAACCAGGCGACTTTGGAGAATCACTGACGCTCTTCTCTTTGACGAAGACTATTCAGCCCGATTAACACTTCCAAACGTCGTAGAGTGGAGCGGAAATTCAATCTCTCTTGAATTGTATTTAAAGTCTTCTAGAGAAGTCGGATTTCATCATTATCAACCAGAAATGCATTTTCTCTTGTTTCCAAAAATCTTCTTTTAGCCTCCTTCAGATGTTGCTCCAACTGAATCTTAATCACCTTTAAAGTTCCATCAGAGTAATGAGCAGTTTCTTCAAATCTGAGAAAGCATTTTTCATTTGAGCCATACTTGTACACAACTCCATATGGATCTTCAACTATGGTGAGAAGAGGATAAGACTCTAAGTTTGGAAAGCTTCGGTTGGGCTTATGACGATTAACAACTGGCTGAAAACTTTCAATGGCCATCTGGAAATCAAAAACTCGGAAGAATCGAATTTGCCATCGAATGAATCTTTTGATGACGAACAAAGCTTGTGAAACATCCTGAGATCTATGATAGACATTCCTGAAATGGTCATATAAAAACTCAATGTCATCTATAGAAAGGTCAGTGAAGTCTGCCTTTGAGAATTTATACCGACTGCAGTCTCTTCTTTCAACTTCAAAATCAGGATACCGGATGTTCACAAAATTGTTGATTGTGACACTGATGACTCGAATAATCAGGTGTTGAGAAGAAACGGTATTATTCCTTTTGCGCTGGCACTTAATGAACATTAAGTATTCAAATTGATAGTTATCAGACTCTTTCTCTACTCCAAGAATTGCATAGATGTTAATTGGCCTTCTTCTAGAAACAAAGATGTTACTCTAAGTGTCTTCTAGAAAAGCTAATCTTAGTCTTGAAGCCATGTATCTCTGTTGCAAACTCCTCTGTCTCTGTTGTCTAGATAAAGCTGGTCCTTCTTCTAGAATAGACGGTGGAATCACAGGATCAGAAGGTGGAACATCAGCTTGTGCTCTTGACGACTGACCAACTTCAAATGAACTTGAAGGAATAGTGGTAGTCGTAGCTGAACTAGTAGCAGGAGTAGATGTAGCTTTAGCAGTTTCAGGAATCTCACCATGAGCAGGAAGATCACTGTATAACAATTATGCCTCTTTTTCATCTTTTGAATCCATAAACACTGAATCATCTTCTGTATCAGAAATGATAATGATGTCATCACAATCTTCTATCTTCACTTTACAGACTTTTTCATACTTAGAATCATCATTATCATTTGAATTAATTTCAATAATGTTCGAAAAGAAAGACTTCATCTCAGATACAATTTCAGCATTAGCAACAACAACTGTATTAGAAACAATGTATGGATCTTCATAAACCACAATCTGCCAGTTTTTTAATTGTTCTGCTCAGAAACTTTGATAAAATCAGACATTGAAGAAGAATCAACCCTATCAATCAACAAATTAACCAAGTCATTAACGTTGCAATCTTCAACATTTTCAGCATTCTGTTTAGATCCACCAACCGCTTCTTCTTGAGTTGGATTATCTCTCTCTGAAGAAGTTCCTTGCATTCATAGTCTCTTAGCCATCTCCCCTCATGGCCTTGATGATCGGGATCATCTTGGTCATGTCGGCGCTTAAGAGACGGACCGGCCTCTGTTCTACAGATTCGTTGAAGATTATCAAACCGGTTAGCAAGATCAAAAAAAGATTGTCATGAAAGACCTTAAATCTGAAAAACTAGTTCGAACTTCTGATCTGAAAGAATAAATTCATCAGATAACGATGTAATCCTATCAAAATCGGATGAAGGCGCTTGAGGTGGTGATGATTGGAAATTTCTCAAAAGAGAAAGCAGATCCTGATCTTGATGTTCGGGCGGAGACATGGAAAGAAGACGTGCATACAACAAATCAGTTAATTCAGAAATAGGCAGATCATGCAAAGAAGACCTGGAAGCTGTAGCAGAAGGAATTGATGTGGAGAATCCAGCAGACATAGTGAATACAGGAGGAGTCGGTAGAGAAACTATTGGTGAAGCTGTAGAAACTGGGACAGGCGAAGAATCTCTGATAATAACGCCAGTAGGTTTTCTGAAAGGAATTTCTGGAGGAATGAGAGACGGATCGATCTCAGGCATCTTGCCTTTGAAGAAAGTCTTCAACTTCAGAATTTGCGATTCCTTTTCTGCATCCAATCTCTCTGATAACTGACGAATGACATCGTTCAAAGTACAGAATTTGTCGGAAGAAACCCGAGCTTGATCAGAAGAAAGCTCTACAGCTGAAACTGTTGTAGACTGAATAGCCGCAAGCGAAGTTGCTGGAGCTTGACATTGTACCGAAGCTGAGGCTTGATCAAAAGTTGTATCCAATTCATCTACTTGAAGACGAGCAACAGAAGGATTAACAGGAATAGAATCATCTTCAGAAATGACGTCTGTTGAAACACCAACTTCTGGTTCCTTGGAATGTCTTACATATACACGAAGACTTGGTTGATCAGCATCATCACCATCATCACCCTCAGAATCATCATCATTCACATCTTTATCTCTAAAAAAATCATCATCAATATCAACATCTATATCACCATCATCATCAGAAGCACTAACAGCTGCATTAGAGGAATCAGAAATAACATTGAAAGAAACATCAGGTTCAGATTGAACAAATACAAGTACATCATCAATATGTTGAGTAGCAATAGCTGCTTGAACCTCTTGATCAGCAATATTTACTTCAACTTCTTGTTCATCAGCAGTTTCAACTTCAACCTCTTTGTCAATACCAACTACTTCAACTTCAATCTGTTGAGTAGCAGCAGCTTGAATGTCATGAGAAGGCTCATCTTGTGCAACCTCCATAAAGTCATTCTCCATGCAATACTCTATGATGCTATCACCAGTCATATCGGCGTAGTTTGCAATTAAAGCATATGGGATAGTCATTGAGTAGTTGAACGACTGCTTCTGTTTTTTAATGTAGAGCATCTCTGTGTCTGGAACTTGTGGCCAAGATAATCTGCGAGGAATGGTTGGATTGCTTCTGAGTACACTTCTAACAATCAGCTTCAAGAATCTGATGAATAGAATGAAATTGCGCTTCTTGTTGGTAAGCTTGTCATGCACCACCTCCGAGAGTTCGGTCCAGAAAATAAATGTGAAGTCGACATGCAAGTCATAGACGACTGCATGGAACAATCGGAGATAAAGTAGACTTGCACTGTCTGTGCCAGAATGTTTCGATGAAAGGCACCTGATAAGAACAGAGAAGAGAGCGTACCAAACCGGAGGAAGATTAGACTTATCAAAATCACGAACTCTATTCAAATTACGAACATAGCCGAGATTACGAATTCCTTCAAACACTTCATCTTCAGACGAAAAGCTATCATATGATGTTCGGCCCGGTCTGGAGTAGGGCTCAGGAAGCTCCAGTATCAGTCTTAGACGCTTGTATGAAAGAAAGGAATCATACTGATCAACTTGAAGATCAAAGCGGTGAGGACGAGCCAGCTCATTCTTGGTAATAGTGTGCCAGGCCTGCTGAACGTAAACCTCTAGAACATGAGCACAAGATGTAAGAGCCTGTGCTAATGGATAACCTCTGAGAATAGCACGAATGACTGGATGAATTTTGATTCTGTTAAAATCCATATAGTAGTTGTTCGGCTTGTAAGGTAAGATGTACATCAATGATGGAAAGACGTCATTCGGAGTGCGACGTGAAGCAGACAGATTCTCCCCGACCGAAGGAACATATGGCATCGGCGTATCATGTGATGCTTGATCAGACGGATCCTCGAGAATAACATTCTCGTCTTGGATCATGGGATCAGTATGGGTATGAGAAGACATTTGAAGACCTGAAGAACAAAAACGAAGAAAAATTAATCAAAGTAAGAAAACTGAAAAAAATGAAAAAATTTCTAAGTCTAGTTTGCGCATCTAATTAGATACGCAAAGGGAGGTTTGCGCATTGAACGTGATACGCAAAGGACAGTTTGTGCATCATGCATGATACGCAAACTAAAGTTTGCGTATGCAGTTCAGTACGCAAACTAAGGTTTGCATGATGAATAAGATACGAAAACTAGACTTGAAAAAAAAATTCAACACAACACAATGTTTGCGGATCACTAAGGTTACGCAAAGTACACTTTGCGTATCCAACAGGTTACGCAAAGTAGAATTTGCGTATCCAAAGTGTTACGCAAACTAAACGTAAACAAACACACTAAAACACTTAAACAATACAAGGTTTGCGGATCACTAAGGTTGCGCAAAGTACACTTTGCGTATCCAACAGGTTACGCAAAATGGACTTTGCGTATCCTAAGTGTTACGCAAACTAATAAAAACAAACACAACAAAACACTGAGGTTTGTGTATCAAGTGTGATACGTAAACTACACTTTGCGTAACCAACAGGATATGCAAACTGGACTTTGCGTGTCCTGTTGGATGCACAAAGTAGACTTTGCGCACACGACACTTGATACGAAAACCCTAGGTTTTCTGAAGATCGAACGAAAAACATAAAAACCCAAAAAATAAAGCTAAAAAACACAAAATAGAGGGTAAGAAATCATACCTGAGGTTCGAAATACAAGTCTAAGGAAAACCCAAAACTCTATTTGAGCAAAACAAGCTCGAATCTGATGTATGAAGAAAGATGAACAGTGAAATCGCGAAAAAACACAAAAATCAATTGAAAGATGAAATCAAAGCAAATACAAACAAGGTTAAACTAAACACAACTACTAATCAAAAAGAAAACTAAAATGAAAAACAAACCTGAAATCGAAAAACAAGATTGAAATCACAAAGAAACAATCGGCGTAGAGAGAGTGAGAGGAAGATGAACACTGTAGAGAGTTCAACAAGCGAGAAAAGAAAAATGAAAATAGAAAATGCTATTTAAACCAAGAAAACTAAAACTAAACTAAAATTAAAAACATAAAAAAATACCAAATAAAAAAATACTCTAAAAAAAAATAATACCTGAATACCGTTTACTCCCCCTACACAAATGCACAAAAATTTATCTGTTAGTATAGCAAATGTGTAGAAATATCTGAAATTCTTACCTGTTGAACTTCTGATGAGCAAAGATATTTTTTACTTACTCCCCCTCAAACAAAGAACATGTCAGATATACTTTGCAGATTGAATCTCCCCTTATTAATTTATGATCAGTTCGTGAAGTAAATTGTCAGCTATTTTCACTCCCCCTTAAAAACAGACTGGTTCAAAAAATCTTTTCAGATTAGCTCTCCGCCTCGAAATATGCACAGACCATTCAAAAAAAATATGGATACACAACCATATAAACATCAGTGTAAACAAGAAAAATAATACTGAATATAAATTTTGAAACAACTGAACATGTAAAATTTTAAACACTAAACAAATTAAAGTCTACTCAATAAAATTTCACAGATTTATCAATCAGTTGAAATCAAGCATATGTTGTTGGATGCAAGAACAAATATAGTTGCATATCAAGTTAAGACATGTTCAGTTTCAAAAACTTTCATCTGTCTATTCAGTGTGCTCGCATGTGAACTTCGATTAGCTTCAAGAAAAATGCAGTTCTAAAAATATTATAGAAAACTTTGCATGTACTAACACTAAGCCATCAAAAATTAAGACTTTCACAAATTTACAGATTTATCGCAACTCAAACATATCACCAAGTATCATGAGATGTGTGCTCATTGGCATCTTTTTAGCAGTGTGCACATTGTCATCTTCACATGAGTGTGCTCTTTTGCATCTTTTAAGCGTTGTGCACTTTGGCATCTTTTAATTCAAAGAGTTCATTAAGTAAAGAACATGTTGTAAACGTAACTTTCTATCTGACCCTATTGCAGGATTTGGGTCAGCCACTCCCAGACCAGTTGGCCTTAGGGGACTAGGTGTGAAGCACCCCTTGGAACTTACTATCCCGGATCAGAAAGGCTACATCGACATGTCCTAAACCCATTCATAACAGTAGAACATGACTTTCGATCTGATTCTATAGAAGGATTTGGGTTCGATCACTCCCAGATCAATTGACCTTAGGGGACCAGATGACGAGCATCCCACAGAACTTACTTTCCCAAACCAGAAAGGTCACAGGTACAAACTTTTAAACTCAGAGATTTCTGTATTTTAAGAATTTATTGTTCATCTCAATCACTCAGATCAACGTCTAAATGCTTAGTCCATATTTTCATTCCGATCTATAATTCTGATCATTTGGGTAGTCTAAGCAAAGTAAAATATAAAAATTCCGACTCACATATCTATAAAGCAGTATCAAAAGCTACAAACATGTTGCTGACTTTTCGACTTTTGTAAGACTTGAAAGTTAAACATATAAAACTTTAATATAAACAAAAAACTTGTAAAAGATCCTATACATACATTTTATTCAAAAGAAAGAAAATCTGTAAAATTTTACTTTATAGAATAAAATTTGTAAAGATTTAAACATTTAAATTCAACATGCCTAATTTTGAAAGCAAAAAATTGAAACGTTTTTCATCTAAGGCTTTTGTAAAGATATCAGCAAGTTGATATTCAGTTGGAACAAAATATAATTCAATAGTACCTTCTTCCACATCATGATTTATGAAATGGTACCGCATATCTATGTGCTTGGTCTTGGTGTGCTGGACCGGATTGACTGATATGGAAATTATGGACTTGCTGTCACAATATATTGGCACTGTTTTGTACAACATCCCGTAATCCCGAAGTTGTGTCTTCATCCATAGGACTTGAGCGCAACAACTAGCTGCGGCGACGTATTCTGCCTCTGTAGTCGAAATAGAAACATAGTTCTGCTTCTTCGACGCCCAACTTATCAGTCTGTCACCGAAAAACTGAAGATGACCTGAAGTACTCTTCCGATCCAACTGATTACCAACAAAATCTGCATCAGAATAAGCAATCAATTTATAGTCAGAACATTTAGGATACCATAAACCTAAGTAAGGAGTTCCCTTGATGTATCTAAATATGCGTTCGACTGCTAGCAGATGAGATTCTTTAGGCTTGGCTTGGAATCTGGCACATAGGCACGTAGAAAACATTATATCCGGGCGACTTGCTGTGAGATATATCAGTGATCCGATCATTCCTCGATATGTCTTTTGATCCACAACTTTTCCATCTGGATCAAGTCCGATTTTGGCACCATGAGCCATCGGCGTACCGATTGAAGTAGATTTGTCTGTCTTCAATTTCTTCAAGATGTCAAATACATACTTTGACTGGTTGATGAAGATTCTATCTGAAAGTTGCTTCACTTGTAAGCGGAGGAAGAAATTGATTTCTCCCATCATGCTCATCTGAAACCTAGAAGTCATTAGATCAGAAAACCAATTACATAAAGATTTGTTAGTCGCAACAAAGATAATATCATCTACATATATTTGAACTAAGTAGATATCCAAGTTTGATTTATAAATGAAAAGAGTGGTATCTATTGATCCTTTGGTGAAGCCGGATTTGATAAAGAAGGCTGGCAACTTGTCATACCACGCCCGTGGAGCTTGTTTCAAACCATAGAAAGCTTTATCGAGAAAATATACGTAATCAGGACGATATTTGTCAACAAATCCCTCTGGATAAGATACATATACTTCTTCTTTTAATTTGCCATGGAGAAATGTTGTCTTGACATCCATTTGATATACAGTGAAGTTGCAATAGGCAGCGAAGGCAAGAAACATGCACATAGCTTCAAGTCGAGCGACTGGCGCGAATGTTTCATCGTAGTCAATTCCTTCTTCTTGTAGGTATCCCCTGGCTACCAATCTTGCTTTGTTCCGAATAACGATACCATCTTTGTCTTTCTTGTTCTTGAATATCCACTTTGTTCCAATTATGCTCTTTCCTTTCGGTCGTGGTACAAGTCTCCAAACTTTAAGTGCGTCAAATTGATTGAGCTCCTCTTGCATTGCTATAATCCAATCCGGATCCTCCAACGCTTCAGAAACTTTTTTTGGTTTAATCTTGCTTAAGAAGCAAGTGAAAAGACATTCGTTGGAAGTAGCCGTCCTGGAACGTGTAGACACACTGGCTTGAGGATCTCCAATAATTTGATGAATTGGATGAGATATTGTCCATTTTGTGGTGTGAGGGAGAGGATGAATAATTTTGAGAGGGAGATTCAAAAACTTCTAAGTCAGTTGAAGAAATGGAAACAATTTCAACTGGAGGAGGAGGTAGCTCAACAACTTCTGTATCAGATTCTGGAAGATTAGGTTGAATATCAACATTTTGTTCTTCTTCCTGAACTGATTCCACTTGAACAAATTGTTCATGTACAGATTCTTCTTGAATTGGTTCTTCATGAATAGGCTCAGTTTCTTATTGTGTTTGATCAACAGAAGGAACTGGAACAACATCAGGTTCAGAGATGGATGCAGCGGAATTGGGAGTAGATGTGCTCTTAGTTTCTTGATTCAAAGCATTTGAGACATTTTCAGAGTTAGATCTAGGCACATCATCATAAAAATTTTCAAACAGATAATCAAGATCAGAAAAAATAAGTGAGGGAGTAGAAGAATCCTGATTAATAGGTGAAAGAATAGGTTCTGAACTGATTTGTTCAGAAACTGAATTGCTAGTAAAAGCGGGTTCTGAGCCTGAGAGACTAGAAACCAAATCAGTAGCTTCGTCAAATTTTACATTTACACTCTCTATCACCTTTCTTGCTGAGATCAGAAAGACTCTGTAAGCTGCAGAATTAGAAGAATAGCCCAGAAATACACCCTCATCTGCCTTTGGACTAAACTTGTTGAGATTATCTCTGTCATTCAGAACATAGCATTTACATCCGAATGACTTGAAATACTTGATGTTCGGTTTGATACCGTTCATAAGTTCATACGGTGTTTTGTTGAATCGATGATGCAGAATTGAGCGGTTCTGAGTATGATAGGCAGTTGACACGGCTTCAGCCCAATGAGACAAAGGAAGCCCTGAATAAGCAAGCATTGATATGGCGGCCTCAACAAGCGTTCTGTTTCTTCTTTCAACAACCCCATTCTGTTGCGGAGTACGAGCAGCAGAAAATTGTTGTTGTATACCTTGAGAATCATAGAATGCCTGGAGAGTACTGTTCTTGAATTCAGTGCCATTATCTGATCTTACCACTTTGACTTGCTTTTGCTTATTTGTCTGGATTCTCTTGATGAGAGTGATGAGAACTTCAGGAGTCTCATCTTTTGACTTGAGAAATTTTACCCATGTATACCTTGAGTAGTCATCAACAATCACCAAAACATATCTCTTCTTACCTATACTCTTTGTCTTCATCGGACCGCATAAATCAACATGCAGTATGTCAAGAATAGCCGAAGTGCATGGTTCAGGCTTTGGCTTATGAGATGCTTTCTTCATCTTTCCTTTCTCACAATCCTGGCAGAGATGGTCTTTCTGGAAACGAAGAACTGGAAGACCTCTCACTGAATCATGCTTGATATGGCGACCCATATACTTAAAGTTGAGGTGAGCTAAACGTCTGTGCCAAATCCAACTTTCTTGAATAGAAGCTTTAGAAACCAAGCATATATCTGAAGGGATTTTGATCTTAGAAAGATCAATGGTATACAAATTTGAGCGCCTTTTTCCCACCAGAAGATCCTTGCCACTATCGTTCTTCACTGCAACTCTTTTGGATTTGAAGCTGACTTCAAGCTCTTTGTCACAGAATTACCCGATGCTAAATAAGTTGTGACTTAGGCCTTCGACGTAGCTTACTCTTTTGACTGTTATATTACCTTGAACAAGATCACCATAACCAAGAATTGGAGCAGTCTCACAGTTTCCAAACTTAACACGACCGTAATTTTTTCTTTAAAATTGGACAATAATGATTTGTTGCCAGTCATGTGTTTGGAGCACCCCGAATCCAGATACCATAAATGACTAGGCTGCACATACAGAAACTACACAGATTTAGGTACCCATATGCTTATGGGTCCCTTCTTGTTAGATTTGTGTCTTTTACCTTTTGAAAATTTATTTTTATAATTCTCATGAAAACAATCATCAATAGAGGAAAAAACACAATCATCAGAATAAGAATTAGAAGAAGAATATGAGACACTCTTTGCAATATGAATCATTTGTTGAAATGAATATTTTGTATTTTTATTACACATGGCAAATGTATCAGATTCACAAAGACTTTCTACACATTTAACTCCTAATAATTCGGATTCTGCGGTTTGCTATTTAACCCTCCATATCTGCTTTGGTGACTTCTTCATAGTCCGATCTGAAACAGAAAAATCAGAAGAATTAGAATTTTCAGACAAGACACTATCATGTTTCCTTGACTTCTTTGATCTTCTTCTTTTACGCTTCTTTTTATAATATTGAACATTTAGCTTTAAAGAATCATCAATAATTGAATCAAAAGAAGAAACTTTATCTAAGAAATCAGCCTGAGCATTCGATATTGAAGAACTAGCCTCGGAGTGAGAATTTTCAAAAATCATCAAGGCAGAAGGAAGTTTGTGCATCCCATTGGTTGCGCAAACTGAACTTTGCGCATTCAACTGCTTGCGCAAAGTATCAGTTTGCGTAACTAACAGGTTGCGCAAATGCACATTATTTTTAGAAACTTGATTATTTTCCTTAGAATCTTTAGAAAATCCAGAAGTAATTTTATCTTCAATACTTGTTTTCAATATAAAAAGAAATAAATCGTTTTCTAAATCGGATTGAAGACTTTGTTCTTCCAATTTATCTTCAAGATCAACTATCTTACCTTCTAACACTAATGGGGGAATGTATCTCTTAATGTCATAAGAAACTGAAGATACATTTTCCTTATTAGTGTTAGGATATATATATCAACAAATTCAGTTGGTAATGAAGATTTATTGGAAGATTTTATATTTAAAACATTTTGAAATTTTCTGGATTTCCTTGATTGGTCAGGAAAATACTTGGGATTTTCAGAAGTGTAAACAAATGGCACTTCCATCCTCTTGTTTGTAATTCTTCTCTCATTTTCTTCATCTGAAATTTGTTTTTCACTAGTCCAGAAGAATTTAAACTGAGGGGCATATCTTGCATGACCAAGATGATCATATTCATATAAAGTAGGAACTTCAGTTTTGCCAAGATTTAAATAATGCGAATTTTCAAAACCGAGTCCCCACTTTTCTTTTATAGCTTCTTCACTCCTTGGTTTGTTCATGTAAATGGTTTGCTCAGATTGTTCTCTCTTATACTATTTCTTTTCTAAAACAACTATTTTATCAGAAAGAGTTTGATTTGAAGAAGTCAGTTCATTCAAAGAATCATGATAAGTCTGATTTGAATTTTCCAACTCACTCAACTGTTTTTGAAATTTCTCTTTTGTGTCAGTTAAAATACTCTTTTCATATTGGAGAGAAATTCTCAATTTTTCAATTAAAACAAACTTCTCTTGATTAATATGCATTTCAGATATGAACTTAGAACGAAAATCATGTAAAGCTTTGACAATGACGTTCAATTGAGAAGAAATGAATTTGACATGAAACTCAGAACTTACCTCAGATTCATCTGTTGAGGTATCCTCATCTTCATCATCACTTTTATCATCACCGATGAAGCACATTGTTGCAGTCTCTTCATTCTCAGCTTCGTTGTCTGAGTGATCCAACCAATACTCTTCCTCAGCCATCAGAATAGTTACGTTTTCTCTCTTCTCAGCCAGTTCCATCTTCTTTTGATAGAATGCAGAATCTTTGACCACCTTTACCCGACATTCCTTAGCTAGGTGTCCTGGCTTTCCACAGTTGTAGCAGTTTATGACCTTCTTATCATTCTTCTTCGGTTCTACTACTTTTGCAGGCTCATACTTTGGTACATAAGGCTTTGATGAAGCACCAGGTTCAATCTTCTTGGAGCCAAAAGTGAAACGGAGATTGTTGGATCTTATTCTTCGCTGGAACTTTTTCTGGTAGTGTTGTGAAAGAAGAATCATGGCTTTCTCTAAGGCTTCACCATCATCTTCATTAGAACCATCATAAGCCTCATCTGTCAATGGTTGCTCGGTCAGTTTACTTGCAAGGAGTGCAATTGGATCAACAATCTTAGGCTTATTCTTCTTATCGATCTTAGCCTTCTTTTCCATCACCATTGTCTCATTTGTCATCAGGATTTCGTACAATTCCTGAATTGGCATAGTAGATATTCGAACATCGTTTCTCATTCTATGGCATGACTTGTTCCATTCCGGTTGTAAGGCATTCAGAAACTTCATGTTAGCCTCCAATTCAGTCTTTTTAACTTTGATCTTGTACAAATCATTGATGACAACCCAAAATCGGTCAAATACACTCTTTAAGCTTTCCCCATCCTTTGCCTTGAACTCTTCAAAATTATTCATATACCTTGTTTGGCGCAACTGAGTTGACATAGCTGTACCAAGCATAATCTTTTCCAGTTGAGTCCATATCAGCATAGGATTCTGTTTGAAGCAATCAATTCTGTTGTATATCGAATTTGGTAGAGCAAGAATCAGATTTGACTTTGCCTGACTGTCAGCTTGATATCTCAATAGTTCATCTGCATTATATTCCAGAAGAGGCTTCTCAACCCACGTAGCCTGAATATTTCCTAGAGATGGAATTTCTTTCATTGGCTTTACCATAGGACCCTGAGTTAGAGATTTCGTCATATTATCTCCATTCGGTTGTCTTTCAATGAAATTGAGGAATCGGTCCTGCCATTGTTCAAATTCATTCTCGTTGATCAGTACAGGAGGACGTATGTCAGACCTCAATGACATCATCAGATCATTCTTGTACACTTGAGCTTGCAAATACATCTTTGAGAAAAACAAGAAAAATTCACCAAGTCTGAAACTTGCGCAAACAGAAGGTTTGCGTATGCAGTGAGATCCGCAAAGTAGACTTTGCGTATGCTGAAGGGTATGCAAACTGGGCTTTGCGTAACTAACATAATACGCAAACTGAACCCCAACTTTGAAAGCTTTCTTCGCTTAATGATACGAGAAGTGAGCTTTTCGGAAGCCACTTGATACGCAAAATGAGTTTTGCGTATCTAACTTGATGCGAAAACTAAACTTTGATGCGCAAAATGATCTTTGATGCGCAAACTGAACTTTGATACGAAAGGTTGCGCAAACTGAACTTTGATGCGCAAAATGATCTTTGTGTATGTAGCCTGATACGCGAACTTTGTTTCTCGGATGTTACTTGATACGCAAACTATGCTTTGCATAATTATTCCAATGCGAGAACCTAAAAAGCACTAACACACAGATTAGAACACAATGATCTTGCGCAAAGTGATATGAATCTTGCGCAAAACAGCATGAACATGCGCAAACCTACAAGAATGTTGCGCAAATCTACATGAACATGCGTAAACCACAGAAAATCAAAAAGAACTCGCAAGATCAATTATAACAATGAAATTAAAGCAAGTAATCCACACAATGATGAACGAAAACAACTTTATTACACAATTCAACTAACAAAATCCATTAAAAAACACTAAAACTCAAGAACATGAATGTAACAGTTCGAGAACTCGAGTTTCCAGAAAATCACAAAATCACAAAATCGATGATCAAATCAAGGTTTTTATGCAAAATTATGTGAATCAAGTATGATCGATTATCAAAAACGCAACTAATGAATCCAAAATCAATACAATTCGACCAGAAATCTATCCAAATTTGATGAATCAAGCAAAAAATGAGATTTTCTTGAAAAATCAAGAAAATCAATCAAATTTATAGCTTAATCTACAAATTCAGAAATAGAAAATGAATTCTCTCAAATCTCTCAAGATCTAGAATGCTCTGATACCAATTGAAAGTCCAAGAATCTCTAAATCTTTAGAGAGAGAAAGTAGAGAGAGAAAGTTAATACGCTGCAAAATGTAATCTGATATTCAAATGAGTTCCAAAGTTACAAAAACAAAGGACTAAGGGGACTTAAATACCCCTAGCCTTAACAAAATAGATTACATCATTAAGAACAGTCTAGGCTACAAAATAAATACAATGATTACTATAAAAACAGATCTAACACTGGGAGATTTGAACCTTTGGCTTTCGATACCCTTTAGCAAAATGTCCAATCTTGCCACAGTTGTAGCATTTAATTGGATCATTTGCTGGCTTTTCAGCAACGGAGTAATCATTTACAAACTTCTTCTTTTCTTTCGGCTTCCTTTCCATATACCGGTTCTCTTCATGTCGCTTTCCTTCAAATCATTCTCGATGCTCATGATTCTTGGAGCTTGATGAAGAATATCTTTGAGAATTGGATCCCGGCTTCTTGTAGAATTTCTTTTGAAATGCACGGGTCAATAATAGCATAGCTTGTTTAATACTTTCTCCTTCATCACCATCTGATTCAGATTCTGACTCAGAACTTGTAAGCACTTTCTTCTTTTTCTTCTTATCTTTCTTTTCTTTCTTCTTCTCTCCTGCTACCAAAGCAATAGGATCAGGAACTTTCTCTGCCTTCTTTTTCTCAGCTCTCTTCTCTTCCACTTCTTCTTCATTTTGCCTTAGAGTCTCGTTAACCTCATCTAACGGAATGTCATTCAGATCCTTCATTTGTTTCATCCTACGCGTATGCTTCTTCCGTTCAGGTTGTAGGATACTCAAGAATTTGACATTATTCTCCAACTAGTTCTTTTTCACTTTGTTCTTTTTCAATTCATTCAGAAGCAAGACAAACCGTTCATATGTGTCTTCCAACCTTTCATTCTCTTTGGCTTTGAATTCTTCATAGCTATTGATGCAGTTAGCCACTTTTATCTGATTCCCGACCTTGGATCCCATCATCATCTTTTGCAATTAATCCCACATCTTCTTAGCATTTGCTTTGTAACTATCAATCTTGATGTAGATGTCATTCGGGATACTTTAAGAGATCTTGCTTGCTTATCTGCTTTATATCGGCTTTTCTATTCCTCTGAATATTGACCATACTCTACTGGAACTGTTTTCATCTTATGTTCTCTTTCCTCAGTACCATCTTCACTATCAGATGAGTCATCATCATGTATTTGAACTGTGATTGGTACCATAGGACCTTCTGTAATTGAGAGCAGAATGTTTTCCCCGTTTGCATGTCTGTCTACAAAATCCAGAAATCTGTCTTTCCACTGTTCGTATTCTCCCTTGAACAGAACAGGAGGCTTGACATCAGTGCCAATGGAAAGAGCATCTTTAGAAGTCATCTTGATTAAACCTGTTTGAAAAGATATGCAATAAGAAACTAGAACTGATCGTTAGTCCAAATATGAAATCACAAGAAAAATCTTAAAATATTGAAATATTGAAAAAAAAGAAATTAAAAAAAAAAAATTGACTAAGTGACAAAACTCGCAAGTCACTGTAGAACTCGCAAGTCACTATTACTGAAAAACCCGCAGACTAAGCCTTGCGCGTTTGTGAAACTCGCACGCAAAGACTTGTTTGTTCTGATAAACTCGCTAATGCCTGAAACTCGCTAGACGATGAAACACGCAAGAGACTGTTCTCGAAGAAACTCGCTAATGCCTGAACACGTAGATCACTATTCACAGTGAAACTCGCAAACTGAAGCGTGCGAGTTTGTGAAACTCGCAAGCAAAGGGTTGCGCGTTTTGTCAAACTCGCAGACCGAAAGAATCACTGAAGCTCTCAGATAGTGGCGTGCGCGTTACCTGAACTCGCAAGTGTCTACTTGCGCGTTTCAACACTTAGAAACTTTTTCCCAAATTTCAAACTCGCAGATAACAAGCTAAACTCGCAGACTACAACCAGCGAGTTTCTAGAACTCGCTAATAACGCCTTGCGCGTTTTAGCCAAAAAAATGAGATTCTTCAGCTTGCTCGTTCTAACGAAAAACTTGCGCGCTTCACGAATCTAGCGCGTTCTTCAGATTCCTTGCGTGTTCTTCATCTGATCGATCACAAACCACTTGAAACAACGAATTACAATTCAAAACTTTGTGAAATCGATTGACTGACCTTATAGAACACAAATCTATTACAAGATTACAACTACTAATACTCAGATTACAAAATTATCTATGAAACAGTGAACTTAACTCGTGAACAGAAAAACATCAAAATCAACAAATTTAAGATCAAATACAGTGCAATTCGTGAGATTAAATAAACAAACTCGATCGATTACACTTAACATTCAAATTCTAATCGATTACAACATGAAATTTGCACAAACACTCAGAAATCGATCCGAATTTTCACGAACACAGTGTCGACCAATTCTTGATTTGATTTAACTTTGGGATCTGCTCTGATACCAATTGTTATTCCCTGTTTCTAGTATCTAATCACAAATAATTAATCAACAAACAAATAAGATTGAATTACTACCTGTTTAATTCAACTTTAATACAAACGATTACAAGTAGTGTTCTTGACTTTCTCTCTCTAGATATCTCTCTCTCTCTCTACAATTCTCTCTCAAGATACGTATTATCTCAAGATTAGTTCTCTTAGTTACTTCCCAACTACTTACTAAAAACAGAAAATACAAGGCTATTTATACCTACACTAAAATACAATTCATTTTGACTTTTATTACAAAAAACTTTGACTTTAATGAAAGTTGACTTTCTCAGCTTTGGCTTTCTTGTACTTTGACCTTCAGTCTTCTTGATCTTGTATCCAACAGATTTATGCTCTAACAAGAGTCTTATGATATATATAGTTAGAGAGAGAGAAAGGTTGAGAGCGTATTGTATTTGAAATTTGTGATTGAAATAAAAGTGAGATTCATTGAAATTGATTGTCATCTATTGATTACATTGTTATCTGGGATAACAATTGGTTTCAGAGCATACAAAATTCAGAGAATTGAGGATCGATTTTGAAGATTTTTAATCACCAATTCATGATCTCGCAAACGAATTGTAGAGATTTGATTTTTGGATTCGAGTGATATTTTTGATTTGAGTCTTGTCTCTTTGTATTCGATTTAGCATTTAGATAAGGTTTTGTTTGAATTGCATTACATAATTCACATTCTTTAATGTGGATTTTGGATTTGTTGTAAGTTTCAGTCTGAGTTCATATTAGTCTGTTCTATAGATTAAATTTTTAATCTTGGTGTATTAGTTTGAAATCAAATCTTTGTAATCCGTTCGAAATATGTTTTAGATCAAGTCTACAAAGTTACAAGCTAATTGGTGAAGGTTTGAGTCAAAATCAGTGCAAAGATCGAAGTTTGAAACTGTGCAAGTCAAGAACTCGCTAGATTCAGAAAACTCGCAGAGGATTTGAAGAAATTGCAAAGACCTACAATTCGTTTGAAGTGAAGAACTCGCAAAGGATTTTGTCACGAAGTAGAAACGCGCAGATTACAGTGTCCGTGTTTCTACTGTTTACTCTCTTCACCGTGCGCGAAGTCAAGTCTGCGAGAAGTTAATTGTTTGTGTGTTTTCTTTTTGCGTGAAGTGAACTTGTCAAAATAATTCTAAGTCCAAAACTCGCAAGCCCTGTTCTTGCGCGTTTACATTTAGCGCGTTTCAAGTTTCGAAATAAATTCTAAGTCTAGAACTCGCAAGGGTTTGCGAGAAGTTCAAGAACTCGCACACAATATTGTGCGTGAATCTAAAACTCGCATAAGCCGGCTTGCGCAAACTTTGGTTCTCGCAACCTTCTTCGTGCGTGAACCACAAACTCGCACAACCCTGTGTGCGAGAAGTGTTGTTCATACAGTCTTTGTTGTGCGCGAAGTTGAAAAGCGCACATAGACTCTTGCGCGAAGTTGTTTCTTTCTTTGGTATGCATGTTCGGTACTTAGTAATTTTTCTGACTTTTATCTGAAATTTGACTAAGTTTGATTTTTGTAGATTACAGTATCCAGTTTGTTTTCTGAATTTTGACGATCATAGTAAGCAGTGTAACTCAAAGATGACTTCCAAAGACGCTCTCTCGATTGGTACAGACGTAAAGCCTCATCTTCAATTCAAAGGTGAATATGAAAAGTGGAAGGATCGTTTTCTCGACTTCGTCGACCGGAATGCAAATGGGGAAAACATTCAGCTATCCATTACTGAAGGTCCCATGATACCACCCACTGTCGAAATACCTGATGATGAATCCTCAGACAGTGAAGATGGAGACGAGGACAGGGTGAGAAAAATGAAAACCGTTCCGAAGGAATTTGCACAATATTCTGATGAGCAGAAACTTCGGTTCAAAGCTGATAAAAAAAACCAGGTCTCTTCTACTTCAGAGTATCCCTAATGAGATCTATATTAAGATCGACAGCAACAAAGCGAACGCGAAAAAGATGTGGAATCAGTTACAGAAGATGATGATGGGTTCCAAGGTGGAAATTCAGATAAAAGTGGCTAATTACATAAACAACTATGAAGAGTTTAAGGCTAAGGACATTGAGAGCCTGGACGAAACATATGAGAGATTCGTGCTTCTACTGAATGAACTCTCAAAGAACAAAGTTAAAAAGAAGCAGATCGAGAACAACGTCAAGTTCCTTAGCATTCTGCAGCCCGAGTGGAAGAAGGACACTTGCAGAATGAAACAAATGAAAGACATAAGTGACATACCTCTACATGAAGTCTATGAGACTTTACAACAGAATGAGGAACATGTTGAAGAGAAAAGGGCTTAAAAGAATAAGACTGAAAAAGTGTCAGACCCAATTGCTCTAGTAGCTAGCCAGAAGGAGAAAGAAAAGGAAAAGTAAGAAAAGAAGAAAAAGAAGGAAATAGTAATTGCGACTTCTGATTTAGACAATGACGACGGTGAAAACCTCAAGCAAGAAATGCTTCTACTGACCCGTGCATTTCAGAAGAAATTCTACAAGAAACCGGGTTCGAACTCACAGAGGTACTCTTCGTCTGGATCAAAGAATTATGAGCATCGGGAAAGAGTTGAAGGACAAAGGAAGTTTGAGGAGAAGAAGTATGTAGAAAGAAAGCCAGATGATAAAAAGAAATATATGAATGATTATGGAGCTGAAAAGAAGAATGACGACCTAATCAAATGTTACAATTGTGGAAAGGTCGGTCACTACGCCAAGGACTGTCGGAAGCCTAAGGTCAGAAACTAAGAGTATTATAAGAACAAGATGCTCTTGGCTAAGCAGCAAGAAGATGGCCAGACGTTAATGGCTGAAGACGAGTTCTGGATGGACTATTCAGATGAAGAAGAAAGAGAAGAAACAACCCATATGTGTTTGATGAAAGATACGGTGAAATATTATGACAGTGATGAAGAGACAGTTGATGAGGTAATTAAGCTTTCCAAATCTGATTTTATGACCAAAATGGAAGCAATGATTGTCGAACTTCAAGATCTTCAAATTAAACTACAAAAGGAAAAGAGCAGGATTGCAAAGAAAAATCAAAAGATTTTTGATCTTAACAAAGCAGTTGTTGGGAACAAAAATCTAATTGATTCCCTAGACAAATATGCCTATAATCTTAAACAAGAAAAAGATTGTTTTGAAAGTAAGATTTCTGATTTTGTTTCTAAGATTTCTAAGTCTGATTCAGAGAAACAAGAATGTGTTCTAAAAGCTTTTAAGTTGCAGGTAGAAAACAAGAAATTAGGGGAAAAGGTAAATGATTTGGAAGCGAAATTATATGCACGAAGCCAAACAGATCAAACCATTTTCGTAAACACCCCTAACGAGGAAACTGATGTTAAAGAGAAGTGGGGTCTCGGTTACGAAAACCCACACTATCTTAAGAAAGCCATCAGAAAACAGTCTGCTTTATATAATTTTGATTTTCTATATGCGGCTGCTAAATATTCTCATTTGAAACCCAAATTTGTTACCAAATTACCGGATGAGGTTGAGGCTAAAGAGGATGAGAAAAGAAAGAACTTAACGAAAATGCAACTACCATTCTACTATCAAAAGTTGAATGATAGTTATATTTCAATCAGCCAAAATGTCTTTCAAATGATTATTTTGAAAGCTATTCGACAAAAGAATTGGAGGCAAAACGTTTAAAAGCTAAAATTTATGTTCCTCCACTTATTTTAGAAAGAAAAATAATCGAGCTTGAAAATGTTTTATCTGATGAAACAATACTGGCTGATATTGAACGAAATGTATTTTCAACTGTTATAAAGAACATAGTTTTAAATGTTGAATCTAAAAAGTGTTCCAAATCTTCAAAAGCCCCTCTAACCTCTGAGGTTGATCTTGATGACTTATTTGCGTCTGCAAATGATTTTTCAAATTCTGATGAAGGGTGTGTTGATGAGATTGATATGTTTGTCTTTAATGCTAAACTTGCAGATCATTCTACTTTTGTTATCAATAGTGAAGCTTTACCAAGTGTGCATGAAGTTAGTGAATCATCAACTAAGGTTAGTGAAACAGTTTTTGTGAATGATGATTATTATGCTACAAGTAAGAAGCAAAAGAAACAGCGCTCACAGAAATAGAAATCTGACTTTCCTAACAAATCTAAATCTTTTGTTTCAGATTTAAGAAAAAAAAGGTCAAAAGGTCGAACTGAATGCGACCAAAACGGAAAGTTGATGAGAAAGTAGAGTCTATTCCTAATATAGATTGTAATAGATCAATTGGTAGTTCTTCTGATGTAATTGGTAGTGTTGCTTCCAATAACCAAAACCTTGTAACTTCTTACAAGAGATATTCAATAAAGCAATTACTCCAATTATCTCGATCTACTACTATGTCATCTAATTCTAGACGAAATGATTTTGTTTTTCACCGATTTTCTGATGATTGGTTTGATACTTATCATGTTGATTCTTATAAGTGTTTTAAAACAAAAGTTTTTCAAAAGTTCAGAGGATCCATATACAAATGGATACCAAAATCTTGTGCTAATCTGATAGGACACACTTTTAAATGGGTACCTAAAGTTGTTCTTCCCTGATTTCTCTTATGCAGACCCATCATATGTGGTACTTGGATAGCGGGTGTTCCAAGCATATCAGTGGGCAAAAGGTTTTATTGTCAAACTACATAGAGAGATTCTGCGGGAATGTATGTTTTGGCAACGATCAGTTTCACCGATTCTCGGCTATGGTGACGTTATTCAAGATAATGTGACGATTACGAAGGTGTTTTACGTAGAAGGATTAGGTCATAACCTATTCAGTATTGTCTAGTTCTGCGACAAAGATTTAGAGTTAAATTTCAAGGCCAAGAGGTGTTATGTACACACTGAAGATGGAAAATAACTCTTGGTCGGCACTCGAATGTCAAACCTCTACACCATAAATCTGTCAAAGGTCCAGACTGACAATCAGGTTTTCTATTATCAAAAGCCTCACTGCAACAGAGTTGGTTATGGCACCGAAGGCTTTCTCACCTAAATTTTCGCTACATCAATAAACTGGTCATGGGCAAGTTAGTCAAAGGACTTTTTGAGCTGAAATACAAGAAAGAACACCTATGCACATCATGTGAGAAAGGTAAGATGAAGAGAGCTACTCAAAAACCGAAGCCTGAACAGAGTACAAGTTCTCCACTAGAATTGCTTCACATGGATCTCTGTGGTCCAATGAGAACGCAAAGCATTAGCGGCAAGAAGTATATCTTAGTTATTCTGGACGATTATTCACGATATACTTGCGTCAAATTTCTGAGATCTAAAAATGAGGTGCCCGATGTCATCATCAGTTTCTTAAAGACTACCCAAGTGAATCTACAAAAGCCAATCAAGCATCTAAGAACGGACAACGGCACAGAGTTTAAGAACAAAACTATGGAAGATTATCTCGAATCGGACGGGATAACACAACAACTCTCTGCTTCCAGAACGCCATAACAGAATGGAGTAGTGGAAAGACGAAATAGAATGCTAGTCGAGGCCGCTCGTACTATGCTGAGTCAATCTGATCTACCTCTGTTTCTATGGGCAGAAGTTGTTTTGACTACGTGCTATACACAGAATCAGTCCATATTACATCGCCGGTTTGGTAAAATACCTTATGCATTAATAAATAATCGTACACCTAGCATTAAACACTTTCATGTTTTTGGATGCAGGTGCTTCGTATTAAATGATAGAGAGAACCTGAACAAGTTTGGACCAAAAGCTGACGAAGGCATCTTCATTGGCTATTCTCAATGATCTGCTGCATATCGAGTGTACTTGAAGAAGTCCAAGACTGTAATAGAAAGCGTTAATGTTACATTTGACGAGGAGGTGGCTTCTGAACAACACTGTTCAGAACCCGTGCTTACAGGTGTTTTAGCTTCTGTACAAATCAGTCCAGAACCTGCAGTTAAAGACAATAATTCTGAGAAATCCTCTACATCTACATCTCACTTATCTTAATTATATTTATTGTTTAAAATTTTATATGATGAGTTTCTAGGATATAAACTGCCTAAATCTGTTGTGGTTGACAGGTTAGAGAATTCAATGACTAATCATCCAACTACTTCAGATGTATCTACTGAACTAGTTCCCCCGTTTCAGACAGAAACTCCAATTCAAACAAATACTCCTTCAGTTGAATTTGCACGTGAACGTGTTGAACCAGAAGTTACTACTTCAGTTGGCTGCACTGTGATGGATAATCAATAGACTGAACAAGTTGTCCCAACTGAAACTTCTATACAAGAAACTTCAACTGCACTCCCAACAAATGTTGGACAAGAAGACAGTGGATACCTAGATGATTTTTGTGATTGATCTACATCGAATCCGCTCCCTCACGAACATAAGTGGTCCAAAGAGCACCCAATAAGCCAAATCATTGGAGATCCAACTTTACCGATGCAAACTAGGTCTGCTACATTAAACATGTGTATGCATGACTCATTCCTGAGCAAGATAGAGCCCACTCGTGTATCAGAAGCTCTAGTTGACTCGGATTGGGTGACTGTAATGCACGAGGAGTTGAACCAGTTCGAAGCTTTGAAAGTCTGGAGACTTGTACCAAGACCTGAAGGTAAATCTGTAATTGGTACAAAATGGGTATTCAAAAACAAGAAAGACGAAGATGGTATCGTAATCAGAAACAAAGCACGACTTGCTGCAAAAGGCTACATGCAAAAGGAAGGCATTGATTATGATGAGACTTATGCTCCAGTATCATGCATTGAAGCGATCAAAATGTTTCTTGCGTATGCTGCTCCTAAAAACTTCACAGTCTATCAGATGGACGTGAAGACTGCCTTTCTAAATGGCATTCTTAAGGAGGAAATCTATGTCTCACAACCTGAAGGTTTTGTGAATCTAGATAAACTAGATCATGTCTACATCTTGGATAAAGCACTTTATGGTCTTAAACAAGTGCCTCGAGCCTGGTACGAGGTATTATCAAAGTTTTTGGTCAAGTCGGGCTTCACAAAAGGTAAAATCGATGCTACCTTGTTCATTAAAAAGAAAAAAACCGATATCATTCTTATTCAGATATATGTGGATGACATTATATTTGGCTCAACAAATCCTAAATATTGTAAGAATTTTTCAAACCTCATGGTGTCACGTTTTCAGATGAGTTTGATGGGAGAGATGAACTTCTTTCTCGGATTACAAGTCAAGCAATTGTACAACAATTGGAACCCCGATGGCACCAGGAACTAAGATTGGCATGGATCATTTGGGAAAACCTGTCGATGTTAGAACCTATCGAGGAATGATTGGTTTTTTGATGTATTTAACTTCATGTAGGCCAGATATTATGTTCTCTACATGTTTATGTGCAAAATATCATTCTAATCCAAAAGAATCCCATATGCCTGCAGTTAAGCGCATATTTAGATATCTGAAAGGGACTGTAGATCTTCGTATGTGGTATCCTAAGGATACTGGTTTTGAACTGACAACCTACTCAGATAAAGATCATGCAGGTTGTATGTTAAACAGGAAGAGTACATCGAGTCATATACAGTTTCTTGGAGATAAACTCGTAAGTTGGGCATCAAAGAAACAATTATGTGTTTCCACATCAACGGCTGAGGCGGAGTATGTCACTGCGGCAAGTTGCTGTTCTCAAGTGTTGTGGATGAGGACGCAACTACAAGATTATGGCTTCAAATTCGACATGATTCCAATATACTGCGACTCTAACAGCGCCATTGCAATATCAGCAAATCCTGTACAACATACAAAGACCAAACACATAGACGTACGATATCATTTTATAAAACACAATGTCGAAAAAGGTACAATAGAACTTTATTTTGTAAACACTAATTATCAACTTGTTGATTTGTTTACCAAGCCTCTCAACGAAAAGAGATTGAATTTTCTTGTCTCGAAACTTCGTATGCTAAATCTCAAGACATAATATGTGATTACCTATTAAAGTTTTTCTTATTGTTATTTTTCTTCATTTGTTTATCTTTATTCTGAAAAGATATCTACACTGAAAGGTATTCGTGATTTCAGGGGGAGTAAGAGAAGATGATTAGATGATCTATATTCATTTGAGGGGGAGTTCATATGTTTTTATTGATAATTTTTGTAATACATAAATGCAGGGGGAGTAAGAATAAGCAAAAGGAGTAGGAATTATGACTTCTGATTATTTCATATCAGAATTCGTACATTCAATGTTTTGCTGCTTTATGTCATTTTATTTTTCAATAACGTTTTGAATAAATGTTGTACTTTGATGAACTTTATGACTGATGTAGATTGAGAGGATGCTTACAAGATCATACCATTATGACTTTAAGCAAACTTCATGAGATTTAAGACAGGTCGAAAAGGTTTATTTATATTCTTAATCTCATATATGGTTGAAAGAAGGACGACTTTCAATCATAGAAAACATGTTCTTAAATGTTCAAACCACTTCTAATTCTTAAGCAATTTCATGAATATAGAAGTGTGATTTTAAATGTTTTCATTTTATTTGTGCTTCAATGATCAACAAACCGTGTGTTTCCAAAGATAAATACTTGTGTATCATCTTTTTCATATATTGTCAAGTATTCACGCACACCGGTTTGATATTTTGTTGAATATGTTCTTACCATGTCTCTACATTGAAACAATATTTTCGAAGGTAAGACACCCCGATTGTTATTCAAAGTTTGAGCGTGAATTCATGTAACACCCTAAAAACCAGAGTGAATTTTAAAGGCGGAAACTGGACAAATAACCATCAACACTTGGTATAAATCTCCCAAAAAGGGGGAATGTACTACACCTTTACAGAACCTGAATACGGATATGGAATTCAACAACAAACAAATCTAAACATAACCTATCTAGATTACATCAGCTGTTAATCCAATATCGCCAAAAGCATGGGACTTAAACAATTGCCCAACATCAATACTAGTCATCTCAAAATCCCCGAGACCAAGCTCGTCACTCAAGCCCTTAGTAACCCACTGCTAACGGGAACCTGTTATACACATCATTTGAGAAAAAGTGTTAGGCTTAAATCCTAGAGAGAACATACAGTTTATAAATTTCAAGAGATATAAACAATTGTATCATAAGGAAATCTTCTCAATAAGGCGTAGTTTTCAAATGAAACCTTTGCCACAACCGGGCCTTTTCAATGTAAAGTCATCATACGATGACAAAGATAACCAGTTTTACCAAGGATTGTAGCGTAACACAAAGTAGGTCACAATCCGAGTTACGAGCCGAAACACTTGGAATCCATGGCCACGAACTACAAAGGTCCGTACTACGATGTGAGGGAGGGCCCTCGAGGAAACCAATTCAAAACTCGTTCACTAGGACTACACTATGACCCATGGCTAGTAACAGGTCTCACATAACCGTACCAAATGGCCCCCGAGGATCACATGCAACCATAGCTACAATTTAGGGAAAATATGATCCATGGCTAGTAACTGGTCTCACATAATCGTACCAAATAGACCCCGAGGATCATATACATCCATTTACAACGAGGGGAAAAGACATCCCAAATATAAGTCGACTCAATACCTAGGGATCTACTAGTAATGGTACAGACTCGTCACAACAACATATGTGACCAACCATAGATAGTCATATGGTATAAAATAACATTTATAAACAAAAATGCATTTTCAAGTTTAACTTCTGGTAAGATGAAAATTATCAAAATGAACTTATAAACATTCTTTCAAGTAACCCACATAAATGTGCAAGTAAAACCTCCTTTTACTTCATATAAGGCGGAACCCATCATTTTAGTCAAAACTGATCGGGAACCCCGAAATCACCAAAAACTCAAGTTATGTTAAAATGTATAGAACTTAAATCCATACCGTAGAAATACTTTGGATTCCAAAAATATAAGTTTTGACATGTATAAAGTTTATAAAAGGTAGTAGGAACTCACCAAATAGGTTTTAGACGAAAACCCGAAAAACTAGATATCGACCACCAAGTGAAGACGAAGCTTCTATACCGAACCCTTGCTAGATACACTTAATACTAGCAACAAACGACAACCGAAGAACCAAACTCGCAAACCAAGAAAGAGTGAGAGAAAAGAGAGACTTGAGAGATAATTCAGAAATAACACAAATGAGATATTTTTAGGAAAATCTCATTTAACCCACTCAGCCACCACGCGGGTTATGGCGCGGGCTAAGTCGTGCCGTGACTCGCGCCACCCACTGGAACTCGCAACCAATCAGCATACCGCGTGGGTTATGGCATGGGTACACTCGTGTCGTGACTCGCACCAGTCACTGGACAAATCCCAAACAAATAGTGCACCACGCAGGTTATGGCACGGGCTAAGCCGCATGACAACTCGCGTCGGCCACTACCATTGCTTCTTCTTCCAAACTGGTCAAACGAAACTCGGGGTGTTACATTTCATTTCGAAACGTTCTTTCAAGAATGTCTATATCTTGGTTCGTATAGACAATATCCAATTTTTGAAAACCTAAGCTTTAATCGATAAATCATTTCTATTTGATCTTTATTATACAAAGTCAGATTTTCAAACAAGTTTCTTGTATTCATTTCATTCTTTCAATATACTTGTTTGAAATATCTTCAATGTTTAAAATGCTTATATATTCATGATTATATCTCATTGAGCATACAAACATCTGACTTGTATATTTTGTGCTTTAACTGATATAGTTAAACCATTTGAGAAACAAGTTCTTAAAGGACAATACATGGGTTCTTTGTGTGAGCTTAATTGAAACTTCTATGGATTCACGTTAAGCAGTGTTTCCTACCCAAGAAGTTACTCCTTGAGTGATCGAATGTGTGAGGAGTCAAATACTGAGTGCGGGTTGAGTGATAAGGTAAAATGAAAAAGAGAGTTTGGTTAGAAGGGAACTCAATGAATAAAAAGAAAGAGGGTGAGAGAACACAGTAAAAGAATATCAAACACTGCACCAACTTTTTCTAAGTCGGGCAGCCACATTTCTAGTGTTTCACAATTCTTAATGAACATTATTGAAATAGGCAACTAGCCCATGCCAACTCTTGATAAAAACCCCACCAGCTACTCATTTTCTTCTCAAAAATAAAATGTTTCATATTTTCAAGGGGGCGCAGCACATATGCTATCTGATTTTCATTTGGAAAATCTAGATATGGAAAAAGAAGGAATTCTGCCCCACCTTCGCACTTCGATCCTGCACAATAGAGTCTTTGTTTAACTGTTGTTGTCTCAATGGTTTACATAATTTTGAGCCTTATAAAAGCAATCTTCATGTGCTTAATTCTTTCTAACACTTGCACAAACACACAAGGAAATTTGTTTTTCTTGTCATAACGTTCATAGAAATATCTTTGTGGTGTTTCGATGATTGAATGGAAGACCTGGGGGAGTGAACATAAAAAAAGCTCCTTTCCAATGTGTATTCGTTACACACAGTAACTTTGTGTTACTGACAGGCATCTTAACTTAGTCATTTGTTGATTCAGGTGTTCCACTCATAATTTGTCTGAATTTGAAAAGATTCGGATAAATATATTTTGGATCGACGGCGAATCAGAGGCTCAGTATGAAAGATCAGTGGTCTGATTATATCAAAGACATTTCTTGTTGAAAGTTTTGATGATCTCGATGCTACAAACATCAAAAAAGGGGGAGAAGATAAAGTCTATGAAATGTCTGGAATGAAAAGTTTGTATCATATATGGGAGAAAAGTTCAAGAAGTGTTTGATTCAGAAACGTTATAGATGGGGAGAAGATAAAGAAAGTTATTGGAAAGTATTCAAGAATTGTTGGTTTGAGAAAGATAATTGAAAGCTGGAATGGAAAGTTTTAAAGATTTCTGAAGATGAGCTGAATTTACAGAAATTTTCTTTGAAGATATTTTACTAAAGCATTCTGAGCGAATTTTAAAGATAATTTCTTTCTGGAGTCTGAAAGAGGTTTTTGTTAATCTTTAGGGGAAATTGTTATTTAGTTGAAGACAGACTTTTGAAAGATTACAGATTGTTAGAGATCAAAGAAAGAAGAGATTGTTTCAAGCATAAATAGAAGACTGAAGTTCTAATGCTAAAGTTTTACAAAGGGGGAGATTACATTTACTGAGCTTAAAGAGAGAAGATTATTCTGCAAAATCTTTTTGATATGATCTTGAATCCAAAGTGGGAGATTGTTAGATCATCAATATGTTAGATACAAGAACATAGAAGACTGAAGATTGAAGTCAAACCTGAAAGTCAACTCTCAAGCATCAAAGTCAAAGTCAATGTAATAAAGGTCAAAGTCAAAGTTGTAGTTTTGTAAAAGTTTTATTGTTTGCGCGTTTCTGTAGTGTGCGTGTTTGTTGTGTCTGTATAAATAGTTTTGTTGTGTTGTGAGTATAGTACAAGTAGCACAACAAAGAGAGTCTTACGAGATATATAGTTAGAGAGAGAGAAAGGTTGAGAGCGTATTGTATTTGAAATTTATGATTGAAATAAAAGTGAGATTCATTGAAATTGATTGTCACCATTATTGATTAAGCTCGATCTCTGCACCAATTATGCTCTACCTCTTCTTGAGATAATATGAGTTCTTTTTCCTTTTCATATTCCTTTAGTATACTTGAGCATAACGTAGATTTTTCTTCTTGAATATCCCTTCAGTGTGAGCTTCGATAGCGAGTGAGTATGCTAGCTTCTCATTATCGTTCATTTGTTTATTTCTTACTTCAAGTGCTTTCTTTGCTTTTAGGAATTCTTCCTTCTCAACTTCAAATAGAAACCCAAGCCCATCGTCAACAAATGGTACGAATAGGGATTTTTACCCTGAATCAATCGAGCTAGGCTATTAATTCAGTCATCCTCTTTAATTCCTTAATTTCATAGGTAGAGGGAAAGTGTGAGAATTTGTGAGTCCTGAGGTTAGCATTATAGTCTTCAGTGTCTATCTCTAGATGATAAGCTGGGATGATGTCTTCAGCTTGAGAGATATGCCTTGGCGGGGAATCAAGCATGGGAGAGGATGAGCTAGAAGAAGGTGTAGCAGAGAGGGTTAATTCCACAATATATGGAACATTGGATGGTAAATGAAGGAAGGAAGGTGGTAGATAAGGATTCAGCAACAGAGGAGGGAAGAAGGTATAAGGTTAAAGCATTATGTACCTATTGGTGAAAAATCTCCCCCTCAGATAGGCGAATGATCTGAAGATTTCTGTTAGGGCCAATTTGTTATGTATTCAAGTTATATGGTTGATTGTATAAATACCCATGGGGTATATAAACTTTATGTTTTAGGTTTAATGTGTTGGTTGATCATTTTTATCACTTTCGGCGTATCTTGTAAAACACTCTCTAATATTCAATCAATCATATGACCTTGTGATTCATTGTTCTTGCTATTAGTTTTGCTTTTATTATTCCTTTACACTTGTTATTCTGGGATTCAGAGCGAAGGGACAATTGATTTGATCTTGACTTTGTCTCAACTGGTAGAAAAGAAGTTAGAAAGAAGAATTGACCTCGAAACTATATGGCAGAAGGGGCATGTTCAACTTCAAAGACCGGTGTCACATAATCAGACTAAATGAAAGTTAGAATCACTGACAAAGTACTTTGGTCTCTATTTGTCGGTACACAACGAATATTTAGTCTCAAGCTTCCAGGAGATACTGGATAATTAGGAACTGCGTATCGCCTAGCAGCTAAAGTACTTGGTGAATTAATAAAACCAAAGATGCTGATAAGCGCTTACACTTTTTTTAAGAATATAGTAAATAGTCTGATTTCTTTCCATATTTCCTATCAACTGACTAAGATTCCATACCTATCCTAGATTTGAACCTAACTTCTCAATAGACTTAGTAGAGTTCACGACCCATGCCACTATGACTCCAAGAAAGTTTACTACGTCAGTGAGCAGTGTCGGGCTTTCTTTTACCTCCTTTTCCCATTAGTCCGTAGTTAGAGCTTTTTAAGACATAATAGACTTATACCATTGCATAAAACATGTAGTATGGAATACTTTGATAAGAACCAGAGCAGATAGATGACAAGTAAGACATTCACAGCAGGGGTATAACCAGCAACTGAAGGTTGATTCATTGAAGTTTAGAGTTAGTATCTTTCTATCGAATCTGAGTTACCGGCTATCATTTGAAAGATTGTCCCTATGACATGGTCTTAAAGCATAGTTTGGACTACCCTAAACTTTAAAGTCTTTGTAAAGGATGAAGTTTCCTATTTTCTCGCCTATCCCTGCCTTTGACCTCCCAACTTAGATTCATCAATATTGTCCCACTTTTCTTTCATGCTCTCCTCCAAACTTTCCACCTTGTTCTCCAAGGATTCATGTTGTGAACTTGTTGCCTTCAATCCATCTAATTTTGAAAGAATATTTTCAAATTCACTCATACAGTAGTCACTAAAAGACTTGAATTCAGCCTTGGTGACCACTGTGGAAGGTAAACTTGTTTCAACAAATGGAACAGTTGGCATATTTACATTAGTAGTATGGCATGTTAATACCAGAAAGGCATCATGTACAACCGATATACATTGGAATGAAACATTTGTGATGTTCATGTCACTAGGACTTCCACCTAATGTCTAATAGCTTTGATAGTAATGACTGGATTGACTACTACAGGTAGACCTGTCCCACTCTTCGGACCTCACCTCTGCTCTTTGGAGTACGGGGTGACTTAGATGTGTAGATAAAAGATCTGTTAGCATGTTTCTACTCTTTAACTCTTCTAAAAATATATGCTAGTTGGGGGGGGGGCTATCTGCTAAACCCAACCTATGATTAATGGAATGTCTATAGGTGTTGTAACAATTTGACTCACAAACTGTGTAGAGAAGCCACAAAAGCTTGTGCTAGTGTTTGAAATGATAGGATTTTCTGCTTGATTAGGCTCAATGTAGGATAGACTCCCAGAGTCTATATGCATTGGAGAAAAATGAGGTGGGGACCTATATACCCTAGTTTCAACATCATCATCCTCTAAATGAGGACTTGATGGTTTATTTGTTGCTTGCCCCATGAGTGTTGTCGAAACACCTCCGTTTTGAGAAAAAGGTGAGTGGATGGGTAGGTTCATAACAATATTTCGCATGGACTCACTACCAGTCTCAACAGTGTTCACCAAAGAATGTGAAACACTAGTACATATGGTTCCTCGGATTGAATTGGCTAGATCAAGATCCTCATTTTCTTTTGATCTTCTTCTCTCAAACTTTCTTGAATTTTTATCTCCACTACTCAAGCTCCCATTTTCATTTTGCCTCTCAACACGCTGAGGTTGTTCATCCTTATGAACCTCCTCCCTTCTCTCTGATTTTGAGACCCCTCTCTTATCAACCTAAGTTGTGGGTCTTCTTGGGCAGGGTCAACCGGTTCAAGAAGACCCATAGAAGCACAATATATTCTAAGTACCAAATTATAAAACCTAATATATGCTCATAATTGCTCAAGGATTACCATGTGGTTGTCCAACTTGTCTAGAGGAGTTGACAATCTAAGAGAATCCATCTTGTAGTGAGGAGTTGCTTCCTCATCTTCTCTTCTTAGAATTGAAGTTCATCATTTAAAGTACTTCTTATACAGAGTTGGAATAATCTCTGGTAGAATATAACATGGTCAAGTGTCCTTTGATATCATTTACAATGATGACTGCATAATTATCATGCATGTTGAAAACAATGCCATGAAAGATTGTGAAAGTATTCCTTGAAGCTTGATCTAGACTATCTGAAAGTCCAAGATCAAAGAATCCTAGAGAGAGAAAGTAGAGAGAGAGACTTGGAAGCGCAAAGTAACTTTATAGAATGAATGTGCGTAAAAGTTCTTTCAAGGAAACAAGACCAAAGGGACTTAAATACCCTTGGTCAATACAACACAGTATACGACACAAGACACAGTATATGACCAAGCCCAATAAATACAATGATTACTATAAAATCATACTTAACAATCTCCCCCTTAGTAATCATTAGCGCTTTGGTCTTTAAAAAATCATCTTCTAAATCAGCACGGACCATTAAAGCAACTTTGCGAAGCAATCTGACTTTTAAAAGAAAAATTCTTCTCAGCATCTTTCAGTTTGATTTGTCTTTGCTGCCTTTGACAAGACTGAATCAGTATCTTGTGCTCTAGACGACACACCTCTTCTGAATGACCTTGAATGAACTGTGGTGGTCAGAGCAGGAACAGCAAAAGAATAAAATTGGCTGAGAGAATGGAATCTTTAAAATTGGCTGAGAGAATAGAATCTTTGAGCGAATCTTAATCCGCAGATAAACATTTGAGCTCTTTGTCTCTTAATCAATTCCTTTAACTTCTCTTAACTATCCCCCTGATGACCTTGATGATCGGGATCAACTTGGTCATGCAAATGTTAGAGACGAGACATCTTAAGATCTGCAAAATCAAAGAAACGAAGAAAACAGGAGATGTTTGTGCGACATGCTGGTGGCGGAAACTGAGGTTTGCGTTACACCAATGTGGCGCAAATCAAGATTTGCGCGAAGCGAAGGTGACGCAAAGTGAGGTTTGCGCGAAGCGAATGTGGCGCAAAGTGAGGTTTGCGCGAAGCGAAGGTGGCGCAAAGCAAGGTTTGCGTGACCAACTGATGGCGCAAAGCTGACTTAAACTTAGAAAAATTTACCTTTTTGAGCTCGTTGACTTCCCCTGCACAAATGCACTAGATATGACAATTCAAGTTAGCATTCATATAAAGAAAATCAGATACTCCCCCTCAAAAACAGATATGATCATTAAGAAAAAATTCTCCTTTTTCCCTCCCCCTTGAATAATGCTCAAACCCATTTGAAATATATTTATGAGAACACAATGAATGAAAACATCAATGTAGAAAGAAAAATATACTGAATATGTATTTTGAAACGACTAAATATATAAAAATTTAAACAGAAACAAATAAAATTGTACTTAGTAAAATATCACAATAAAATCCATCAAATGAAATCAAATGTAAGTGTTTGGATACAAAAAGAAGTTTTATTGCATATCAAGTTAAGACATGTTCAGTTTCAAAAACTTTCATCAATCTATTCAGTGTGCTCGTATGTGAACTTCGATTAGCTTCAAGAAAATGCAATTCTAAAAAATATAATAGAGAACTTTGCATGTAATCACACTAAGCCATCAAAAATTTAGATTTTCACAAATTTACAGGTTTATTGCAACTCAGAAATATATAACCAAGTATCATGAGATGTGTGCTCATTGGCATCTTTTAGCATTATACACTATGGCATCTTGACATGAGTGTGCTCTTTGGCATCTTTTAAGCGTGTGCACTTTGGCATCTTTTTAATCAAAAAGTTTATTAAGTAAAGAACATGCCGTAAACGTAACTTTCTATCTGACCCTATTGCAGGATTTGTGTCAGCCACTCCCAGACCAGTTGGCCTTAGGGGACTAGATGTCAAGCACCCCTTGGAACTTACTTTCCCAGATCAGAAAGGCTACATCGACACATCCTTAACCCATTCATACCAGTAGAACATGACTTTCGATCTGATTCTATAGAAGGATTTGGGTTCGATCACTCCCAGATCAAATGACCTTAGGGGTCCAGATGACAAGCATCCCACAAAACTTACTTTCCCAGACCAGAAAGGTCACAGGTACAAACTTTGAAACTTAGAGATTTCTGATTTATAAGAATTTAATAATCATCTCAAACACAAGGTTTTACGTCTAAGTGCTTAGCCCATATTTTCATTACAATCCAAAATTCCGACTTTTTAGGTTTTCTAAGCATTGTAAACTATAAATATTCCGAATCACACAACTTTAAAGCAAAAACAAAAGTTACAAACATGTTGCTGACTTTTCGACTTTTGTTAGAACTGAAATTTGAACATATAAAAACTTCAATATAAACAAATCAACTTGAAAATTTATCCTAGACACACATTTTATTCAAAAGAAAGAAAATTGTAAAACTTTTACTTTATAGAATAAAATTTGTAAAGGATTAAACTTTGAAAACAACATGCCGAAATTTTAAAAATAGAAAAATTTGATCGACAAGTTTATATTCAGTTGAAACAAAATATAATTCAATAATATCAACTTCCATACAATGTATAAAGAATATGTGTCTCAAAAAAAATTTGGTTTGAACAAAATCAAGAGTTGAAGAAAATTGCTCAGATTCTTTAAAACATTTTGAGAAAACTAGAACAACATCATTATCAGATATAAATGCAGCAGAAATTAAGTAGATGTACTCACAGTTTCTCATTAGTCAGAAGCTTAAAGCCTTGAATAACGAGTCCTATACTGATTTGTCTAGAAGTCGTAGTCGTTGAAGCACGGGTTCTGAGCTGAAGTACTCAGAAGCCAAAGTCTTGACATTTAAGACCGGGTTTTGAATTGCTGTGTTCAAAAGCCATTATATCTCTTACTCCCCCTTAACATGAGATGCCTGCAACTTTAAATCAGATTGAGATTTGGGAACCCACTTGAATTTGGGCCCGTGAAAGTTAGTTGCAGTTCGTATGGGGAAATATTTATAATACTTAACAGTTAAAGCACGAGAACAATTATCAGAATGATAAGCACAATCATCAGAAGATAAATCATAATCATCAGAACTAGAATCCGACAAAGAACATGAGACATGTTTTGAAATTTGAATCATTTGTTTTATAGTGTACTATGAAATTTTATTACAAGAAACAAATGAATCACTTTTATAGAATTTGTCTACACATTTATCCCCATCAAAAGTAGATTCATCAGATGTCCGCTTTGCTTTCCAAATCTGCTTCTTTGACTTGCTCAAAGTCCTATCTGAAATATTAGAATTGGAATAATTAGAACTGTCAGAAATAACTTTATCTTGTTTCTTTGACTTCTTTGACCATCTTCTTTTACGCTTAGGTTTATAATATTGATCATTGAGCGTAAAAGAATCATCAAGAATTTTAGACGAAATATTTAAATCAGAAGAAATAATTTTACCCAAGCAACCAATTTGATCAACTAATAAATCTGAATTTACGTTGGAGTCTGAAGAATTTTGAGAAAAGCTTTTAAAATTAGAAACTTCACTTTTGTTTACTTGAAAATCAGAAGAAAGGCTAGAAATAGAATCTGATTTTGGAGAAAATAATTTTTCTTCAAGACTAGATGTCATGAAAGAAAGAAAAATATCAGATTCAATTTTCTTTAAAATATTTTGATCTTCTATCTTATCTTCAAGATCGATGATTTTGCTTTCTAATACCAACGGAGGAGTATATTTCTTAGAATCATATATGATTGGAGAAATATTTTTCTTATCAGAATTAGCGGCATAAGGATCAACAAAATCATCAGATATTGAAGATTTGACGGGAGATATATCATTTAAAACTCTTCTTCCTCTCCTTAATTTTTCAGGGAAATATTTTGCATTTTCGCTTGTGTAAACAAAAGGAATTTCCTTTTTCTTGTTATTTGTTCTTTTCTTATTTTCGATTTCTAACACTTGCTTCTCATTCAACCAATCAATTTTAAATTGAGGGGCATAATGAGCATGAGTCAGATAATCATATTTATATAAAGTTGGGGATTTTTCAATCGCATTTTTTAAACAATGAGGATTTTCAAAATCAAGTCCCCACCTTTGTTTTAAAGTTTCTTCACTCCTCGGTTTGTTCATAAAAACTGTTTGTTCAGATTGGTTTCTTCGATAAAGTTTTTCTTCTAACTTATTTATTTTATCTGAAAATTCATCTTTTTAATTAGTCATAGCCGTCAAAGATTCAAGATAAGTCTTAATTGAATTTTCCAAATCATCCAATTTCTTTTGAAAGATGTCTTTTGTATTTTCTAAAATAGATTTTTCATCTTTCAAAGAAATTTTCAGTTTGTCAATCAAATCTGACTTTTCAGAATTTAAATTCTTTTCAGATATTATCTTAGAACGCAAATCAGATAAAACAGTAATTATAATATTCATCTGAGAGGTAATAAAATTGTAATCAAAAGCAGTATTTACCTCATCTTCATCAGAATCAGAATCATCTGACTGATCATCTCCAAGCAAGCACATCTGAGTGATCTCTACGTTTGCAGCTTCATCGTCAGAGTGATCTAGCCAGAATTCTTCTTCTGCTAGCAAAGCAGTTCCGTTCTCTCTCTTTTCAGACAGTTCCAGTTTATTCCGGTAGTAATCTGAGTCCCTAACCTTCTTTGCTCGACACTCCTTTGAAATGTGCCCCAACTTTCCACAATTGTAGCAAGTAGCAGTCTTTGGCTCGGGTAATTTAGCTCTAGACACAGAAGTGAAGCGAGAAGAGTTGGAACCAATTCTTGATTGGAACTTTTTCTGGTAATGCTGAGAGAGAAGGATCATCGCTTTCTGTAGAGCCTCACCATTATCATCAGTTGACCCGTTGTAAGCGTTATCAGACAACGCTTGTTCAGCCAATTGGCTCCTGAGGAGGGAAACCGGGTCTACTGACTTCTTGTTCTTTTTCTCCAGTTTGGCCTTCTTCTCTAGCACCAAACTCTCATCAGTCATCAGAATCTCATATAATTCCTGGAATTGCATAGTGGAGATTCTGACATCATTCCTCAGTCTATGGCATGATTTATTCCATTCTGGTTGCAATGTGCTGAGGAACTTCAGATTTGTCTCAAGCTCGGTCTTTTCAACTTTAATCTTCCTCATATCATTGATACTGGAACAAAAACGATCATACACAGTCTTTAGTGGCTCCCCGTCCTTGGCTTTGAATTCTTCAAAATTATTCATGTAACGAGTGTGTCGAAGTTGAGTTGCAACAGAAGATCCAAGCATAATCTTTTCCAATTGTTGCCACATTAGATTAGGATGAGTTTCAAAACAATCAATCCTGTTGTATACAGAGTTAGGCAAGGCCAGCATCAGATTTGCCTTAATGTCACGATCAGCTTGATATGCTGACAACTCATCATGTGACTACTCTTTAGTATGCTTATATAATCCAGAAGCCAATTTGGGTTTTTCGAATGGTCCTTAAGATAAAATGATCATCATCTCATTTCCATTCTTTTGTCGTTCAATGAAGTTTAGGAACCGATCTTGCCACTGTGTAAATTCATTTTCATCAATTAGCACTTGTGGACGATTTTCTGTACCCAGAGACATCATAAGATCACTTTTGTAAAACTGAGCTTGATAGGCAAACTTGTCGGAATCCATGTTTCAGAATAATCCAGAAAAAATGCTAAGTGTTGAGATGGCGCAAAGTTGATGTTTGCGTATGTGGCCCAGTGATTACTAGCATTAACACATTTAGATTGACACAAACACTTTTATTAGATCAATCACATGAATTACAATTAATCACAGATCTGACATCTAGTCACAGATCTCACGTATGTGTGTGTTCTTTGTGTGTGTTCTTACTCTCTCTCAACTATCACCAATATTACACCTTCACTTTCACAAACTTACTATCACGTCTTACAAACAATACAAGGACTTGCTTATATATAGGTCAACATGACCAAGCAAGGTCAAACCTTCTAAGCCCATTACAACAAACACACACACACCCTAATTACAACAATGACCCTGATTTAATCTTGAATACAATTACAGTCTAACAATTTCCCCCTTTGGATTCAAGATTAAAAAAAATTTGGCAATAATCTTCAGGTCTTCCTATCTTCAGAATTAACTTCAACTTCAAATCTTTTCTGGTTTTGATATCTCGAAAACTTTGACAATTCATCAAAATTATCTCTCCCTTTGAAATAGCTTTTGCATAAACTCTGACTTTCTCTTTGATAAGGTTTCTTTAACCTTTGACTTTAAACATCTGAAAACTTTATCACCTCTGAAATCTTTAAAACTTCAATCTGATCTTGAACTTTGATTATTCTCCCCCTTTTTAATGATTTGTAAGAATCAACATCATTAAAACACTTCAAGGTCAGATCCGTCATTGAATGAACTTCCCACCATCTGATAAGCACAATCTTCATGAACTGTTATCTCCCCCAGATAAGAAAATTATTAATCTCCCCAATACATGATATGATAAAATCTGTCATCTGATCTGAAAGAACCGTTGAACCATGAATGTATTTATCTGAATCTTTTCAAATTCAAACAAAATAAGAGTTGTAACCATGAATCAACATATGAAACAGTTAGAAATGCCTGTCAGTAACACGAAGTTACTGTGTACAACGAATGTACAATATAAGGAGCTTGTTTGATATTGACTCCCCAGGACTTCCATTCAATCATTGAAAAACACAAAGTAATTCTATGAATGTTCTGACATAAAAACATATTCTCTGTGTGCTCATGCTTGTGTATGAAAGAATTAGCACAATGATTGTGTTTCATAAGGCTCAAAGTATGTAAATCACTGAGACAACAATGATTATACATGGACTCAACGTGCATGAGAAAGGGTCGAAGGTGGGGCAACTTTCCTTCTTTTTCAATATCAGTATCTTCCAAATGAAGATCCGATAGATTATGTGTTGCTTCCCCAGAAAATGTAAAACATTCTCTTTTTAAGAAAAGAATGAGTAGCTAGTGGGGTTGTATGCAAGAGATGGCATGGACTATTTGCCTATTTCAATGATGGTCACCAAAGAAATGTGAACCAATCAGTAATGTGGCTGCCCGGCTCAGAAAAATGTTTGGTGCAGAGTTCTAATATTCTTTTAACTCTGTTCTGACACCCTCTTTCTTTTAAACATTTAAGCTCACATCTAACCAATCTCTCATTTCCATTTTACCTCAGCTCACTCCCACACTCAATTCTTTTAGACCCCTCTCCCCTCAATCACTCAAAGGATTTCTTCCGGGGTAGGAAACACTGGTTATTGTGAATCCATAGAAGATCTAATAAGCACTCACACTGAATCCCATGTTCCTAAAAGTAGATGTTGTTCAATGATTTTCTTGACATATAAAGCACAAGAAATCATATATCAGTGTTTGTATGCTCATTCAAAAATCAGAAATGAAAATTGAGCATTTTAAACATTTAAGATATCTCAAAACTTTATATGAATGAAAAGAATAGAAATGTTTTGAGAATCTGACAATGATTAAGATCAGATCAAATTATCATGAAGAAAAAAAAAATTGGGAATTCAAAGACGTATGTTGTTTATATGAACAATATATAAACATATTATCAATGAAAGCACATTTAAAAAATGAAATAACGTTTGATTCAAACAACTGTGAATACCAAACGGCGGGAGTATTACTATAGAAAGATATATTATTTGATACATGGTAATAACATAATCAATTTGAAAATACTGAACCAGTGTGTGTATGAATACTTGACAAAGTATATAGAAAAGAAAATACACAAGTATTATTTTTTAAAGAACACACGGCCAAATAAACAATGAAGTATCCAAAAAAAAATCATTTAAAATTCACACTTCTCAAATCATAAATACATGTTAAGATCGTGAAATGGTTTGAACATTTTAAATCCATTTTTCACAAGTGAAAGTTGTTCTTCTTTCACAAGTGTTAGAGTATAAGGATTAGAATGTTATACCTGTGAATTAAAATCCTTAACTCCCCCTGTAATGAATATAGCAATTAAAATATCCTTGACTAGATATCCTCCCCCTTGATATTTGTAAAACATCAATCTTTTTAGAAATATTATTATAAAAGATATAGCAATATAATATCTAAAATCTCTTTCAAACGAAAAACTTCCTGATAAGATGTAATCTTGAAAGCATCCTTCAGAAGAAAACATTTTAATACGGGTTTTGAACTAAATTGTCCAAAAGCCATTGTCACATAAAATATCCTGCAACAAAAAGATTTTGGTAATTATTATAAAAAATGATTCCGCTTTAGTCAGATAACATATGATGAAATATCTAAAATATATGCAAATAAAGTACAAGATTAGAAAACTCCCCCTAGAATCATGAATTGGCGTTTAACATACGAAGTTTGCTAACTAAAAAGGTAAACCTCTTTTCATCCAACGGCTTGGTGAAAAGGTCAGCCAAATGGTAGTCTGTAGTCACGAAGTGCATCTCGATATCGCCCTTCTCAACATGATCCTTTATAAAATGATAGCGCACGTCGATGTGTTTCGTCTTGGAATGTTGTACTGGATTAGCTGTTATCGCAATCGCACTCTTAGAATCACAGTAGATAGGAACTCGTTGGTAAGTATATCCGAAATCTTTTAACTGTGTTCGCATCCAGAGGACTTGTGAACAACAGCTTGTGGTAGCTACGTATTCAGCCTCAGCGGTGGATGTAGAAACACAATTTTGTTTCTTAGATGTCCAACTAACCAACTTATCACCTAAGAACTGACAAGAACCAGAGGTGTTCTTTCTATCCAGTTTGCATCCTGCATGATCAGCATCAGTATAGGCAGTTAAATCAAAAGACGAACCCTTAGGACACCAAAGGCCTAACTCAGTAGAACCTTTAAGATACCTAAAAATCCGTTTTACAGCGACCAGGTGTGATTCCTTCGGATTATCTTGATATCTCGCACAGAAACATGTAGCAAACATAATATCCGGTCTACTGGCAGTTAAGTACAACAGTGACCCAATCATGCTACGGTACACTTTTTGATCTACTGATTTGCCAGAAAGATCTGCATCTAAAAGTGTGCCCGTTGCCATCGGTGTTTTCATCACTGAACTGTCAGTCATGTTAAATTTCTTTAAAATATCTCGAATATATTTTGACTGATTAATGAAAATGCCATCGGGTAACTATTTTACTTGAAGACCAAGGAAAAAATTTAGTTCACCCATCATTGACATTTCAAAACGAGATTCGATGATTCTTGAAAAAATTTTACAAAACTTTGGATTTGTAGAACCGAAAATTATGTCATCTACATAAATATGAATCAGAATCATATCATCACCTTGATTTTTCAGAAAGAGAGTAGTATCAATTGTACCTTTCTTGAATCCTGAAGCGAGTAAAAATTGAGTTAGAGTTTCGTACCAAGCTCTTGGTGCCTGTTTGAGTCCATACAAGGCTTTGTCTAAGACATAGACATGATCAGGGTTCTTTGAATCAACGAATCCTTCTGGTTGAGCAACGTATACTTCTTCATGCAATATCCCATTTAAGAATGCTGATTTTACGTCCATTTCGAAGACCGTAACATTTTTATGCGCTGCATAGGATAAGAAGATTCGTATCGCTTCCAGTCGTGCCACAGGAGCAAATGTTTCTTCATAATCAATCCCCTCCTGTTGACAATAACCCTTTGCAACAAGGCAAACTTTGTTTCGAACTACAACTCCAGATTCATCTCTCTTGTTTCTGAAAACCCACTTTGTTCCAATAACAGATTTTCCTTTTGGAAGTGATATAAGTCGCCAAACTTTGTTCCTCTCAAATTGTAGAAGTTCATCTTGCATCGCCAGTATCCAATCTGGATCGCTCAAGGCTTCTGAAGCTTTCTTCGGCTCGAGAGAACTTAAAAAACTTGAATATAGACAAAAATTAGCCGATGCTGCACGCGTTTGTACACCAGACTGTGCATCACCAATGATATTATGAAGTGGGTGATTTCTTGTCCATTTCATTGTACTTGGAATCGGATGAATTTCAGTTTGAGTATTATCTTCCTGATATTCATCATATACTGCAGGTAAGTCTTTATCAACCCCAGATGTGCTCGGGACATCTTGTACAGCCTCTTCTGATGTAAATATTTCCGGAGCAATAGAAGAATCACTCGGAACTTCTGTTGCAGAATTTGGATCTGCATGCACAGAATCAACATTAGTATCTTTAGAATGTATATGTGTAGATGTACCTAATATGGTTGATATTGTGACATTTTCAGAAGGTCCTGAAATATCTGCGACTATAATTGGAACCTCTGAAGTTGATGTGGATATGTTTGATTTTTCAAAATCTGCACATATATCCAGAAAAGCATCAAAAAATAATAAGTCCAATTCAGCTGTAATTTTAATTGAATTAGAAGACTTATTCTGTTTGACTTCAGGTTCTATTCCATCTTGAATAGAAACTTTCTGTTTAAGCTTGAGTTCTGAACTGTTGTGTTCAGAAGTCAACGTTGATGATTCGTCGAATGACACATTAATGCTCTCCATGATCGTCTTGGTTCGTCTATTGTAGATCCGATAGGCTTTAGACGTTAACGAATAACCAATGAAATAGTCTTCGTCAGCCTTCTTGTCAAATTTACCAAGATTGTCTCGATCATTGAGAATATAACACCTGCAACCAAAAGTACGAAAAAATTTAATATTCGGTTTTCGACTATTAATAAGTTCATACGCTGTCTTTTTATATCTTTTGATGACAATCGTGCGGTTTTGTGTGAAACACGCAGTGGCTACGGCTTCAGCCCACAGAATCATTGGTAATTCGGAATAGGCTAACATTGTCCTTGCAGCTTCCACCAGTGTTCAATTCTTCCTTTCAACTACTTCGTTTTGTTGAGGAGTGTAGGCAGCAGAAAAGTTGTGAGAGATCCCAACAGATATGAGATAACTCTGAAGCTTTTCATTCTTGAATTCCGTGCCATTGTCACTTCTCAAAGATATAACCGGCAATTGTAGTCGAACCTGGATCTTTTTTAAAAACTCAATGATCAGCTCTGCTGCATCCGATTTGTTCCTTAAAAATTCCAGCCAAGTATATCTGGAGTACTCATCTATCATGACCAAAATATATTTCTTACCATTGATAGACTGAGTCCTCATCGGGCCGCAAAGGTCCATATGTATCAATTCAAGAGGTGTTGAAGATGAGAATTATGTCTTTGCTTTATGAGATGTTCGCTTCATCTTTCCCATTTCACAAGCGGGACAAAGAGAATTCTTCTCAAACCATAGTTCTGGTAGACCTTTGACAATGCCTTGTCTCGCCAATTGATTAATCGCATCAAAGTTTTGATGAGACAGACGCCGATGCCATATCCAACTTTCAGCTCGTGAAGCTTTTGCAATCAGACAAACAGGTCTTGATGCAGAAAGTGTTGGAAAATTCACAGAATAAAGATTTGCATTACTCTTGGCTTTAAAAACTGCACGACCATCTTTATCTTCAATATAACAACATTTATCTGTAAACCAAACTTGAAATTGACTATCGCAGAATTGACTTGTACTGAAAAGATTATGATCAAGTCTTTCCACGTATAGTACTCTTTTGATTGTCACGGTGCCATTTGTTAACGATCTGTGTCCTCGAATGTATTCTGTAACCTCAGAATTAGCATAACTTACAGTACCGGCAGATTCCTCAACATAATTGTGAAGTAGATGCTTAAATCCTGTCATATGGCACGAGCATCCTGAATCTATATACCATGTATGTGAGGCCTGCAAAAAGAACAACTCATTTCTGTTTAGGTACCCATATCCAGATGGGTCCTTCCTTGTTAGCTTTTCGCAACTTATCAACATCATCTACCTTAGCCTTAATTCGCCACTCATAGCGAGGTTTAGGTACCCATTTCCATACCATTTTAACATTAAGCTCATGAAATGTTTTCTTTTTCGAAAAATGACCAATCTTATCATGAAAATTTTTAGCCTGATGAGTTAAAGAATTTAAAGCTGATTTGACATGAGATGTTTTTCTGGCAACTTTAGATTTAGGATGAATGGAAGGAATGATAAAAGCATTATCATGACAGTGTTTGCAGATAAAATTCTTACGTGCAAATGTCAAAAGCTTAGATTTATCCAATGAAGTACAATCATTCATACAACTTTGACATTTCGAAACGTTTGAATTTTTACACATCAAACTACCACTATCACTGATATTACATTTATTTTTAGCAACTTTATTTTCCTTCACATTCTTCATCCTTTCTCCTTTACCATTTTTCCTCTTTACATCTGAAACGGGAAACAGAATCTTGTTAGTTTTCATTGAAGAAAAGGATTTTGGCTTTGAAGTACAAGAAGCTTCTCCTTTCTCAAAAATACTCGGAGGATATTCAGGAGTAGTAGTATAAACAACTGAAGTTTTAGAATTAACAGTATCAAACTCTGGATTAGAATGAACATTCTAGTTTTTAGATTCAAACATCTTTTTCTCTTTTAAATTTTGTTGAAACAAATCATTTTTTAAAATATTTAACTCTCTAGAGAGTTCTTTGTTTTCTTCAGAAGACTTGTCAAGTTTGAATTTGAGATCAACATTCTCATCTTCTAACTCTTCAATCGTCTTTTGAAGATCTGTGATTTGTTTCTCAAAATTAGATGCGTGATTTACCTCAGAGTTTGATTCCATCTTTTCAAAATTAGATGCTCTGATACCAATTGTGGCCCAGTGATTACTAGCATTAACACATTTAGATTGACACAAACACTTTTATTAGATCAATCACATGAATTACAATTAATCACAGATCTAACATCTAGTCACAGATCTCACGTATGTGTGTGTTTTTTGTGTGTGTTCTTACTCTCTCTCAACTACCACCAATATTACAACTTCACTTTCACACACTTACTATCACGTCTTACAAACAATACAAGGACTTGCTTATATATAGGTCAACATGACCAAGCAAGGTCAAACCTTCTAAGCTCGTTACAACACACACACACACACACTAATTACAACAATGACCCTCATTTAATCTTGAATACAATTACAGTCTAACAGCGTAAGAGTCAGGTAGCGCAAAATGGAACTTTTCGCAAGCAGAGGGAAATGCAAACGAGGCTTTGCGTTATAAGGCAGAGACGCAAAGAAGGCTTTTCGTAAGAAGACTGTAACACAAACGAGGCTTTATGTTATGTGAAGGTTACGTAAACTGAAGTTCTCATGAGTAACTTGCGTGAGTAGCGGGAGACGCAAACTAGCCTTTGCGTTATATGATGAAGATACAAAGTAAGCTTTGCGTTAGCTAAAGTAGACGCAAACTACACTTTGCGTGAGACACAGGAGACGCAAACTTAGGTTTGCGTGAGCAGAGGAAGACGAGAACTGGTCTTTGCGTGAGACAGATGAAGCGAGAACCTGAGACACTAGCACAAAATTAGTAAGATCATTCAAATTCAATGATGAACTCGCGCAAATGCACATGAACTCGCGCAAATGGAAGATCTAGCGCAAACCGATAGAAAAACCACAAAATCGATTATAGCCACGAACTTTCAGATTAATTGTTTCACATATATGATCGAAAACAACATTATGACACTTTTCAATTAACAAACTCGACCAAAAACCATGAAATCAAAAATTCAAGAATGAAATAGTACGTTCGAAGCGAGTTTTCAGAAAATCACATAATCTCAAAATTGAACCTCAAAAACTGAATTTCTTGAAAAACAATGTGAATCAAAAGTTTTCTTCTATCAAAAACGAATCCAACAAAATGCTTATCAATGAAATTCGTTCAAAAAACAGATCGAATTTGATTAAAAGTCCGAAAACGAGATTTTCTTGAAAAATTCAAGAAAATCAATCAAATTTTTGGATTAAATCACAAATTCAGAATCTGAAATCGAAATCTCTCAATCCTCTCATGATTCAGATGGCTCTGATACCAATTGAAAGTCCAAGATCAATGAATCCTACAGAGAGAAAGTAGAGAGAGAGACTTAGAAGCGCAAAGTAACTGTATAGAATGAATGTGCGTAAAAGTTCTTACAAGGAAACAAGACCAAAGGGACTTAAATACCCTTGGTCAATACAACACAGTATACGACACAAGACACTGTATATGACCAAGCCCAATAAATACAATGATTACTATAAAATCATACTTAACACTTTCACTCTTTTTTTATACAAATCTGTTAACTTTTAAAGCTACATAGCAGAGGAAAATCAACATTGTATCCTAAAGCTTTGAAATCTTCAATAATTTGTTCTACAGTGGGTATATCAGCAAAGTCATCTTTTCCTTCAATCTCCAATTTTCCTAGTAGATCCAACATATTCCTTAAGACATCAACTTTCAGGGAAAAGGAAATTCCAGCAACCTTTGAAGTGAGTGTGTGTTATTTATGATTAAAGACTAGGTGATACCACCATTGTTGAAAATATTGAAGTGGCACAGTAGTTTGTTTTGTAAACATTTTCTTCAAAGGATGATGTTAATCAACTTAATGACGAAGTGATGGTCTTGCTTGAACCTTTTAGAATTAAGATCCAAAGTACTGTTCTTTTCTTTCACATCATCAAACTTATCCTCTATTAAAACATAGTCTTCAAGACTTTGATCAAGTGTTGCCTTAGACATAGCAGCACTCTGTGTGACTTGATGAGTTCCTTCAGCATTAACATCTCCAGTGTATCCTTGAGATTATCATTGGAAGCAACATTTTCATCAGTAACATTAACATTCAGATTTTCTTCTTCGCCACAATATCAGGAATATTCTCTGGTAGAACAACATTGTCATCAACTTCAACATTTGGATTCTATAGAAATTTAAATGTCTCCAACCATTAATGATGTAACACAGAGGTTACACTAATGTCCATTTTACCATTTAATCTCCAAGATAATCAAATTTTAAACCACCAAAATATACGGGATATAATTTTTTATAAAATTCTGAAAAGTCTGCTATAAATTGTTATGTTTTATCTCTTTTTGTATTCATTTTTCCAAAACATAAACCAACCCAAAAGTTTAAGATTTACAATCAACTGGGGACATATCTACCCGATAGAATACTTACATATATATAACACACCAAAAGCAAGTACCAAAATACCCAAAAGAGCTAAACCGACTCTTGAAACAACACCCGAACTATGCTTCCTTATCATTCCCTTTGTCTACAATCCTTTTCACAGGAAAAAAAATTAATCAATAACGGGTAAGCTATAAATCTTAGTGAGTTCCATATGAAAATACATGGTTATAATGTATTATATAAATATATTCATTGAAGAATGAAACGAAATCTCGAAACGAAAAGCTATTATAACATCGAAGACCAACAACTCGGAGAATTCCATGAATACATTCCAAAACACTTACCAGACTCATAAACATAACATACCAATATCAAAATCAATACATCATATGTTCAACAACAACATACGTTACTACTAACAAGATCGACAACGAAATGTCAATCGTGTCATACGAACACCTATCACATGGCTCAAGTACCGTATCATGTAAACATATAATGAATCAATTATAAAATATCAAGAATAGTGTAACACTCCCACCTTCATCTACTGGGTACGTGCAGAATAATACTCACACTCGTCTTCTAACACATGAGATACGTGAGTATAATGAACCGGTATGCCACACCCAACCTCCATCTTCCTGGGATACGCGGACATACACCACTTTCCAGCGTACTATACGAAGTAGTACACGTATTCACGGTTTACCAAGGGACCAGTCCTGGATTCGAACTCGACCGACATCGCAAAATGATCATCCGAATACAAACCGAAATTAGAATGACTTACACATATTACATCTTACGATAACATGAAACACAACTAATGCAAACAAAAGTTCATATACATATAATACACAAACACATGTATTTCATATAAACTCACAATGCACAAGATGGGTCAACCGAATGTCTCGTTCCAACTCCGTAGTCCAAGTATATATGGCACTCCAAAATCTTTCAATTATACCCTTATACTCCCTGGAGTATACACATTCAATTCCATAAGTATATAATTACACTATCTCTTTCTATTCCATTCCTTAACTAATTTTATTCCAATTTTGTTGGACAACCCCCTGTTCTAACACATTTTTAACCATCTTAAATTCAAAATTACATTCTGACTTCTAAACAAGAAATAAAATAGACTCTTTTATCTTTCATATGCCATTGACTTTCCATTGTATTTTTCCTTGATTTTATACGAATTTTTTAAAACAGGGCAGAAACATTGACTTTTATGTTTCAAAACGGCCATTTTGAACAATCTTGTAACCAAACCATTTCCATTTGCTACCAAATCATATTTCTATCTCAAAATATCACAAAATTTATAAATATAGCAAAAACTCAAGACTTATTCATCAAAATCATCATTTTAGAACTTGACTTTCAAAAGTCAAACTTGTGTTCATAACTCAACATTATTTCAACTAATCTTTGTATATAATCCATGTTTTTGGTCGAATAACAAGTTATCTCATCACATTACAACAAAATAATTCCATAATTCCATCACCATTATATAGTTTAAATCCTAGTTGCAAAAAATCAACCATATACATAAGAAAACCAAAATACCAACATTTATACCTTTAAATCTTGAAAATTCTTGAAATTTCTCTTCAATTTCACCAAGATTTAGCTAGGTTTTGCCTTTAGGTGTGTGAAATCACACAATTTAGTCCAGAAGCTGGTTGAAGTAAGAATGAGATGAATTAGTCTAATTTTCGTCATTTTATTGCTCAAACCCGTTTTGGGTCCGCTTTGAACCGACTTGGTTGACCCAGCACCCATTTTGACCACCAAACACTAAAAAATTCATATCTCTTCGCTCGAACCTCCATTTTCGATGAGGTTTTTGCCTACGCGTTCATAACAAGATAATTTACAACTTACAACAAAAGTGTTCCATAAAAGACCTCCCAATAAAAGCAGATTTACATATTTGTAGGTGTTACGCTTTAAAATGCAATTTTGTCGTTTTTGATTTTAAGCTCGGAATCCCGTACAATTTTTCTGACACTTCCGAAAACTCCCAATAGTTCCAAAACATAGTTCCAAAGATTAACATCCATCAAACACCTCCCATTTAAGTGTTGTGTGCGTAGTTTACCAAAATAGCAACGTACTTTGTAAAACTCGCATAAAAGGCAATCTACGCGACTTTTTCGACTTCCGTCACTTCTAACACTTCATATTAACTTATTCAAAGGTGTTCCAACCTTTACATCACCATTTAGATCATCCGTTCAAGTTTGGGTAGATTTTTCTCATTTAGGCACTCTAGTTACCTACGCGATTTCCATTTAAGCAATGCACTTTGTATTTTTGAACCCTCACGTCATCTAATTATGTCATTTGTGAGGTGTTAGCACCCATATTACATCCTACATCTCATTCCAACTATGGGATCTACTTATAGATCACTAGTACACTTGCCATTTTAGCAAATTCTCTTTTTACACAATTAACACATAAAGCATGTTTTAACATATAATACATATTTAGAATCACTAGTTAAACATATTTAGGAGGGTGGATGTTACAAATACCTCATTCTTTTGATGATTCCGTCCACGGAATCATCATTGCTCGAACAGGGTCGGGTACTTCTCCATCATTTCTTCTTTATTCTCCCAAGTCCAATTTGGCCCACGGTGATGCTTCCACTTATCCACCACGAGTTCCACAACCTTGTTGCGCAGATTCACCGTTCGTTCATTTAAGATAGCCTCGGTTTCTTCAACATATCTATGTTTCTCGTCTACTTTGACTTCCATTAATGGAACCACATCCTCGTGTTTACCAAGACATTTCCTTAGATAACCAACATGACAAACATCATGGATAACAATAAATTCTTCTGGAAACTCAAGACGATACACTTGATTTCCAACATGCTCCAATATCTTTAACGGTCTAATGAAACGAGGACTGAGTTTACCGTTCTTTCTAAATCATAAAACACTTTTCCATGGGGAGACTTTTAGCATAACGAGGTCTCCGACTGAGAACTCGATAGGTCTTCGGCGACGATCTGCGTAAGATGTATGTCGATCCTGAGCAGCTTTCATTTTTTCTCGTATAACTTGAATCTTGTCGTTGGTAATATGGACTAATTCTAGACCAACTATAGTCTTCTCTCCCGTTTCCCGTCAACAAAAAGGCGTACGACACTTACGTCCGTACAGAGCCTCGAAAGGAGCCATTCCGATTGCCAAGTGATAGTTGTTATTGTATGAGAATTCAAACAAGGCCAACTTAGTATCGCATCTTCCACCAAACTCAAGTACACAAGCTCGTAACATATCTTCGAGTGTTTGGATGGTACGCTCTGATACACGGTTTGTGGATGATACACGGTACTGAATGCAATCTATGTTCCAAATTTGTATTTCCCAAACAACAGATTTCAATCACAAATCTCAAATTTATTTCATTGATTCTTGACTTTCTCTCTCTACAAACGGGTTCTCTCTCTAGAAACTCTCTCTACAAGAATATGACATTATCAATGTAACCTCCCTAATTTTACAAAGAAAAATCTATTTATACCCCTAAGATTACAAGAACAAACTAACTAAACTTTGACTATTGTTGACTTTGACAATTACAATGACTTTTACAACTCTTTGACTTTTCAATCACAAACAAATACAATTTGACCTTTTAATCTTGAATACAATTCTTGATCTAACAATATACCCTTTTGGATTCAAGATTAAATTTTTTTTTGACAAATATCTTCAGGTCTTCTTATCTTCAGAAATATCTTCAGCAAACAATCTTTATTATCTTTGACATCTTCCAAACTTTGTCACTTTGATCAAACTTTGACTTTGATTTGATTTTGATAGCTCTTTCAGATTAATTTCCCTCTTTGGATCAGCTTTAAGTAGGACAAACAATCATCTAACTTTACTTTCACATTCTTGTATTTTTCACTTTGAAACTGATTTGACTTTAACCTCTCGAACTATCTCCCATTTCTGATATGATCAATCTTCAATCTGACTTTTGAACTTTGAAACTTCTTTCCAATTCTTTAACTTCTTTCTAATTCTTTGAAACCTGACTTTGAAATTCTGAAATTCTCCCCCTTTTTTGATATTATCAACTTTTTTTTTGAAATGATGTTCACTCCCCAGGACTTCCATTCAATCATTGAAAAACACAAGGTATTTTCTATGAATGTTCTGACAGAAAAACAGATTTTATGTGTGCTCGTGCTTGTGTTATGAAAGAATTATCACAATGATTGATGTTTAGGCTCAAAATGATGTAAACCAATGAGACAACAATGTTTATACATAGACTCAACGTGCATGATAAAAGGTCGAAGGTAGGGCAACTTTCCTTCTTTTTCAATATCAGTATCTTCCAAGTGAAGAACCAATATAGTATGTGTTGCATCCCACAGAAAATGTGAAACATTTTCTTTTTAAGAAAAGAATGAGTAGCTGGTAGGGTGTTTGCAAGAGTTGGCATGGGCTTAGTGCCTGTTTCAATGATGGTCACCAAATAATGTAAACCAATCAGATTATGTGGTTGCCCGGCTCATAAAAAATTTGATGCAGAGTTTGATATTCTTTTACTCTGATCTCACACCCTCTTTCTTTTGAACATTTTAAGCTCACTTCTTACCAATCTTTCTTTTTCATTTTACCTCTTCACACACCAACACTCAAATCTTTTGACCCCTCTCCCCTTAATCACTCGTAGGATTACTTCCGGGTGGTTAACGTGAATCCATGGAAGTTCTGTTAAGTTCTCACTTCGAATCCCATGTATTTGTCCTAAAAGCATGCGTTGCTCAATGATTTTCTTGACAATAAAGCGCAAGAAATCAATGTCAGTGTATGTATGCTCATAAAGATAAGAATGAAATTTGAGCAATTTGAACATTTAAGGTCTCTCAAAGCTTTAAAGTGAATGAATAAAATGAAATCAATGTAAATGCTTTGAGAATCTGACAATGATAAAATCAGATCAAATATTTCATGAAAAATTATAATAAGGGATGTCAAAGACGAATGTTGTTTATATGAACAATATATAAACATATTTATCAATGAAAGCACATATAATGAAATGACGTCTGATTCAAACAACATAGAATACAATCGGGAGTATTACCATCGAAAGATTAAACTTTTGATATGTGGTAATATCAGAGTCAAGAAATATTGTACTGAACCGATGTGTATATTAATACTTGACAAAGTATATGAAAAGAAAATACACAAGTATTATTCTTTAAGAACACACGGTCAGATAAGCATGAAAGTATCCAAGTAAAAATCAGTTAAAACCGCACTTCACAATTCATGAAAACATTTTAAGAATAGGAAGTGGTTTGAACATTTAATTCAAAAATAATTTTTCACAAGTGAAAGTTGTTCATCTTTCAACAAATGTTAAAGATTAAGATAAAGAAAATATACCTGTAAACTCCCCCTAAAATGACTATTTTCATTTAAGCTTCCTCAAAATCTATAACAGTTCAAATTATTAGAAAAATAAAACAAAGAAAGTCTAATGAAGTTCTATATCTTCTCGCCCTAAAAGATATAACAGTGTAATTCACTAACTCCCCCTCAAATAAAAAACTTCTTGAAAAGATATTATCTTTTAAGCATCCGTCAGAAGAAAAACAATTTGAGTACGGGTTCTGAACTTAATTATTTAGAAGCCATGATTACATATTCTCCAGTGAGAATAGTAATTTTCAGATTTACCAATGAAGAACGGGTCCTGATCTGATGTAACCAGAAACCATTGTTCTGAAACATTGAGGAACGGGTCTTGAACTGTTTTATCCAAGAACCATAGTTCTTTCTCCGAGATACGAGTCCTATACTGCTTTCTCTAGAAGTCAATGTTCTTTCTTCCCCTTAGTCTTTATTTGCCTGCAACACAGGTTTAGATTTTGGTACCCACTGGTTTTTGGGTCCTGACTTGTTAGTTGCAGTTCTTTTGGAAGAGATATAATAAGAACCATACCATCTATTTTAATAATTTTTATTTAAAAAATCATTTAAGCCACAATAGGAACAACTAATTTTTTTTTGAGCTAACCTGATTAATTGATTTATAGTATAAACCAGATCAGGTTTGTCAAAAGTTTTACCTTTCGAAGCATAGTTCCTTTTAGCTTTGAATGTATGCACAAAGCTACAAAATAATTTTCAAAATCATTTAAGCCACAGTAGGAACAACTAATTTTCTTTTGAGCTAACCTGATTAATTGATTTATAGTATAAACCAGATCAGGTTTGTCAAAAGTTTTACCTTTCGAAGCATAGTTCCTTTTAGCTTTGAATGTATGCACAAATGATTTTTCTTCCTTCTTCTCCTCCGAAGATCCTTTAACTTTGCAAATCCAATTTTCTCTATCTTTCTCATCTTTCCTTCTCCAAAATCTTTTCTTCTGAGACTTATCCTTCTTGATATTACCTGAACCATCAACATTTTTGTCATAGAAAATATTAGAAGGACGAATCTGATCTTTATGTTCATAAGTATGATTATCATTTACATCAAACAAAGGATTATTTCAAACATTTGTGAAAATTGAACTTGCTGCTAATTTGAATGAGCATTCGAATGCAGCTAGATCATCTCTCAGTGATTGAGCAATTGATTCTAGCGTTTTATGCTTAGTCAGCTTTACCTTAAACATGATCTCTTCAAGTTATTTAATCTTTGTAGATAAATCTTTTCTTTCGTTTGAGAGTATGTCATATTTCTTGTACAGTTCAGCTTTCGCATTCTTCTCCTTCAGAATTGTTGATGACAATTCAGTTAACTTTCTTTTCAGCTTAGCAATCTCAGTCTCAAATACTTTCTTTTCTTCAATAAATTCTTTCTCTAAACTCTTTTGCTCAACTATCTTCTTCTTTTCTTTCTCAAATTTATCTCTTTCAAGAATGATAACTTTCTCGAAGTCTGTCACTTGTTGAGAAAGTTTCATGCATTTAAGATCCACAACATTCTTCTCCTTAAAGGCTTTTCTTGAGAAATCAGAAAATTTCTTAGCAAATTCTTTTCTTTCTTTCTCACTCTTCTTTTCATCTTGAGATATCTTTTCTTTCAGTTCATTAATCTTCTTCTGTAGCTCAGCATTATCTTTTCCAATTTCCTTTCTCTTCTTCTCAATCTTCTTCATCTCATTTTGGGCTTTTGTGTTGTCTCTGTCTTGGGTTGCTTTTTCTTTCATCATGTTGATTTCAACCTCAAGACTGAAAACTTTATCTTTCAAAGAATCACTTTCAGCAAAAATTTGTGAATTCATTTTTCTCAGCTCTTCACATGTCTCACTTGAGATGTTTTCTCTTCTTTTAAGTTCATCTAACTCTCTTTGTATTGATTCCTTCTTGGACCAGCTTGAGCTAGAATTAAGACTTTCTGATCTTTTTAGTTTTGATTGCAGATTTGAAATCTCCTTCTCATTTGATTCAATTATTCTTGAAAAATCAATTTTAAAGTTAGAAATGCATTCTGAGCAAACAAAATATTTCTTTAAATCTTTATCATTTTTCAATCTATTAATTTGAGCAAGAAGAGATGAGTTCTGAATCTTCAGATCTTTATTCTCTACTTCCAATGCTGGAATCTCTAGCATATAAGCTACCCGGTTAGCGGGTGGGGTCAAGGGGCAACGCCCTTGCGGGGTCGAGGGGCAGCGCCCCTAGAGAAAATTTTTTGACAATTAAATCTCATATTGCAACTTGATATCTAAAAAAAATTAGCTAGATGTGATTGTTAGTCAGAAAATCAGAAAAATCAGCAGTAAAAATCTCAGAAAATCACTCAAAAAATTTAACAAGTATAGAATTTGTATACCACTCACAACACAAAAATTCGCATACAATAATTCATATGACACAATTCGCATAGCACTCACAGGTAAGAATTCGTATGAAATTTACAACAATTCGCATAAGACAAGGATACGAAGTCTTCACTTTTCGCATATCACTGTGATGCGAATACTCGACAATTCGTATAAGACTTCTTGCGAATTCCTTCCTTGGATTTTTTCTCAGACACAGATGCGAATTCTACGCATTTCGCACATGTCTCTTCTGTGAATTCTTCAACCCAATCTGCGAATTCTATCCATAACAATTTTTAATCTCTGTGATGTACGAATTCCTTCAGTCTGCGAGTTCTTCATGAAGTCTGCGAATTCTTTGAATCTTGAGTCGATTTTCACAAAAATACACTGATTTCCATTCAAATATTGATGTTTGATTCTGAAAATTTGCAGAATGGATCACTTAACCATCGTGAACAACCTTGTGAAGTGAATTTCATCAAGAACAAACATAAATGTGGAAATCGATTCTTGACAGTCCGAAACTTGAAACTTTCTAAAACTCGACAAATTTATCAAATTGCATCAATTTGTTGGTCAATTTGATTTCTGCTTCAAACAAGAAATGTTCCCCTACTATGGACGATCACTGTCATACCAAATTTACATCAAAAACACCATGAAATAAAAATCTTGATTTCAATGGAACAGTAACAAAATTTTGATTTTTCTTCTTTTCTAATCTGCTCTTATACCAATTGTGACCCAGATTACTAGCATACTATTTAACAACACAGATTAAGAACACTTTTTGTATTGATCAAACACAAGATTTACAATTAATCAAAGATCTAACTCATAATCACAAGTCTCACGTTGTGTAAGTGTTCTGAGTGTGTGTGCGAGTTCTCTCTTACCAATCCTCTGAATTCGTATGTCTAAGCGCGTGCCTACAAAATTACAAAGGACCAAACTTATTTATACTAAGTCAACATAGTTGACTTTACAACTCAAGACTCTTAACTATTCAACATTTACAAACTAGACCCTCACTTTTAATCTTGAATACAATATATATCCAACACAATTCACGTTGTAGGTTGGACCAAAAGTTAGAAGTGAAACGAGAATCACGATCCAAGATTACCTTCAAAGGTACACTGTGTCGAGTGATAATTTCATCAATGTATAATTATGCCCATCGATCCATCGAGTAGGATTCCGGTACAAGAAGAAAATGGGCGCTCTTCGTCAAACGGTCCACGATAACCCATATGCCATCGTGTTGTCGATAAGTCTTCGGTATTTTCGTCACAAGGTCCATAGTCAACTTCTCCCACTTCCATATAGATATATCGAGAGGCTGTAAACTCCCATACGGTTTCTGATGTTCCGCCTTTACCTGCAAACAAGTAACACACTGCTCAACGAATCGACCGATATTACAATTCATTCCCGGCCACCAATAATCCTCACGTATATCATGGTACATCTTTGTACCTCCAGGATGAACGGTTAACCTCGACTTGTGTGCCTTTGTCAAAATAATCTCTCGTAAACCTCCAAGTCTTGAAACCCAGATTCGGGCCTTAAAGACTTTGAGACCACGACTATCTTCGGATAAGGAATCCATGAAACTAACCATGCGCTCCGATTTAACATGTTTTGGTTTCGAAGCTTCAGTTTGACATCTATGTAAGTCCTTGATAAGAGTAGACTCCACCGACGTATGAGTGATAGCGTAACACATAGATCCGATATACGCCTTCCTACTTAACACATCTGCCACAACGTTGGCTTTACCCGGATGGACGAGTATCTCACAATCGTAATCTTTAATCAACTGCTTGGCCCGTTGCTGATGCATATTCAAGGTTTATTAGTCAAAAAGATATTTCAAACTCTTGTGATCAGTATACAATTGGCATTCCGTGCCATACAGATAATGACGCCAGAGTTTCAATGCAAAGACAACCGCTGCTAGCTCAAGATCATGGGTTGGATAATTTTTCTCATATTCTTTTAGCTGTCGCGAGGCATACGCGATTACCTTGCCCCATTGCATCAATACACAACCCAATCCTAGTTTTGATGCATCACTGTATACTATGAAATCATCACTGCCTTTAGGTAATGCAAGTACCGGTGCGTGCGTCAAACAGTCCTTCAAAGTCTGGAATGCGTTTTTCGGGGTCTCGGTCCAAACAAATTTCACATCCTTCAAAGTGAGGGGTACGACGATTTTCGAGAAATCCCTTATGAATCGTCGATAGTAACCCGCCAAGCCGAGAAAACTACGTCCTTCTGAGGCATTCTTAGGTTGTTCCTATTTCTGTATTACCTCAATCTTGGATGGATCCACGGAAACACCATCGCATGATATCGTATGCCCCAATAATTGTACCTGACGGAGCCATAATTCACATTTCGAGAACTTGGCATATAATCATTCATTTCTCAGCAACTCCAACATCTCTCTAAGGTGCACGACATGATCGACCTCGGTCTTAGAATATACCAAGATTTCATCACTAAAGACAATAACGAACATATCAAGCATTGGGCGACACACTCGATTCATTAAATCCATGAATGTTGCAGGTGCATTCGCAAGTCCAAACGGCATGACAAGGAATTCATAATGTCCATACCGTGTGCGGAAAGTTGTCTTAGGCACATCTACCTCACGTACCTTAAGATGATGATATCCTGATCTCAAATCGATCATGGAAAATAACTTGCACCATGTAGTTGATAAAATAGATCATCAATTCGTGGGAGAGGGTATTTATTCTTAATGGAAGGAACCATCTTTTTTCTTCACGAATAATACCGGGGCACCCCAGGGTGAAATGCTCGGTCGGATGAAACCCTTATCCAACAACTCATGTTACTGACTCATCATCTTCTTCATTTCATACAGTACGAGAGGATAAGGTGTCTTAGCAATAGGGGCGGCACCGGGTACCAGATTGATCTGGAACTCTACTTGCCTGTCCGGTGGTAACCCAGGAAAATCATCGGGGAATACATCTGGATACTTGCACACGATCGGTACATCTTTCACTGTCTTTTTCGTTTCCTTCGACGCATCTAGAACATATGCCAGAAAAGAAGAACATCCCTTAGATAAATAACGTCGTGCTTTTAACATAGAGATTACCTTTATGTCAACAATTCTTCGTTCATCGTAAACGTATAAATAACCCCCATCATCGATCGGTATCCGAATCATTCGCAGAGAGCAAATAATATCAGTATGGTACCTTGCTAGCCAATCCATCCCAATCACAACATCGAAGCCGCGAATATCAATCGGTATCAAATCAACTAAGAACTCGTGATCATATAATACTAAAATACAATCCTATACATTTTGTCAGCTATAAGAGTGATACCATTAGTTGTGTCAACAGTTAATGGTTTATGAAGTCTTGTAGGCACAAATTCCAGATAATGAGTGTACATGTGTGAAACAAACGAGTTGGTAGCACCAGAATCAAAGAAAATGCATGATGGTCTGGAATTTAACAAGAGAATACCAGTAACGACGTCGGGTTCTTCGCGAGCTTCTTCTATAGTAATCTGAAATGCACAGGCTTTAGCTTTGGGTACCTCCTCCTTTTGGAAAGAAGTAGCGATAGTCACAGGTCATTGTACAGATGCTTTACTTTCGTTCCATTTCATACGGTGGCAATCCCGTTTTCGATGACCCAAAACGCCACAAGAATAACATATTTTTCCCAATGAGGACAATTCTTGCGGATGTGGCCCGTCTCGCCACAACAGAAAATTTTGACCGCAAACTGGTCAATATCACACCGATTGTGGTGTGTCTTGCCACATTTCCGGCAATCTCCTGGCATGTTCCACTATAAAAGATCACATTTAGTTCACATCTCATAATCAATAAATATTCAATTTAGAAATATACTTGTAGACTAAAAGCCTGTGACAATGCTCGTGGAGTGGTCTAAGAATGGGCTCTCCTCAGATTGTAGAAACGAGATGGTTGGTGAGCAGGTACTGAAGATGCTCTCTCAATACGTTTTCTTTTTGATGAGGGATCGGATGATCATCACATCTCGTCAAAATCATGCTCGCGTCGTCAAGCATATTCCACGACTATTTTAAAGTCAGGGATATCACGGTTTGCAACAAAGTCTCTGATCTCCCTTCACAATCCATCTATGAAATTATCAATTCAATTGCATTCCGATCTCAAGAATCGTAAGGCAAACCGTGCCTTCTGATTGAACTGTGTTTCAAATTCAATTAGCGACAAATTTTCCTGTTTTAGCTCCAAGAACTCCTTCTCCAACCTTCTCTGTAAATCTACCGGGCAATATTGATCATTAAATCGAGTCTTAAGTGACTCCCATGTCATATTATCCCTCACATCCTCGATCAGGAATTCATATGTAGCATTCCATCAAGTTAAAGCCCGATCGAGAATCATAGCAGTCGCGTAGTTCACTTTATCCTTGTTCCAGGCACGTGTGATCCGGAACAACTTTTCGGTATTTTGCAACCATTAAATTGCCACCACAGGATCAGCAAATCCTGTGAATTCGGTTTTGGGCTTTAACGTGTCGCCCGTGACCTTTTCTTTTCTTTTTTCGGTTACTTGTTTCTCAACATCATACTTTTGTCGTTCCATAGTTTGTTGTATGAATGTCATGAGCCTTCTCATCAATCGCTCACCTTGAGGAGACAACGGAATCTCATCGTCATTCAAGGGAAGATTTGGAGCATTCTTTCCAACATCGGGATTTGATAGGGTGTGACTGTCGGTGTCTGTTAGAGCAAAAATATATTGGATACAAGAGTTGAAAGTTAACTCTCATGCAAGTCAAAGTCTTTGTTAATAAAGTCAAAGTCAATATAGGTCTAATGTTGTAGGTATAAATAGCCTTGTCCTTATTGTATAATTGAGGTGGTAACAATTCAGATTGTAAGTCATTGAGTCAAGTGAGCAGATTAGAGAAGGGCAAATTAGAACATTATCCTAGTGAGAGAAAGTAGAGAGAGAAAGTGAGATTTGTAATTGTTGAGATTTGATCAATGACATGTGATTACGATTCTTGATCATATTTTTGTTTTACAATTAGAACTTGATGAAATTGGGAATAACAATTGGTATCAGAACAGATAGAAATTCAGAAATTGAATTGATTATTGAAGAATTTTTGGTCGACAGTTCAAGAACATGAACACTTACTATTCAGATTCGATTTTCTAGTTCCAGTGGTGATTTTGATCTGATTTTGGTGTAATAGAACTCGTTTTTTATTCTAGATTTAGTCTTGTGTTCATTGATTAGTCTAATTCTCAACAAATCCGTGTGAATTTTGGAAATTTTTGAAGTTTTTGTTCAAGTTTTTACGAACACTGTAATCAGATCGAATTTGAATTTTTGTTGCTGTAATATGAAATTCGTATGTTGTAATTGATTCGAATCATGTATTAAAAGTGATCTGCAAAGTTTTAGATCAATTGGCAACGTTTTGAGTCGATTTCAGATGGACAAATCGAGTTTTTGGATGAAGAGAGCAAGAACTCTCTAGATCTGGAAAACTCGCAAGGCAAGAACACGCAAAGGTTGATGAACACGCACATAAAAAGATCAAGTAAAGATATGAAGAATGCGCAAACTGAAAGATATTGATTTTGGACAGAAAAGCTCAAAGTACTATTTACGAGTTCTAGAAAAGCGCAAATCAAAGTTTGTGTATTTGGTCTTCAGTTTGCGAGTTTGAACATCGTTCTTTCTGCGAGTTTGGTAAAACACGCAAGTAGGCATCTGCAGATTCTCCAAACGTGCACGACTCAGTCTGCGAGTTTCACAGTGAACAGTTATCTGCGAGTTTAGGCGTCTGCGAGTTTCAAGCCTTTTTTTTTAGTCTGTGGAGGGGGAACAAATTTTTGATTGTGATCTATTTTTTTTCTGAATTTCTAACGATCAAATTCAAGTTCTTTTTGTAACAGAATGACTTCCAGTGAAGCTCCTGCAATCAGTAACGATGAGAAGCCACCAGTACTTTTCAGAGGAGAGTATGAAAAATGAAAAAAATCAGTTTATGGATTTCATTGATAGACATGACTTAGGGGATCTTATTCGAATATCTCTGAGGGAAGGACGTATGACAACTCCCAGGAAAGTTTTTACTGTTGTATATAATGAAGAAAGAAAAAGAGAAGAACTTCCATTACCACTTGAGATGTACTCAGACGAGCAAAGAAAAAGGCATAAAGCTGACAATTTAACAAAAACCTTTATTTTGCAAGGAATTTCAGATGAGATTTCAAAAGAAATTTCTATCAAATTAGAAAGTAAAAAGGCTACAGGAAAACATCTGTGGGAACATATTGAGAAAATAATGGAAGGACCAAAGATATCATCAAGAGTAAAGTTTTTAGAAGCTGAGAACTCTGAACTAAAAGGAAAGATTTCTGATTTGGAAATTCAAATCCAGAAGCAAGATTCTGTTGAGAACAATGAGAAGAAAGTTAAGGATTTGGAGAATGCAAATGCAGATCTGTATAAGAAAATTTCTGATCTGGAAGATGCTAATGCTAAGCTTCAGAAGAATATACATGATTTGAAGCAAAAGTTTGTCAAAGACAAATCTGTTTTTGAAAAGGATAGATCAAATTTTGAGACTGGAAAGAAATCATTTGCAAAGATATTCTCAGATTTTTCAAGAAAATGTGCTGACGAGAAAAAAACAGTTGAGCTGAAATGTATAAAGCTTTCTTAGCAGATTTCAGATTTTGAGAAAGTTATCATTTTGGAAAGGGAAAAGTTTGACAAAGAGAAGAAGACCATTGAGCAGAAGAATGTGGGAATCTTCAAGGAAATATCTGTTCAGAGAAAGAATGCTGAAAATGGTTTTCAAGAAGAAAGGAATATGTTTGAAGCAGAGATAAAGAAGCTTACAAACAAGTTATCTGAACTATCTGAGTATGCACTGAAAGAGAAGAAAATGAAGTTTGAGTTTGAAACGAAGATTGACCTTCTCGTTAAATAAAGAGACATATTTGCCTCAAAGATTAAAGAGCTTGAAAAGATTGTTTCAAAGGTGGTGGTGACTGAGCACACGACTCAGAGTCACAAATCCACACACCTATAAATAATTCAGCTGACTTCAAAAAGACAGCCTCAAGCTCCCACTTGAAACCTGTTTCTTCAAGAAGGTTATTCAATTTATTTGATCAGATTCATACTACTAATATTTTCTTTGATGAAAATATAGATGGTTCAGATACATACAAAAGAAGAAGAAGAAGAAGAAGAAGGAGATACAAAGAAGAAGAATTGGTCTGGAAGAAGAAACCAGTTGAAGATGAGAAGAAAGATGAGTTGAAAGGAAAGAAGTCCTGTGTACATACACATAAAGCCAAGAAGAACAATGCACGTAAAGGTAAACCTGATCATATATACTCGAAAGATCAATTAATCAGGTTATCAGGTAAGAAATATTACTGTTCTTATTGTTGTACACATGATCCTGTTCACAAAACAAGTGATCATTTCTGGTATGGTTCTTATTCCATTACTCCCATTATAACTGCAACTAACAAACATGGACCCAAATACCAGTGGGTACCAAAGCCAAAAACTGATTATGTGTTGCAGGCATCTACTGTCAAGGGGGATTAAGAGAACCAAGGCTTCTAAGTAAATCATCTTAGAACCCGTACTTGAACGAAGTTTGACTTCTAAACACAACAGTTTAGGACTCGTACTTCAGTGATCAAAAGACCTTACTCCTGTGCTGATAAGAAATTGTACTCCAATACTCGAATGAGGAAATCAACCATCAAGGGGGAGTACATATTTTTTCTAAAATATTTTGCATCCGATAGATATGATGAACTACATTTCAAAATAGAATTATAGATGTCTATCATGTATTTTTCACTGACATATTTTAGATGCATAATTTCAGGGGGAGTAAAGGATATGACTTCTGATTATTTCTGATCAGAACTCGTACTATAATCGTTTTACTGCTTTATGTCTTTTAATTTTGAATAAATTTGTGAATAAAGTTGCTTTGACATGACTTTAAGACTTGTGCAGAATGAGAGAAGCTATCAAGATCATATCTTTATGACTTCAGCTGACTTCATGAGAGTTAAGACTGCATAGAAAGGTTAACTTCTTATCTTAATCTCATATATGGTTGAAAGAAGGACAACTTTCAATCATAGAAAACATGTTCTTAAATGTTCAAACCACTTCCCGATTCTTAAACAGATTTCATGAATTGGAAGTGTGATTTTTAAATGTTTTTCAAGATTTATATGTGCTTACATGATTACAATCCGTGTGTTTCCAAAGATACATACTTGTGTATTGTCTTTTCTATATACTTTCAAGTATTCACACACACCGGTTTGAATTTTTATTCAATATATTCTTACCATGTCTCAAATTTGAAACATATTTTTCGATGGTAAGACACCCCGCTTGTATTTCAATGAATTTTTTAGCGTCATTTCATTTCTGAACGTTCTTTCAAGAATGTCTGTATTTTGATTCATATAGACAATATCCATTATTCTTGACCATAAGCTTTGATTGTTATATCATTCATTTCTGATCATTTTTCTTTCAATGTCAGATTTTCAAACAAGTCTCTTGCATTCATATTTGTTAAGTCTAAATATTGTATCCAAGATTTAATAGGAAAGTCAAATGTGTAAAAGTCAACATTGACCTTGTAATAGTTAGTCAAAGCAAGTTTAGTTTCCTTAGCCGTTAAGGCTTTGTAATAGTTAGGTTGTATAAATAGGTTTGTCTTGGTAATCTTGTTGTAACGAACAAGAGGCATTTGCATATTGTAATTCTAGAGTGTGTGTAATACAAGATCTACTTTCTCTCTCTAGATTCTCTCTCTAGTTCTTGAACTTATTTGTCATATCTTGAGTAATTAGCTTGATTGATTGGGATTTATGTTTAACAATTGGTATCAAAGCTGAACCAAATTTTTCAGAAAAGATTTGATCAGAGTTTGAATTGAAATCTATGTGATTTTGGATTGAAAATTTGAGTTTTTTCGAAAAAATTTCAAGAAACCGTGTTCTTTACTGTTTCATTAGAATTTTCAGTAAAAAATTGTTTTTAATGAAAGAAATTGGATTCATTGTGTTCGATTTATGTTGGTGATTGTTTCTTGTTTTGATTCTATATCAAAATTCATTCTAATTCGATGTCAATTTTCAATTTTTGTTATTTTTTTAAACAAGTTCACGCACTGTTCTTGAATCAAAATTATTGATTTCTGTGTTTTTAATCGAAATTGCTTGCTAGAATTGTGTTCGAATTGTGTAGGTGAGTGAATTGTCAAAAGTTTCAGATCGAAATTTGAAGTCTAGATGAGTTTTTGGTGTGATTTTGATCGAGTTTAGAGGTTTGCGTGTGTTCATCAGAGTTTGCGGGTGTTCATATTGGTTTGCGCGTGCTTCATCCTGGTTTGCGTTTCATTCATCGTGTTTTTCTTAAAATTTGACCTAAACTTTGCGAGTTCTACTGGAATCGCAAAGTGTGGTTTCAATAGTTTGTGTTTTTTTTTGCGTATCATTCCACAAATGCAAAGTATATTTTGCGTATATTGACACAAACGCAAAGTAAGGTTTGCGGTTCACACTACAACCGCAAAGTAAAGTTTGCGGTTCACACTTCAACCGCAAAGTAAGGTTCGCGGTTCACACTACAACCGCAAAGTGAGTCTTGCGCTTCAAAGCACAAACGCAAACCTCAGCTTAAAAAAAAAAAAAAAAAAAGTGACATATATTTTTTCTGTTAAACTTTGTGTCATTTCTAGTGTTTTTCAAATTTTCATTTTTTAATATTTTTTTCGAAAATTTTCAATTCAATCTGATTTTTGATTTTCTCATACGTAAGTTTGGAACGGTCATTCACTTCAAGTTGACTAATTTTTCAAGATGTCAATTTACTACAGATCTGATATTTCTGGTATTGAAGCTGAACGAAATGATCTGAAATTGAAAAATTCAGAATATCTCAAAAAGATTCAGGATTTGCAACTAAAATCTTTCACATGTGTTAAAACTCCTGAATGTATAAATTGTACTAAAAATAATTCTAATTTTTCAAGTATCCTTTATGAGAGGGATAAAGAGATAAAAGAAAAGGAGAAAGAGATTATAACTCTTCAAAGCCAACTGAAGACAATTGAACAGAAATCACCTGAGCTACAAGCAGAATCAGTTGAGTTTCAAAACAAGTTGAAGGCTTTCGAAGAGAATATATCTGTTTTGGAATCTGAAAACACTGAGCTTAGAAAGAATTTATCTGTTTTGGAAAAACAGCTTGTTGCAAATAAAGCTGATTTTGATTCTGAAAAGAAAAAAATTTCGAAAAAGTTCTCAGATTTTTCAAAGAAATGTTTTGAGGAAAAGAAGTCGTTGGAGCTTAAATGCTTAAAATTTTCTCAACAAATCTCAGATTTTGAGAAAATTCTGATTTTAGAAAGAGAAAAGTTTGATAAAGAAAAGAAGGCCATAGAACAGAAAAATGTAGGATTCTTTAAAGAATTATCTGGCCAGAGAAATGAATCAGAAAAAGGATTTGAGGAAGAAAGATCCATCTTTGAAAATGAAATTAAAAAGCTGACTTCTAAGTTGTTTGAACTGTCTGCAGCTGCGCTGAATGAACAAAGAACGAAGTCTGAATTCAAGACAAAGATTGACCAGCTTGTGAAAGAAAGAGACGACTTCGCCTCAAAGATCAAAGAGCTTGAAAAATCTATTTCAAGTTCAAATCAGAAATTTATCTCTTCACAAAGGTCAGTCAAATCCTTTAATTAGATTCGTCGCACTAACCTTTTCTACGATGAATTTTTAGATGGTTCAGATACTTATCTAAGAAAAAGTTTCAAGAAAGAGAAACTGGTTTGGCAAAAGAAACCAGTCCAAGATGATAAGGAAAATGAGTTGAAAGAGAAGAAATATGTGTATCCGTACACAAAGCAAAGAAGAACAAAGCACCTAACGGTAAGAAATTGTATTGTTCTATTTGTTGTACACATGATCATTTTCACAAAACAAATGATCATTTCTAGTATGGTTTTTACTCCATTACCCCTACACGCACTGCAACTAATATTTCTGGACCCAAATACAAGTGGGTACCAAAGAAGAAAACCGATACTGTGTTGCAAGCACCTCAATCAAAGGGGGAGTAAGAGAACAATGGCTCTTGAATAACACAGTTCAAGACCCGCACCTAAATGTCAAGATTATGGCTTCTAAGCAAAACAGCTTAGGACCCGTACCTCAGAGATCAAAAAGACGTTACTCCTGTATGCTTGCATCCGATGGATATTGATGGTCTTCATCTCGAGTGAATTGATCTGATCTCTACCCTATACTTTTTCTTTGCTAAATATTTCTGATATTGATGGTCTAACAATTCAAAGGGAGTGTTTGATCTCTATCCTGTTTTAACTGACATATTTCAGATGCTTAATTTAAGGGGGAGTAAAGGTGATGACTTCTGATTACTTCAGATCAGAACTCAATCTATAAACTATTTTACTGCTTTCTGTCTTTTATTTTTTAAATAAAGTGAATAAAGTGGCTTCTGATCAAATGACAGATCAGGACCCGTTTTTCAACAATCAAAGAAGGATATTGTGCTAATATCCAGGGGGAGCTCTAAAGCTATAAATCATTTGATCATGATTTGAGGGGAGCCGAAAAGGTAAAAATCTTCTGATCCTAGATCTCTGATTGTTTGAAAGAATGACAACTTTCGAACATGAAAAATCTTTTCTTAAATGTTCAAACCACTTCTTATTCTCAAACAATTTCATGAATTTAGAAGTGTGATTTTTAAATGTTTTTTCAATTTTTGTGCTTTAATGTTTAACTGACCGTGTGTTTCCAAAGATCAATACTTGTGTATTATCTTATCCATATATTGTTAAGTATTCACACACACCGGTTCAGTATTTTCTTTGAAATTGTTATTACCATGTCTCAAATTTGAACCAATTTTTCGATGGTAATACTCCGGTTTGCAATTTCATAGTTGTTGAGCATCTTTCATCTTTTTCATATTTGTGCTTTCTTTGATAAATTGTTTATATTCGTTCATATAAACAAAATTACCAATTCTTTGATACCCTAACCATTTGATTTGTTCTGATTGATTCATTGTCAGATTCTCAAAACAATTCTCTTGACTTCATATTCATTCATTCAATATCCTTGTTTTGAGAAATCTTCAAAGAACAAATGCTCAAATTTCATTCATATTTTTCAATGAGCATACATACTCTGACATATGATTTCTTGTGCTTTACATGTCAAGAAAAATCATTGACCAGCAGGTACTTTTAGGAACATAGGATTCAGTGTGAGTGCTTAATAGATCTTCCATGGATTCACGATAACCAGTGTTTCCTACCCCGGAAGAAATCCTTTGAGTGATTAAGGGGAGAGGGGTCTAAAAGAATAGAGTGTGGGAGTGGGCAGAGGTAAAATGGAAATGAGAGATTGGTTAGATGTGAGTATAATGATAAAAATAAAGAAGGTGTGAGATCAGAGTTAAAAGAATATCAGAACTCTGCACCTACCACTTTCTGAGTCGGGCAACCACATTACTGATTGGTTCACATTTCTTCGGTGACCATCATTGAAATAGGAAAATAGCCCATGCCATCTCTTGCATACAACCTCACCAGCTACTAATTCTTTTCTTAAAAAGAGAATGTTTCACATTTTCTCGGGAAGCAGCACATAATCTATCGGGTCTTCTCTTGGAAGATACTGATATTGAAAAAGAAGGAAAGTTGCCCCACCTTCGACCCTTTCTCATGCACATTGAGTCCATGTATAATCATTGTTGTCACAGTGATTTACATACTTTGAGCCTTATGAAACACAATCATTGTGCTAATTCTTTCAAAACACAAGCACGAGCACACAGAGAATATGTTTTTCTGTCAGAACATTCATAGAATTACCTTGTGTCTTTCAATGATTGAATGGAAGTCCTGGGAAGTCAACATCAAACCAGCTCCTTACATTGTACATCCGTTGTACACAGTAACTTCGTGTTACTGACAGGCATTTCTAACTGTTTCATTTGTTGAATCATGGTTGCATGCTCATTATGTCTGAATTTGAAAAGATTCGGATATATATTGTTCATGATTCCGCTCTTCAGATCAAAAGTACAGCAATATCAAGGGGAGATTGTTTGTTGTTCACAAAGGGGGAAATCAAAGCCTATGCTGAAATTGATGATATTTTGATGATAATGATGCTCACATCATCAAAAAGGGGGAGAATTATAAAGATTCAATTTCAGAGTTCAAGTTCAAAGTTCAAGCCTAAAGTTCAATTTGCTTCTGCTGTTTCAAACGTTGTTTCAAAGGATGTTTCAAACGCTGTTTCAAACGCTGTTTCAAAGGATGTTTCAAAGGCTGTTTCAAACGCTGTTTCAAAGGATGTTTCAAACGCTGTTTCAAAGACTGTTTCAAAGGCTGATTCAAAGTCAAAAGCTTCTTCAAAAGTTTCTTCAGAAGAAAATTTCAAGAATTCAAGTAGGTTTGTTCTTCCGAACACGATTTAGAGATCAAAGTGATGAAGATACAATTTTGTTTGAAGACGAAAGATTTTTCAGAAATGAAGTTTCAAGTTTCAAAGAAGTTTCAAGAATTTCCTGTTTTGTTCAAGGCATGTTGACTTTCCAAAGCTTCAAAGATTAAAAAGACTTTCCAAGATTCTTCAAAAGCTGCAAAAAAGCAAAGTTTTTGAAAGCTTCAAGAGACAAAAGATGAAGAATCAAGAGTTGAAGATCTGCATCAAATTTTTTATTAAATTTTGAATACAAAGGGGGAGATTGTTAAGTCTAAATATTGTATCCAAGATTTAATAGGAAAGTCAAATGTGTAAAAGTCAACATTGACCTTGTAATAGTTAGTCAAAGCAAGTTTAGTTTCCTTAGCCGTTAAGGCTTTGTAATAGTTAGGTTGTATAAATAGGTTTGTCTTGGTAATCTTGTTGTAACGAACAAGAGGCATTTGCATATTGTAATTCTAGAGTGTGTGTAATACAAGATCTACTTTCTCTCTCTAGATTATCTCTCTAGTTCTTGAGCTTATTTGTCATATCTTGAGTAATTAGCTTGATTGATTGGGATTTATGTTTAACAATATTCATTCATTAAATTTACTTATTTGAAAATACTTCAATGTTTAAAAATGCTTATATCTTCATAATTATATTCTAAACATACACATATCTGACTTGTATTTGAGCTTTAATTGTTCAAGTTAAACCATTTTTGAGCAATATTTGTTTCATAGGAATATGGATTCTTTGTGCTAGGAATTAAATGAACTTCTATGGATTCACGATAACCAGTGTTTCCTACCCAAGAAGTTAATCCATAGTGATTGAGTGTGAGGAGTCGAAAAGAAATGAGTGTGGGTTGTGCGTTGAGGTAAAATGGAAAAGTGTGTTTGGTTAGATGTGAGATTAATGATTAAAAGAAAAAGGGTGTGAGATCAGAGTAAAAGAATATCAAGCTCTGCACCAACTACTTTCTGAGTCGGGCAGCCACATTACTAATGTTTCACAATTCTTTGTGAACATTATTGAATTAATGCCAACTCTTGTTAAAACCCCACCAGCCACTCTTTTCTTCTTAAAAAGAAAGTGTTTCATATTTTAAGGGGACGCAGCACATAATCTATCTGATTTTCTTTTGGAAAATCTGGATATTGAAACAGAAGGAAGTCTGCCTCACCTTCACACTTTAATCATGCACATTGAGTCTGTGTTTATCTACTGTTGTCTCAGTGGTTTACACAATGTTGAGCATTACTAAAAGCAATCATCATTTGCTTAATTCTTTCTACACTAGCACGAACACACAAGGAATTTGTTTTCCTATCATAACATTCATAGAAATTTCCTTTGTGTTGTCTCGATGATTGGATGGAAGCCCTGGGGGAGTGAACATCAAAAAGATCCTTTCCTATATGTATCTGTTACACACAGTAACTTCGTGTTACTGACAGGCACATTAACTGATTCATTTGTTGATTCAGGTGTTACATTCCTATTTTGTCTAGATTTGCAAAGATTTGGATGAATACATTGTTCGAATTGGCAAGGAATCAGAGGCTCTTGGACAGATCAGAATGGTCAAAGACATTTCTTGATGAAAGTTTTGATGTTATAGATGCTATATTTTTCAAAAAGGGGGAGATGAATTACATAAATGTCCGGATCAGAAATTTCAAAGATAAAGAGTTGCAGAAGACAAAGTTGAAAGTTTGAAAGTTGAAAGGTTGTTCAAGCAAAGGTAAAGATGTTTGGGGGATTATTGAAGATTGTTTCTATCATATTTGGGGAGATTGTTAATTTTGTTCAAAGACAGACATAAGAAGAAAATTTCTTACAAAGGAGGAGATTGTACTTTTTGAGGTTAAAGACAAGACTAAATTGCAAAATCTTTTTGTGATGATCTTGAATCCAAAGGGGGAGATTGTTAGAGCAGAAATATGTTGGATACAAGATCATAAAGATTGAAGATCAAAGTCAAGAAGTCAAGAGCTGAAAGTCAACTCTCATGCAAGTCAAAGTCTTTGTCAATAAAGTCAAAGTCAAAATAGTTGTAATGTTGTAGGTATAAATAGCCTTGTCCTTGTTGTATAATTAAGGTGGTAACAATTCAGATTGTAAGTCATTGAGTGAAGTGAGCAGATTAGAGAAGAGCAAATTTGAACATTATCCTAGTGAGAGAAAGTAGAGAGACAAAGTGAGATTTGTAATTGTTGAGATTTGATCAATGACATGTGATTACGGTTCTTGATCATATTTCTATTTTACAATTAGAACTTGATGAAATTGGGAATAACAGTGTCACCATCGACCATCATACTGAAAAGGAAAAAAATATATTATAATTCACAGAGTATTAAAGATTACCCCATTCCCGGTCCCCTACCGAAACTGGGTCTCTCCTAGTGGTCCATATCCAACATCAATGCCTAGTTTAAGTCTAAGTGCCACTTATTGATACCTATCTCACTTAAACTACTGCTCTGATACCATATTGTAACACCGAGGTTACACTAATGTCCATTTTACCATTTAATCTCCAAGATAATCAATTTTTAAACCACCAAAATATACGGGATATAAATTTTAATAAAATTCTCAAATGACCGCTTTAAATTGTTACGTTTTATCCCATTTTTATTCATTTTTCCAAAACATAGACCAACCCAAAAGTTTAAGATTTACAATCAACCGGGGACATATCTACCCGATCGAATACTTACATGTATATAACACACCAAAAGCAAGTACCAAAAGAGCTAAACCGACACTTGAAACAACACCCGAACAATGCTTCCTTATATTTCCCTTTGTCTACAATCCTTTTTACTGGAAAAAAAAAATTAATCAATAACGGGTAAGCTATAAAGCTTTGTGAGTTCTATATGAAAATACATGGTTATAATGTTTTATGTTAATATATTCATTGAAGAATGAAACAAAATCTCGAAACAAAAAGCTATTATAACATCGAAGACCAACAACTCGGAGAATTCCATGAATACATTCCAAAAGACTTACCAGACTCATAAACATAACATACCAATATCAACATCAATACATCATAAGTTCAACACAACATACATTCTTACCGACAAGCTCGACAACGAAATGTCAATCGTGTCATACGAACACCTATCACATGGCTTAGGTACCGTATCATGTAAATATATCATGAATCAATTATAAAATATCTAGAATAGTGCACCACTCGCACCTTCATCTACTGGGTACGTGCAGAATAGTACTCACACTCGTCTCCTAACACATGAGATACGTGAGTATAACGAACCGGTATGCCACACCCAACCTCCGTATCCCTGGGATACATGGACATACACAACTTTCTAGCGTACTACACGAAGTAGTACCCGTATTCACTGTTTACCAAGAGACCAACAAAACAATCACGTATTTGAACTCGACCGACATCGTAAAACGATCATACGAATACAAAACGGAATCAGAGGGACTTACACATGTTACACATTATGAAAACATGAGACACAACTAATGCAAACAAAAGTGCATATACATATAATACACATAAACATGTATATCGTATACACTCACAATGCACAAAATGGGAGTCGTTCCAACTCCGTAGTCCAAATATGTATTCTAACACCCATAATTTATAGAGTTTCTCCTTCATAAATTTGGGAGTCGTTTGACCTCTAGGACGAAAACTTAATAAGGTTTTTGTCATAAAATAATAGTGGAATCATCGAGGATTGAAGCGAGTGCGAAGGACGGTAGAAAAGGACAAAAATAGTGTCCACGACCTGGCGCACGACCCTGAGTCACGGCCTAGGCCGCGTAAGTCATTGGGTGTTTGGCCAAGGGGCACGCGCAATTTCCCACACGACCTTAGATCGTGGGAAAGGCCGCGGGAAGGCAACCTGCAGATTTAAGGAACGATTCTGGGGCTTTCCCTCATTTTCTCTTCTCCAACCTTCTTCTTTACCTCCCTCTCTCTAGATTAGGGTTTTAGTGATGTTTGAGGACCAACTTTAGAGGCCATTGGGAACATTTCTTGAAGGTTTATGATAGCAAAGTGAAGTTAAGATCTCCATCTCAAGATAAAAGCTAGGGTTTGATATTTTTCATTCTACCCCTTACATCCTTCGCTTTGGTGTATGGTGGTAGCTTGGTGAAGAAGGAAACCATGTGGTAATGTTGGATCTAAAATCTAGAGACGTCCCTTGAAGATCTCTAGTCTTCATCAAAGGAGGCTCACTTTTGTGGTTGGAACCTAGGTTTAACTTAAACTAGCAAGGTGAGTTCAAGTTGATTTGTGAAAACGTTGTACATGCCAAAATGTCCATTTTAAAGTGTTTACGTGTTTTACATGAAATTATCAAGGTTTTAGTTATTTAGTGGGTTTTGTTTATTTGAAGTGTTTAGCTTTATATACCTTGTAAAACACCCATGTTTGGGATTTTTGGGCATTTTGATGAATAAGTCAAAAATGAAAGTGTTTGATGATTTATTGCATAAATGAAGATTATTTGGTCAAAAATGTATCTTTAGTGTTTATTGGAAATATGCATCGTTTATAAAATGGGACGTTTGAAAATACAAATGTGTGGGTCATTTGATTTTAGTCATTCCCAGTCTTGTGAGCATTTTTTAAATCGTAAACCCTTTTGGTTTTGGGCCGAAGGCCAGTTGTGATTTGAGGGATGACGATTTTGGAAAAAGGTGTATTTTGGGTTGTGTAACCATATTGGCTGACATTATTTAGCCAAACGTTTATTATGTTCTTTAGTGCTTGATTTATACTCAGATGGGTCTTTGGGGTATTCGTTTAATTTTTAGTAGATCAGTAAGGAGCCTTGGACTTATGGTGTACTTAGTTGCATATTATTTGAGAGTTACATGTTTTGGAATATGTTAGTTCATTCGTTAGAGTCATGTGACATTTTAGACTATAACGCATTGGATCCATAGGCATATGAGTCAGTCAGTTGGTTTAATTGGGAACTCTATCCCTATTTTGGGACTAGAAATGATTTATGGCTAGCGGGAACTCGACGTATAGATCATGGGTGGTTGAACTCGATGACCGTGTAACCTTTAGTGAAGGGATCGAGGTATAGATCGTGGGTGTTTGAACTCGATGCCCGTGTAATCCAGTCTGGTTATTCATCGTAGAATTTAGTGTCCGTGTTTGAAGTCTAGTGAGTGGTCCCCAAGTCACGATTTTTTATGTAAGCTTGCGGTGGTGCTCCGCAAAGCCGTATATGGAGCTAAGTCTTGCGGTGGTGCCCATGGTGAGTTGGATACGGGGACTTATGGCTTTTGTGGTGACACTCATCTAGAGGTTGAGTAGACACTAGGGTCATTTAGGTATCTTGCGATGGTTGCTTGGTAGGGAGCCGTATACGGGGATCCATGACACTATATGAATCTCGAGAACATTGATAACTGGCTTAACCTTGTGTGCCCCACACATTCGATGGAATTCGGGTCTCCCCCGTCACCGAAAGGTGTTGTTTGGGTATTGAGTTTTATTATCCTTATTTTCAATGACGTTTTTGTATATATGGATTCTATCCATGGTTTATGGGTTGACTATTACTCCCCACCCGTGTTTTGGGTGTTTCAGAATATAAATTTTTGTCCAAGTTTCATAAATTGGTAGTTCGATTTCTATTCTCATTTTGAGTGAGTTTTGAGTTGAATTTAATTTACGAAAGAACGTTTTATATTGGGATCTTTGTCCTTAAAATATTTTGGATTGGACAACGTTTATATTGGTGTTTCCTTCGCCTAAAATGCATATTATTGTAAAACGAGTCGTTTTCATATTTGAGGCTTTGAAAGATTATGGTTACAATTTCATTCCTTCTTTTGAACGATGTATTTATTCATGTTGAAAACTCTTGAACTCAATAGGCGTTAGCCTAAACTTTTTGTTTGTCGGCATGTGCAATAGGTTCCGGTTGGGAATAGTCCTAGTGACACTTTGAAGAGAGGAGTGCTAGTTGTGTGCTCGAGGACTGCTTAGCTTTTTGAAGTCATCGGTATTTGTTTTGGGAAGAGCAACTTGTGTTTGGGGTTAAGTAACACCCAACTTCGGCTTAGTTCTTGTTTATTTTTGGTGTTAGCTCTAATTCATTGTATATAAAATATTGAAAAATAGGCTAAGTATAGGAACTTCAGAAGACTATTGCATACACCCAAATACACCACAGAAGTACCGAGCTCATAAGCTTTGTCAACCATATACCCGAGAAGCTCTTAACCTGAAGATTACTTTCAGACCACATAGACTCTGTGATCACTCACAAAGCCTCTGTGTGACTAAGATCTAGAGATTGGAAGACTTGAAGATTACCGGATGCATTGGACAAGACAATAGCTCGTGCAGATCACGTGACCCTGGTGTACGAAGATCCTCAAGATCATAAGTGCGCGTCCACGATGGTTTTACTTTCCAGGTGGCATTCCTTTTATGGAATGTCAGTCTTTGTCTTGTACAATTGTGTGTTCCCCCTTGTATATGAAGGGAGCTCCTCCTGTAGAATTATCATGCCTGCACATACAAATCTTCATACCATGATTAAGCTGTATAATCTTTGAGAGCATTTTAGCACACAATTGTGCGTGTTCTTGGTGTATTTGAGTTTAATGAAGCAGATCCTTCAATGACTAACTCATATTTGTCAATTGATCTCTTTTTTACTTGTGTTTGTGTTTACTACCAAACAAACCATCTTACGACATACAAAATTGTTAGGATCAAACGCTTACCACTACGCCAAAAGCAATTGCTGATGGAGAAGGCGTAACTTTATTTCCTTATAGCGTAGCAGCTAGCGCCACGTTTCGATTTACGAAGATGTTGGTCAATGACCCAACAATCCCCCAGCATCTGCCAGCACTAACAAGAACTTCTCTAGAAGTGAATCGCTGCACAACATGCCTTTGGCATTTAAATGCACTCCATGGGATTCGAACCCGTGAACTGCTCTGATACCACATGTGTGTCCCACAATAACAAGTTCTAATTATGAATTATCAATCACAATCAAGATGTCATATCATTCAATCCAATTCCACAGTTACAAACTTGTATGAACAGGATGCTTACTCTCTCACACTTTCTCTCTCTTGAACAATGTAACAATGAATGTATGCGTCTAAGTGATACTCTCTTCCAATCTACTACAAAGAAAAGAAATCTATTTAAACAAAGCTACAATACAAAGACAAAACTAGAAAATACAAAACACTTTGACTTTGACTTATTACAAAAGACTTTGACTTTTGCTTGAAGGTTTGACTTGAGCTTCGACTTTCAATCTTGGAGGATCTTGGATACAATATTTAAGTTCTAACAATCTCCCCCTGTGGATTCAAGATCATCTTCAACAAGATATGCATTAAAGCGCCCCCTTTGGAATCAGAAACAAATTATCTCCCCTTTTAGATAAGCAAAAACAAATTTCAGCATCATAGAATATCTCTCACTTTTGGATAAACTTGTACTTCTCTTCAAATGAATTTCATCTTTAAAGCACGTTCTCCCCTTTTTCAAGAACATTCTCTCTCTTTAAGTTCCATCTGTAATATCCTCCAAAGTCTGTAAATATCTTTTGCAATAATCTTTAACAATATCCCCCAAGGTAATAAAAACCTCTTCCAGACTTCAGAAAAGAAATTATCTTCAGATTTACCTCAGTTTGCTTCAGCAATTCATCTTCAAAGAAAATATATGTACATTTCAGCACACTTTCTGAATCTTTGAACTTTCTTTCAAATCTTGAACAATCTCCCCATAACATATACTCCATGTTCTCTAAATCATATTTCTTGAAATAACTTCTCCATAGATAACATTTTTTGATCATGTCTCCCCCCTTTTTATGATGTGCATAGAAATCATCAAAAATTCTCCAAGATATGTCATGTACCTTTTTCTGACCATGATCTTTCCATAATGAGCCGCTAAACATCCGTCAATTCATAATGTATTCATCTAATTCTTTTCAAATTCCGACAAATAAGAATGTAACCCCGAATCAACACATGAATTAGTTAATATGGTTGTAAGTAACATGAAGTCACTTAGTACAACAAATGCATTGTACAAGGGGTTTTATTGATGTTCACTCCCCAGGTCTTCCATTCAATCATCGAATAACACAAGATTAATCTATGAACGTTCCGACAGGAAAACAATTTTTCTTTGTGTTTGTGCTTGTGTATAAAAGAATTTAAACATGAATGTTTATAACGCTCAACATGTGTAAACCATTAAGAAAACAACAGTATTACACAGACTTAATTGTGCATGATCGAAGTGCGAAGGTGGGGCAGACTTCCTTCTTTTCAATATCCATATCTTCCGAATGAAGACAAGATAGATTATGTGTTGCATCCCCAAGAAAATATGAAACATTTCTTTGTTGAGAAAGAAATGAGTAGCTGGTGGGGTTTAAGCAAAAGTTGGCATGGGTAGTTGCCTGTTTCAATGATGTTCACGAAAGAACTGTAAAACAACTGTAATATGGTTGCCATTGCATTGTAGTGTTTGCTACAAGATACTTCCTCCTGCAAGCTGATCAAATTAAGTTATTAAGATGAATTCCTATTCAACTCGTGGTTCAAAGACAGATCCGGTGTTATAAACTGAAGATGCACTTTGGTTGTCAAGTCATAATTCACCTATTTCTTTCTTGTGGGCATAACGAATGTGTTGGATTTACAAGATATAAAAGTTGTCTTCAAGGATAATAGTTATTTTCAAGGGGGAGCCAGAGTTGTTTTGAAATTTAAGCAATGCTAAGTTTTCTAAAGAAATAAAGGGGGAGAAGATCTTAAGCTTGAAGAGGATGATTCCTTTACAAAACTTAGCGGGAGAATGTTAGAACAAAAAATGTTCTATTTAAAAGTTTTGTAAAGAAATCATGTTTTGTGTATTTGGGCCATGTACATTGGGTTTCGGCTTATATGTAAACAAGGGTGTTAGGGTATATATAGGATTTGTTTGTATTGTTTGTTTGTAACTTTCCGTAAAAATGTAGTCGTGTAAGTGAACTGTGTGTTCTAGAGAGAGAATCATTCTGCTCTCTCTAGTTTGTGAATAAAACAAACATTTCCCTCCCCAATTCATCTCTTTGTTTATCCTTTTACATTGATTAGTTTGTGATCTAATGGACTTACAAAAAAGCTTCCGCACTCATAATATTTTGCTTTGTGTAGTTTGTATTGGTTAATCAATTGTTAGAACACTATATTGGGATCAACAATTGGTATCACAGCAAACTTTGATCATTAATATCAAAGGATCTTGTTCTATCAATGTTTCCTTCGTGTTTGGTAGTAGTTTGAACTTTTTCTAAGCTACGTGTTTCATTCAAAAGAAACAATCCCTGTTTCTCTGAGTTTTCATCAACAAGTTTGATTTAGATTCAGTAATAGGTACGTTCTTCATCTTAGATCAGTTCAAAGCTTGCTAGTTGTGCTGATACACTTCTTTTCATCATATTCTCACCATATTAAACTCTATTTCTTCCTTGTTCATCTGTTATCTTCTTACTCTGTTTCACACACCATTTTTGTTGATCCAAACTCTCTCAGTGATTTGATAACGACCCTCTTCTATACTTAGTGAAAATTACGTTTTAATATGTATTAGTGTTTCACCATCAGCGATCAGACTAAGTCTGTTCAGTTATCGCTGATGACCTTTCTTGTAAACATTTCATTTGTATTAGTGTTTCACTATCAGCAATCAGAGTGAGTCTGTTCAGTTATCGCTGATACTCTCTGATGTAAACAGTTAACGTAATCCCTTAAGACAAGTCTCGCGTCAACAGATGTTCATAGCTGAATCGAAGACGAAGCCACTTAACAAAGACAAGTCTACTAGTGACCTGATGCGGATATCAGTGAAGCAAAGACGACTCTACTTATACGCGAAAGAACATGAGGAAAAGCTTCAGCGATAGCTGAACTTCTTTGTATCTCTGAAGGAAAAGATATTCAACGATCAAACGATCACGTAGCTTATGCCTCAAGTCTCCTTTTGTCTTACCTTGAACAACCAGTACGATGTGCCAGAACGGACATACCTCTGCCACAATTCGTACAACAACTCTGTCAACTACACTGTTCATGATACGGCCGAAAGCATGTCTCCCAAAGTTAGACTCTCTCAGCCAATCAAGGAAGGACACGTGTAAAGTGCCCTGCCATGCATTTAATGCATAGGGTATAAATAGAAAGATTACCTCTTCATCTGAAGAGAGTGCTCACCTCTAGCCTTCATCTTTCTTTCTTATAGAAACCCTTGTTTTCTATTTTTCTCCAATCCCCATTCTCTATATTCTTGTGCAACTCTCTTAGTGTTTTCTTAAGTTTGTTTAGATTGAGTTCTACTTAATCTTATTCCGCAACAAACTTGTAAATTGTGTTTGATTTATCAATAAACAATTTATTAAACTTTAAATTCTGTGTTTGTATTCAACCCCCCTTCTACAAACTTGTTAAGCATCTTCGGGACCAACAATTTTCATGTCACTAAAAATGGCAAATGCAGTAACATTTTTCAGTGTTGGATCCCAATCTAAACCACCTACTCTACTCAGGGATGAATATCGCCAGTGAAAAATTAGGATGGTCTACTTTCTTGATGGTGTGGATCCAGGTTTGGTTGAATTTCTTCACAATCCTCCATATATTCTCTTGACCATTGTACCTAGAGTACTTGAAAGTGCCACTACACCAGAGGTCCCTGAATACCAAAAACCCAAGTCCATTGTTTATTGAAGTAAACAACAGAAAGAGTTGCATGATCTTGCTAAAAAGAACAAAAGACTACTCATAATGGCCATTCCTAATGACATTTTTCAATCATTAGACTCTTGTGAGACATCAAAGGATCTGTGGATGGAGCTTGAAAAACAGCTCGAAGGTGGTGCTAAGACTGAGAAGAACAATAGAGCTTTGTGCATTAATGCGTACTATGCCTTCAAAGCTCTGCCAAATGAAACTATTCAAAGCACATATGACAAGTTCAACTCCCTGTTTAACAAATGCAAGAGATATGGCATCCACATAACCCCTGAAGAAAACAATGTCATGTTTCTTCAGATCCTCAATGATGAATGGTTGCACTTAACTATGTCACTCCAAGAAACTTTGGATCTTGATGGGTCCCTATATAACATATTTGGGACACTGGTTAGCCATGAAAATCGCATCTCTAGAGTCAAACCCAAGTTGGTGGACCTCTTGCTTTGGTAGGCAAAACCACAGAGGTTAAAGAAAAGGGAAAGAAAGAGAAAGTTATGGAGGAAAGCCTGAAGAAGAAGAAAAAGAAAGTACTAGTTGTTGAGAGTTGAGGACAACTCAGAGGATGAATTGGACATGGCTTCGAAGGCCAAAACTCTGGCTCTTATGACTAAAGAGTACAACATAAACTTGAAGAGGAAGTCCATGTTCAACAGAGGAAGAGATGAGAGGGATGATAGAGGAGATAGAAGAGGTTTTATTGGGTATGAGCAGAGGAAGCTTCGTAGAGAATAGTTTGATGATCAAAGACAGCAGGAGAAGAGAGGAGACGATAAAAGGTATGTGGATCACCAGAAGGCTGTTGAGTACCCACAGAGAGATGCTCAGAGAACTGAAAACAAAGGAGGTGAGAAAAATGCGACCAATAGTCCACATAACAAGGGTTGCTTCAAATGTGAAAAACCTGGACATTTTCCAGCCAAGTGCAGAACTAACCTCAAGAGAGGCAAGCCAGTCAGAGATGATGCCTTTTTCAAGAAAAAGGTAGAGTACTACACGCAGAGGTCACTAATGGACGAACAAGAAAATCTTGTAACCGACGAATCCTCTGACGAAGGGGACACAAATGCACTCTTCTTTGGGATGGCAGAAGTCAACTCCTCTAAGGCTGACAATGAGGTATCCACATCTGACTCTATCTCTCATGACTCCGAAAACAAATTTTTTTAACTTCAAGAGGAATTCCTTGTTTGCAAAAATACATGCTTAGAGTTCAAGAAGAAGCTTGCCTTCTATGAGTGAGAAGCTAGAATTCTCACTCAAGAGAAAGATAAGCTTTACCTTGAAAAGAAGTATCTTGTGACTAAGCACATTTCTGAAAAGAATTCCTTGAAAGAAAAGATTATCTCACTTGATAAAGCTTTGAAAGAAAAAATAAATGAGCTAAGGGACAATGAGAGTGACCGTCTAAATGCTATTTCATTAAAGAACTTTTTCCAAAGAAAGAGAAGTCATTCACCTAGACTTGCTCGACAAAGACCTATTAATAAGGAAATATCAGGATGCACAGAAGGTGCATGACAAGTTAAATACTCAAGTCGGCAGAAGAGGTATAGGGTTCACTGATATTGACCCCTATACTGAAATTAAAAGAAACAAATCTTTAGCAAATATCTTCTGCCCTGGAAAATTTTTAAAACTAAGTCTTCCAAATCTAACTTCTACATTCAAGAGGCGCAGAACCTCTGAAGGACCAAATATGAGGAATCCACTGGTGATGACAACTGTTTGGTATGAAAACAGTGACTTGTCATCATCGTCCTCTGCAAAGAGGAAATCCATTGGAAGGAAATATTTGTCCCAAAAATATATAGGACTCTTCAAATTTGGTCATCCAGAGACACAAACTCAAATGGCCTTTGTGTACATGATGATTCTTGAAAAGGAGTTCTCCCCTGAGGCAACAGAGTTTATGCCAACCTCTGTGGAAGAAAAATTATTTAAAATATTCTTGGAAAATGATTTGAAGAAAACTTATGAAAACCACTTTTTCAATCATCCTGATATGACCTATGTCTTGCATAGAATCTTTGAGCAAGACTTGATGGAGAGCTTAAGTATTCATGAAGTGGTCCCTTGTACTTTCAAAAGTTTAAATATTTATGTGGACACTAATGATGGAAAAAGCAATACATGTCAAGAAACCCATGCCTCCATCCATAGAGACTTTCTGGATTCGGACTCTGAATCGGAGTCTGAGTCATCCTCTGTCGATGCTGAGACTAGCTCTGAGGAGCAAGAAATAGTTCCCTGCACTCTAGAGGAAAATAAGTTATCCTCTGGCATTCTTAATCGAATGATTGTTCCTAAAAGGAGATCTGCAAGGATACCTATTTGCCCTGATTTCCTTGACATGTGCTTGCAAGCCAACACTTCTCTTAAGCTAGACAAATTGAACAAGGAAAAGGTTTTGTCTTCTCAAAATCCCAAAGCTCTAAAACCTATAAAACCTTTTCAAGAAAAACATACATGGAAACAGAACGGAAAATGGCTTAAAAATGACCAAATGCTTCTGTGGCAGTGATTTCAAGGAAGGAAAACCACAGGAAGGAAGGAGAGTACAATCCAAGAGCAATGTGGGAGGAAATTTTGAAAAAAACTCAATCTAGACTAGATAGGAACTTCTGTAAAAAGAAACCTAATACTAGGAAGGATTGTAATGAAAAATGCTCTATACCCTCCTTTACTGCTTTTAATAAAAAGTTCAAGAAGTTTGCTTCCAGAGTCTCATATTGCAAATGTTTTGATCTTATGCATGCTCGTAATCAACATTTCTCCAGTCCACACTACTTTACTTCTCACCCCAAGCCCAAGAATGCAAAATTCAAGGGTGAGAAAAGGCAAAATGGTACCTCTGTGAAAGAGGTAATATCAAACCAAAGAGTGCTAAGGCTACTCTTACGACCCCTAACAAAGGTGGACCCATTTGGAAATGGGTACCTAAATCTGTCCGCAGAAGAAACAACGTGTGCCAATCTGGTACCTAGACTCCGGGTGCTTGAGGCATATGACTGGCGACAGAGGGTTACTCACCTCATACTAAGAAAAATTTGGAGGTTGCTTTGTAACCTTTGGAGATAACAAGAAAGGAAAAATAAAGGGCTATGGAGTCATTGCTAAGGGGGACATCGATGTATGGAAAGTGGCTTATATATGTGGATGGCCTTAAGCATAAGTTAATAAGTGTCAGCCAACTTTGTGACATTGGATTCAATGTAATGTTTAAACGTCAAAACTGCTCTCTGCTGAAAGAGGATACTGGAACAGAGCTACAACGAGCCAACAGAAAGGGTGATTTATACCTCATGAACTTCAAGGCAACCAACAAAGAAGAAAAGCTTTGTTTGGTATCTAGTAAGAATGAGGAGGCTTGGCTCTAGCATAACAGGTTTTGTCATTTAAATTTCCATACTATTGACAAGCTTGTAAAAATGAATTTGGTAAGTGTTCTTCCAAGTATAAAGTTTGACAGAGATCATCTATGCTCTGCTTGTGAGATGGGCAAACTCAAAAGAGCTGCCCATAAGAGCAAGTTAGATATATCCTACATTAGGCCTTTGTAGATGTTGCATGTTGACCTCGTAGTCCCATCTCTGTGCAGAGCCTACATAGGAAGAAGTACATTCTTTTACTAGTTGATGAGTTCTCTCGTTACTTGGGTAGAATTTCTCCATAAGAAGTCTGACGTCCCTGTAGTACTAATCAATCTTTTGATGAGAATACAATTTCTTTATGATTGAAGAGTGCAGAGGATTCGAAGTGACAATGGAACTGAGTTCAAAACCTCAACCATTGAAGCCTATATAACTGAAGAAGGAATCTCACAGAACTCTCAACTACGAGGACACCACAACAAAATTTGTTGTTGAACGAAAGAACAGAACACTTAGGGAGGCCGCCAGAACAATGCTCACTGCTTCAGGATTGCCAACTTCTTTTTAGGCAGAAGCCATTTCTATGGTGTGCTTCACTCAGAATAGATCATTAATAGTGAAGAGGCATTCCAAGACCCCCTACCACCTACTCAACCAGAAAAAACCAAACACCAAGTATTTTCATGTATTTGGCTGTAGATGTTTCGTCCTCAATGACAGAGAGAGCATTGGAAAGTTTGATCGAAAATCAGATGAAGCCAAATTCATTAACTATTCATTTACCTCTAAGGTATATAGAGTCTACATGTTTAATTCAAAGCATATACTGGAAAGTATTAATATTTCTTTTGATGACTCATTTCAGGTGACTTCTGAGCAAATCAGCTCATGACTCAAGCTTCAAGAGAAATACTCTGGTGAATCATCAAGATCAAATGAACTTCATCACTTATTTTAAGAGATGTTCAATGATGATGGACCCTCTGAAGATGATCGCAGAGCCTCTGAAGCTGGGGCCTCTGAGGACCAAACATGTACATCTCTAGCCGGTCCAAGTGATACTTCACCCTCTTCCACTACTATTGTAGGTCCAAATGTCGATGGGGTGCACACACAGACCAATAATAGTCAAGGCTCAATGCTCAATCAAAGTGAAGATCATCTTCCTACAATCTCGGAGGAATCAACACCAGAGCAGTCACAGAACTCTAACCGAGATACCACAGAACTCTCTGCATCAAATCAAAGAGCTCAATCAAGTCCTGTGGTAAGTACAAATGATCAACCTTCTAAGATAGTAGTTGATCAAGAACAAGAAACTGCTCCAGATGTGCAACTCGAAGGTTCCAATGACTACCTACCCCGAATGACCAAATGGTCAAAAAGTCACCCACAGAGCTAAATTATAGGTGACCTTCTAATAGAGTAAAAACTCGCTCTACTACAGCCAATTTTTGTTTCTTTACAAACTTTGTTAGTATCATCGAGCCAAAGAAAATCTTTGAAGCCCTTGAAGACCCAAACTAGGTAGAAGCTATGCAAGAGGAGCTTCTGCAGTTTGAAAGAAATGAAGTTTGGATCCTAGTGCCTCTACCAAAAGGCAAAACTATAATAGGCACCAAATGGGTCTTTAAAAATAAGAAGGACGAAGATGGTGTGTTGATCAGGAACAAGTCAAGACTGTTGGCCAAAGGATATTGCCAGGAGGATTGGATCAACTATCAAAAAACTTTTGCCCCTGTGGCAAGGGTCGAAGCAATAAGGATTTTCCTTGCCTTCGCAGCCCATAGAGGTTTTAAAGTGTACCAAATGGATGTCAAGTAGGACTTTCTGAATGGACGAATTCAAGAAAAAGTATATGTCAACCAACCACCAGGTTTTGAAAGCTCTACTTACCCAAATAATGTCTACTTCTTGGACAAGGATCTGAATGGACTGAAGCAAGCCCCAGATCCTGGTATGATAGACTTTCAAACTTCCTACATGCAAATGGTTTCGAAAGGTGAGATTATGCTTGTACAGATTTATGTAGATGACATTATTTTTGGGTCTACAAATGAATCTTATTGCAAAAAGTTTGAAACTCTGATGAAGAGTGAGTTTGAGATGAGTATGACGGGAGAACATACATTCTTCCAAGGATTACAAGTCAAGAAAACTACAGAGGGTATTTTCCTAAATCAATCAAAATATGTGTCTAACATACTTGAAAAATACAAACTCTCTGACTCTTCAGCAATGAGGACTCTAATGGCCACTAGATCCAAGATCTATGCTGATCCAGAGGGCAAATCCGTGGAGTGTAAACTCTACAAAGGTATGATTGGGTCTTTGTTATACTTAACTGCCAGTAGACCTGATATAATGTTTGCTACGTGCCTCTGTGCAAGATATCAAGCTAACCCCAAAGAATCTCATCTTCTTGCTATGAAGAGGATCTTTAGATATCTAAAGGGCACCAAGAATCTTGTCCTTTGGTATCCAAAGAACTCTGGCTTTGATCTTGTTGCTTATACAGATTCAGATTATAGAGGATGCAAGATTGACCAAAAAAGTACCTCTGGAAGTTGTTAATTTCTTGGGGGTAAATTAGTTAGTTGGACTTCTAAGAAGCAGAGTTGTGTCTGAACTTCTACGACAAAAGCTGAATATGTGGCTGCCGCTAGTTGTTGTTCACAAGTTTTGTGGATGAGAACCCAACTAAGGGACTATGGTCTTGACATTAAAAAAATACCCATCCTCTGTGATTGAAAGAGTGCCATTGTGATCTCTGTCAACCCTGTTCAGCACTCTAAAACTAAACACATCGATATCAGGTACCACTTTCTGAAACACCATGTGGAGCAGGGCACCATTGAAATGTATTTTGTGCCCACATACTATCAACTTGTTGACCTGTTCACTAAACCACTAGATGAAAAGAGATTTTCATTTCTTGTTGGCAATTTGGGAATGTTAAACATGAGTTGATCCACAGAGCCTCTGTACCTTGGCCTTGAGCTTCTGTTGTACATATTTCATTTTCAGTACTTTTGTCTTTGCTTCTGTATATATAGTTCTTCCATGCATGTACAGTTGTCTTGTAATTCATTTCTAATGATATAATGCCATGTGAATCCTTGTTCTATGTCTTGTACAACTCTTATCAAATATGATCCAAGCATAGGTCAAGGGGGAGCAGAAGGAGTTAAGCAAAGAAGACCTTGATCATTCAAGGGGGAGCAGAGAACCCATTCTTATCGAGAGAAGTATGCAGAATCAGATATGTTCTTCGTAATTCTTCAAGGTCAAAAATACAATTGTTATTCCCTGAATCTAGTTTCTAATTACAATTAAACAAACAAAACACAAACAAGAATCATTTACCTGTTTGATTTCACTTTCAAATTCAAGATTACAAACTTTCTCTCTCTAGAACTCTCTTTCTCTCTCTAACTCTAAAATACAACTGAATAATGATTCAATTAAGTTCTCTCTAATTACCAAAGGAAAAGAAACTATTTATACCTACAACTAAAACAAGGAAAAACAAATACAAAAACATTGACTTTTATTACAAAAGACTTTGACTTTGATGAGATTTGACTTTCTCAGCTTTGGCTTTTTGAACTTTGACCTTCAGTCTACATGATCTTGTATCCAACAGATTTATGCTCTAACATACTTTTCCCAACCAAAACTTGTCCAAACTTTGAGTGATCAAAACCTTCAAATGTCTTTCCTTGATTAGAATTTTTTTTGTCAAAGAGCCTTTGAGGTCTCTCACAGAGCCTCTACAAGATGCATCAGAGCCTTTGAGTCTCAAAAAGACTCATCTTGACCTCTCACTTCTTATTTGGTTGACCAATTCGATCACGTCATTGAATTTCAATGTTTCTGGGTAAGAAAAGTGTTATTTTATGCGAAAGAACCAAACCTCTAACCTCAGAAGCTCTTAACCCACAGAGATTCTGATGTTTTCAATACTTATGAACTATTCAAAGGTTATGGGGTGCGGGTTATTTTAAAACAGTGACAGTCAAATGGGTATAGCAAATGCCACGCGCGTGAGAATAGTGGGAGGCGCACGTACTCGATCGTGCACCGCCCCAAATGACGTGGCAAAATGTGATTGGGGCATAATCTATACCGTCGATTTTGAAAATGGCTCCCTCCTATCTAGGTATCCATTACGGATTTGAAAATTTATCATTTACCGCTAATTTTTTACCCCTCTCACATTATAAATACTCACCCTTTCACTTCCTTTCATCTTTTACCTGCAATTCAAGAGCAAGAACCTGTAGATTTTTGTTTTCTACTCCATTCTTCATCCATGGCTTCCCACTCTGCTTCTGTTAATAACTCCCAAGGTTCTTAAAACTCAAACAACTCCCAACACTCTATAGCACAAAAAGATGATTCTGGATCTATTGGACAACAACAACAACTTACTAGTCGAATGCTTTCATTCACTAGACACCAATATGACTCAACTACCCTCAATCTGAAACCGAACAACCACTATATAGTTCTTGACCCAAAAGGATACCCTGCTGAAGCCGTACCATAGATAAACCTGCTAAAAAATCACTTTCTGGACAAAGCCCTAACCATGACAAGGAATGACATCCCTGAATCATACATCCAACAATTCTGGCAAGGATGTAGATATGAAAAAATCCCAGACTATGGGCACTGCATTATGGGATATGCTACATGCCCCGGGAGCGACAAGATTCTGGACATAGGAATCAAATGAAGAAAGGTCTCTGAGATCTTTGACTTACCAACCAAGGACCAACTCAATTTGGTCAAGTTCTCAGAAGAACCCTCTGACAACAAAATCCTTGACTTCCTTAGATTCTTTAGGTTTGCCAAGCCCATTATGAAAAGGACAGAGTTTAGGCAACATAACCTTCCACCTCTATGAATGTGTTGTTTTCACTTCTTAACAGGGCACTAACCTGCAAAGTAGGGAGTCCGGATCAGTCGAGCCACAACATCCTGGCCATAATGTATGGGGTTTATTATGATCATCCGTTGGATTATGCCAAACTGATATTCAGGGAAATCATGAATGTCATGATTGCAAAGGAAGAAGATCAGAAAATAGACACCCTGTTAGAGCATATATTTATTGGATACAAGATCATGAAGAGTGAAGGTCAAAGTTAGCTAAGTCAAAGCTCAAAGTCAACTCTCAAAGCAAAGTCAAAGTCAAATTGTAATAAAAGTCAAAGTCTTTGTATTTGTATTTGTGTTTTGTTCTTAGCGCGTGTCTTGTAATATACATATGACTAGTTTAGTTAGTGGTTAACAGTTACAAGTTGGGAGTTGTAATACGTTGAGTTGTAGAGAGAGAAAGTTTGAGAGAGAGAGAAACTCTGTGTATACGAATTCATTGTGAAATTGGAAAACAGGTTGAGTAATTGTTTGTTAAAATTGTCATCTTATAGTTGTTAATTGTAATTGTGATTAGAACTTGATAAAATTGGGAAATAGCAATTGGTATCAGAGCAAATCTAAGTTGAAATCAATCAAGAAATGGAGTCGACATTGTGTTTTTGAGTCTTAGATCGAATTTCGAATCTTTGTGAGTTTTTGGAGGTGAAATTGATTTGAGTGTGTTCGTATATGTTTTTAGAACAATCTTGTAATGGTTTGTGATAGGATTGCATTGTAATTTTTATGAATTTTGAGTTTTTGTTCATTCGAAGTTCACGAGTATGAACGTACTGTAATGGGATCAATTTGTATTTTTGAGTTATTCTTGTTGAAATTCATTGATCGAAATTGTTTCTAAATGTATTAGTGAGTAAGTTGTCGAAGTTTCAGGTTGAAATTCGAAGGTTTGATAGGTATTTGAATGAATCAGGGTGTATTCTAGTCGAAGATCTGAAGAACTCGCATATCCCTCAAGAACTCGCAAGAAGAGCTCGCAGACCATCGGATTTCGCATAATCATTAATTTTCGCATAATTGTTTCTAAAATTTTATAACTGTAGAATTCGCAGATGAGTGATGTGCGAAATTCATAGAATTCGTACGTATGTGTGTTGAGGATTCTCATAATTCGTATAGGCTTACATGCGAATTGTCAGAATTCGTATAAGCTATTTGTGCAAAAAGTGTATGTGAAATTTTTCAAAGGACAGAATTCGCATCTGAGTATTGTGCGAAAAGTAAAGATTTCGCATCTGAGTGACATACGAATTCTTTGAATTCGCATAAGTTTGTATGCGAATTGCTCAGTTTGAAAAAAAAATATCAAGTATAGAATTCGTTTGATCATGTTGTGCGAAAAGTTTTTATGCGAAAAGTGTGTATGCAAAAAGTTTGATTTTCAAAATTTTCTAAGTCTAGAACTCGCATAGAGTTGTATGCGAATTCCTAGAACTCGCATAACACTTCATGCGAATTCTGGTTGTATGCGAATTCTGATTTCTTTTAGTGTGCGAATTCTTATGATTGAGTGAGTAGTGTGCGAATTTTGTGTTTTTTTATCTTATATGCGAATTCTGTGTGCGAATTCCATGTATTTCACTCTATTGTGCGAATTCCATACTTAGAGATTTTTGGAAATTTCATTTCTGAATTTGTTTTAAATTTTTCTGTATTTTTCTGATTTCGCTTGGATTAACGATCATTGTCAAGTTCTTATTGAATATTTTACAAAACAGGATGACTTCCAAAAAAGTTGTCGCAATCGGAACTGATGTAAAACCTCTAGTGATGTTTAAAGGCGAATACGAGCAACGGAAGGATCGTTTTCTGGATTTCATTGATCGCAATGACTTGAGAGACTACATCAGAATATCTCTGAAGGAAGGACTCATGAAAACTCCAACAAAGACTCACACAGTTGTAGGAGAAAATGGAGAAGAAGAACAAAGAGAGTACCCTCTACCACTTGAGGAGTATACAGATGAACAGAAAAGAAGACATAAAGCTGATAGACTGACTAGATCTTTCATTCTACAAGGCATTCCTAATGAGATATATGTCAAGATTGACAATTACAATGCAACGGGCAAACAAATGTGGGATCAATTAGAAAAGATGATGCTCGGATCAAAGATAGCCAACAAGCTCAAAGTCTTCAACTGCCTCAACAATTATGAAGAGTTCAAAGTCAAGGATGGTGAATCTCTTGAGACAACTTACGATAGATTTGTGACTTTGCTGAATGAGCTAAAAAAAACAAAGTCAGAAAGTCTCAGATAGAGCTTAATGTCAAATTTCTCAGCATCCTCCAGCCTGAGTGGAAGAGGTTTACCAGGCAAATAAAACAGATGAAAGATCTGAACGAGATTCCACTTCACGAGGTGTACGAGACTCTTAGGAAAAATGGAGAGGAGGTAGAGGATATCAAAGAGGAAAAGAAAAAGGCTGAGAAGGTGGTTGTTGATCCGATTGCTCTGGTTGTTAAGAAGAAGTCAGTGAGCCTCAAGAAGAAAAAAAAAGTAGTAGTTTCTGAGTCCGAGGAAGTGGACAATTATGATAATTCTGATTCTGATGACTGCGAGAACTTGAAGCAGGCTATGCTAATGTTGACAAAAGCATTTCAGAAGAATTTCTACAAGAAGCCTGGCTTGAACAGTCAGAGAAATTCTTCGGGTTCCAGAAACTATGAACACAAGTAAATAATAGAAGAAAAGAGAATGGAAGATAAAAGGCCTGATGAGAAAAGGTACATAACTGAAGAGAAGAAAGAGCCAGAACCTACAAAGTGCTACAACTGTGGAAAACTCAGACATTTTGCAAAGGACTGCCGATAGCCTAAAGTCTGAAACTCTGATTACTAAAAAAATAAGATGCTCTTGGCCAAGCAGTAGGAGGCTGGCAAGGCTCTTATTGCTGAGGATGAGTTATGGCTTGACCATTCTGATGAAGAAGAAGAGAAAGCCCACTTGTGCTTTATGGGTAAGCAAGTAACTGAAGATGAAGTTGGTTCAGATTGTGAGGAAAATGAAGAGGTATGTGATATAACTGAATCAGATTTTCTGAATGAAATGCATGTCATGATGATTAAACTCCAAGAATTAGATTATAAACTTAAGCGTGAAAGAGGTATCAATAAAGATAAAAACCAATCAATACTGAAACTTAGCAATGACATTGCTGAGAAGAATGCATTGATTGAGGCCTTACATAAAAACATTGATACCAGCGCGAAAGAGAAGACTATAATTGACAATGAATTATCTTAAACTACTTCTAAATATAAAATGTGTCAATTTGATTCCAAAGAGATTGCTAAAAAGTGTTCGTTTCTTTCAAAAGAAAACAAATCTTTAACTGAAAAATGAATGTTTTGGAAGAAAAACTTTACACTTTAGGTCAAACTGAACAGACCATTCATTTGAATAAACCTAAAGAGAGTATTGAGTGTTAGGGTCTTGGATGTGAGAACCCACACTACCTCAAAAAGGGTATTTCTAAAGTGCTTGCACTTTATGATTTTGGATTTTTAAAACTGGCACCACAATACCCCGAACTCAAAGTTAAGTGGACTAAATTGTCTGAAGAGGATGAAGCTAAAGAAAAAGAGAAAAGGAAGAACACAACTAAAATGCAACTTCCATTTCATTATGAGAAATTGAATTATAGTTAAAGTTCTGATAAATCAAAATTTCTTTCTAATGATTATTTTGAAAGCTATTCTTCAAAAGAGTTGGAGGCTACGCCTATTGAATGTAAAAATTATGTACCTCCTCTCGTGTTAGAAAGTAAAATTTCTGAACTCGAGAATACTCTAGCAGAAAAAGGATTTTGATTGATCTAGAAAAAACTGTGATTTCTACTGTGCTTAAAAATTCTGTTATTTCTAAACATTCCAAAGATTCAAAATATGATGATATTTCTGATCTAGTTGATGAAGAGTTTGATTTTCTTAACTCTAAAGGTGATTTAGATGATTGTGTTGGTCAATTTGATTTTAATGCTAAACTTCCTGATCATTCACAATTTGTTATAAACTCTTTTGGATTACCCAGTGTGTATGAAAAGGGTGAAACATCAACGAAAGTTGATGAACTAGTTTCTGTGAACACCAAGAATGCTAGAGGTAAGAAGAAGAAATCTAGGCATTCACAGAAACAGAAAACCACTGGTAAGCCAAAGAAAAAGCAATCTTTCAAATCTCACAGTTCTAACTCTAAAGTTTCAAATATTTCAGATGTGAATAAAAGAAAGACTGGAGTTAGATCAGAATGGCAACCAAAGAAGAAAATTGACGAGACTGCTAAATCATATTCTGATCTTGATTGTAATAGATGAACTACTAGTCGAACTGATGTAGTTGTGAATGTTGCTTTCAATAAACAAAAACTTGTAACTTCTTACAAGAAATATTAAATAAAGAAATTGTTCCAATTATCTCCGTCTGCTAGAAAGTCTTCTAATTATAAAAGAAATGATTATGCGTCTCGGAAATATTCTGATGTTTGGTTTGGCACATATCATGTATATTCTTATCATTCTCATGCTTCAAATGTTTTTCAAAAGATCAAAGCGTCCATATACAAATGGATGCCAAAATCTTGTGCTAACAATGTAGGACCCATCTATGAATGGGTACCTAAATCTATTGTTTTGTACTTTCTCTTGTGCAGACACGTCATATGTGATACTTGGATTCTGGTTGCTCCAAGCATATGACCGGGCGGAAAGATTTATTATCTAATTATACAGAGAAATGTTGCGGAACAGTGAGATTCGGGAACAACCAATTTTCACCAATCTTGGGATATGGTGACGTGATTCAAGACAACGTGACGATTACGAAGGTGAGCTACGTTGAAGGTTTAGGGTATAACCTGTTCATCATTGGACAGTTATGTGACAAAGACCTAGAGGTTAATTTCAAGTACAAGAGATGTTATATGTGCACTGAAGATGGTAAGGAACTCTTGGTTGGCACGAGAAAGTGAAACCTGTACACGATTAATCTGTCAAAAGTCCAGACTGACAATGAGGTATGTCTACTGTCAAAAGCCTCGCTGCAACAAAGTTGGTTATGGCATCGAAGGCTTTCTCACCTGAATTTTCATAACATAAACAAACTGGTCACGGGAAAGTTAGGAAAAGGACTTCCTGAGCTCAAATGCGTTAAAGAACAAAGGATGAGACGATTACTCGCGGTACACATGGGTCAAATTTTCGAGAACAAAGGATGAGACGCCCGAAGTCATCATCACTTCTTAAAGACTACCCAAGTGGACCTGCAAAAGTCAGTCAAGCTTCTTCAAACGGACAACGGTACAGAATTAAAGAACAAATTTGTTGAAGATTATCTCGAATCGGTCAGGGTAACACATCAGTATTCTGCTGCCAGAACACCTGAATAGAACAGAGTTGTAGAAAGACGGAACCGAACGCTAGTCGAGGATGCTCGAACTATGCTAAGTCAATCGGATCTACCTCTTTTATATGGGCTGAAGCTATATCGACTGCTTGCTAAACGCAGAATCGCTCTATAATCCACCGCCGGTTTGGTAAAACGCCATATGCTTTAATCAATAATCGTAAACCTAACATTAAACATTTCCATATTTTTGGATGCAGGTGCTTTGTACTGAATGACAAGGAGAACTTAAACATGTTCAGTCCAAAGGGAGAACAAGGCATCTTTATTGGCTACTCTCAATCGTCTGAAGCTTACAGAGTGTATTTGAAGAAGTCGAAGATCGTCGTTGAAAGCATAAACGTTATATTTGATGAAGATATGGCTTATGTTGAAGACAGTCCAGAACCCGTTATCACTGGTGTACTAGCTTCTGGACAGATCAGTCCAGAACCTACAATTAGTGACAAGAAATCAGATGAAGCGTCATCGTCTACTTCACACTTATCTGATTTATAAATTTTGTTTGAATGGTTTTATGATGAATTTCTTGGAAATAAAGTATCTAAATCTATTGTGGTTGACAAATCAGAAGATTCACGAAGAAATCAACCAACCACTTCAGATATATCTACTGAATCAAATTCCCCGATTCAGCAAGAGATTCCAATTCAAACGCCTACTCCAACAGTTGAAGATGTGAACATTCATGAAGAGCCAGAAGTTGCTAAGTTATTTGGTTGCACTGTAATAACTAATCAACAGCTAGATACTGTTGTACCAACTAAAGCTTCTGCACAAGATACTTCAATTGCATCCCTATCAAATCTTGAGCAAACTGATGAAACTGAAAGTGGGTTTCTAGATGAAAATCATGATCAATCTACATCAAATCCACTCCCTCATGAACATAAGTGGACCAAAGAGAACCCGATAAGCCAGATCATAGGTGATCCATCTAAACCGGTGCAAACTAGGTCTGCTACATTAAACATGTGTATGCATGACTCATTTCTGAGGAAGGTAGAGCCAACTCGCGTATCTGAAGCTCTAGCAGATTTAGACTGGGTAACTACAATGCAAGATGAGTTGAATTAGTTTGAAGCACTCAAAGTCTGGAGACTTGTGCCTAAGCCTGAAGGAAAGACTATTGTTGGGTCTGAAATGTGCTAAGGATGGTTACTACTGCTAGACATGACTATTACTGCTGCCTCAGGAAGTTAGTACTGCCAGATCACAATTACTACTACTTGAAGAAGTTAATGCTGCTGAGACAAAATTAATACTTCTTGCTGAGATTAATACTGTTAGTTCAGAATTAATACTGCTCATGAAGATAGTGCTGCTTATGAGATGAAGACTCCGTATGAGAATGAAGACAGGTGTATAGATTGAAGCTAAAGTAAATGAGATAATTATGGACTGAAGATCAATTTTATTTTGATAATTATCTTGTAATCAGTTTTGAATATATAGTATAGAAGTCTTTGATAGAATCATTCATACGTTTTGTTTTAGAGAGAATTAACCTCAAGATTAGTTTAGATCCTTTCTATAGAGAAGTATAGAACGTCTGTTGAGCCTGTTCAACAGATTGAGGTTTTGTGTGTAATCATCAAGTTTAATCAATATAACTTGTGATTTAAGTGCATATACTGTTTCATTGATTGTTAGTGTTAAAGTGTTTTTCCGCAACTTCTTTAGCATTGATTCTGAGTGTGTGTGAATTAAATTCTTGTTTGAATTTCGATCCTGACAAGTGGTATCAGAGCCTTGTTAAACTCAGAAAAACAACAATCATCATGGACGGTTCAAGTGATAGCGTTTTGGTATCAAAGGTTCCAATGCTAAAATCTAATGAGTTTGACATGTGGAAGATTAGGATCATGCAATACATTCTTCTCACAGATTACTCTATGTGGGACATCATTGAGAATGGCCCATCTAATGAAAGAAAAATTGGAGCAGATGGAAAAAGAATCCCACCAAAGACGGATGGAGAGAGGAAGATAAGGCAGACAAAGATGAAAGCCTTGAGCACACTGCTCTTGGCTATTCCTAATGAGTATCAACACCAATTCTGCAACTGCACTGATGCCTAGATGCTTTGGAATGCTCTAGAGAAGAGATTCTCTGGTACCAAAAGTACCAAGAGAAATCAGAAGGCAATACTGAAGCAACTGTATGAAAACTTCATGTCAACTAAGAATGAGTCGATGACTCAAACTTTTGACAGGTTTAACAAGCTGATTGGTGAACTAACTACTGTTGGAGTGAAGATTGATCAAGATGATGTAAACAGAAAGTTCTTAAGGTCCCTTGGAGATGAATGGACCATGTATATTGTCTCCTTCAGACAGAATGACAAGTTGGAGGACAAAGAACTAGACGATCTTTATAATGACTTAAGGGTGTTTGAGGCTGGAGTTTCTTCTTCTACTGATTATGCTGCTAATACAGAATCAGTTAGTACTGCTTATGTATCTAAGCAGGATGTATCTAATGACTCTGTATTAGAAGCTTTTCTTGCTAGTTATGCTAATTCTGGTTTAATTAATGATGATCTTGAACAAATTAATGTAGATGACCTTGAGGAGATGGATATAAAGTGGTAGATGGCCATGCTAACTATGAGGGTCAAGAGATTCATAAAGAGGACTGGAAGGAACAACTTTTCTCAGAGGAGAGAAGATGGTGCTTGGTTTGACAAGTCAAAGGTGGAGTGCTACAAGTGTCACAAGATGGGACACTTTGCAAAAGAATGCAGAGGAGGAATTCCTCAACAATATGGCAACAACCACCAGCAAGCACATTCCTCAAGCTTCCAAAACAACAGAAACTCCACTCAAGCTCTTGTTTCTCAAGAAGGAATGGGATTTGATTGGGGTGATCAAACAGAAGAAGCTGTTCAGAATCAAGCCTTGATGGCAGAAGTCTCAGAATCATCAAGCACAAATATTCCAACAGAGGTAAAAACTAAACTGTGCACTAAAGAGTGTCATCTGACTGTGTTAGTGCATAAATATGTTGGATACAAGATCAAGAAGACTGAAGGTCAAAGTTCAAAAAAGTCAAAGCTGAAAGAAAGTCAACTCTTATCAAAGTCAAAGTCTTTTGTAATAAAAGTCAATGTATTGAATTTGTATTTGTTTTTCCTTGTTTTAGTTGTAGGTATAAATAGTTTCCTTTCCTTTGGCAATTAGGAGAGAACTTAATTGAATCATTATTCAGTTGTATTTTAGAGAGAGAAATATCAGAAAGAGAGAGAGTTCGTTAGAGAGAAATTGTAGAGAGAGAAAGTGTAATCTTGGAATTGAATTGAAATCAAACAGGTAATTTGATTGTTAATCTTGTTTGTTTGATTAATCTTGATTAGAAACTAGAATCTGGGAATAACATTAGGTATCAGAGCAGATCCAAATCGAAAATCAAGAAAAATAGAATGTTTGACACTGTGTTCTTCATGTTCAGATCTGTTTTTGAGTATTAGTGTATTTTTCGAGTTGTTTTTGATAATATTTTGTTAGAATAGTGTAATCGATCGAGTTTGTATAGAAAGATATGTCAATTGCATTGTAATCAATTCAAATTTTCGAATTTTTTGTGGTTTTTCTGTTCACGAGTTCTTGACACTGTATGTGTATCAAATTTGTATCGTTTGCGTATTTGATCGAATTTTTTTGTTAGTTTTGTGTTCGAATTAGTTAGGCGAGTGAATTGTCGAAGTATAGTGTTGAAAGTCTAGGTCTAAATGAGTTTTTGGTGCGATTTTGTTCGATTTTAGAGGTTTAAATGAGGTTTAGGTCTAAATGAGTTTTGCGGGTCATTCATCAAGTTTGCGGGTTATTCATCAAGTTTGCGTATCATTCAACAAAGTTTGCGCATGATTCATTGAAAAAGTTTAGAAACGAGAAGTTAAGGTTTGCGTTCCTTCGAGAATCGAGAAGTTAAAGTTTGCGTTTTCTTTGAGAAACGAGAAGTGGGTTTTACGGGTTTAATGACAAATGCAAAGTAGAAGTGTGTAGGCTCAGAGACAAACTGTGATTTGCGTTTGCAACTAGAAACGCAAAGTGTATCTTGCGTTTGTAACGAGAAACGTAAAGTGTGGTTTGCGCTTGCAACTAGAAACGCAAAGTGTATCTTGCGTTTGAAATGTGAAACGCAAAGTTCATCATTTTTAGTCTTAGTCATGACACGCAAAGTTTGAATCTGAGTTTGCTTCTCGACATGCAAATTGTACTTTGATCAAGTAAAAGTGAAACGCAAAGTAAAGCAAAGTTCAAGTTTGCGTTCCCTGTGTAAAACGCAAAGTTCAGGATTGCGTTCCCTGTGAGAAGCGCAAAGTAGAAGTTTGCGTTCCATGAGTGACATGCAAAGTGAGGTTTGCGGTTCCTGTGTGAAGCGTAAAGTGTGGAGGACTTGGATAAATTTTTCAAAATTGTAATATGGGGACATATTTCTGGTAAGTCTGCGAAAGGGGACATATTTCTGGTCGTGATTAAAATTTCTGATTTTATATTTCAATTTTTCTGTATTTTCTTGATTGTTTCATTTGGACTAACGATTAGTTTCTAGTTTCTTATTGCATATATTTCTCAAACAGGTTTTATCAAAATGACTTCCAAAGATGCTCTTTCCATTGGCACTGATGTCAAGCCTCCTGTTCTGTTTAAAGGGGAGTACGAACAGTGGAAAGACAGATTCCTTGATTTTATAGACAGACATGCAAATAGAGAGAATATTATGGTGTCAATCACAGAAGGTCCTATGGTACCAATCACGATTCAGATACCTGATGATGAATCGTCTAATAGTGAAGATGGTACTGAGGAAAGAGATCAAGAGATGAAAACAGTGGCAGTGGATATCTCTCAGTATTCTGAAGAACAGAAAAGCCGATACAAAGCAGATAAACAAGCAAGATCCTTACTTCTTCAAAGTATCCCGAATGACATCTACATCAAAATAGACAGCTACAAGGGAAATGCTAAGAAGATGTGGGATCAGTTGCAGAAAATGATGATGGGATCCAAGGTCGGGAATCAGATGAAAGTGGCTAATTGCATCAAGAGTTATGAGGAATTCAAACCCAAAGAGAATGAAAGCTTAGAAGATACTTATGAACGGTTTGTCTTTCTTCTGAATGAGTTGTCCAAGAATAAGGTGAAAAAGAAGCAACTTGAGAACAATGTCAAATTCCTGAGCATCCTACAACCAGAATGGAAGAAGCATACACGTAGGATGAAACAGATGAAGGATCTGAATGACATACCGTTACATGAGGTATATGAGACTCTGAGGCAAAATGAGGAAGAAGTGGGAGAGAAAAGACCTGAGAAAAAGAATGCTGAAAAGGTTCCTGATCCGATTGCATTGGTAGCCGGAGAGAAAAAGAAAGAAAAGAAAAAGAAGAAGAAAAAGAAGAAAGTTCTTACAAGTTCTGAGTCTGAATCTGAATCAGATGGTGATGATGGAGAAAGCCTCAAACAGGCTATGTTGCTATTGACCCGTGCATTCCAGAAAAAGTTTTATAAGAAGCCGGGATCTAACTCACAGAGGTACTCTTCATCAAGTTCCAAGAATCATGAGCACCGAGAAAGGGTGGAAGGAAGGAGATATGAAGAAAACAGATATGTTGAGAAGAAACCTGATGAAAGGAAGAAGTTCGTGAATGACTACATTGTTGCAGAAAAGACAGCAAGTGATCCAGTTAAATGCTACAACAGTGGCAAAATTGGACATTTTGCAAAGGATTGTAGAAAGCCAAAAGTTCGTAATTCTCAATACTATCAGAACAAGTTGTTATTAGCCAAACAACAAGAAGCAGACATCGCTTTAATGGTTGAAGACGAATTTTGGCTAGATGATTCAGAAGGTGAAGAGGAAGAGAAGGAAGAAACTGCTCATCTATGTCTAATGGGAAAAGAGGTCAAGTATGATGAGTCAGATGACGAGACAGCTGATGAGGTATTAAACTTAACTGAAAAAGATTTTGTAACCAAAATGGAAGCTATGATGGTTGAGCTTAATGATCTTCAATTAAAACTGAAGAAAGAAAAAGGCAAAGTTGCTAAAAGAAACAATAAGATATTTGAACTCAATAAGTCGGTTATTGGGAACAAAGATCTGATTGATTCTTTACACAAGTCTGCTTCTGATTCTAAATCTCAAGTAGATTGTTTTGAAAAGAATATTTCTGATTTTGAAGTTAAAGTTTCTAAATATGAGTTTGAGAAGAAAGAATCTGCACTAATTGTTCATAAATTGCAGGTTGAAAACAAGCTTTTGAATAAGAAGGTAAATGGTCTGGAAGCCAAACTTTACGCAAGAGGCCAAACAGATCAAACCATTTTTCTTAATGCACCTGATGAAGAGGCTGATGTTAAGGAAAAATGGGGACTTGGTTTTAAAAACCCCCATTACTTAAAGAAAGCCATCAGAAAACAACCAACATTATATAATTTTGATTTTCTTGCATGTGCTGGTAAACATACTCATTTAAAACCCAAATTTGTTACCAAATTACCGGAAGAAGTTGAGGCCAAAGAAACTGAAAATAGAAAGAATGTAAAGAAAATGCAACTACCATTTAACTATGCAAAGTTAAATGATAGTTATCTTTCAGAAACACCAAAAGTTCTTTCAAACGATTATTTTGCTAGTTTTTCTGTTTCTGAGATGAAGGCAAAACCTGCAATTGCAAAGGTTTATGTTCCTCCACTCATTCTTGAAAGCAAAATAATTGAGCTTGAAAATGTTTTAAATAGATGAAAAACTTTTGGTAGATATTGAACAAAGTGTGTTTTCTACAGTTTTAAAGAACACTATTTTACAATTTAAATTTACAAAGTGTTCTACAGTTTCAAAGGCACCTCAAACTTCAACTGATAACTTTGATGACTTATTTGAGTCTGCAAATGATTTTTTAAACTCTGATGGTGGGTGCATAGAAGAAATTGATATGTTTGACTTCAATGCTTCTCTTCCTGATCATTCTACTTGTCTTATAAATCAAAAGGTGTTACCAAGTGTTCTTAAAACAGCTAAATCATCAACTAAAGTTCGTGAATCGATTTCTGTAACTGCTGATTATTATTCTCAAGGTAAGGAACATAAGAAACAGCGATTACAGAAACAGAAACACACTGGTACACAAAAGAAAACTCAGTCTCAGAAATCTGCTTTTCCTAATAAATCTAAATCTTTTCTTTCAGATGTAAGCAAGAAAAGGTCGAAAGCTCGAACTGAATGGCAACTAAAAAGGAAGGATGATAAGGTAGCTGAATAAGTTTCTGATAATTCTTGTACTAGACCAGTTAGTAGTGATAAAGATGTAATTGATCAACTTGTTTCACATAAACAAAACCTTGTAACTTCTTACAAGCGATATTCAATAAAGCAATTGATTCAATTATCTCCTATTTCTACTATATCTTATCATTATCGGAGAAATGATTTTGCTTACTCTCATAATTCTTCTGATTGGTTCGGATCTTATCATGTTCATTCTTCAAGATCAAATATTTTTAATGGTTTTCAAAAGAACAGAGGGTCCATTTTCAAATGGATACCAAAATCTTGTGCTAATCTGTTCGGACCCGTTTTTAAATGGGTACCTAAAGTTATTATTTCCTGATTTCTCTTACAGACCCGACATATGTGTTACTTGGACAGTGGATGTTCCAAGCATATGACTGGGCAAAAAGCTTTATTGTCTAACTATACAGAGAAATTCAGTGGAAATGTCAGATTTGGAAACGATCAGCTTTCACCTATCTTAGGATATGGTGACATTATTCAAGACAACATGACGATCAGTAAAGTGAGTTATGTCGAAGGCTTGGGGCACAACTTATTCAGCATTGGTCAATTCTGTGATAAAGGGTTAGAGGTCAACTTCAAAGCTAAGAGATGTTTGGTTCGTACGGAAGATGGCAATGAACTCTTAGTCGGAAATCGAAAGACGAACCTTTATACCATCAATCTTTCAAAGGTACAAAATGACAATCAAGTTTGCTTAATGACAAAAGCTTCATTGCAGCAAAGTTGGCTCTGGCACAGACGTTTATCTCACTTGAACTTTCGTTATATCAACAAGCTGGTTAGTGGGAAATTGGTAAAAGGACTTCCTGAGCTGAAATACGAGAAAGAACACTTATGTGCTGCATGTGAGAAGGGTAAGATGAAGAGAGACGCACATAAACCGAAGCCTGAACCAAGCACTAGTTCTCCGTTAGAATTGTTACATATGGATTTGTGTCGTCCAATGAGAACTCAGAGTTTGGGTGGAAAGAAATACGTGTTGGTTATTGTGGACGATTACTCAAGATACACATGGGTCAAATTTCTTCGATCAAAAGATGAGACGCCCGAAGTTCTCATTACTTTCTTAAAGACGACCCAGGTGAAAATGCAGCGACAAGTCAAGTTTCTTCGAACTGACAACGACACAGAGTTCAAAAACAAGATTGTTGAAGAATATCTCGAATCGGTCGAGATATCACATCAGTACTCTGCTGCTCGAACGCCTGAAAAAAATGGAGTAGTCGAAAGGCGAAATCGGACGCTAGTCGAGGCTGCTCGGACTATGCTTAGCCAATCTGATCTACCTCTATTCTTGTGGGTAGAAGCTGTGTCGACTGGATGCCATACTCAAAATCGATCCATGATACACCGCCGTTTTCAAAAGACTCCATATTTGGGTGTAAATGTTTTGTGCTTAACGACAGAGAGAGTCTGAATAAATTCAGTGCTAAGGCAGAGGAGGGTATCTTCATTTGTTATTCTTCAACATCGGCAGCATATCGTGTTTATCTGAAGAAGTCAAAGACAGTTGTCGAGAGCGTTAATGTAACATTTGATGAAGACATGGCTTCTGAACAACTCAGTTCAGAACCCGTGATCACTAGAGTATTAGTTTCTGGGCAGATCAGTCTAGAACCTGCTTCTACAGCCAATAATTCGAATAATGCTTCTACATCTATTTCACAGTTATCTAATTTAGATTTGTTATTTGAATTATTTTATGATGAGTTTCTAGGATCTAATTTGCCTAAATCTGTTGTGACTGACAGGTCTGAAGACACAAGCTGCAATCATCCAGTCACTTCAGAAGTTTTAACTGAACTTGTATCGCCCGTTCAGTCAGAAACTCACATTTCATCAACTACTCCTATAGTTGAAGATGTAAAAGTAACTATTGATACAGAAGTAACGGTTTCAGTTGGGTGTCATACTTTGTCTACTCAACAGCCAAATTTTGTTGTTCCAACTGATGTTTCTGCACCTGAAACTTCAACTGCAAACCCCCCTCCTGTTATTCAAACTAAAGATTCTGATAGTGGATTTCTAGATGATGATCATGTTCAATCAGTATCTACTCCACTCCCTCATGAGCATCGTTGGACCAAAGAACATCCATTACATCAAGTAATTGGAGATCTCAACAAGCCTGTACAAACTAGGTCAGCGACTCTTAATCAATGTATGCATGACTCATTTCTCAGTAAGATTGAGCCAACGCGAGTATCCGAGGCTCTTGCTGATTCGGACTGGGTATCTGCTATGCAAGAAGAGATCAATCAGTTTGAAGTCCTAAAGGTTTGGAGATTAGTTCCAAAACTAGAAGGTAAAACAGTAATAGGAACTAAATAGGTATTCAAGAATAAAAAAGATGAAGATGGTATCGTCATAAGGAACAAATCTAGACTTGTTGCCAAAGGTTACCGGCAAGAGAAAGGCATAGACTACGATGAGACGTATGCTCCAGTAGCGCGTATAGAAGCAATCCGCATGTTTCTAGCCTACGCAGCTCATAAGAATTTCACAGTCTTCCAGATGGATGTGAAAACAGTCTTTCTGAATGGCATTCTTAAAGAGGAAGTGTACATGTCTCAACCAGAAGGGTTCGTCAATCTAGAGAAGCCAGATCATGTTTATATCTTGGACAAAGCCCTCTATGGTTTAAAACAAGCCCCTCGAGCATGGTATGACGTTTTATCTAAACTCTTGGTCAAGTCCGGTTTTTCTAAAGGTAAGGTTGATACCACTTTATTCATCAAAAAGGAAAAAGCTGATATTATCCTTATTCAGATTTATGTTGATGATATAATATTTGGTTCTACAAATCCAAAATTTTGCAAAAACTTTTCTAACCTCATGGTGTCACGTTTTCAAATGAGTATGATGGGAGAGATGAATTTCTTTCTCGGATTACAAGTTAAGCAGTTTTCTACGGGGATTTTCATTAACCAATCTAAGTACATTTTGGACATTCTTCGGAAGTACAAAATGGAAAATTGTAAACCAATTGGAACCCCGATGGCACCAGGTACTAAGATTAACACTGATCCTTCGGGTAAAAGTGTTGATGTTAGAACTTATAGAGGTATGATAGGATCGTTAATGTATCTTACATCTAGTAGACCAGATATTATGTTTTCAACATGCTTATGTTCTAGATATCAGGCTGCTCCCAAAGAATCCCATTTGGCTGCTGTCAAACGGATTTTTAGATATCTGAAGGGGACTGCAGACCTTGATCTGTGGTATCCTAAGGATACTGGGTTTCAACTAACTGCCTATTCAGATGCAGATCATGCAGGTTGCATGTTGGACAGAAAGAGTACTTCTGGTCATGTTCAATTTCTTGTAGACAAGCTCGTTAGCTGGGCATCAAAGAAACAATTATGCGTTTCCACATCGACTGCTGAAGCAGAGTACGTAGCTGCTGCCAGTTGCTGCTCTCAAGTCTTGTGGATGCGAACACAGCTAAGAGACTATGGATTCAAGTTCGACAAAATTCCAATATATTATGACTCGAAGAGTGCAATCGCGATATCTACTAATCCTGTCCAGCATACGAAAACCAAGCACATTGACGTAAGGTATCATTTTATAAAAGATAATGTCGAAAAAGGAACAATTGAACTTTATTTTGTAAAAACATATTATCAGCTTGCATATTTATTTACCAAACCCTTAGATGAAAAAAGATTTAATTTTCTTGTCTCTAAGCTTGGTATGTTAAATCTTAAGACGTAATCGGTTGTTACCTACTAAAGTTACGAATTGTTATTTTTCATCATTTTTCTTTATTTTTATTTCTGAAGGATATCTGCACTTTAACATGTTTGCTCATGATCTCAGGGGGAGTAAGAGAAGATTTTAGATGATCTACATTTATTTGAGGGAGAGTATAACTAATTTCTGCATTTTACTTAACTGACAAATTTTTTTGTGATGCATGATTTTAGGGGGAGCATATAAGTCAAGCCAAAAGGAGTAAGACTATGATTTCTGATTATTTATGATCAGAACTCGTAATTTAATTGTTTTACTGCTTTACGTCTTTTATTTTTTTTTCTCGAATAAATTTTGTGAATAAATTTTGACTAGACTTTGAGACTTATGCAGGATGAGAGAGGATGACACGATCATATCATTTTTGACTTCAGCTGACTTTATGAGTATTAAGATTGAGCGAAAAGGTAAATTTCTTATCTTAATCTCAAATGTATCTAAAAGAAGGACAACTTTCAGATATAGAAAACATGTTCTTAAATGTTCAAACCACTTCTTGAATTTTAAACATATTTTATAATTTGGAAGTGTGATTTTAAATGTTTTCATTTTATTTTTGTGTTTCATTGATAAACAAACCGTGTGTTATCCAAAGATTAATACTTGTGTATTGTCTTTTCTATATACTTTAAAGTATTCACACACACCGGTTTGACTTTTTTCAAAATGATCTTACCATGTCTCATATTGTAACCAATTTTTTCGATGGTAAGACACCCCGCTTGTACTTCAAAGAATTTTGAGTGTTATTTCATTTCGAAGCGTTCATTTCAAAAATGTCTATATTTTTTGTTTCGTATAGACACATATCCATTATTCTTGACCATAAGCTTTCATTGTTATATCATTCATTTCTGATCATTTTCATACAATGTCAGATTTTCAAACAAGTCTTTTGCATTTATATTCATTCATTCAATATACATGTTTGAAAATACTTCCATATTTTACAATGCTCATATCTTCATGATTATATTCTGAGCATACATTCATCTGACTTTTGTATATGAGCTTTTACTGATAAAGTAAAATCATCTGAGCAACATTATGCTTTTATAGGAAATATGGGTTCTTTGTGCTAGGAATTAATTGAAACTTCTATGAAATCATGTTAACCAGTGATTTCTACCCAAGAAGTTAATCCATAGAGATTGAGTGTGAGGTGTCTAAAAGAAATGAGTGTGGGAGTGATGAGGTAAAATGGAAAAGAGAGTTTGGTTAGTAGTGAGCTTAATGATTAAAAGAAAGAGGGTGTGAGAACAGAGTAAAAGAATATCAAACTCTGCACCAACTACTTTCTGAGCCGGGCATCCACATTACTAGCGTTTCACAACTTTTTGGTGAACGTTATTGAAAAAGGCAACTAGCCCATGCCAACTCTTGCTAAAACCCCACCAACCACTCATTTTCTTCTCAAAAAGAAAATGTTTCATATTTTCTGGGGACGCAGCACATAATCTATCTGATTTTCATTTGGAAAATCTGGATATTGAAAAAGAAGGAAGTCTGCCCCACCTTCGCACTCCAATCATGCACATTGAGTTTGTGTTTATCTACTGTTGTCTCAGTGGTTTACATAACTTTGAGCCTTATTTAAAAAACAATCATCGTGCTTAATTCCTTCTACACATGCACGAACACACAAAGAATTTGTTTCTTTGTCATAACATTCATAGAAATTGCCTTTGTGGTATTTCGATGATTGGATGGAAGCCCTGGGGGAGTGAACATCAAAAAGCTCCTTTATATTGTGTATTCGTTACACACAATGACTTTGTGTTACTGACAGGCATTTTTAACTGATTCATTTGTTGATTCAGGAGTTACATGTTCTTATTTTGTCTGGATTTGAAAAGATTTGGATGATTACTTGGTTATGGATCACAGAATCAGAGGCTCTTGGACAGATCAGAATGGTCAAAGACATTTCTTGGAAGTAAAGTTTTGATGATATAGATGCTCAAATCATCAAAAAGGGGGAGATGTTATCAAGAAATGATAAAGTTTTGAGAGATAAATTTTTTAAAGAAATGTCCATGTCAGAAGATTTAAAGTAAAGATTTCAAGAAGATCAAAGAATTTCTTAAGATGTACGGATTTCACTGAAATTTTCTTTGGAGATTATTTGCTGAAGCAAATTCGAGCTGATTCTGAAGATAATTTCTTTCCAAAGTCTGAAAGTATTATTGTGAAAGTTTTGGGGAGATTGTTAATCATTTGAAGACAGTTTTGGAAACAATACCGTTAAAGAAAAGAGGAGATTATTTTGACAGAGTTAAAGTGAAGACTGAATTGCTAGATCTTTCAATAGTGATCTTGAATCCAAAGGGGGAGATTGTTAGTGCATAAATATGTTGGATACAAGATCAAGAAGACTGAAGGTCAAAGTTCAAGAAAGTCAAAGCTGAAAGAAAGTCAACTCTTATCAAAGTCAAAGTCTTTTGTAATAAAAGTCAATGTATTGAATTTGTATTTGTTTTTCCTTGTTTTAGTTGTAGGTATAAATAGTTTCCTTTCCTTTGGTAATTAGGAGAGAACTTAATTGAATCATTATTCAGTTGTATTTTAGAGAGAGAAATATCAGAGAGAGAGAGAGAGAGAGTTCGTTAGAGAGAAATTGTAGAGAGAGAAAGTGTAATCTGGGAATTGAATTGAAATCAAACAGGTAATTTGATTGTTAATCTTGTTTGTTTGATTAATCTTGATTAGAAACTAGAATCTGGGAATAAAAGACTGTACAAAAGTACAGGGATCATAACCAAAGCATGTGTGACGACCTTAAAAGGTTAGAAAGAGATATAAGAGAGTATAAAGTGATTGTTGAGAAGTTTGAAGATCAAATCAAGGCTTACAAGGCCAATGAACTTTAGCATTACTATGACACAAATTACTGGAAGTGGGAGAAAGATTAATTAGAGATTCAAATAGAAAAGTCTAAAGATGTGACAACCGTCAAAGTCCACACTATGAGGTTAGCTTCTGTACTTTTGGAAGTAAAAATTTAAGTATGTCACTCCTAGAAATGCATAAAAGCCTTTAAGATAAAAGTTTCCCGAAAAATTTAGAAGTCGCGTTAAAAACCCAGAACAGTTCCGCATCTGACCGTCACTGTCCAGAAATGCCAAAATAAGTGATTAAAAGTCCAAAATCCATAAACTATAAGAATCAGTATGTTTAATTTGTCTAGCATTGCTAAATTTTCAAATTTGACATTTTTAGCAAATATTGAGAATCGGGTATTTCGGTTCTCAAATATATCTGATATTTTATGGATTAGGCTAGTAATTTATTTAAAATTTTAAATTAATTCATAATGGTGTTGGATGAGTCATTGGACACATGTCATGACTACACCAATTTATTTGTTAATTACTTTTAAAAAAAAATAATAATAAATAAATCATTAAAACACCAAAAACTAGCCAAAACTCTCATTTTAAAAAAAAAATCTCTTCAACTCCCTCTCCCTCTCCTCTCTTGTACGACCACCACCATCACCACCACCATTCCATTTTCTTGTTGTTAAAAAAAAAATCAAAATCCAAGCAAGAAACCATCAACAATTTGAAGTTAGAATCAAATTTCTCCATCCAATCTTCAAGGTAATCTCAAAAACTACATTTTTTTTTTCATGCATGTTCTCATTTTCGATTTTTGGGAGTAAAAGATTGCATCTAAATGTGGTATAAATTAGGTTTTTGTTGATAAAATAGATTGCAAATTGATGTTTATGTATTCAAAAATGAGTTTTTGATTCTTGTTTTTTTTTCAAAGAAAACTTGTTTATCATCAAGTTTAGGGTTTATGATGATAATGTTGAATTTTGGTATCATGAACCACTAAAATATTGGTATTATTGAAATTATGATTATGTTATCATAATGAAATGTTAGTATAAAAATGTTCTTATGAAGGAATTTCCCAAATTCCACATGATTAAGAACTTAGTAGTGATGATAATATCACTTATTTGGTGTTGTGTTCATGCATGCATTTGGATGAGCATTTAGATTACAATGAATCCATGATGTATAAGTTAGTTTATCATGTAATGAGGAGTGAAGACATGGTTTATAACCAAAAACCATGTCTAATGATCATCATCTTTGGCTTAAAAATAGTATTCTCTTCATTTTTAGAATCTGTCCAGAAAATGGACTCCACTTCTAGCTTGCACAACTCACGAACCACATGTCCAAATTTGGGGTTTTTGCTTCTAGACTTTAATTTAGAGTGTTAGTTTTCTAAAAAGTCTGAAAACACTGAATTTGGAGTTGATTTGGGCACTCAAATGGAATTTATAAGAAAAGGGTGCAATCTGTTCGGTGAGGACATATTCATACACCCAAATTGTAAAGACCATAACTTCCTCATTACTTATCCAAAATAAGTGAATCTTTTTCCAAATGATAGGATTTTGAGTTAGGTTTGTATACATATATGGATCACTGTCTAATTCCAAGAATTGATACCCCAAAAGCCTGTTACAAGTGAGGTATGTCACTGATCCGAAAATCAGTGACACTCTGTTTTGTAAAAATTATTTGAGGTATCAAAAGTTATACAAAAATTATAAAAAAATGCAGATTTACTCTAAACATATCATAGTACCACCACAAAAATATATGATTAAATAATTCTCTTGGAAAGTTAAGTTTTCGTGGTGATTTTATCAAATAACTTTCTGGACAGCAAATGCTGAATCCAGAAAGGTGATCCTATTAAGTCTAAATTCTATTCTATTGCATTTTGGGACTTTGTATAGTTTAAAAATGGATGTGGACTAAGAAATTTATATAATGGCATTTCATGGGACAATTGGACATATTTGTTGGACATCGGAATAGGGCATTAATGTGTTCCACTATGGCAACTCTTGTATAGGGAAACTAAGGGTGTGACAAACTCCATAAAGTATCAAAGTAAAGTTTCACCCGTTCTATTCGTTAAGGTGAGTATTCACAGCCCCATTTTACTTGTTTTGAATAAATTTTGGGGTGAAAAGCATGCTAACTTGTGTTATAAAGATTCATGAGTAGTTTAAATAGTTATGCGATATTAATCGCCAAAGCTTACTTAAGCATTAAATTGAAATGGTATGACATCGTATGATCGGTATGTTGAGTTTTAAAGTAAAGTAAAGAAAAGTCCCCTGTACACTACTATTAACTCATGAACAAATGGGCCTATAGTTTTAGTGGATAGCGCTATTTGGTCTGACAAACCCACCTTAATACTGACGAGTAAGGGTGCACTATACTAGAGAATGCGGACACTCATTTGGAGTAGGCCGCGAGGGGCTGGAAAGAGCTAAGTCCGGGACGGTTTAGTAGTGGCTCAACAAGACGAAAGAAAACCGAACCATGTCATACGAATGTTGAAACGATAAAGCTCATGAACATTTTCGATTTAAGATATCGAATAAATTCGAAAGTTATATTTATCAAACCCTGCATACAAAATCGTTTTGTGCATAGTTGAAAACCTATGAACTCACCAACTCTATGTAGTTGATATCCGTTTTTATACATACTTTTCAGGTAACAAAGACGGTATGCCTTAGAAGATTTTTGCATACACGCCATGTCTTGGAAAGAAAACTCTTTTGTTCTAGATTTTATAATATTTATGAAATGTTTAGGCTTGTAATCGTATTAATGTAGTAATGATCATTGTAATGACTTTTCTAGATAAAAAAAAAATTTGTTATGTTGGTATAGCTATACACTTGTGTTCATGTTTCGAGCTGTCATACTTCGTACTTCCGCTTTAGCGGGGTGTGACAAAAGAGGAGTGTGAGAAGATAAAGAGTGAGTATGAGAAAGCTAAGCTTGACATTGAGAAGTTCTCTTATGCCTCCAAAGCAATGGACTATTTTCTTAAAGCTCAAGTTCATGATAAGATCAAGAGTGGTATAGGATACAATGCCACACCTCCACCTTACAACAATAATTACATCCCTCCCTCTTCAGATCTCTTAGAGAACCAAAATAAGGAGGACTTACCTATAGGAGCAACAGAAGTAGATCCTATAGATAGTGTGGTGGTTGAAGAAGAGAATGAGGAAGAGAATTCTAAGAGTAAGAATGCAGAAGAGATTCATGTAGAAAATCATATCCTTACAAATGAAAGGGGGGGTAAACCATTCATCAAGAGTGAAAAGGTGGATAGCTCAAAGAGAGAAAAGGGAAAGGTACAGGGAGTCCACTATATGCAGACCACAGTTGTGAATCTCTGTACATGTAAACAGTATCAACCCCAAAAACATGATAAAACAAGGGGTAATCAAAGAAACTGGAATAATCAGTGGGCACAAAAACAAGGGGGTTGATCTGAGTAAAATTAATAGACCAAAACCTTGTTTTATTTGTGGAAAGCTTAATCATATTGCCAAATACTGTTATTTCAATCCTATGAACCAAAGGATAAATTTTCAAAGTCATATACAAAATCCTGTTGGTGATAGGAATCAAAGAAGGAATCATATGGCTGAAAATGTAAAAAGAGCACCTTTAAAAGCTAATGTTCAAAACAAGTTTGCAAAATCAAAGAAAAATACTCCAAACAAGTCAAGGAGTAACTTAATGAAGAAGAAAGCAAACAAATTTGTCCAGGTTTGGGTCCCAAAAAGCACTAAACCTGTTAGTACTGCTACCTTAAATAGTACTGCTAACAGAAATAGTGTTGCTACCAATGTTAGTGCTGCTAACAGAGTTAGTACTTCTAACCTAGTTAGTACTGCTAATTCAGTTAGTACTGCTTCCAGTGTTAGTACTGCAAGACCTATTATCCTGACAAAATACTCAAGCCATAAGATTCCCCATTCTGAAAAGCTCATCAAAACTGATTATGAATATGTTGATGAGAATGGAAAACCCAAGACCACTTTGGCTTGGGTTCCTATTAAAAACTAATTGTTCTACTTTATGTGCAGGGCAACCAACAGCAAAAAGGGAAGAGCATTTGGCATGTTGATAGTGGTTGCTCTAGGCACATGACAGGCAACAAGTCCTGCCTAGAAAACTTCAAAAGAATTGATGGAGGACAGGTTGCATTTGGTGGTAATCTATCTGGAGGAAAGATTAGTGGAAAAGGTAATGTGTCAAAGGGTAAGATGACCTTTGAGGATGTCTACTATGTTGAGCAATTGAGATACAACCTGTTAAGTGTATCACAGGTTAGTGACAAGAAACATAGTATATTGTTTACTGATACTGAATGTATTATCCTTGCTAAAGGGTTCAAGGTAGTTGATGAAAGTATGATACTACTGAGAACACCAAGAAAGGACAATGTTTATTGCTTGGATTTAGAAAATGTATCTAATGATTCAACATTTAATTGTCTATTTTCAAAAGCTTCTGTTGATGAATCATCTCTTTGGCATAGAAGGACGTGTCACATGAACTTTAAAACAATGAATAAACTTGTGAAAAACAACCTTGTAAGAGGTTTACCACAAAAAGTGATGGATCTGTTTGGCCCTACAAATGTGATGAGTATTGGTAAGAAATCCTACTGCTTGGTTATTGTTGATGATTTCTCTAGATTCACTTGGGTCTATTTTCTGAGGACTAAGGATGAGACAAGTGGACTGATCAAATCCTTTGTTCTTAGAATTGAAAACCAAACAAATCTAAGAATTAAAGTCATTAGGTCTGATAATCGAACTCAATTTAAAAATAATGACCTAAACAGCTTTTGTGAGGAAAAAGGCATTGAGAAACAATACAGTGCTCCTAGGACTCCTCAACAGAATGGAGTTGCTGAGAGGAGAAATAGGACACTGATTGAAGCTGCAAGATCCCTGTTGGCAGATTTAAAACTGCCAGTTACATTTTGGGCAGAAGCAGTTAATACTGCTTGTTATGTTCAAAACAGGGTTCTAATAGTTAAATCTCAAGGCAAGACACCATATGAACTACTTAACAAGAAGAAACCTTTTATTGGATTTTTCAAACCATTTAGGTGTCCTTGCACAATTCTTAATACCAAAACTCACTTAGGCAAGTTTGATAGCAAAGCATATGATGGATTTCTGGTTGGTTACTCATCCCAAAGTAAGGCTTACAGAGTATTTAATATCTCTTCTAGAATATTTGAGGAAAGTGACAATGTCAAATGCAATGAGAGCACACCAAATAAACTTGGTACAGGCCCTGATTGGCTTTTTGACAATGATTCACTATCTAATTTTTTGGGTTTCAGTTATGAGAATAATGCAGGAAGAGGGACAGAATCAATACATGACAAAAGACAAGAGTTTGTGTTGTTCCCAATCTCTACAGCATATCCTATTGAACTCTTTGTTCAAGAGAAGAAAGATGCTTAAGATTCAAAGGATACTGAAACTGCTCAGAATGAAGAGGAGAGAGGTGAAAAGGAGGATCAACTTTTTACTTCAGAACATCTAGAACCTGAGATGCCTGCTTTGGCAGAAGATGATACTGATGATGAGAACTCCTCAGTGTTTGGTGGCAGCTCTCCTGAAAAGAATGACTCTAATCTGGATGCAGAGATTATTGAAGAGGCTATTCATCAAACAAAAGTGCATAAAGATCATCCTCCTCAGTTGGTGATTGGTGACATCAATTCTCCAATCATCACAAGGAATTAGAGTAAGTTGGGAGGATTAAAAGACATACAATCAGGCTTACTATCTTGCTTTCTATCTCAGGTTGAGCCCAAAAAGGCGCATGATGCAATGAAAGATCCAAGCTGGATAGAAGCAACGCAAGAGAAGCTGCTTCAGTTTGTACTGCAAAATGTATGGGATTTGGTAGAACTGCCTAAAGGACACAGAGCTATAGGGACAAAATGGATTTTCAGAAACAAGAAGGATGAGAGAGGGATAGTGATCAAGAACAAGGCTAGGTTGGTAGCACAGGGGTACACTCAAGAAGAAGGAATTGATTATGAAGAGGTTTTTGCACCAGTGGCTAGGATTGAGGCAATTAGGTTGTTTTTAGCCTATGCTTCATTCATGAAGTTCAAAGTCTACCAAATTGATGTGAAAAGTGCTTTTCTATATGGCAAAATTGAAGAAGACGTATATGTCTGTCATCCCCCAGGGTTTGAAAATCCCAAGTACCCAGACAGAGTTTACAAATTGAAGAAAGCACTGTATGGACTACATCAAGCACCAAGAGCTTTGTATGACACATTGTCTACCTATCCCTTGGAAAATGGTTTTGAGAGAGGAATCATTGACAAGACTTTGTTCATTCAAAGGAAGAAGAAGGACATCCTGTTAGTGTAAATCTATGTGGATGACATCATCTTTGGATCCACAAAAGATCAATTGTGCAGAGTTTTTGAAGAATTAATGCATAAGAGATTCAAGATGAGTTCTATGGGTGAACTTACCTTCTTCCTTGAGCTACAAGTTAAGTAGAAGAAAGATGGGATATTTGTAAGTCAATCCAAATATGTGCAAGACATTCTTAATAAGTTTGGATTCTCAGACTCAAAGCCTGCAAGCACACCCATGGAGACACACAAACAGATCACTGCAGATCTTGAGGGGGAGGATGTGGATGTTCATTATTACAGATCCATGATTGGCTCTCTCATGTATCTCACACAAGTACACACAAGTAACCAGTTTGCTGATCTATTCACAAAAGCTTTTAATGTGGGTAGATTCACATTCTTGATCACAAGTGTGGGCATGATAAACAGTGAATAAGTATATTCTCATTCTCTTTATGTAACTATATAGATTCCTCCTTATTTACTTTCATTAAATTGGTGCAATTAACCCTTGTGTGCTTAAGTGTTTCAGGAAGAAAGGCCAAACAAAAGTGAAGTATAGTTAATACTGCTAGTATGTATTACTACTGGTAGTCTGTATTACCACTGCTAGTCTGGGTTACTACTGCTGGTTAGTTATCCTACTGCCAGTCTGTGTTAATGCTGCTAGTCTGTGTTAATACTGTTAGTATGTATTACTATTGCTAGTCTGTATTACTACTGCTAGTAAGTATTACTACTGCTTCAAAGAGTTACTACTGCGGGGGTCAGTTACTACTGCTAATGTGAATTAGTACTGCTCTTAACTGTTTCACTGATTGTATAAATATCCCCTTAGTCCGCCAAAAATCAAAATGGCTCTTTGAATTTCTTGCACTTATTTATCTGCTTTCTCTCTCGTTCTCGCTAAAGTTCTTGCTTTTCAAGCTCTTAACCCTAGTTCGCAGTCAAATCTCTCTCAAATGGCAGGTCTTGTATTTGTCGATGACCACAATGAGTTGGCAATGCTGAATAAGCCCAACCAAGTCGAAGGATTTCATCAGATTGTGGACTTCCTAAAATCCACACATATCGCCCACGCTTTAATGGTCAATCCCACAATCTATGTGGAGCATCAAAGACAGTTATGGGCAAATGCCACTATCCATAAAGAAGAGGGTACTCAGGTTATCAAGTCAAGGGTTTGTGATAAACCCCTGACCATCTTAGAGGAGACCATTTGCATTCATCTAATGTTAGATGATGCCTCAGGTATAACATCTCTACCCAAGGAAGATCTTTTTGAAAATATAAGCAGAATGGGTTATGAAGATCCCACTGAGATTTATAAGTTCTTTAAGAACAAATTCTCACCTCAGTGGAGATTCTTTGTTCATACTCTCCAGCATTGCATTTCAAAGAAAACAACTGGCTGGAGTGAGTTCAGCAGTACCATTGCTTATGCTTTGGTCTGCTTAGCAACCTCCAGAAAGTTCAATTTTTCGCAAATGATCTTAAATGATTTTCTGTCAAACCTAGATACCAAGTCAAAATCCTTTTATACGTATCCCAGGTTTGTACAAGCTATATTGAATAAGGAATTGACGGAATTACCTCATTTTAATGAGGTATATGTACCTAAGGTCCCGAAAGGGAAGGTGTTTTCTAATATGAGGAGGACCTGTAAGGGCTTCTCAGGTATTGACACACCATTGTTCTCCACAATGATGGTTGTGTCCCACTCTACAGGTGAGGCATCAGGGTCCCAAGCCTCATTGGACCAACCCACTGATGACCTACCCACACCTTCCACCATAAAAACAATTCCTCTGTCCCTTCTGAACAGACCAACCCCTCCCATCACCAAATTATACACTAAAAAGAAGGTGTAGAAGGATCCTTCCCTTCATGTACCAACACCCTCTAAGCCTACAAGCCCTCTAATGGAGCATTCTTCATTAGAGAGTATCCAAAGGGAAACCAAAGGGGTGTCTCCCAACCCCAAGAAGGTGCTTACTAAGGAAAAGGTTAAGCATGTGGGCAAAAAGGCTCACACTACTGTTTCTGCACAAAGTGCAGGACAGGACAGTGTGAACATCTCTAAGACCTTCCCCACGGCAAGAAACCATGGGGGTAGAAGGTGCCTCTTCTAGGCAGAGGACCCCTACTAAAAGTTCCACTGATCCTCCAAGGGTGGTAAACACACCTAAAGGTGGTGAGGATAGATATCATACGGTGAATTGATGGTGTTATCCCAGATTTTAATCTAGTTGGTAAACAATCAATCAAGTAATCAAGCAACACAATAATAATCAAGAGATATATAAATCAGAGTAACATACCAATCCCTTGAATAAACAATGAAACCCTTGAGTGTTCTTGATACCCTTTGAATACAGAGAAAACTTACAGCGACTATTTAGAAAATTATCAGAGTTCTTACAAGGTTTACCTAAAACTAAACTAATCAAAACTTTAAATACCCAGGCCATATGGGCTTTAACCTTAATGGGCTTTCTAATGGGCTTGGGCCCAATAGCTTAATAACTATTAGATTATTACATAATAAACCCTCTAATTAACTTTATCACAATTACAGTTTAAACCCTTAACTTTAACTTTAATCTTGAATACAATTATGATCCAACAATCTCCCCCTTTGGATTCAAGATTAAAAAAAAATTTGCAATTGTCTTCGGGTCTTCTCTTGTCTTCACTTATCTTCAGATATGTCGTTGATAGCTTCAAAACTTGTAGCTTTAAAATCTTCAAATTCTTTAAAATCTTCAGATTATATTTAAAATCTTCAAATTCTTTAAAATCTTCAGATCTTCAGATTATATTCTCCTTCTTTGATAATTCTCCCTTTTTGTATCTTCTCCCCCTTTTTATATCTTCTCCCCCTTTTTGATGAGTGGTGAGAATCAACATCATCAAAACTTGGCAAAACAATCTCCCCCTTTTCAAGACAATCTCCCCCTTTGTATATGATCACTTAAGCACAGTCTTCATCATATAACGAGCCCTGTATGAAATAAGAGCAGTCTTCCCAGATGGAAAGAGTGATTATTTCAATCTTTTCAGATTAAAATAGAAAGTAGTAACCATTCGAATCTTTTCAAATTCAAACAGGTTAATAGGTGTAACCCTGAATCAACAAATGACTCAGTTAGAATGCCTGTCAATGACACAAAGTCACTGAGTAACACAAAGTTACTATATAAGGAGCTGGTTTGATGTAGACTCCCCAGGTCTTCCATTCAATCATCGAGTAACACATGGTTATCTATGAACGTTCTGACAGAAAACAAATTTCTGTGTGCTCGTGCATGTGTTAAAAAAAAATTAAGCATAGATGATTGCTTTTTCAATATAGGCTCAAAATATGTAAACTTGTTGAGACAGCAACAAATTGTACAAAGACTCAATGTGCATGAGAAAGGGTTCGAAGGTGGGGCAACTTTCCTTCTTTTTCAATATTAGTATCTTCCAAATGAAGAACCAATAGCGTATGTGCTGCTTCCCCAGAAAATGTGAAACATTCTCTTTTTGAGAAAAGAATGAGTAGCTGGTGAGGTTGTATGCAAGAGATGGCATGGGCTAGTTGCCTATTTCAATGATGGTCACCAAAGAATGTGAACCAATCAGATTATGTGGCTGCCCGGCTCAGAAAGAAGTTTGGTGCAGAGTTTAATATTTTTTTACTCTGTTCTCTCACCCTCTTTCTTTTAATGCTCACGTCTAACCAATCTCTCTTTTTCATTTTACCTCTTCACACACCATCACTCAAATCTTTTGACCCTTCTCCCCTCAATCACTCAGGGAATACTTCCTGGGTAGGAAACACTGGTTATCGTGAATCCATGGAAGTTCTGTTAAGCTCACACACTAAATCCCATGTATTTTCCTAAAAGAAACATGCTGTTCAACAGGCTATTGTACATGTAAGCACAAATACCACTTGTTACATGATAAATAAGACTTTCGGAGATGTCAAAACAGTTATGTATGACGATACAATTCTCCCCCTCAAACTAAAAGAGTTTGACGATTTAAGCTCTTATCATTTTGTCATGAAGAATAAGATTTTGGAGAATAAAAAACGAATGTTGTTTATATGAACAATATATAAACATATGTTCAATGAAAGCACATGAAATGACGTTTGATTCAATCAACAGTGAATACAAAGAACGTGAGTATTACCATAGAAAGATTTTACTTTTGATACATGTTAATAACAAAGTCAAAATAGAATGTTCTGAACCGTTATGTGTATGAATACTTGACAAAGTATATTGACAAGATAAAACGCAAGTATTTATCTTTAAGAACACACGGTCAGATTTTTTTTTTTTTTTTTTTTTTTTTTTTTTAAAGATTAAGAAAAAAACAGAAAAAAAGGCACTGAAGTGCGGGTTCTAATCCGATGTGATTAGAAGCCATACTCCGTTGAAGTACGGGTTCTAAGCTGATTTACTTAGAAGCCATCTTTTTAACAATGAAGTCCGGGTTTTGAACTGTGTTGTTCAAAAGCCATTGTTCTTTCTCCCCCTTAAACTTTGGGTGCCTGCAACACAGATTTAGCTTTTGGTACCCACTGGTATTTGGGTCCTAATGGGTTAGTTGCAGTTCTAGTGGGAGATATGAAATAAGAACCATACCAGTTATTCACATAATCTTTTCTTACAAAATCATTTGAGCCACAGTAGGAACAACTGATTTTCTTTTGTGCTAACCTGATCAGTTGATTGATAGAGTAAACCAGATCAGGTTTGCCAAAAGTTTTACCTTTTGAAGCATAGTTCCATTTAGCATTTGATGTATGCACAAATGATTCTTCTTTCTTCTTCTCTGGAGATCCTTTAACTCTCCAAATCCAGTTTCCTCTTTCTTTCTCATCATCCCTTCTCCAGAAGCTTTTCTTTTGAGACTTAGTCTTCTTGAAGTTACCTAAACCATCAACATTTTTGTCATAGAAAAGGTTAGAAGGACGAATCTGATCAGTAGATTTAGAAGTAAGATAATCATCTAAATCATAGAAAGGATTATAGAAAACATTTGAAAAATGTGAACTTGAAGCTGTTTTTAATGAACTATTTGAGTCAGCTAGATCGTCTCTTGGTGATTGAGCTATTGACTCTGGCGTCTTGTGCTCAGTCAGCTTCACCTTGAAAACGATCTCTTCAAGTTCCTTTATCTTTGAAGACAAGCTGTTTCTTTCCTTTTCAATCAGATCAAACTTCTTATGCAACTCAGATTTTGCATTCTTCTCCTTCATGATGTTTGTTGACAATTCAGCTAGCTTTCCTGTCAGCTTGGCTATCTCCGTCTCAAATATCTTCTTTTCTTCCAAAAAGTCTGTATTTGCTTTCTTCAGCTCATCTTTCTTCTTCTCATTCTCAGCCTTTTCTCTTTCAATAATGATAACCTTCTCAAAGTCTGAAACTTGTTGAGAAAGTTTAACACATCTAAGTTCTAATGCTTTCTTCTCTTCAAAGGCTTTTCTGGAGAAGTCAGAGAATTTCTTGGCAAATTCTTTTCTCTCTTTCTCAATCTTTAACATTTCATCTTGAGCTTTTGAATTGTCTCTGTCTTGGGTTGCCTTTTCTTTTAGCTTATCGATCTCAACCTCAAGACTGAGAACTTTATCTTTAAACTTATCTCTGTCCGCACATAGTTGAGAATTTATCGTTCTAAGTCCTTCAGATGTCTCACTTGCAATGTTTGCTCTTCTTCTTAATTGATCTAGCTCTTTTTGCATTAGTTCCTTCTTTGACCATGTTGAGCTAGATTCAGATCTTTTCAGCTTTGCTTGAAGGTCAAAGATCTCTTTTTCTTTAGACTCAATTATTCCTGCAAAGGCAATTAAGGAATCAGAATCTTTTAAATTTTCTTTTAAAGCATTGATCTGAATAAGAAGAGATGAGTTCTGAATCTGTAAATCCTTGTTTTCAGCTTTGAGCATTTTTTCTTCTTTGTCATACTCATCAATCATGCGAGATGATGTTGATAACCGTCCAGCAAGTTGTTTAGCTCTGATACCAATTGTTATCCCAGATTTTAATCTAGTTGGTAAACAATCAATCAAGTAATCAAGCAACACAATAATAATCAAGAGATATATAAATCAGAGTAACATACCAATCCCTTGAATAAACAATGAAACCCTTGAGTGTTCTTGATACCCTTTGAATACAGAGAAAACTTACAGCGACTATTTAGAAAATTATCAGAGTTCTTACAAGGTTTACCTAAAACTAAACTAATCAAAACTTTAAATACCCAGGCCATATGGGCTTTAACCTTAATGGGCTTTCTAATGGGCTTGGGCCCAATAGCTTAATAACTATTAGATTATTACATAATAAACCCTCTAATTAACTTTATCACAATTACAGTTTAAACCCTTAACTTTAACTTTAATCTTGAATACAATTATGATCCAACAGATGGAAACTATTGTCAATATCAATAATGATGTCCTATCTCAGGGAAAACTTATTGAGAAACTGCAACAAGTGATCTTATCCCAACAAGTCCAGATTTCCAACCTCAAGAAAATGGTCCTCAAGCATGTGCAAAAGAAGAAGAGGACCAAATTCATACTGTAGAAGAGGTGCATCCCTCATGATGCTTCCAAAAAGGGGGAGAATAGAGTTGAATATGAGAAACAGAGTCCTGTTGGAATGGACTCTACTTTTGAGGTGGAGAAGGGCAAAGAAGCAGAAACCAGTACAGCAGTAGAAACATTCAAGAAAGCAGCATCAATTGGCTTAGCAGCAGAAACAAGTACAGCAGCAGTAACAGGGCTCTCTGTTGAAGAAATAGAGATAGCAGAAACCCTTCTAAAGGCCAAAACAGTCACTCCCAGAGCCTCTCAAAAGGCCAAGGGAGTGGAAATCAAAGAGGGAGGCCCGGAGTTAAAAAGGAAAGAAATCAGTGAGGCTGAACTGAAGAGGAAAGGAAAGGCAAAGGTGGATGAATCTGCAAAGCCACCAAAGAAGCTAAAACAGATTGAACTAGATGAGGAACTGGCTAAGAAGCTGCAGGCTGAGCTACAACAAGAAGAAGAAACTCAGATGGCCAAAGATAGGCAGATTGCTCTAGATCTGTCCACTAGGCTGAATGAGGAATATCAAGAAAGCTTAAGGGCTGCAGCTGAGACCAAGAAAAGCACTGTGAAAGCTTCCATACAAAGACTGCCAGCAAAGAAGCAGAAAAGACAACCTTCTAAAACTTACCTGGCCAATCAAAAAAGGAGAAAGATGATCAAATTTCTGAAAGGGTCAGTGGGGGTTAAGGAAGAAATGTTTGCTGATATGTCCTACTCAAGAGTTGAAGATCTATACAAGAAGGAAATGGCAAAGCTTCAAGGGGACTTCACTCAAAGGATAGAATTTGAAAGACAAATGAAAGAGAGATATGATCTCAATATTCAACAACCCTTCCCTGAGAGTGAGGAGACCACCCCTAAGGCTGAAGAAAAGAAAGAGCAAGCTACTACTAAAGAAGTCAAATATGTTAAAAGGTTGAAGACAATAGCTTCCAAGAAACTGTCTAAGAAGCCAAGGGTTGCAGAAGCTGAGAAAGAAACAGAACCATCTGTTACAGATAATGATCTAGTGAAGGTAGATCCCATTTCAGTCCAAGCCCCTGAAATCATCCACTGGGATATTCTTGAAGATCAAGGCAAAGAATATTTCAGAATCAAAAGAATGGGTGATCACTTTGGAGTCTATTCTACTTGGGGGAAGATAGTCAGATGTTGTTCAAGGTCAGACTTGGAAGAAATGTTCAAAGTGGGAATGACTCTGTATGGGGATGTGCTGAAGACTCCAGGGATGAACATCAAGAAACTAGCAATGGAGTATTTATGCATGATGTTCAGTCCAGATCTTGTCAAGCATGTCATCAAAGATGTCTTCAATTATGTGGACAACTGGATGCTTATAGAAAGGTATGGGGTATATATCTTAACCATTGACAAAAGTTTTCATGAATATTACCTGGTGGATAAGATATATGACCATAGCCTAGCCAAGCTACATGGGATGATGAAAGCCAAACTAATATGTCCTCAAGGCTCAGAAATGGCAAGGATTGTGGTTAGCAGGATCATCAATCAAAGCTTAGGTTTGGATCCTAATCTAGGGCTGTAAACTTAGGTTTTGAAAGCATCATGAAGACCAGTTTTTGAAGAACTTAACTTCTCAATTTGAAAAGTTAAGTTAGGGGGAGATTGTTGTGTCTGAAATGTGCTAAGGATGGTTAATACTGCTAGACATGACTATTACTACTGCCTGAGGAAGTTAGTACTGCCAGATCACAATTACTACTGCTTGAAGGAGTTAATGTTGCTGAGACAAAATTAATACTGCTTGCTGAGATTAATACTGTTAGTTCAGAATTAATACTGCTCATGAAGATAGTGCTGCTTATGAGATGAAGACTCCGTATGAGAATGAAGACAACTGTATAGATTGAAGCTAGAGTAAAGGAGATAATTATGGACTGAAGATCAATTTTATTTTGATAATTATCTTGTAATCAGTTTTGAATATATAGTACAGAAGTCTTTGATAGAATCATTCATACGTTTTGTTTTAAAGAGAATTAACCTCAAGATTAGTTTAGATCCTTTCTATAGAGAAGTATAGAACGTCTGTTGAGCCTGTTCAACAGATTGAGGTTTTGTGTGTAATCATCAAGTTTAATCAATATAACTTGTGATTTAAGTGCATATACTGTTTCATTGATTGTTAGTGTTAAAGTGTTTTTCCGCAACTTCTTTAGCATTGATTCTAAGTGTGTGTGAATTAAATTCTTGTTTGAATTTCGATCCTGACAATTATAATCGACATGAAATGGGTATTCAAGAACAAAAAGGACAAAGATGGTATCGTGATCAGAAACAAAACAAGACTAGTGGCTAAGGGATATAGGCAAGAGGAAGGTATTGACTTTGATGAGACTTATGCTCAAGTGGCGCGCATCGAAGCTATAAGAATGTTTCTTGCATATGTCGCTCACAAGAACTTCACCGTTTACCAGATGGACAAGAAGACTGCCTTTCTAAACGGCATTCTCAAGGAGGAAGTCTACGTCTCTCAGCCTGAAGTCCTTGTCAATCCAGAAAATCCGAATCATGTTTATATTCTAGACAAAGTTCTTTACGGTCTGAAGTAAGCCCCCTCGAGCCTGGTACATAGTGTTATCTAAATTCCTAGTCAAGTTTGGCTTCTCTAAAGGTAAGATTGATGCTACTTTGTTTATCAAAAAGGAAAAAGTCGATATCATTTTAATTCAGATTTATGTGGATGACGTCATATTTGGCTAAACAAATCCAAAATACTGTAAGAATTTTTCTAATCTCATGGTGTCTAGACTTCAGATGAGTATGAGGGGAGAGATGAATTTTTTCTCGGATTACAAGTAAAACAATTTTCAACGGGGATTTTTATAAATCAATCAAAGTACATTTTCGATATTCTTAGAAAACTTAAAATGGAAAATTGTACACCTACTGAAACCCCGATGGCAGCAGGAACTAAGATTGGCAATGATCCTTCGGGAAAAGTTGTCGATGTTAGAACCTACCAAGGGATGATTGGTTCATTTGATGTATTTAACTTCTAGCATGTAAGATATAATGTTCTCTACATGTTTATGTGCTCGATATCAGGCTGATCCAAAAGAATCCTATTTGTCTGCGGTCAAAAGAATTTTTAGATATCTGAAGAGCACTGCATATATTGGTCTGTGTGATTCAAAGAAACAACTCTGTGTATCCACATCAACAGCTGAAGTAGAGTATGTCGCTGCGGCGAGCTGCTGTTCTCAAGTGTTGTGGCTGAGAATACAACTCCGAGATTATGGCTTCAAATACAACAAGATCCCAATATATTGTGATTTGAAGAGCGCGATAGCCATATCTGCGAATCTTGTTCAACATACAAAGACCAAACACATAGATGTTCGATATCATTTTATTAAAGAGAATGTCGAAAAAGTTACAATCGAACTTTATTTTGTAAACACTGATTACCAGTTTGCAGATTTATTTACCAAGCCTCTCGATGAAAAGAGATTTAATTTTCTCATTTCAAAACTTGGTATGCTAAATCTCAAGACTTAATATGTGGTTACCTACTAAAGTTTTCGTTATTGTTATTTTTCTTCATTTCTTTATTTTTAATTTGAAAGATATTTGCACTAAAGATTTGTTCATGATCTCAGGGGAGTGTGAGAAGATGATAAAAGATGATCTACATACATTTGAGGGGGAGTTTATAAGTTTCTGCATACATTCTTAACTAATATATTTTCTGATGCATAATTGCCCGGGGAGTAACAGATAAGGTGTTAGAGCAGAAATATGTTGGATACAAGATCAAGGATTCTGATGGTCAAAGATTCAAGAAGTCAAAGCTGAGAAAGTCAACTCTCATTTAAAGTCAAAGTCTTTGTAATAAAATGTCAAAGTCAAAGTCTTTGTATTTGTATTTGTTTCCTTGTCTTTTTTGTAATAGGTATAAATAGTTTCTTTATTTGTTATTTTGTAAGTGTGTGACAAGTTAATATTCAGAGAAGAGTTTTAGAGAGAGAGAGAAAGTGTGAAATCAGTTGTAATCGTTTGAATTGAAACTGAAATCAAAACAGGTAATTGATAATATTGTTTGTATTTTTATTGTGAAAATGCAATAGGAATCTAGATTTCAGGACTCACAATTGGTATCAGAGCAGATCCAATTCTGAAATCAGATTAAGAATTGGTTCGACACTGTGTTCTTGAGCCGAGAATCGATTTCTGAGTTTTAGTACGAATTTGGAGTTGTAATCGATTAGGATTGGTCTGTTGAGTATAATCGATCGAGTTTGTATAGTTGAATTCATAAATCACACTGTAATTTTCTCGAATTTTTAGATTTTGTTGAGTTTTATATCTGTTGGGAACTGAAGATTCTACTAAGTGTAGTTACTACTGCTAGTACAAGTGTAGTTACTACTGCCAGAACAAGTTGAAGTTAATACTGCTAAGTGTTACTACTGCTAGTAGAATTACTACTGCTAGTTAAAGTTAGTACTGCTTGAACAAAGTTAGTACTGCTTAGCTAGTTAGTACTGCTAGTAGTTAATACTGCTAGTAGTTAATGCTGCTACTTGAAGTTAATGCTGCTGAGCATTATTAGTGCTGCTAAAGAGATATGAATACTACAGCTGGATATACTGAAGATATACTTAGAAGATATACATGGAAGATATACTGAAGATTTGTTTATTCTTTGTAATTATCTTTTTATTAGTATATGTATAGAATGTTTAGAATAGATAGAGAGAATTTTTTGATAATTGTTTTTCAAGAGAGAAAATTAACCTCAAGGCATAGATCCTAATTCTAGAGAAGTAGAATTCGTATTGGTGAGCCTGTTCATCAATATTGAGGTTGAGTGAGTAATCTTGTAACTTTAAGTATTCAATACAAGTTTACTGTTTGATCATCATATACTGTGTTTGATTACTGTTGAATCAAATATCAAAGTGTTTTTCCGCAACTTCTTTGATATTGTTTCTGAGAATTAATTCTTGTTAAGAATTCGATCCTGACAAGTGGTATCAGAGCAAGTATTCTCAGAAACCTACACTCAACATCACAGCATCATGGCTAAAGGTTCAGAGTCTTCAAGCTCAGAAATTCCTACAGAGGTAACATCTAATCTTTGTTCTAAATCCTGTATTGAAACTGTTAAAAGGTACAGGGATCACAATCAGAAGATGAGTGATGACCTTAAGAGATTAGAAAAAGATATAAAAGACTATGTAAGGATTGTAGAGAGATTTGAAGATCAGATCAAAGGTTTTCAAGCCAATGAGCTTCAACACTCGTATGACACAAACTACTGGAAGTGGGAGAAAGATCAGTATGAATTTAAGCTGAAAAAGTCTAAAGAGGAGAATGAGAAGATAAAGAGTGAGTTTGAGAAAGCCAAGCTGGATATTGAGAAATTTTCCAATGCTTCTAAAGCAATGGACTCTTTACTCCAAACTCAAATCCATGACAAACTTAGAAGAGGAATAGGCTATAACACCACCCCACCACCATACAACAACAACTACATCCCTCCTAGATCAGACTTGCTAGAGACCAAGAATAGGAAGGAATCATCTGATGGAGCCACAAAGGTAGATCCATTAGAAAAAGTGGTGGTTGAAACAGACTCTGAAGAAGAGAACTTTAATGAAAAGAGTAAGAAGAACACTGTGAGTGGTGAGATTCCTCTAGAAAATAACATTATCACCAATGAGGGATGTGGAAAGGCTTGGATCAAGTCTAAGGACATAGAAAAGACTGAGGGAAAGTCTGAGAAGGTCCATTATAAGCAAACCACAGTTGTGAATCCTGTCCCTTGTAAACAGTGTTCTTGCAATAAATCTGAGCCCCAAAAACATGATAAACCAAGGGGAAATCAGAGAAACTGGAATAATAAGTGGGCACAAAAACAAGGAGTTGATTTGAATAAAATCAATAGACCAAAACCTTGTTTTATCTGTGGCAAATTGAATCATCTTGCCAAACACTGTTATTTCAACCCTATCAACCAAAGAGTCACTTTTCAAAGAAAACCACAAAACTCTTTTGGTTATAGGAATAAAAGAAGGAATCATATGGTTGAGAACAGAGCATCTATAAGATCACATGCTCATAACAAGTTTGCTAAACCAAAGAAACTTACTCCAAATAAGCCAAGGAGTAATTTAAAGACAAAGAAAGCAAGCAACTTTGTTCAAGTTTGGGTTCCAATTGCAAAGAAACCTGTTAGTACTGCTAACCAAGTTAGTACTGCTAACAAGGCTAGTGCTGCTTCTAGTAGTAATGCAGCTAAACCTATAATCTTGACAAAGTATTCCAGCCATGAGATTCCTAAACAACTCATTCAGACCAAACTGACAGATTATATTAATGAGAAAGGTCAACCCAAGACCACTTTGGCTTGGGTTCCCTCCAAGACTAACTGATTTATCAAGTGTGCAGGGCAATCAAAAGCTCAAGAGGAAGAGCATTCAGAATGAAGAAAATGGTTGCTCTTGGCACATACCAAGGAACATGGACTGCCTTCAAATTCTTTAAAAGATTTGATGAAGGACATGTTACGTTTAAACCAGCAGAAGGTTGAAGTTAGAAATACTCCAGAGGGAGTAATGATCATGAAGGATCAAGAAGAAAAGGATCAGGGGATAAACAAAGTAGTAAAAAGTAAGAGAAAAAGGATGGTGTCAAAAAGTGTAAGAGTAGTTAATACTGCTAGTTAGTTAATACTGCTAGTGGTTAATACTGCGTTCAGTTAATACTGCTAGTGGTTAATACTGCTTTCAGTTAATACTGCTAGTGGTTAATACTGCTTTCAGTTAATACTGCTTTCAGTTAATACTGCTAGTGGTTAATACTGCTTTCAGTTAATACTGCTAGTGGTTAATACTGCTTTCAGTTAATACTGCTAGTGGTTAATGCTGCTTACGGTTAATACTGCTAGTTCAGTTAATACTGCTCGTGGTTAATACTGCTCGCGGTTAATACTGCTAGTTCGGTTAATACTGCTAGTTCAGTTAATACTGCTCGTGGTTAATACTGCTCGCGGTTAATACTGCTAGTTCGGTTAATACTGCTAGTTCAGTTAATACTGCTCGTGGTTAATACTGCTCGCGGTTAATACTGCTAGTTCAGTTAACACTGCTAGTTCAAGTTAATACTGCTCTAGGTTAATACTGCTTATATTCCGAATACTATAAATAATCTTTGCCCGCCTAAAAGTTCATAACGACTCTTTGCATACTGTTCACTTGCGCTCTAAACCCTTTCTCTCTCAAAGTTCAAAGTTTTCAGGCAAGAATCTTCAAGGTCTATGGCATCCATGGCGTTCATTGATGAGCACAATGAAATTGCGATGCTCCAAAAGCCAAAACAATCTGAAGGTTTTCATCAGATAGTCGACTTTCTGAAGTCTAGCCACATTGCCCATGCTCTCACTATGTCTCCAACTATCTACATTGAGCACCAAAGGCAATTCTGGGCACATGCCACCATTGTTACTGAGGATGGTGTGCGAATGATCAAGACGACAGTATGTGGCAATCCATTGACAGTTACTGAAGAGATAGTTCGCATCAGTCTACATCTAGACGATGCCTCTGGTATAACGTCTATCCCTAATGATGAACTGTTTTCTACACTGACAAGAATGGGGTATGGAGGCCCATTGGGTAATTTTAAGTTCTCAAAAGCTAAATTTTCACCCCAATGGCGTTTTCTTGTTCATACCTTGATGCACTGCATTTCTAAAAAGACTACTGGATGGAGTGAGTTCAGCAGTACCATTGCTTATGCTTTGGTCTGTTTGGCCACTTCCAGAAGGTACAATTTTTCCCAAATGATTTTCAATGATCTTGTCTCAAACATGGGAAACAAAAAGAGCTTTTATATGTATCCCAGGTTTGTTCAAGCAGTTATCAACCATGACTTGACGGATATACCTCAACCTGTTGGGGTATATGTACCTAAACCCCCCAAAGGCAAGGTTTTCTCAAATATGAGAAGATCTGCTGGGGACTCGGAAGGAGTTGACACCCCATTGTTCTCTACAATGATGGTGGTGTCCCAAACCACTGAAGGTATGGCAGCAGGGTCAAGGCCCTCATTAGACCATCCCACTGCTAGCCAAGCCCAACCTTCTCACTCAAAAACAATTCCCCAGTCCATTCTTACAAAACCAACCTCTCCAATTACCCAAACTTATAAAAGAAAACAGGTAAAGAAGGCTCCTTCCCTTCTTGTACCATCACCCACACAACCTTTAAGCCCTCTAAGGGAGAATTCTCCCCTAGAGAATATCCAAAGGGAAACCACAAGGGTGTCTCCCAACCCAAAGGAGGTGCTCTCTGAGGAGGAGGTAGAGCATATGGGAGATGAGGCTGCCACTACTCCTGCTAGCACAGAGGAGGACAGTGGTAACATCAATAAGACCTCCCCCATGGCAACTTTGAATGAGCAATCATTTGAAGGACCCTGGTGCCAAGAAACCACAGGGGTGGATAGTGCTTCTGCTAGGCAGAAGACATCTACTAATAAAAGATCCAATGATCCTTCAATAGGGGGTAACACTCCTGGAGAAGGTGAGGACAGATATAACTATGATGAATTGATGGAGACCATGGGAAACATCAACCAGGATGTCATCAAGCAAGGAAAAGAAATAGAGGAGATGAAGCTGATTATTCTATCTCAACAAGTTCAGATCACCAAACTGAAGAAAATGGTGACAAGATTGTTACAGAAAAGGAGAAGGAAGCAGTTTGTGCTCAAGAGGAGGACAAATGTTCAAGATGATTTCAACAAGGGGGAGAATTCAGAGGCTGAAGCAGAAAAAGAAAGTATTTCTGAGATGGGATTTGATGTTAAGGGGGAGAAAGCTGCAGAAAAAGAAGCACAAGAAGTAGAAACAGACAATGTTCAAACAGTAACAGGGCTATCTGTTGAAGAATTGGAAATAGCTGAAACCTTAGTAAAAGCAAAGAATGACACTCCTAAGGCTACTCAAAAGGCTAAGGGAGTGGTCATCAATGAAGGAGACCTTGAAAAGAGGACACAAGAAAGAAGTGAGGCAGGGTTGAAGGATACAAAGGGTAAAGCTAAGATGATTGAACCTGAACAACCTGCAAAGAAGAAAATTCAGATAGAACTGGATGAAGAAGTGGCAAAGCAGCTTCAGGCAGAAATGGAAAGGGAGGAACAACTTCAATCTGAGAAGGATAGAGAGCTTGCACTGAATATGGCCAGAAAACTAAATGAAGAGTATCAGAAGAGCATGAAAACAGCAGCTCAGGCCAAGCAAGTACAAGTAAAAAGAATGCCATTCAAAAAGCAGAAAAGACAACCCTCCAAGACCTTTTTGGCCAATCAGGAAAGAAGAAAGATGATAAACTTCCTGAAAGGGGCAATTGGTGTTAAGGGGGAGATGTTTACTCATATGGCATACTCTCAGGTTGAAGAGCTATACAGGAAGGAAATGACAAAGCTCCAAGGGGATTCCTCTCAAAGGGAAGAAGCAGAAAGAAGGATGAAAGAGAGACATGATCTCAACATCCAACAACCATTCCCTGAGAAAACCACACCTTCCAAAGAAGAAGCAGAAGAGAAGAAGGAAGAACCTGGAAATGTTGGTAGAGAAGCCAAGTCTGGAAAAAGAGTGAAAACAATTGCTCCAAAAAGGCAGTTGAAAAGGCCTAGGGTGGAAGAAACTGAAAAGGAAGCAGAACCCTCAGTCACATCCCCAACAGAGCCAGTACAGAGCCCAGAGCAGGTCACTAAGAAAACTGATGAAAGTATGGATTCATACATGACAATAGTGGAACCTTTGAAAGCTGTTCCAATCTCTATGCAAGCTCCAGAGATCATCTTCTGGGATATTCTGAGAGACAATGGAAAGAATTTCTTCAGAATCAAGAGAGCTGATGGTTCATTTGAAGCTTATTCAACATGGGGGAAAGTCATCAGAAGTTGTTCAAGAGCTGATATAGAAGAACTATATAAAGTTGGGATGAAACTTTATGAATCTGTGTTGAAAGGTACTGAAGAGAATCTTCTCAAAGTGACATTGGAATACTTGTGCATGATGTTTGAGCCTGCAAGAGTGCATCATAGGATTAAAGATCATATGCATGAGTTCATATTCAAGAAGATTGACAAATGGATACTGTTTGAAAACTGTGGAGTATACATGATTACTATTGACAATTGTTATCATGAATACTACCTGGTGGACAAAATATATGAGCATAGCAAGGAGAAGTTAGAAGGGATGCTTAAAGCTACACTGGTTTGTACAAAGGATTCAGATATGGCCAAGATTGTGGTGAGAAGAACTGTAAATCAAAGTTTGGGTCTAGATCCAAATTTGGGAAATTGAATCAGAGGTGTTGAAAGCATCTTGAAGAAGATCTGAAGAACTTGACTTCTTCTTCTAAAAGTCAAGTTAGGGGGAGATTGTTGGGAACTGAAGATTCTACTAAGTGTAGTTACTACTGCTAGTACAAGTGTAGTTACTACTGCCAGAACAAGTTGAAGTTAATACTGCTAAGTGTTACTACTGCTAGTAGAATTACTACTGCTAGTTAAAGTTAGTACTGCTTGAACAAAGTTAGTACTGCTTAGCTAGTTAGTACTGCTAGTAGTTAATACTGCTAGTAGTTAATGCTGCTACTTGAAGTTAATGCTGCTGAGCATTATTAGTGCTGCTAAAGAGATATGAATACTACAGCTGGATATACTGAAGATATACTTAGAAGATATACATGGAAGATATACTGAAGATTTGTTTATTCTTTGTAATTATCTTTTTATTAGTATATGTATAGAATGTTTAGAATAGATAGAGAGAATTTTTTGATAATTGTTTTTCAAGAGAGAAAATTAACCTCAAGGCATAGATCCTAATTCTAGAGAAGTAGAATTCGTATTGGTGAGCCTGTTCATCAATATTGAGGTTGAGTGAGTAATCTTGTAACTTTAAGTATTCAATACAAGTTTACTGTTTGATCATCATATACTGTGTTTGATTACTGTTGAATCAAATATCAAAGTGTTTTTCCGCAACTTCTTTGATATTGTTTCTGAGAATTAATTCTTGTTAAGAATTCGATCCTGACAATATCACGAGTTCATACACACTATATTCAATTCAATTTGTATCATTTTGTTTGTTGTATTAATTCAAGTATTGTAACCAGTGAGAGTATTGAAATTGAGCAAATTGACAAAGTTTCGAGATCAAATTCGAAGATTTCAATTGATTTCAGTGTGATAGTTTGAGTTTTTGTTCGAAAACTCCAAGAACGCGCAAGATTTGTGAAACGCACAAGTTCTTCACAAACGCGCAAGTTGAAGATTTTAGTCTCAAACGCGCAAGGCGTTATTAGCATGTTCATAGAACGCGCAAGGCATTATCTGCGAGTTTGAAGATTGGGAAATTTTTCTAAGTACTGAAACGCGCACGCAGTCATAAGCGAGTTCTACAAACACGCAAGTCTAATCTTGTGAGTTTATTCGAAACAGTGATCTGCGAGTTTGTTTAATCTGCGAGTTTCAGAAAACGCGCAAGTCAATGTGCGAGTTTGAAATTTTCGAAATATTTTCTAAGTGTTGGAACGCGCAACACCTGCGAGTTCTTGTTTCGCGCAACCTTCGTTTAGCGAGTTTCAAGTTTCGCGCAAGCCGTGATTAGCGATTTTCTTCAAACACGCAAACAAGCATATGCGATTTCTACAAACGCTCACGTTTCTATTAGTGTGTTTCTTTGTGAACAGTGTTTTGCGTGAATAGGCGGCTGCAAGTTTCTTCGAAAATAGTGTTTTGCGCGAATAGGCTTCTGCGAGTTTTCCTAAACACGGAAACCTTTGCGTGCGAGTTTCACAAACACGCAAGCTAAAGCCTGCGATTTTTTCAGTGAATAGTGACTTGCGAGTTTCAAGCTTCTACATGTTTTAAGCTTTTATAGTGATTTGTGAATAGTGTTTTTAAAATTTATGAGTTTCTAAATTTTTCTATATTTCAATATTTCTTGTATTTTTCTTGTGATTTCATAATTGGACTAACGATCAGTTTCTAGTTTCTTATTGCATATCTGTTTCAAACAGGTACATACAAGATGACTTCAAAGGACGCTCTGTCTATTGGTACGGATGTAAAGCCTCCTGTTTTCTTCAAAGGAGAATACGAGCAGTGGAAAGACAGATTTCTGGATTTTGTGGATAGGCATGCAAATGGGGAAAACATTCTATTTTCAATTACTGAAGGTCCCATGATACCACCTCCTGTTCAGATTCCTAATGATGATTCATCTGACAGTGAAGATGGTGATGTGGATAGAGAGCAAAAGTTGAAAACAGTTCCAATGGATTTTTCACAATATTCTGAGGAGCGGAAAAGTCGTTTTAAAGCAGTTAAACAAGCAAGATCCTTACTTCTTCAAAGCATTCCGAACGAGATATACATCAAGATAGACAGTTACAAGGCAAATGCTAAGAAGATGTGGGATCAACTTCGAAAGTTGGAAATCAGATAAAAGTAGCTAATTGCATTAACAGCTACGAAGAATTCAAAGCAAAAGAAGATGAGAGCTTAGAAGACACCTATGAACGGTTTGTCCTGCTTCTAAATGAATTGTCCAAGAACAAAGTGAAAAAGAAGCAGATCGAGAACAATGTCAAATTCTTAAGCATCCTGCAACCTGAATGGAGGAAACATACGCGAAGGATGAAACAAATGAAGGATTTAAATGACATTCCATTACATGAGGTTTATGAAACACTGAGGTAGAACGAAGAAGAAGTGGAAGAGAAAAGAGCTGAGAAAAAGAAGGCAGAGAAAGTACAAGATCCAATAACATTGGTAGCCGGAGAGAAGAAGAAAGAAAAGAAAGAGAAGAAGAAAAAGAAGAAGATAGTGGTTTCAAGTTCTGAATCAGAGTCTGAATCCGATGGTGATGATGGAGAAAGCCTCAAACAAGCTATGCTTCTATTGACCCGAGCATTCCAAAAGAAATTTTACAAGAAATCGGGTTCAAACACTTAGAGGTATTCGTCATCTAGTTCAAAGAATCATGAACATCGGGAAAGAGTTGAAGGAAAGAGACATGAAGAGAACCGGTATGTGGAAAGAAAGCCGGAAGAAAAGAAGAAATATCTGAATGACTATGCTGGAGCTGAAAAGAAGACCGACGATCTGATAAAGTGTTACAACTGTGGCAAAGTCGTTCATTTTGCTAGAGATTGTCGGAAGCCAAAGGTTCGAAATTCATAATACTATAAGAACAAAATGCTCTTGGCCAAACAACAAGAGGTAGGCAGAGCATTGATGGCAGAAGATGAATATTGGCTAGATCATTCAGATGTTGAGGAAGTAAAAGATGAAGAAGCTCACATGTGTTTGATGGGCAACACTGTGAGATATGATGATTCGGATGAAGAGACTGCTGATGAGGTAATGAACTTAACTAAAAATGATTTCGTCACCAAAATGGAAGCCATGATGGTTGAGCTTCAAGATCTTCAAATAAAACTGAAAAAGGAAAAAGACAGAGTTGCAAAAAGAAATCAAAAGATCTTTGAGCTTAATAAATTAGTTCTTGGGAACAAAGATCTAATTGATTCTTTACGCAAGTTTGCTTCTGATTTTAAACTCCAAGTAGATTGTTTTGAAAAGAAGATTTCTGATTTTGAAGCTAAACTTTCTAAGTCTGATTTAGAAAAGAAAGAATCTACACTAACTGTTTATAAATTGCAGATTGAAAACAAGCTCTTAAATAAGAAGGTAAATGGTCTGGAAGCCAAACTTTATGCTAGAGGCCAAACAGATCAAACTATTTTTCTTAATGCACCTAACGAAGAGGCTGATGTTAAGGAAAAATGGGGACTTGGTTTCGAAAACCCCCATTACTTAAAGAAAGCCATCAGAAAACAACCAGCACTTTATAATTTTGATTTTCTTGCTGTTGCTGGTAAACATACTCATTTAAAACCCAAATTTGTTATCAAATTACCAGAAGAAGTTGAGGCCAGGGAAACTAAAAATAAAAAGAATATTACGAAAATGCGACTACAGTTTAACTATGAAAAGTTAAATGATAGTTATCTTTCTAAAACACCAAAAGTTCTTTCAAACGACTATTTTTCTAGTTATTTTGTTTCTGAGATGGAGGCAAAACCTATAATTGCAAAAGTTTATGTTCCTCCACTCATTCTTGAAAGCAAAATAGTTGAGCTTGAAAATGTTTTATCTGATGAAAGACTTTTGGTAGATATTGAACAAAGTGTATTTTCTATTGTTTTAAGGAACACAATTTTTTATTCTAAATCTACAAAGTGTTCTAAAGTTTCAAAGGCACCTCAAACATCGATTGATAACTTTGATAATTTATTTGCGTCTGCAAATAATTTTCTCAATTCTGATGATGGATGTATAGAGGAAATTGATATGTTTGATTTTAATGTTTCCCTTCTAGATCATTCTACTTTTCTTATAAATGGAGAAGTTTTACCAAGTGTTTTTGAAAAGGGTGAATCATCAACTAGTGTTGGTGAACCAGTTTCTGTGAATGCTGATTACAATGCTAAAGGTAAGAAACATAAGAAACAGCGCTCACAGAAACGGAACAACACTGGTATACAAAAGAAAATCTAATCTCAGAAATCTGATTTTCCTAATAAATCTAAATCTTCTGTTTTAGTTTTAAGAAAGAAAAGGTCGGAAGCAAGAACTGAATGGGGACCAAAAAGGAAGAATGATGAGAAGGCAGAATTGATTCCTGATATAGTTACTGATAGATCTGATAGTAGTGTGTCTGATATAGTTGGTTATGTTGCTTCTATAAATAAAAACCTTGTAACTTCTTACAAGCGATATTCTAATAAGCAATTGTTCCAATTATCTTCTACTACTACTAATTCTTATAATTATCAGTGGAATAATTTTGCTTATCATCATAATTCTAATGATTGGTTTGGATCTTATCATGTTTATTCTTCAAGATCAAATGTTTTTAAAGGTTTTCAAAGGAAAAGAGGATCCATATTAAAATGGATACCAAAATCATGTGCTAATCTGTTAGGACCCGTTTTTAAATGGGTACCTAAAATTGTTATTTCCTGATTTCTCTTGCAGACCCGGCATATGTGGTACTTGGATAGCGGTTGTTCCAAGCATATGACCGGGCAGAAAGCTTTATTGTCTAATTATATAGAGAAATTCAACGACAATATGCGATTTGGGAACGATCTGTTTTCACCGATCTTAGGATATGGTGACATCATTCAAGACAACATAACGATTAGGAAGGTGAGCTATGTCGAGGGCTTAGGGCACAACTTGTTTAGCATCGGTCAATTCTGCGACAAAGGGTTAGAGGTCAACTTCAAAGCTAAGAGATGTTCGTTCGTACTGAAGAAGGCAAAGAAATTTTAGTCGGAAATCGAAAGACAAATCTCTATACCATCAATCTTTCACAAGTCCAGAATGACAATCAGGTTTGCTTACTAACAAAAGCTTCGATGCAGCAAAGTTGGTTTTGGCACAAACGTTTATCACACCTGAATTTTTGTTACATAAACAAGTTGGTCAAAGGAAAGTTAGTTAATGGACTTCCTGAGCTGAGATACGATAAAGAACACTTATGTGCATCATGTGAAAAAGGGAAGATGAAGAGAGTCGCACATAAACCGAAGCCTGAACCAAGCACCAGTTCTCCACTAGAGTTGTTGCAAATAGATCTTTGTGGTCCGATGCGAACACAAAGCTTAGGCGTTAAGAAATACGTGTTGGTTATCATGGACGATTATTCGCGATACACATGGGTCAAATTTCTCCGATCAAAAGATGAGACACCGGAAGTACTCATTACATTTCTGAAGACGACCCAGGTGAATCTGCAGAAAACAGTCAAGATTCTCAGAACTGATAACGGCATAGAGTTCAAGAACAGAATTGTTGAAGAGTATCTCGAATCGGTCGGGATATCACATTAATACTCTGCTGCTCGTACGCCCGAACAGAATGGAGTAGTTGAAAGGCAAAATTGAACGCTAGTCGAGGCTGCTCGTACTATGCTCAGCCAATCTGACTTACCTCTATTTATGTGGGCAGAAGCTATTTCGACTGCGTGCTACACTCAGAATCGTTCCATGATACACCGCAGATTTCAGAAGACGCCGTATGCTTTGATCAACAACCGAACACCAACCATCAAATATTTTCATGTATTTGGTTGTAAGTGTTTTGTGTTGAACGACAGAGAGAGTCTGAACAAGTTCAGTGCTAAGGCTGATGAGGGCATATTTATTGGATATTATTCTACATCTGATGCATATAGAGTATATCTGAAGAAGTCAAAGACAGTAGTTGAGAACGTAAACGTCACATTTGATGAAGAAATGGCTTCGGAACAACTAAGTTCAGAACTCGTGATAACCGGAGTTTTAGTTTCTGGATTAATCAGTCCAGAACCTGTCCTTGATCAGAACAAATCAGATGGCGCTTCTACGTCTACTAGTCATTTATCTGATTTAGATTTGTTATTTGAATTCTTTAATGATGAGTTTCTAGGATCTAATTTGCCTAAATCTGTTGTGACTGACAGGTCTGAAGACACAAGTTGCAATCATCTAGTCATTTCAGAAGTCATAACTGAACATGATCCCCCAGTTCAGTCAGAAACTCAAATTCAAATAAATACTCCTACGGTTGAAGAGGTGCAAGATATTGTTGAACCAGAAGTATCTGTATCAGTTGGTTGTGCTAAAATGTCTACTCAACAGCCAGAATCTGCTGTTCCAACTGTAACTTCTGCATCAACTATTTCAGCAGTACCCCCAACAAGTATTGTACAAGAAGAGCCTGACAGTGGATATTTAGATGTCAACTATGATCAATTTGCATCTAATCCACTCCCTCACGAACATCGCTGGACCAAAGAGCATCCTTTACACCAAGTAATTAAAGATCTTAACAATCCGGTGCAAACTAGGTCAGCAACTTTAAACCAATGTCTACATGATTCATTCCTCAGCAAAATATAGCCTACTCGAGTATTAGAAGCTCTTGCTGATTCGGATTGGGTATCTGCTATGCAAGAAAAATTATATCAGTTTGAAGCCCTGAAGGTCTGGAGATTAGTTCCAAAACCAGAAGGAAAGACCGTGATAAGAACTAAATGGGTATTCAAAAACAAGAAGGACGAAGATGGTACTGTCATAAAGAATAAAGCAAGACGTGTTGCCAAAGGTTACCAGCAAGAGGAAGGCATAGACTACGATGAGACGTATGCTCCAGTAGCGCGTATAGAAGCAATCCGTATGTTTCTAGCCTACGTAGCTCACTAGAATTTCACAATCTATCAGATGGACGTGAAAACGGCCTTTCTGAATTGCATTCTTAAGGAGGAAGTATACGTGTCTCAACCAGAAGGGTTCGTAAATCCAGATAAGCCAGATCACGTCTACATTTTGGATAAAGCCCTATATGGTTTGAAACAAGACCCTCGCGCATGGTATGATGTTCTATCTAAATTCTTGGTCAAGTCAGGTTTTCCAAAGGTAAAGTCGATACCACTTTGTTCATCAAAAAGGAAAAAGCTGATATTATACTTATTCAGATATATGTTGATGATATAATATTTGGCTCTACAAATCCTAAATACTGCAAAAACTTTTCTAACCTCATGGTGTCACGTTTTCAAATGAGTATGATGGGAGAGATGAATTTCTTTCTCGGATTACAAGTAAAATAGTGTTGATCCAAGCTCTCTCAGTGATTTGAGAACGACCCTTTTCTATACTTAGTGAAAATTACATTTAATTTGTATTAGTGTTTCACCATCAGCGAACAGACTGAGTCTGTTCAGTTATCGCTGATAGTCTTTCTCAAACATTTAATATGTATTAGTGTTTCACTATCAGTGATCAAACTGAGTCTGTTCAGTTATCGCTGATAGTTCTGATGTAAACAGTAACGTAATCCCTGAAGGCAAGTCTCGCGTCAACAGATGTTCATAGCTGAATCGAAGACGAAGCTACTGAACAAAGAGAAGTCTGCTAGTGACCTGATGCGGATATCAGTGAAGCAAAGACAACTCTACTTATACGCGAAGGAACATGAGTAAAGCTTCAGCGATCGCTAAACTCTTGATATCTCTGCTGAAAGAGATATTCAGCGATTGAATGATCACTTAGCTTATACCTCAAGTTTCTTTTTGTCTAACCTTGCACAACTTAGTACGATGTGTCAGAACGGACATTCCTCTGCCACAATTCATACAAAAACTCTGTCAACTACACTGTTCATGATCCGGCCGAAAGCATGTCTCCCAAAGTCAGACATTCAAAGCCAATCAGTAAACGCCACGTGTAAAGTGCCCTGCCATGCATTTAATGCATAGGGTATAAATAGGAAGTTCACCCCTCCATCTGAGGGGGTGCTCAATCCTTGAACTACAAATAGAAACCTTTGTTTTCTATATCTCTTAATCCCCCTTTCTCTGAATTTCTTGTGCAACCATCTTAATGTTTCTTAAGTTTGTTTAGATTGAGTTTGTCTTAATCTTATTCCGCAACAAAGTTGTAAATTGTATTTGATTTATCAATAAACAATTTATTAAACTTTAAATTATGTGTTTGTATTCAACCCCCCCCCCTTCTATAAACTTGTTAAGCACCTTCGGGACCAACAAGTGGTATCAGAGCAGTCTGTTTAATCTAATAAACAAGATCTTGCTTTATTCTCCTCTTTGCTATTCTAAATGGCACTTAACACAAACACAAACTACTATGATAATGGTTCACTTTCTAAACCTGCTCAATTTAGCAGAGATAACTTTTCTCTACGGAAAAATCGAATGATGCTATTTCTTGAAGGTGCTGATCCTACTATACCTGAATATATAGAAAATGGACCCTATGAACCTGTTAGAATTATAGCTGCAGTTCCCGCTACTGCCACCACTGAAGCTGTCCCTGAACGCTATGTCGTTAAGGAAATAAGACAGTGGAGTGATGAAGACAAAAAGAAGGTAGGTATAGATGCAAGAGCAAAGACCATTATCTCAATGGCTCTGCCTGATGCAGTTTTCCATTCCATCATGCGTCTGAAAACTTCTAAAGAAATGTGGGAAACCATATGTGTTCAATATGAGGGCACCACTGAAATCCAAGAGACTCGAAAGATTAACCTGGTAAGACAGTATGAAAGTTTCATCGCTGGTAAGAATGAATCTCTTTCTGACGTTCATCAGCGATTTAACTGCTTCATCATTGATCTAAGAACTGTTGGTAGGACCTATTCTAATTATGAGGTCTTAACAAAATTCTTAGAATGTCTTCCTGAAAGCTAGGACAGTTATTCAATATGTCTTAAGCTGACAAAAGACTTAAATTCTCTCTCTCTAAGCACTTTGTATGGAATATTGCTCAACTATGAGCAATCGAATCTCCTAAAAAAGAATCTTGTTAAAGATTCTAAGGACTCTAAAAGCAGTCCTGTTGCTTTAGTCTCTTCAGAGATAATTCCATCTCAGCGATCTACTCTCACCATCACTGAGTTAGATTCTGAATCTGAGGATCTATCAGACCCTGATCTTTCAGAGTTTGATGAGTCCTTAGCACTCTTGACAAACTTTTTTAAGAGATTTGCAAGAAAGAGCAACTTCCGAAGAAGTAAGCCTCTCTCTCTTACTGAAAAGCCAAAATCAACGCCTGTTGATAAGGCTACTGCCACTCGCTATAACTGTGAAAAGACTGGACACTTTGCTAGTGAGTGCAGATCGAAAAAGGTGTTCAAACCTTCTACCTCAAGAAGATCCAGTGATGACAAATACCTAAAGCTGAAGAACAAATATCAAAAGCTGAAAAGCTATAAGCGAAAAGGTAAAGGTCTCATCGTTGAAGAACATGACTGGGCTGAATCAGAAGAATCAAGTTTTGATGAAGAAGAAGTCGCTAATCTTTGCCTCATGGCCGAGATTAAAGAAGTGGAAGAACCATCTGAACCTTCTATGAGCTACATATCATCTCAGGTATCTATCTCTACAAATCCCTCACTGCCTGAAGCTAGGAGAAGTCGTGTTGTTGATGTGCTGACGATTGACCTTTATAATGTTCTAAACGACAAAACTCAAGTTGAGAATAAAAATGTTCATTTAACTCAAGAGCTAGAGAAATGTCATGAAAAGATCAGAGAACTAAATCTTTTAGAAGAAAAGTTGAAAGATCAAGTCATTATAAATGAAATCATCAGCATTGAACGCGAACAAGCCATCGCTGCTCTAAAAGCAGAAAAGGCTCATGTTGAAAAATGGTGCAAATCATCAACAAAGATCTCTGAGATAATAAATGCTCAAACTCCTGAAAGTGATAAAACTGGTCTTGGCTTTTGGACACCACAGGATGAGCCTAAAGAAGAAAGTTCCATGCTTAAGTTTGGAACGTTTGTCACTCCTATCTCTGACACTTCGTATGATCAATTTTATCCTTTTTCTTCTAATTCTATCCCTGAGGAAAAATCCAAAGACACTAAGTCTGAGGATAAAGGAAAGTCCATTCTTCGTCCCCAGAAGGCTACCAAGAAAGCAAAACTGAAAGTTCCTTCCAAACCTTCAGTAAATCAATCTTCTAGCTCTGTGATAGAAATCTTCGATCTCTGTCCTCCAAAGCTAAAGATTGATCTAAGACCCATGAAATCTGAAGAAATGAAAATTCCTCCCAGATCTTATGAGAAAAGCATTCTTGGACCTGGCCCTGCTCATCTTAAACTTGCAAAACCTTCTACTTCTGGTCCTAAAACCATTTTCAAATATAGAAAATGCTATCACTGTGGTTTTACTGACCATATTGCAAGCAAATGTCCAACTGCCACTAAAGCTGATAAATCAGTTAAAGTGAAGATGAATGCCTCTAAGGCTGAAAAGGTCACTAAAGCTGAAAAATCAACCAAAGTAAAGAAAACCACTAAGGTTAAGAAATTAACCAAAGTGAAGATCACCACTGAAGCTGAATCTTCATCTGCTGTGAAGACTGCTGAAGCTTCCACATCCAATAACTCTAAAGGAGCCATTGAAAAGTGGGTACCAAACAATGCTTAATCTTCCTTATGTGTGCAGGGATCAAAGGGCATCTGGTATCTCGATAGTGGATATTCTCGTCATATGACTGGACAAAAAGACCTGCTCACTGAATACAAGGAAGAGAAAGGTCCCTCTGTGACCTTCGGTGGAAATGGAAAAGGATATACCCGAGGATTTGGTGTCCTCAGCAATGGGACAACTACCTTTCGAAGAGTCGCTTATGTAGATGGACTGAAGCACAACCTTCTAAGCATCAGTCAGCTATGTGATAAAGACTACGAAGTTCGCTTTTCTAAAAAAGCATGTTCAGTGGTGGATGAGAAAGGAAAACTTGCTCTCAGTGGTTATCGCAGAGAAAATGTCTACGTAATAGATATGGACTCTACTACCACTGAAAACTTATGTTTTCTCTCTAAGGCCTCTTCTGATGTCAACTGGCTATGGCACAAAAGGCTCTCTCATCTAAACTTCAAAACCTTGAATTCTCTCTCATCTAAGGAACTGGTTTCTGGTCTTCCTCAGCACTCATATGCTAAAGAATCTCTCTGCTCAACATGTGAAAAAGGAAAACAAACAAAAGCTAGTTTCAAGTCCTCTTCAGCTCTTGCATATGGATCTGTTTGGCCCTGTCAATATCCAATCAATAGCTGGAAAGAAATATACGCTTGTCATTGTAGATGAATTCTCTCGCTATACCTGGGTTATCTTTCTTCACTGTAAGAGTGATACTCCAGAAGAACTCATATCTTTTGTTAAAAAGATGGAAGTGCTGAATAATCTTACTGTTCGTTCAATAAGAAGTGATCATGGAACTGAATTCAAAAACAGTTCCCTGAACAATTTCTTTGAAAACAAGGGAATTTCTCATAACTTCTCTACAGTAAGAACACGTCAGCAAAACGGAGTCGCTGAAAGAAGAAACAGAACGATCATTGAAGCTGCTAGATGAATGCTCAGCGATTCTCATCTCCCTACTCAATTTTGGGTAGAAGCTGTAAACACTGCATGTTTTACTCAAAACAGATCGCTGATAGTAAAGCGATTTGGTAAGACAGCTTATGAACTCTTTCATGGAAGGAAGCCTTCTATCAGCTTTCTTCATATATTTGGTTGTCAGTGTTTTATCTTAAACAACAAAGATCACCTTGGAAAGTTCGACCCAAAAGCTGATGATGGAATATTTCTAGGATATTCCTCCATCTCAAAAGCCTACAGAGTTTTCAACAAACGCAGACAATCTGTGGAAGAAACAATTCATGTCACTTTTGATGAAACTCGCTCAGTGAACTCCAAACCAATCACTGACAATGAAGAGTTAAATGCTTGGATGTTTTCTCACTACAAGGAAACTGAACCCTTCTTCTCAAACCATCAGCATTCAGATTCTCCAGCCGCTGATGATGATCCAAACATTATACCTCCCTAGCGCTGAATCCAACTCATGGGTTTCAGCTGAACCTCTAAACACCTTGCTACCATCAGATCTACCTCTGTCTGAAAACCTCTCTGATAACAACAGGTTGTCCACTACTCAACAATTAATTGCTGATGAACCTCAAACGTCCTCATCAGTAAACATTCCAATTGTTGATTCAACCTCTAAGTTGAGCGATCATGCTTCTGCTCAGCGATGGACCAGAGATCATCCAATAGATCAAATTCTTGGTGATCCAGATGCAGGTATTCAGACACGACGAAGCTTAGGTAATATCTGTCTCTTTGTCAACTTTCTATCTTTAATAGAACCAAAGAAGACTGATGATGCCCTCAGAGATCCAAACTGGGTCAGCGCTATGCAAGAAGAGCTTACTGAGTTTACCCGTAACAAAGTTTGGAATCTCGTTCCTAGACCATCTGAAAAAACTGTTATAGGCACCAAATGGGTGTTTAGAAACAAGTTAGATGAACATGGAACTGTAACTCGCAACAAGGCTCGACTAGTTACTCAGGGATACAGACAAGAGGAAGGCATAGACTATGATGAAACCCTTGCCCCTGTGGCTAGGCTCGAAGCAATTCGACTATTCTTAGCTTATGCAGTCTATAAAGACTTCATCGTTTATCAAATGGACGTAAAATCAACGTTCCTCAATGGAAAGATGAATGAAGAAGTCTATGTAGAACAACCACCAGGGTTTTATGACCCTAAGTATCCAAATTATGTTTATAAATTGGATAAGGCTCTCTATGGTCTAAAACAAGCCCCTCGTGCTTGGTATGACACTCTCTCATCATTTCTTATTTCTAAAAATTTTGAACGTGGCAAGATTGATAATACGTTATTTTTCAGAAAGATAAAAGGTCATATAATTCTTGTACAAATATATGTCGATGACATAATATTTGGTTCTACTAACCCATCTCTATGTACTCGCTTCGTTGAAAGAATGAAGAAAGAATATAAAATGAGTATGATGGGTGAGCTGACATATTTTCTTGGTCTTCAGATTAAACAATCTGATAAAGGTACTTTCATTAGCCAAGGTAAGTATGTTAAAGATATGCTGAAGAAGTTTGATCTTACACAAACTTCATCAATGAAAACTCCTATGGCACCACCCCTGACACTTAACAAAGATCCTTCTGGAAAACCTGTTAATGTCACTGCCTATAGAAGAAATGATAAGCTCCCTGCTGTATCTTACAGCGAGCCGACCTGACATCATGTATTCTACTTGTTTATGTGCACGCTATCAATATGAACCCAAGGAATCCCATCTGATCGATGTTAAGCGTATATTCAGATATCTGAAAGGAACTCCTAACCTCGGTCTTTGGTATCCCAAAGACTCAGGGTTCGATCTAACTGGTTATTCTGATAGTGATTTTGCAGGTTGTAAACTTGACAGAAAGAGTACCACTGGTGGATGTTAACTCCTTGGAGGAAAGCTGGTAAGCTGGACAAGCAAAAATCAAAATTCAGTGTCCACTTCCACAGCTGAAGCTGAATATGTAGCCGCTGGAAGCTGTTGTTCTCAAATCTTGTGGTTGAGAAATCAACTATTAGACTATGACCTTCAGCTGTCAAAGATTCCTATCTATTGCGACAGCACTAGTGCTATCGCTATAGCAAATAATCCAGTGCTACATTCAAAGACGAAACACATAGAGATTAGATATCACTTTATCAGAGATCATGTGATGAATGGTGATATTGAACTTCACTTTATCCCTACTGACTTTCAGCTTGCTGATTTATTCACCAAACCTCTTGATGAGACAAGGTTCAACTTTCTCATCAGTGAGCTTGGAATGCTGAATCTCGAAGAATAATTCTTCAGCGTTAATGCATTGTGTCAGTACTCATAAGTTCCCCTTTTATCATTCTCTGATAAATATTCTGACTCTCAGGTATGTTCTCTCAATCCCTACAACTGAATCTTCATTCAGTTGTTTTTCAAAATATAAACCTTAATCACTGAACTTTCTTCAAATGATTAAAAGCTTTTTGAAAAATAAATTTATCACTGATATTTCTAATCAGTGATCCTTTAAAAGAAAATCTATCTCTATCTTTACCATCAGGGATACTTTCAAAAAGATCGCTGACTTTTCTTCAGCGATAATTTCAAAACGGACAAATGAACAGTCTCCTTTCTATGACGTCATTTGAACCGACAATCCATGACATTCCTTTTTCTGACACGTTCGTCCTTTGCCCTTCTATCCAATCAACTTCGTGGGACGTGTCCATGTCATGATGAGCATTTGTTTTCCCGCCTCTCACATTCTCTCTCCTTTCTCTCACATATAAAAGGAATGTTTTTCCATTCTTATCATTTTACGCTTTCTGGAAATACTTTCAAAGCAATAATACTCTCTCAAGCATTCTAGCATTCTCAAGCATTTGCATCATCTTCTTCAAAGATCAACAGGTTATTCTTGATCTTCTTCAAATTCTTATATTAAATCTTTTTACATAAAACTCCATTTATGGGTTTATAAGATTCTAATCACATAAAATCATTTTCATTTTTGATTTTATTCTTTAAAAATCATTCTATTTTGATTGTTCTTCATTCAAAATCCTTGGTTTTTCTTCTTGTTCTTGTATCTTCTGTCAAGAACACCTTTTTAATCTTCAAATTTGTTGATTTCCCTATGTTTCTTTCCCAAAATAGAAACTAGAAAAACCTTCTTTATTTTTAGACTAAAACCTTTCTTCTACTCTTTTATCTACTCATAGCTCAGAATGGCTCAATCTGCACTTGTCGCCTCTAAGAACGTCAAGTTCGCCAGCACTGACTCGGAGCTTCCAAAGAACAATCATCTCGCTCGCCTCGATTTTGACGGTGTTAAGTACCCACATCTGAAGGAAGTTGCAATGTTTCTAAAGCAATCCTGCATTGCTTATGCTATCATTGTGGATCCAACACCCTCCAAAGCTCTTCTCCAGCAATTCTGGTTTACCGCTAACGAAACCTCTATCACCAACAAAAAGGGTGAACAGGTTCCTGCTATCTCCTTCAGCACTAAACTTGGCTCAGGGATGATGACTGCTTTAGGCCTGAGGAAAGCTCTGCGTTTTCCTGACAAACCCAGGAATGGATTCGACGCCTTGCCAACTGATGCTGAACTCATCCAATTTCTGGATGCCATGGAATACTCTTGGGAACCCAAGCCAAGGACGACGATTCCAAACAAGAAGCTGACTCTTGTGAAGAAGGCACTAATGCCTTCTCAGCTTAACTACATCTTCTCACACTTCATTCAGTGTATGAGTGGGAAGAGTGGGTTACTGGACCAAGCAAGCAAGATTCAGGTCCAAATGGCTTACTCAGTGATCACTGGACGAAACTTCGACTACGCAACAGCTATCTTTGACGTTCTCAAGTCAAAGATAGAGAAGACTGAAAGGGATCCCAAGGACCCCTACGTACGCTTTATTTGCGCGTACCTGAAGTTCCTCTACCCTGCTACTTACCCCACTAACTCGGATGCATCTTTTCCAAAAGTGGGTCAGCGCTCCCTGGAGGTCAAGACGCTCCCCAACGAGGTAAGTATCTCTGAACTTCGCTCCGGACTCTCTCTCTCCTCACTTCTTCTACTTCAGCGGCCACGCAGGAGGTTCCTTCTTCTGCTATCCCTGCCGCTACCCTTTCCAAACGACCATCAACTGGCTCCCTTGGTCCTTCGAAGAAGGCCAAGGTCACCAAGGAGAAAGCTACCTCTAGATCTATACCTAAGGATGTTTATCAACAAACTTCCTTGGATGCTTTCGTGGGTCTCTCCTCCACATCCTCAGCTATAACCACTTCAACCGTGCCAGCAATCTCGGTCGCTGTCACAACAACAGTGACGCAACCTACAATCTCAGTTCAACAACAACCTGAGGTAACTACCCCTATCCCTACATCTTCTATCCCCATCTCTAGTACTTCTATTTCTTTGATCTCTAACCCTCCATCTATTTCTACTACACAGTTTGGACCCATAGGACCTGAACATCAATCTTTTGAGGAATCTTTACAATTCTACAAAATGTTTGATAATTCAGGTATCCTATAACCTTAAACACTTCTCCCAACTCACCATATAAGCCTGTTTCTCAAAAAATAACTTATATTTCAGGTCCTAGTTTGGCGACTGTTGACACAAATGTCAACAATCTGAGTGCAAAGGTGGAATCTCTGACTGCCTCTCTCAATAACACCACCAACACTGTTCAATCAGCTGGTGAAGCACTGAAGACGCTGACTGCCACCTGCGCCTCCAAAGCTGACGTTTCTCACATCGCTACTCTCCAAGAAGAGATAGTCAAAGTCAGAGAAGACTCACAACAATAGTTTGCAGCCCTGACTACAAAGGTTGATTCTTGTGAAGTCCTTCTTCAGCAAATCCTGACTCACCTGAAGGCACCAGCTCCTACTCCTACTCCCTTATTCACAGAGAACGATCGTACATCGCTTAACATTGTCGTGGAGTTTATTCATCAGGCTACGTCAGATCTTCCTGCGTTTGAAAGCCGACTGGACAGTTTGGAGGCTGAAGTTCAGGTGTTGGCAGCTGCAAAAGCTTCATCTCCATCCAAAGATCTCTCCTTCAATGATAATGACAAAGAGGGGGAGAAAGCAGCTGAAGAAAATACGGAGTTTGAAGTCGCTACTGAGGTCCAACAGAAGGAAACTCCCTCTCAGGTTGAGGGGGAGATAGTTGCTGAAAAAGCCCCTCCTTCTCTCGAAGATTTAATCGATGATGAAGAAGAAGAAGACGATGATGATGAAGACCTTGATCTTGAAGATCAAGAGGAAGATTCTCATCAAGATGATGATGATAACGATGAAGATCAATCTCTATGGTGTTCTTAAGCCGTCACTTCATCAGTGATAACTTCGAAAGAAGTTATCAAAGCAGGGGGGAGTCAAGAGACACTTTCAGGAACCCCTTCCCAAAGCAAAGGTGCAACTACTGTGGGAACCCTGAAGATGATTTCACTACCTGAGGAGAATCCTTCTCAGGTATGCCTTACTCTTGTTCCCTTATCCTTCTATAAAAATCCAACCCCTGTTTCTTTCTAGCCTTTATCTCTCTCCTTCCCTAAAACTAAATATAACCTTTTTCTTTTTCTGACCAGATAGTTCTCTCCCCTGCTTAAGGGTAAAGAACTCCAAATAATCCCAGCTGCTGAAGCTGATGATCAAATAATTCCAATCTCTGTAAGAGAGATTGATGAAGAGGATGAAGAAGAATAAGAGTCCCTGCAACATCATGGAAGGCCCTCTAGACCCTCTCATTGGTTAGAGGAAAAGAGAAAGAAAAGAACAGAGATGATCTCTCATTTGGAGAGTCAACGACGAAAGATCCCCTCTCAATCATCAGATCTGGAGTTCCTGACTGAAGCTGAAATCGAAGAATCCGTCAGAGCTGAGAAGTTGATTGCTGACTGTCAAAGAGATGCCTCTCTAGCTCTCAAAGTTCAGTCCTCTCAAGTCAAAGACAAGAAGCTGAAAAGCAAACCAGTGGAAGTCCAGGCAGCTCTTTTGAAAGAGATTGAAGAGGAACGCTCCAAAGAAAAAGCGGTCAGCGATAATACAGTCGATTGGTGCAAACACAAAATTGACTATCGCTCTGACCCAATGAAGATCGTAGTTGTTGCTATCTCTGGGAGAAAGAAGAAGGATAAACTCTCTGTCACAATGGAGATTACCAGAGAGGATGGAAGCTGGAAGAATTTGGCTACATGGAGTGGCTTGAGTTCAAAGATGCGCTGAAGAAATCAAAGTCAACATACAGAGGCTATGTTGAAAGGGTAAATGATGCCCTCATCAACAGAGTCGCTGCTATACTAAACGTGCCATCTACTCTTCCTCCAAAGTCCAAGCATATCAAGAGAAATCCTGTCTCCTCCTCATTTGATAATGTCGCGGTGATCAGAAATGAAACCTCCATCAAACTCTCAAGAGAAGCTCTGTTCGGTCCTCCTCTTGATCTTTCAGTTCTGGATCTCTCTCTGCCTCCTGGCGGACCATATGTTGCGGGACAAGTTCTTGAAGAACCTTTTGGAATCTTCTTCAGAGATGACGAGGAACAGCTCAGATTTCAAAGAGTCTCTGAAATCCCTATATGTCCCCTCGCTCTTCTCAAGGATCTCATGTGCCTATGGTGTACTCTCTCTCCTGCTGCTGAGCCAATCATAGCGATCATCTGCAAAGAATCTTTCGAGAGAAGGCAAAAAGGAGAAGAAATACCTGAGTATTTGATCAATCCTCCTAAACCCTCTTTAGATAGCTGATAGATTAGTTTTCTTTCTTGTAATCTATTAGTTTAACTTACAGCAGTTAATACATCACTTGTACTTGTAATTTTCATACCTTGTAATCTTTTTTCTTGGATTAATGAGAATTTCAGTGAAGTACTTAACTCTATCAGTACTGTAAAAGGTCCCTCAAAATAGTAATTGGGACATGTATGTTATGAGTCCTGATTATTCCATCATTTTGAATTATAAAGTAATTTTCTTCAGTTACTTTGTCATTATCAAATAGGGGGAGATTGTTGATCCAAGCTCTCTCAGTGATTTGATAACGACCCTTTTCTATACTTAGTAAAAATTACGTTTAATTTGTATTAGTGTTTCACCATCAGCGATCAGACTGAGTCTGTTCAATTATCGCTGATAGTCTTTCTCAAACATTTAATATGTATTAGTGTTTCACTATCAGTGATCAAACTGAGTCTGTTCAGTTATCGCTGATAGTTCTGATGTAAACAGTAACGTAATCCCTGAAGACAAGTCTCGCATCAACAGATGTTCATAGCTGAATCGAAGACGAAGCTGCTGAACAAAGAGAATTCTACTAGTGACCTGATGCGGATATCAGTGAAGCAAAGACAACTGTACTTATACGCGAAGGAACATGAGTAAAGCTTCAGCGATCACTGAACTCTTGATATCTCTGCTGAAAGAGATATTCAGCGATTGAATCATCACTTAGCTTATACCTCAAGTTTCTTTTTGTCTAACCTTGCACAACTTAGTACGATGTGTCAGAACGGACATGCATCTGCCACAATTCGTACAACAACTCTGTCAACTACACTGTTCATGATCCGGCCGAAAGCATGTCTTCCAAAGTCAGACATTCAAAGACAATCAGTAAACGCCACGTGTAAAGTGCCCTGCCATGCATTTAATGCATAGGGTAAAAATAGGAAGTTCACCCCTCCATCTGAGGGGGTGCTCAATCCTTGAACTCCAAATAGAAACCTTTGTTTTCTATATCTCTTAATCCTCCTTTCTCTGAATTTCTTGTGCAACCATCTTAGTGTTTCTTAAGTTTGTTTAGATTGAGTCTGTCTTAATCTTATTCCGTAACAAACTTGTAAATTGTATTTGATTTATCAATAAACAATTTATTAGACTTTAAATTTTGTGTTTGTATTCAACCCCCCCCCCCCTTCTACAAACTTGTTAAGCACCTTCGGGACCAACATATAGTTTTCAACGGAGATTTTCATTAACCAATCTAAGTACATTTTGGATATTCTTCGGAAGTTCAAAATGGAAAATTGTAAACCAATTGGAACCCCGATGGCACCAGGTACTAAGATTAGCACTGATCTTTCGGGTAAAAGTGTTGATGTTAGGACTTATAGAGGTATGATAGGTTCTTTAATGTATCTTACTTCAAGTAGGCCAGATATTATGTTTTCAACATGTTTATGTTCTAGATATTAGGCTGCTCCTAAAGAATCCCATTTGGCTGTTATCAAACGGATTTTTCGGTATCTGAAGGGGACTACAGATCTTGATCTGTGGTATCCTAAGGATACTGGGTTTCAACTGACTGCTTATTCAGATGCAGATCATGTTGGGTGCATGCTCGACAGAAAGAGTACTTCAGGTCACATTCAATTCCTTGGAGACAATCTCGTTAGTTGGGCATCAAAGAAGCAATTATGCGTATCCACATCGACTGCAGAAGCAGAGTATGTAGTTGCTGCCAGTTGCTGCTCTCAGGTGTTGTGGATGAGGACACAGCTGCGAGACTATGGATTCAAGTTTGACAAAATACCTATCTATTGTGACTCGAAGAGTGCTATTGCCATATCAGTTAATCCTGTGCAGCACACTAAGACAAAACACATTGATGTCAGGTATCATTTTATAAAAGATAATGCAGAAAAAGGTACAATAGAACTTTACTTTGTAAAGACTGATTATCAACTTGCGGATTTGTTAACCAAAGATTTAGATGAAAAGAGATTTAATTTTCTTGTATCTAAGTTTGGTATGCTAAATCTCAAAGTCTATCAGTAATTACCTATTAAAGTTTCTTTTATTGTAATTTTTCATCATTTCTTTATCAATATTTCTGAAAAGATATCTGCACTTTAACTTGTTGTTGTTGTTCTCAGCGGGGGTGAGTAAAGATTCTAAGTTGATCAATATTCTTTTGAGGGGGAGCTTATCTAATTTTTGCATTTTACTTAACTGACAAATTTTTGTGATGCATGAATTTAGGGGGAGTGTACAAGTCGAAGGAGTAAAGAATAATGATTTCTGATTATTTCAGATCAGAACTCGTACTTTAATCATTTTACTGTTTTATGTCATTTACTTTTGAATAAATTTTTGTGAATAAAATTTGCTTTGACTAAACTTTGAGACTTGTGCAGAATGAGAGAAGCTATCAAGATCATATCTTTACGACTTCATTTGACTTCATGAGATTTAAGACTGCATAGAAAGGTTAATTTCTTATCTTAATCTCAGATATGGTTGAAAGAAGGACAACTTTAAGTCATATGAAAACATGTTCTTAAAATGTTCAAACCACTTCCGGATTCTTAAACAGATTTCATGAATTGGAAGTGTGATTTTAAATGTTTTCATTTTATTTTTGCTTAAATGTTTATAAATCGTGTGTTTCCAAAGATAAATACTTGCGTATTGTCTTTTCTATATACTTTCAAGTATTAAGACACACCGGTTTGACTTTTTGATCAAATTGTTCTTACCATGTCTCATATTGAAACATAATTTTGATTGTAAGACACCCCGCTTGTATTTCAAAGAATTTTTGAGCGATAATTCATTTCGAAGCGTTCATTTCAAGAATGTCTATATCTTGGTTTGTATAGACAATATTTGTTATTCTTGACCATAAGCCTTAACTGATATATCATTTCTTATCTGATCATTTTTCATACATTGTCAGATTTTCAAACAAGTCTCTTGCATTCATATTCATTCATTCAATTTACTTGTTTTGAAAATACTTCAATGTTTAAAATGCTCATATCTTCATGATTATATTTTGAGCATACACATATCTGACTTGTATTTGAGCTTTAACTGTTTCAAGTTAAACCATATTGAGCAACATTATGTTTTTATAGGATTACACGGGTTCTTTGTGCTAGGACTTAAATGAAACTTCTATGGAATCACGTTAACCAGTGATTTCTACCCAAGAAGTTAAATCTTTAGTGATTGAGTGTGAGGAGTCGAAAAGAAATGAGTGTGGGATGAGTGATGAGGTAAAATGGAAATGAGAGATTGGTTAGAGTGAGCTTAATGATTAAAAAGAAGGAGGGTGTGAGATCAGAGTAAAAGAATATCAAACTCTGCACCATTACTAATGTTTCACAATTCTTGGTGAACATTATTGAAACAGGCAACTAGCCCATGCCAACTCTTATTATTAACCCCACCAACCACTCATTTTCTTCTTAAAAAGAAAGTGTTTCATATTTTTTTAAGGGGACGCAGCACATAATCTATCTGATTTTCATTTGGAAAATCTGGATATTGAAAAAGAAGGAAGTCTGCCCTACCTTCGCACTTCAATCATGCACATTGAGTCTGTGTTTATCTACTGTTGTCTCAGTGGTTTACACAATTTTGAGCCTTTAAAAGCATATGATGACTTAATTCTTTCTACACATGCACGAACACACAAGGAATTTGTTTTCTTGTCATAACATTCATAGAAATTGCCTTTGTGGTGTTTCGATGATTGGATGGAAGCCCTGGGGGAGTGAACATAACAAAAGCTCCTTTACAGTGTGTATACGTTACACACAATGACTTTGTGTTACTGACAGGCATTTTAACTGATTCATTTGTTGATTCGGGTGTTACATTTCTATTTTATCTGGATTTGAAAAGATCTGGATAAATACATTTTTTGAATTGGCAAAGAATCAAAGGCTCAGTTTGATAGATCAGTGGTCAGATCGGATAAAGACATTTCTTGATGAAAGTTTTGATGATATCGATGCTCATTTCATCAAAAAGGGGGAGATGATTTTAGAGAAATGTCCAAGTCAGAAATTTCAGAGTTAAAGATTTGAAAAAGACAAAGTTCAAAGTTTGAGAGTTTGAAAGATTGTTCAAGCAAAATCAATGTTGTTTGAAGATGTGCTGATTTTGAGGAAATTTTCTTTGAAGATTATTTGATAAAGCAATCCGAGCTGAATCTGATGATAATTTCTTTCCGAAGTCTGAAAGAGATTTGAAAATGTTTGAGGAGATTGTTGAAGACCTTGTTTATCATATTTGGGGAGATTGTTAAATTCTTCAAAGAGAGACTTGGGAAGATTACAATGTTAAAGGGTGATATTGAATCTGACAAAGCTTAAAAGAGAAGACTGAATTGTAAGATTTTTCGACAGTGATCTTGAATCCAAAGGGGGATATTGTTAGAGCAGAAATATGTTGGATATAAGATCAAGGATTCTGAAGGTCAAAGGTTCAAGAAGTCAAATCTGAGAAAGTCAACTCTCATTTAAAGTCAAAGTCTTTGTAATAAAATGTCAAAGTCAAAGTCTTTGTGTTTGTATTTGTTTCCTTGTCTTTTTGTAATAGGTATAAATAGTTTCTTTATTTGTTATTTTGTAAGTGTGTGACAAGTTAATATCCAGAGAAGAGTTTTAGAGAGAGAGAGAAAGTGTGAAATCAGTTGTAATCGTTTGAATTGAAACTGAAATCAAAACAAGTAATTGATAATATTGTTTGTTTTTTATTGTGAAAATGCAATAGGAATCTAGATTTCAGGACTCACATAAGGAGTATGGTATATGACTTTTGATTACATCTGATCAGAACTCGTAATTTCAACGTTTTATTGCTTTCTTCATTTACTTTTCAATAAAATTTTGTGAATAAAGCTTTGTACTTTGACGACTTGTGATTTTTGCAGAATTGAGAGAGAGCTTACACAATCATATCATACATGACTTAGATTGACTTGATGAGATTTAAGACTGAGCGAAAAGGTTTATTTCTAATCTTAATCTCATACGTGTCTGAAAGTAGGACAACTTTCAGATATGAAAACGTGTTCTTAAATGTTCAAACCACTTATGATTCTTAAAAAGATTTCATGAATATAGAAGTGTGATTTTTAAATTTTTTCATGATTATATGAGTATCAATTTTAATAAACCGTGTGTTTCCAAAGATAAATACTTGTGTTTTATCTTTTCCATATACTTTCAAGTATTCACACACACTGGTTTACTATTTTTGTTAAGTATGTTATCACCATGTCTCAAATTGAACAAAATTTTTCGATGGTGATACACCCCGATTGAATTTCAAAGAATTTTGAGCGTGATTTCATTTCAAAACGTTTCTTTCGAGAATGTTTATATTTTGGTTCGTATAGACAATATCCAATTTTTGCTGACCTAAGCCTTAATTGATGAATCATTCATATTTTGAAGTTTTTCATACAATGTTAGATTTTCAAACAAGTTTCTTGTATTCATTTCATTTATTCAATATACTTGTTTTGAAAAGTCTTCAATGTTTAAAATGCTCAAATCTTCATAATTATCTCATTGAGCATACCGACATCTGACTTATATATATATATATGTGCTTTAACTGCAAACTTAAACCATTTTGAGAAACATATACTTATAGAAATACATGGGTTCATTGTGTGAGGACTTAACTGAAACTTCTATGGATTCACGTTAACCAGTGTTTCCTACCCAAAAAGTTAATCCTTGAGTGATCGAATGTGTGAGGAGTCAAAATACCTGAGTGTGGGTTGAGTGATGAGGTAAAATGACAATGAGAGTTTGGTTAGAAGCGAGCTTAAAGATTAAAAGAAAGAGGGTGTGAGAACAGTGTAAAAGAATATCAAACTCTGCACCAACTTTTTCTGAGTCGGGCAGCCACATTGCTGGTGTTGCACAATTCTTCACTAACATCATTGAAACAGGCACCTAGCCCATGTCAACTCTTGATAAAAACCCCACCCGCTACTCATTTTCTTCTCAAAAAGAAAATGTTTTATATTTTCAAGGGGACGCAGCACATATGCTATCTGATTTTCATTTGGAAAATCTGGATATTGAAAAAGAAGGAAATCTGCCCACCTTCACATTTCGATCCTGCACAATAGAGTATGTGTTTAACTGTTGTTGTCTCAATGGTTTACACAACTTTGAGCCTTATAAAAGCAATCATCATGTGCTTAATTCTTTCTAACACTTTCACAAACACACAAGGAAATTTGTTTTTCTTTTCATAACGTTCATAGAAATATCCTTGTGGTGTTTCGATGATTGAATGGAAGACCTGGGGGAGTGAACATAAAAAAAAGCTCCTTTCCAATGTGTATTCATTACACACAGTAACTTTATGTTACTGACAGACATCTTAACTGATTCATTTGATGATTCAGGTTACACTCATAATTTGTCTGAATTTGCAAAGATTCGGATGAAGATCTTTTGGATCGATGAATAATCAGAGGCTCTAGGCTAAAAGATCAGTGGTCAGATCATATCAATGACATTTCTTGCGGAAATTTTCATGATTTCAATGCTCCAATCATCAAAAAGGGGGAGAGAGAATCAAGAAATGTTATAGATGGGAGAAGTGTTCAAGAATTATTGTTTTGATAAAGAAAAGTTGGAACTGAAAGAAGAAATTTATATCAAGACAATTGATTTTGAGGAAGTTTGTTAAAAGTTGAAAGAGCAAATTCAAATATTTCAGAATGGTTGCGGATTTTACTGAAATTTTCTTTGAAGACAATTTGCTGAAGCAATCTGAGTTTAACTTGAAGATAAATTATTTCCAGTGTCTGAAAGAGGTTTTTACAACCATGGGGAGATTACTATTGTTCTTGAAGACATATTTTGGGGAGATTATAGAGAGATTTCTGAAGGTGATCAGTCATCTTAACAAGGGGGGAGATTAAAGTTAAGGATCAACCAAAAGAGGGAGATTGTAATATTGAGCTTAAAGGGGATATTGAATTACAAAATCTTTTAGAGATGATCTTGAATCCAAAGGGGGAGATTGGTAGAGCATATATTTGTTGGATACAAGATCATGAAGACTGAAGGTCAAAGTTAGCCAAGTCAAAGCTCAAAGACAACTCTCAAACAAAGTCAAAGTCAAATTGTAATAAAAGTAAAAATTCAAAGTCTTTGTATTTGTGTTTTGTTCTTAGCGCGTGTGTTGTAATATACACATGACTAGTTTAGTTAGTGGTTAACAGTTTCAAGTTGGGAGTTCTAATACGATGAGTTGTAGAGAGAGAAAGTTTGAGAGAGAGAAACTCTGTGTATACGAATTCATTGTGAAATTGGAAAACAGGTTGAGTAATTGTTTGTTAAAATTGCCATCTTGTAGTTGTTAATTGTAATTCTGATTAGAACTTGATAAAATTGGCAAATAACACACCCAACCGAAGACTTTGGTATTCAAAAGGTTCATCGCCGTGCTGCTAGGCGATGAAATGATTGGTGAAGGAAAATTGCCCTCAGAGAGTAAAATGACCAAGATTTATGAGATGAAGTCTCATAAACCAACAACTCCGTCAACCAGATTCCCAAACGCAAGACATCTGTCAGCAAAGCTTTTGTCCTACATGGGTAGCGAAGAGGATAGGTTAGAGTATGTACGTGGTCACAAGACTCCTGAACCGAGTCCTACATAGGTTTCCTTGTGGGAGAGATTTATATCTATCTTAGGGACGAGGTAGTTGAGGGAGAAGAAGGTGATGTGGCCGAAGAGGCACAAAGAGAGAGAGTAGATGAGCGTAAAAACCAAGAGAGTGGGATGGGGGTGAGACTTCGAAGAAGGAAAAGAAAAGAAAACCCAAAAAGAGAGTCGAAGAAGAAGAGGCCCCAAAAACAAAGGTTGAAGCTACAGAGGTTGAAAAGACTAAGAAGAAGAAAAATGCCAAGAGGGCCAAAGTGGTTCTTAGATCCCAATACAGACAACCTCCATCTACTCTAAGAGGGCAAGATAGAATCCTTATGTCAGGTTGGTTGCTCAAAAGACTTTCTCAAATGAAGAACTCCATATAATAAAAGATACAAGAGAGAAATGAAGAATAATATTCATCAAAATCACATCTCATATGCTTAGATTGATTAATAATGGAGGAGAAATTGGAAGAACATACCACACTAAACATGTAAATGACTCTCATTAGTCTGTGTGTGTGAAAAGTGTGTTCCCTCCAAAACCTAATGAGAAAATGAGCCATGGACACCTATAAATAGGGCCCATTTACAAAGAAAAGACTCAAGCCCATACAACTAATTATAAAGCCCAAATACAATTTCTTTATAAAACATTAAATTAAATTGGGGATAATTTGAGCTAACAATCTCCCCCTAATGTATTATAAAGAAAGCATCATCATATAGTCTCCCCCTTGCTTTCTTTAGAAGCTTTGATGCGCCATTCTTCAAGTCTTCAAAATATTACAAGCTCCCCCTCAAATGTAGGCTTATATTCTTGAAAGACCGAGACAAATTACCCCATTTTGTCCAGCTTTCATGTCTCAACTTCACTGTTGTTTTTGACCATCAAGCAACCTGATTGAGAGAAAACATAAGGCATAAACATTGAACTCCAGCCTATTAGATTTCCAACGAGCTTTGATTCATCCATTTTGGATGAAAAATCAGTGAGTTGTGCAAGTTTTCCCTCAGCTGCACAGAACGGTCGTCAAAACAGAATATTTGAATCTTAAGATCCCGTTGAGTAAGGGCTTCAGCACCGAGCCTTAAACTTGAATGATAAAGGAGGTAGTGACAATCAATGTTTTACATATGTAGCTTGAAACCATGAAGAACCATCGAGAGAACTCCGTTCTTGAAAGCGGAAAGAGCACGAGTGAAATGCAATGCTTTCGGTCCAGCACCCAAACGCAGACTTTGACACTGAATTTGGTATATCAGATCATGGAATTTGTCAAAACTCAAAACATCAAAGTCATACATCTGTGTGTTAGAAATTCAACTCAACTGGACTTATGTCATTTGGAACTTCGAGTAAAAAGTTCTGCGTATGGTTTTTGAAACAACGCAATGCTGTCAAAAAATCTAAAAAATTTGGGCTTCGGGTACTTGGCTCATTTCGACCTCTGGATCATCGTACTCTGATATTCATAATTGGTTCTACCTATGGTTCCATCTTCTAGTCACTACTCTTCAGAGGTTTTAGTCCACCGAGCCTCTGAGGATGCGTTGCTCTTAGTCGGAGCTTCTGGATGTTCAACTTCTTTGTAAATCTTACTTTTGGACAGCCACATACGCACTGGGCATTAGCCTCTGATGTGCATATTATGCCTCTACAGTTAACCTATGGGGAACATACACATTCTGTTTTCACACAACAGAATTTTCAACTCTGCTGTAACTTTGATTTGCACATGACAGCTGCTATGACACACTTCTGTGACTAGCAACTTCATAATCTTAATTTTCTGCACAGATTAAACTTTCTGCAGAGAGCTCTGGACATCCTACATATGCTCTACGATCTGCCTATATAAAACAGTTGGATCAAGCTATGCGTATAATAGGATCGGTTTACTGCAGAAGCAGATTGCAAGCTCTGCTGTTGAAAATTTTGCCTATAATACATTGTTCCCACAACAGAACATCACAGCTGCAGATCATGTGAAAAGAATCTGTGTACAACCAGAATGCCACTGGTCGTTTTGTCCAGAGCCTCTGCACATCTCTGATTGACACCTCTTACCATTCCATGATCAAATTCGGGATAAACTCTGATGTATAAAGACTGAACTCTGTATGCATTCTTTGAAATTTTGTCCATATTGTATCTTTGAAGTATGTATACTTTTTCGATAGCTTCGTCAACTTGCCTTGATCATAACTCTGATAACACAGAGCCAAATATTTTAATGCATTGATCAAATTTTGTATCAACATGGATAGAATACTTTAGGCATTTTTCAAACACAACAATTTTCTGTTTTACACAGATTTTACACATTTTGAACGCTTTTATTGCACATAACATATTTCTGGATTAGCTATCACTACAAATTTTGGACAACCTTGATCAGACACTGGATCGAACACATTAAACACATGGACAAAATGTTTTCTACTTTAGTTGTCAAATTCTACACATGAAATTTGGACAACGGCTATATATAAAACAACTTCTTGTAGAATTATTCTGCTGCAGATTTTGAGGACATAAACAGTAGCAACTTCTGTTGACTTTAAATTTCTGGAAGCAAATTAAAACTGCACAAAATTTACATGGGCAGTAACACCTTTATGGAACACAAAGTCTAAACCATTAGTGGTGGATACTGTTGCTACCAAGGAGAAGTCTGCAGACGAATACAATGCAAGGACTGATTTGATGTAAAGGATTTCATCGATGATTTGCAGTAAATCCTTCAGTTGTTAATGCTTTAATGTAGTCCTCAGATGAATTTAGTTTCCCCATCTGTGAGCATAAACAAGGGTTGAACAGGTAAACCAGAGAGTTGTCCAATTTGTTGTCTTGTTGAACCTTGGAGCATTTGAACGATGTTCAATAAACCAAATAAGAAAGGCCAAAAAGAGAAGGAAACTGCAGATTGTGATCAAAAGATCTGCACTAAGGGGATAAAAAAAAGATCCACATGTTTTTGTTAGCATTTTGTGCTAGTGTACCAATGCCCAGATCACTTTAGGGAATTATGAAATCAACGCAGTGAGTTCTATTTGATGTGATCGTTATATCTCTGATAGCAGCATCAAATTCTCCATAGTCTAAGGCATTAAATGAAGCACTGAAAACATCGAATCAAAACAGGAAAAAACTTATGTTGCCTCTCTTCAAAATTGACCAACATAGACTTCAACCACCTTCTGTTGCAATTTGTTCAAAACTCTGTAAAATCATGCTCCAATCCTTACCTGCAAATTCATCCCTCTCACATTGGCATAATCAACAGGCTTTCACAGAAAATTTACAGATGCAAAACCATGAATAATACCCTTCCCATAATTGTTAGTGCATTGTTGTATCCAAGATTTAAGTGTGGAAAGTCAAAGTCTGTAAAGTCAATCAAGTCACGTCTAGTTTAGTCATAGTTTGTTTAGCTTGAGAGTTCATGGTCCTTGACCATATATAAGCTTTGTGTGTTTGTAATCATGTAACTAGAATTTGTAATTGTCACATTCATAGATATACGAATTTGTGATTTCTCTCTCTACTCTCTCTCTCTCTAGATCTTAATTGTCAAATCTTGATCTTGATTGTATTGCTTGAATATGGGTATCATACATTTTCAATTGGTATCAGAGCTTAACCAAATCAAATTCAGAAGGAATACATTACTTGGATTGGATCAAATTTCTTGATTTTTTTCAAGAACTCGTACGATTTTTTTTAACACTGTTGGATCGAATTTATTTATAATTGTTGTCTGTTTGTGAAAATGGTTCCATAGAATTCGTTTGATGAAATAAATTCATTCTTGTTTACATAGATTCACGAATTATTCACTAGAACAAATCGAATTTTGTTTTTTTATTATCTTAAAAAAAATATTTCGAACTCTGTAAATTGACAAATTACATTGTAATTTTGTGTTTTTAGTTATTTTAATTTGTTAGAAAAGTGTTCTAATCACCATTTTGATCATTGTGGTACAATTCTTGAAAGGTAATTGCAGGTTAAAATGATTTTTGGATCGAATCTGTAAGGCAAAGGAACAAACACGCAAGATCCGTACTTCGCGATAAGGAAGAACACGCTAGATTCTGAAGAATACGCATGATGAAGGTGAATATGATTTCTGCGAGTTTGTGGTTATTTCGCACATAAAGTGGTTACCAGAAGTGAAAACACGCATAATTCATCTTGTGAGAAGTGATATGAACAGTGATCTGCGAGTTTACAAGCTTTGTGAGTTTGCATTTAGCGAGTTCTACATTTTCAAAAATTGTCTAATTATGGAACGCACAAGGGTTATTGATCTGCGAGTTTGGATTCGTTTGCGAGAAGTTTATTTGCTCAAATATTCTAAGTCTGAAACGCACACGAAGTTCTCTACGAAATGTTAAAACACGCACGACATTGTTTGCGAGTTTTGTAAACGCGCACACTGTTTTCTGCGAGAAGTTACTTCGCACACGTCGAGGCTTGCGAGTTCTGGAAACGTGCAAGTAATTGTGAGCGAGGTCTTCAAATGCGCACAAAGTGTTTAGTGAGAAGTTCTGTGAACAGTTCTTTGCGAGTTTTATTGTATGCGAGTTTCAGTGATCTGCGAGTTCTGGAGTTAAATTGTTTTTGTGATCTATTTCAAGTGGTGATCTGAGTTTGACCTTTCAGTCAACTTTTCTGAATTGTTCGGGAACGGTCATTTCATTTCAAGCTAACAATCAATTCAAGATGTCTACTGTTTTAGCAGGGAGATATGTTGCTATCATGTACATGCTTGAGATACCGGCAATAGAAGTTGAACGGGATAAACTGAAAGATCAAAATTCAGTTCTTCTAAAACAGATCAAGGAGCTTACATCTAAATTGTCAAATTCTAATAAAACTCCTGATTGTGTAAAATGTGCTAATAATTCCAAATCTGATTTTGCAGGTATCATCAAGGCAAGAGAGAAAGAAATTAAAGAGAAGGAGAAAAATATTGCAATAAAAGAGAATATTATTGAGACATGTGAGAAAGAAATAAAGTTGAAAGAGAGAAAGATAATGAATCTTCAAAGCCAACTTAAGAAAACTGAACAAAAATCATCGGAACTGCAAGCTGAATCAGTTGATCTTCAACAAAAGTTTAATGTTTTTGAAGAAAAGATATCTGCTCTAGAAACAAAGAATGTTGATTTGATGAAAAATCTCCAAGCAGATAAAGACAAATAAAATCTGAAGAGAGCTTCGACTCAAAAGCTATCTGATCATTCTAAGAAATCTATCCAAGAGAAAAAGGATCTTGATCTAAGATGCATTAAACTCTATAAGCAAGTGTCATAATTTGAAAATATCTTAATTAAAGAAGGAGACACGTTTGCTAAAGAGACTCACGATTGAACTTCCCAAACAAATCTCAGTTCTACAAGACTTACTTGATAAAGAAAGAAAAACTTTTCAAGAAAAGAAAAAGTCTTTTGAAACTGAAAAGAAAAATGCGGAAAAGAGAAATGTTGGGATTTTCAAAGATATTTCTGAACAAAACAAGAACTTAGAAAAAGATTTTGAACTAGAACGTTTAAACTTTGAATCTGAAATATCTAAGCTCACATCCAAGATATTTGTTCTATCCTCAGACATTCAGAAAGAACAAATGGCTAGAACTGATTTGAAGAAGAAGTTTGACATACTTTCTGATGAAAGAAACATTTTATCCAAAAAGATAAAGGACTTGGAAGCTACAAATGTTGAATTTTCAGATAAAGTTTCTGCTGATGTGATTAATCAATCACCTCTTGACAATTCAAGGGAATCAGTTTGTTCTTTCAAAACTGCTTCAAGTTCCATTCATGAGAAAAATGTTTTCAAAAAGAACAGTGTCAAACCAAACATTGTCAAATCAAATCAGATCCGTCCATATATTTTTTTCTATGAAAAGTCTATTGATAGTCCAGCGAGTTTCTATGTTAAATCTCTTGGAAAGCATTCAAAGAAAGAACAGATGGTCTGGAGAGTGAAGGTTTCTCCTGATGAAAAGAAGAATGACAAAGCATTTACATCCACATCCAATGCCAAAAAGAACAATGTGCATAAAGGTAAATCTTTTGGTAAACATGATATGTTTTATTCTACTAATCATTTGATTAGGGTTGCTCAAAAGAAAATATGTTGCTCTTACTGTGGAGAGAATGACTTTGTTCAACGAGAAACTTCTCATAACTGGTACGGATCTTACAGAATAACTTCTCAAAAAAAGTAATTTTAAAAGATTTAAATCTATTGAGAAGTGGAATCCCTAAATGTAACTTACCAGGACCCAAATACCAGTGGGTACCAAAACCTGTCAAATCTGTTTTGTAGGTAACACAGGTGTAGGGTGAGCAAGATGTTTGACTTCTAGAAAAAATAGTTTAGGACTCGTACCTCAAAGAATTATGGCTTCTGATTACAACAGATCAGGACCCGGTCTTAAATGTTAAAGGACTAAGACTTCTAAACGCGTCAATTTAGGACTCAGTCTTCAATGTTTAAAGATAAGGATATTTTGAAAATATCCAGGGAGCTTATCTGATCTAAATCATTATATCATGATTTGAGGGGGAGCCTAAATGTTTGTAAGTATCTTCTGATCTTAATCTCTGATTGTTTGAAATTAGAACAACTTTCAAGCATGAAAAACGCTTTCTTAAATGTTCAAACCACTTCTCTATTCTCAAAAGATTTCATGAATTTGGAAGTGTGACTTTAAATGTTTTTCATTATGGAGCTTTAATGTTTAACTGACCGTGTGTTTCTAAAGATCAATACTTGTGTATTATCTTGTCAATATACTGTCAAGTATTCACACACACCGGTTCAGTACTTCATTTGATTTTGTTATTACCATGTCTCTAAACAAAACAGTTTTTTGATGGTAATACCCTCGTTTGATTTCACTGTTGTTGAGCATCATTCATCATTTCAATCTTTGTGCGTTCATTGCTAAATTGTTTATATTCGTTCATATAAACAAATGATATCATGTGCTTAACTGTTCAAGTTAAATTGTTGAGCAACACATAATTTTTAGGACAAAGTTCATGGGATTCATGTGAGAGCTTAAACAGAACTTCCATGGATTCACGTTAACCAGTATTTCCTACCCAGGAAGTAATCCTAGAGTGATTTAGGGGTGAGGGGTTCTTAAATCAAAGAATGGGGGAGATAACTCATCCGATTGAGTTTTTCTCATTGTGCTGAGCTGTAAAATGTAATTGAGAGTTTGGTTAGAAGTGAGCTTTAATGATAAAAAGAGAGATGGTGTGAGAACATAGTTAAAAGAATATGGAAACTCTGCACCAACTACTTTCTGAGCCGTGTAGCCACATAATCTGTTGGTTCACATTCTTTGGTGACCATCATTGAATCAGGCACTAGCCCATGCCAACTCTTGCATTAACCCCACCATCTACTCGTTTCTTTCTCGACAAAGAAATGTTTCATTTTCTTTGGGGACGCAACATATCTGCTATCTGGTCTTCACTCAGAAGATTTAGATATTGAAAAAGAAGGAGGTTTGCCCCACCTTCACACCTCTTTCATGCACATTGAGTATGTGTAATACTTGTTGTTATCTCAACAGTTTACACATTTTGAGCCTGAAAAAGCTTGAGTAGCTTCAATCATTTCACACTTTCACGTACACACAAGGAATAAATTTTCTTGTCATAAAATTCATAGAAATTCTTTCGTGTTTTTCGATGATTAAATGGAAGCCCTGGGGGAGTGAACATCAACAAGCTCCTTTGCAAATGTACATATGTTGTACAAAGTGGCTCGGTGCTACTTACAGGCATGTATCATTTGTTGATTCAGGTTTATAATTCCTATTATATCTGAATTTGAAAAGATTCAGTTATATACATTTTATGTATTGACGGATATTCAGATCAAAAGGGCAGAAGATGTTGTTTTCACATAAAGGGTGAGATTCAAAGAAAGTGATGAAATTGAAGAAGTTTTGATGATCATGATGCTCACAATCATCAAAAAGGGGGAGAAATTCTAAAAGTTCAATTTCAAAGTCATAATTTCAAAGCCATAAAGAAATTTTGAAAGTTCAATTGAATCAAGTCTGATGAAAAGAAATTATTCAGACAAATCAAGATGATTCAAGAAAGTTTGTTTTTCGAAGACAGTACAGAGATTACTGAGATGAAGATACAAGTTTTGAAAGATTCCTCAAGATCAAAGAAGTTTCAAGTATTTAAAGTTTTGTTCAAGACTTGATGAATGTTTAAAGGCTTTGTGAAAGACTTCTCAAGATTCTTCAAAAGCAAAGTGTTTGAAGATTTCCAAAGCTTCAAAGTTTAAAGACCATCAGAGATAAAGTTTGAAGAATTAAGAGCTGAAGACGATTGTCAATTTTTTTTAAATCTTGAATACAAAGGGGGAGAATGTTAGTGCATTGTTATATCCAAGATTTAAGTGTGGAAAGTCAAAGTCTGTAAAGTCAATCAAGTCAAGTCTAGTTTAGTCATAGTTTGTTTAGCTTGAGAGTTCATGGTCCTTGACCATATAAAAGCTTTGTGTGTTTGTAATCATGTAACTAGAACTTGTAATTGTCAAATCTTGATCTTGATTGTATTGCTTGAATCTGGGAATCATACATTTTCAATAATGATCAGAATTCATCTTTAATTACTTGCTGAAATCTTTGAAATCTTAAATCTGACTTTGGTATAACATGAACAAAATTCTGAGACCTGTTGTTTCTCGATCATAATCCAAAACAGATTGAAATCTCTCAATTAGTTGTTCTTGTTGGACTTTAATTCTGAACGAATGACCATCATCTGATATGCCATAACAACCGTGCATTTATTGATAACCACAACAGCTGTCACCAAGATTTGAGTGGAATGGAAACCAAAAACATATTTCAATTGTAATAGCCATTCACTAATCACAAGCACAATTGCATAACTATCAAATGAAATTAGTTGCTACACAACTCAGATTTGTTAAAGAAATCTGAATAAGTTGTGAGAGAAAAATTGGACAGCCATGAATTTGTCAAGAGTAGCAAGTTATGCCAATTTGGACGGCCTTTAATGAACACAGAAAGCATTTGCTGCACACAAACTGATTTTGCACTTTGAACTTCTTGTCTCAAAACCAAGTTAGCATATTGTTCAAGTCTAAAGAATTATCCACTGATGTAACCAAAATTCAGATCTGAAAAAAAAAATGGAAAGCCAAGCTTTGAGAAACACAAATTTAGACCACATTAAATAACAAATGATGGTTGCTTTGAGCATTGGCCAATCGCAAACAGATCCACAATCTCACAAACCAAAATCTGAGTAAAAAGAGAGTCCAATCTCGGATTTAAATAAAGGTCGGATCTAATAATAAATTGCTATGGACTAAAGCACACACAAGGATGGGATCATAGATCAACCATCTACTTAGTGCTATCAATTTAGACCAACAAAGAAGAAGGATCAAAACACACATATTTCGTAAAACTGATCAGAATTAATCCTAATAGAATCAAATCTTCACAGACACATTTCATCAAACATGTGGTGTGTAGAATTCAGATTTTATAAGTAATCAATAAAATATTCTCTCAAAGATCATCCAAATCTCATCTAAATGAAGAAAATATATTTCCAGTAAGCACAAAACAGAAAATAAATCATATAAATGATATTTGTGTTTAGGTTCATGTGATTTAACCAATCAAAGCACCAAAACAACAAAATAATCATCCAATCTCCAATTGTTGCCATAGATGACCGAGTTCAAGAAAAGTTTCTTCAATAGGCTCTGATACAATTTGTTAGATCCCATTTTAGGCAAATAATTGAAGAACTCCATAGAAAAGTAGAGATTAGATGAATATTAAGAACATAATTATCAAAATCACATCTCATATGCTTAGATTGATTAACAATGGAGGAGAAATTTGAAGAACATACCAAACTAAACATGTAAATGACTCTCATTAGTCTGTGTGTGTGTGTGTGTGAAAAGTGTGTTCCCTCCAATACCTAATGAGAAAATGAGTCATGGGCACCTATAAATAGGGCCCATTTTCAAAAAAATAGGCTCAAACCCATACAACTAATTATAAAGCCCAAATACAATTTCTTTATAAAACATTTAATTAAATTAGGACTAATTTGAGCTAACACTGGTTGAACAGGCTCAAAGGGCTGAAGAGTCAGTCACAAAGGTTGCCAAGCCTCTGTGAAGAAAAAGAAGCTAGTCAAACTAGCTAAAAAAGACAAGGCTAAGGCCTCGGAAGTTGAAACTGTAGTTCCACTTAAAGGACCTGCAGAGGAGAAGGAGACTCATCTACAAAGGAAGAAAAAGAGAAGGGTCATTCTTGATGACTCTACAACCACTGCTGAGGCCAAAGAAACCGAAGTAATCAAGCCTCAGAGCCCTCTGAGAATAGCAGATGAAATAGCCAAAGAGGTTGTACAACAAATAGCCTCAGGGGTCCAGAACCGCAAGATCTGTCTATGGTTTTGGAGGATGTGACAGGTCTTCTTAGCAGTGATGAGGAAGGTGGAGGTGAGGATGAGAGAAAAGAAAAATCGAAGGAAGAGTCTGAGGGAGGAAAATATGTCGAGAGCACACATCCCAAACCAACTCCCAGTGCTAGTCACATCACTATTCCTGCAGATCTAGTGCATAGGGATGTGGAAGAAGGAGTGCACACTCTGAACCTAACCCAAGCAAGCCGGACAGAGGAATTTATCCGGGGAAGCCCAAACCGCCCCATCCTCTCAAAAGGATGGTGGTGTTGAGATAAGTGTTCATTCTCCCCATAACACGACACAAACCTCTGCAGAGGAATTTGTTGCCTCTTCTACACATATGAGCAACAACCAAAACACTTCAGAGGTGTTGGTGAGAACACACACAGACGCTACGGGTCTAGATCCCCCACAGAGTCCACTCATCGAGAATCTGAGGAGAGACTCTGAATCTTCTCTTAAGAGACTTGATGACAGAACCTCTATATATGATTCCTCTAAGGAACATCGAGGATTAGAGGGAAATCCTAATGAGCTCAACATCCAAACAGACTCTGCAGGTGCTATAGGCTCAATGGCTCAATCTGGACCATGTGTTGGTCCAGAGGTTACCCCGAACGTGTATGTCACGAAGGATGAGCTCAAAACCTTCAAGGACAACATGTTCACAAAGATCGAGGAGTTGAAAAGCTCTATTCCCTTTACCACCATCACCATAGAGGACGTGCACTCTTTCACAGAGGCTCTGAAGGTGAATACAGAGGCTCTAGTCGACCTCAAAAAGATCACAGACCAGAACTCTGCATAAATTCAAAAGCTCAAGGAAGCCTCTACCACAAATGCAACACATGCCGACTCAACCAAAATAATTGAAGTCGTGGACAAACAAACTGATGTTATCAAAGTCCTATGCCAAATTGTGATGGATGAGGCTGGAAAATTTGCAGCAACAACCACAACCTCTGCAATGAACGACCTCACAAAGCTGAAAGACGACATTAAGGACATAACTCGCAGTGTCATGGTCCATGTGCAAGCTCAATCTTCGTCCCAAGCACAGAAGCCTCCTTCAGATATTGCAACCAAAGACGAACTTACAACCATAGGGAAGATGCTTTTGTAGAACATGAACCTGATTGGTACAGACATGAACTCAAATGGAAAATATGTCGCTGATGAACTAAAAAGAACCGTGGCCCTTCTGAAGTTCATCTCCGACTATGAGATCAACAGAACGTCACTGGCTGCAAATGATGCAGTCAAAATGATCAAACACCATGCAGATAACAATCTCTGCAAAAGGAAGAAGAGGAAGGAACCTCCCACCTGCCAAACTAATGCAGCGCAGAAGAAGCAAAAACATGATGACCAGGGGCTCGATGGCTCTGGTCCTGGGCATCATGAGGGGGAGAAGACCAAGTCTACAACCTCTGCACTAATTATGGCCACTCCTCTTAAAGTTGTACCTCTTCAGAAGGGAACCTCAAAGGGCACTACACAGGGATCCAAATTTTGTGCCTCTGAGATGAAAGTCACAACTGCTACAAGTCCAACCATCATCTCTGTCGGACCTACAACAAAGGTGAAGGTCAATATTGGCACCAAAAACTTAGCAGAGGGGCTTGAAAAGTTCGTTGAACCTTCAAGTCCTGAGCTTATGCCCATTGCACCAACACCTTCTGTCTAATTCTCATCACTTCAGCCAATCAATGCCAGAGAAGATGTTGCAGAGATCCAAAGACAGACCTTGCCAAAAAAATCTTCTGAGCCTAAAGACAAGGCCAAGACACCCTCTGTTGCTGCTACTTCTACACCAAAGCCAACAGATGATTGAAAGTCCAAGATCACTAATCCTAGAGAGAGAAAGTAGAGAGAGAGCAATAGAAGCGCAAAGTAGTAGTGTATTGATATGAGCGTGTGAATTCTTACAAACAACCAAGACCAAAGGGACTTAAATACCCTTGGTCAATACTACACAGTATTAGACTCTAAACACAGTATTTGACCAAGCCTATAAATACAATGATTACTATAAAATCAGACTTAACAATCTCCCCCTTAGTAATCATTGGCGTTGTGGTCTTCAAAATCCATCTTCTAAATCAACATGAACCATCTAAGCGACTTTACGAAGCATTCTGACTTTTTGAAGAAATTTCTTCTCATCATCTTTTAAGCTCTGTTGTCTTTACTGCCTTCACAAGACTAGACCAGTTTGAAATAAACTTGAAAGAACAGTCGGTTCATCAGCTTGTGCTCTAGACGACACACCTCTTTTAAATGATTTTGAAGAAGTTGTGGTGAGCGGAGCTTGAACAGCAAAAGACAAGTAAAGTTGAAGAAATTTTGAATCTTTGAGCGAATCTTGATCAGCCGATAAACTTTTGATCTCTTTGTCTCTTTATCATCTCCTTAACTTCTCTTAACTTCTCCCCCTCGTGACCTTGATGATCTGGATCAAATTGGTCATGCAAATGTTGGAGACGAGACAGTTTAAGATCTGCAAAATCAAAGAAACGGAGAAAAGAAGGAAGGTTTGCGCTACAAGTTGGTGGCGCAAAGTTAGGTTTGCGCTAACAGAGGGAAGCGCAAAGTGAGATTTGCGCGACATGCAGGAAACGCAAAACATGCTTTGCGCTAGAAGCTGTTGGAGCAAATTAAGCTTTGCTTTACCAACTGGTGATGCAAATCTGACTTGGAGTCTGAAAAATTTTACCTGATTAGCTCTTTGACTCCCCCTACACAAATGCACTAAATTTGACAGATCAAGTTAGCATTCATATAGAAAATCAGATACTCCCCCTCAAAAACAGATAAGATCTTTTCAGAAAAATTTGTCGTATTTCAATCCCCCTTGAATAATGCACAAGCCCATTTATAAAAATATGAGAACACAAGAAATGAAACATCAATGTAGAAAGAAAAATATACTGAATATGTATTTTGAAACGAATAAATATATAAAAATTTAAATAGAAACAAATAAAATTCTACTTAGTAAAATATCACAATAAAATTCAACAAATGAAATCAAATGTATGCTTTTGGATATATAACCAAGTTTTATTGAATATCAAGTTAAGACATGTTCAGTTTCAAAAACTTTCATCAATCTATTCAGTGTGCACGCATGTGAACTAAGATTAGCTTCAATAAAATGCAATTCAAAAAATATAATAGAAAACTTTACATGTAATCACACTAATCCATCAAAAATTCAGACTTTCACAAATTTACAGGTTTATTGCAACTCAAACATATCACCAAGTATCATGAGATGTGTGCTCATTGGCATCTTTTAGCATTGTGCTCTATGGCATCTTTACATGAGTGTGCTCTTTGGCATCATTTAAGCTTGTGCACATTGGCATCTTTTAATCAGAAAGTTTGATAAGTAAAGAACATGCCGTAAACGTAACTTTCTATCTGACCCTATTGCAGGATTTGGGTCAGTCGCTCCCAGACCAGTTGGCCTTAGGGGACTAGGTGTCAAGCACCCCTTAGAACTTACTCTCCCATATCAGAAAGGCTACATTGACACATCCTAAACCCATTCATACCAGTAGAACATGACTTTCGATCTGATTCTATAGAAGGATTTGGGTTCGATCACTCCCAGATCAAATGATCTTAGGGGACCAGATGACAAGCATCCCACAGAACTTACATTCCCAAACCAGAAAGGTCACAGATACAAACTTTTAAACTTAGAGATTTCTGATTTATAAGATATTAATAATCATCTCAACCACAAGGTTTTACGTTTAAGTGCTTAGCCCATATTTTCATTACGATCCAAAATTCCAACTTTTTAGGTTTTCTAAACATTGTAAACTATAAATATTCTGAATCAAACAACTTTAAAGCAATATCAAAGCTACAAACATGTTGCTGACTTTTCGACTTTTGTAAGAATTGAAATTTGAACATATAAAAACTTGAAAATTTATCCTAGACACACATTTTATTCAAAAGAAAGAAAAAATTGTAAAACTTTTACTTCATAGAATAAAATTTGTAAAGGTTTAAACTTTTAAATTCAACATGCCAAGATTTAAAAATAGAAATATTTGATTGGCAAGTCTATATTCAGTTGAAAGAAAATATAATTCAATAATATTATTTTCCACATAATATATAAAGAATATGTGTCTCATTCGAAAAAATTGGGTTGAACAAATTCAGGAGTTGAAATTAATTTGCTCAGATTCTTTTAAAATTTTTTTGAGAAAACTAGAACACCATCATTATCATAAATAAATGCAGCGGAATAAAAGTAGATGTACTCACAGTTTCTCATTAGTCAGAAGCTTAGAACATTGAAGAATGAGTCCTAGACTGACATGTCTAGAAGTCAATGTCTTTGAAGCACGGGTTCTAAGTTGAAGTACTTAGAAGCCAACTTTGACATTGAAGTCCGGGTTTTGAACTGTTGTGATCAAAAACCATAATCTTGACATTTAGGTGCGGGTCTTGAACTGTTGTGTTCAAAAGCCATCTTTGACATTAAAGTCCGGGTTTTGAACTGTTGTGTTCAAAAACCATTGACGCTCTTACTCCCCTTGACATGAGATGCCTGCAACTTAGAATCAGATTGAGATTTTGGTCCCCACTTGAATTTGGGCCCATGTTTGTTAGTTGCAGTTCTTATGGAGAAATAATGAATAGATTTGACACGAGAAGCATGAGAAAGATTATCAGAAAAATAAGCACATTCATCAGATGAATACAAAGCATAATCATCTAAACTAGAATCAGAGGAAAAAGATGAGACATGTTTGGAAATTCGAATCATTTGCTTTCTAGAGTATTTTGAAAATTTATTACAAGTAGCAAATGAATCACTTTTATAAAGTTTGTCTATACATCTATCCCCATCAATCATAGAATCAGTAGATGTCCGCTTCGCTCTCCAGATCTGCTTCTTTAACATGCTCAAAGTCCTATCTGAAAGATTAGAATCAGAATAATTAGAACTGTCAGAAAGAACTTTATCTTGTTTCTTCGACTTCTTTAACCTTCTTCTTTTATGCTTTGGTTTATAATACAGATCATTTAGCGTAAAAGAATCATCAAGAATTTCCGAATTAATATTTAAATCAGAAGAAATAATTTTACCTAAGCAACCAATCTGATCAGACAATAAATCTGAACTTACCTCGGAGTCAGAATTATTTTGAGAAAAGATATCAGATTTAGAAACTTCCTTTTTATTTACATGACAATCAGAAGAAAGGCAAGAAATAGAATCTTGTTTTTGAGAAAATAATTTTTCTTCAAGACTAAAAGTCAAGAAAGAAAGAATAATATCAGATTCAATTTCTTTTAAAATATTTTGATCTTCCATCCTATCTTCAAGATCGATGATTTTGCTTTCTAAAGTTAAATGAGGTGTATATCTCTTAGAATCATAAATGATTGGAGATATATTTTCCTTATTAGATTTGTTAACAAAAATATCAACAAAATCATCAGACACTGAAGATTTGACAGGAGATATATCATTTAAACCTTTTCTGCCTCTTCTTGATTTGTCAGGAAAATATTTTGCATTTTCAAACGTGTAAACAAAAGGAATTTCCTTCTCCTTGTTATTTGTCCTTTTCTCATTTTCGATTTCTAACACTTGCTTCTCATTCATCCAATCAATTTTAAATTGTGGAGCATATTGAGCAAGAGTTAGATAATCATATTTATATAAAGTTGGGGATTTTTCAATCGCATTGTTTAAACAATGTGGATTTTTAAAACCAAGTCCCCATTTTTCTTTTAAAGCTTCCTCACTCCATGGTTTATTCATAAAAATTGTTTGTTCTGATTGGTTCCTTCGATATAACTTTTCTTCTAATTTATTTATTTTATCCGAAAGACTGTCTTTTAAATTGGTCATATTAGTCAAAGACTCAAGATAAGTCTTATTTGAATTTTCCAAATTATCCAATTTCTTTTGAAAGATGTCTTTTGTATTTTCCAAAATAGATTTTCATCTTTCAAATAAATTTTCAATTTGTCAATCAAACCTGACTTTTCGGAATTTAAATTCTTTTCAGATAAGAGTTTTGAACGAAGATCAGATAAAGCATTAATCATGATATTCATCTGAGAAGAAATGAAATTGTAATCAAACCCTGAATATACCTCATCTTCATCAGTTTCAGAATCATCATCTGACTGATCATCTCCAACAAAGAACATCTGAGCGATCTCGACATTTGCAGCTTCATCGTCAGAGTGATCTAGCCAGAATTCTTCTTCTTCTAGCAAAGTTGTTTCATTATCTCTTTTCTCGGCCAGTTCCAGTTTCTTACGATAATATGCCGAATCCCTAACCTTCTTCACTCTATACTCCTTAGAGATATGACCCGGCTTTCCACAGTTGTAACAAGCAGCAGTCTTTGGCTCGGGCACTTTGACTCTTGAACCGAAAGTGAAGCGATAAGTGTTGGAACTCGAACGTGGTTGGAACTTTTTCTGGTAATGCTGTGAGAGAAGGATCATTGCTTTCTGCAGTGCCTCGCCATCATCATCAGTTGACCCGTCATAAACATTATCAGACAATGCTTGTTCTGCCAGTTGTTTTGTGAGTAGAGCAACCGGGTCCACTGATTTCTTGTTCTTCTTTTCAAGTTTGGCCTTCTTCTTAGTAACAATGCACTCATCTGTCAGCAAGATCTCAAACATCTCTTGAATTTGCATTGTAGAAATTCTGACATCATTCCTTAGACTGTGGAAGGATTTGTTCCATTATGGTTGAAGTGCATTGAGGAGTTTCAGATTTGTTTCAAGCTCAGTCTTTTCAACTTTAATTTTCCTCAGATCATTTATAATGGCACAAAATCTGTCATATACAGTTTTCAGTGGCTCCCCGTCCTTGGCTTTGAATTCTTCAAGGTTATTCATATAACGAGTATGTCGAAGTTGAGTCGCAACTGAAGACCCAAGCATAATCTTCTCAAGTTGTTGCCACATAAGATTAGGTTGAGTTTTGAAACAATCAATCCTGCTGTAGATAGAGTTTGGCAAGGCTAGCATCAGATATGCCTTTATATCACGATCAGCTTGATATGCCGACAACTCTTTAGGTGAATAATCTTTAGTAGGCTTATATAATCCAGAAGCCAAGTTGGGTTTTTCAAACGGTCCTTCTGATAGAATGTTCATCATGTCATTTCCGTTCTTTTGACGTTCAATGAAGTTCAGGAACCGATCTTGCCACTGTGTAAACTCATTTTCATCAATAAGCACCGGAGGATGATTTTCTGTACCCAATGACATCATGAGATCATTTTTGTAGAACTGAGCTTGATAAGCAAATTTGACATAATTCATATTTCAGAAATCCAGAAAAATACTAAGTCTTGAAACAGTTGGCGCAAACTTGAGGTTTGCGTGAGAAGATGCAAACTGAATTTCTCACGAGCATATGGTGACGCAAAGAAACTTTGCGTGAGGCGATTAAGATGCAAACCTAACTTTGCATGATAAGCTAGTGATGCAAAAGAGCTTTGCGTGAGAAGAACAAAACGCAAACTGAATTTTGCGTTAGAAGGCAATGGCGCAAACTAGGTTTGCATGATGAGCTGAAGACGCAAAGTATACTTTGCGTGATACACTAATAACGCAAATGGTACTTTGCATGAAGTACTCAAGACGAGAAGCTAATCTTTTTGTGATCTGTTGATGGTGAGAACTAATCTTTTCGTGAGCAGAAGGAGACGCAAAGTTTGAACTTTGCGTGATAATGATGCAAACCTAAAACACACAAACAAGATTAGTAAGATCACGCAAATCAAAATATGAACTCGCGCAAACTATGAAGAACTCGTGCAAAGTTCCAATCTGGCGCAAACCGAATGAAAAACAATCAATCTGCCAAAAAATAAATTATAGCCATGAAATTTATGCAACCAATACACACAGAATTTTTCGTAAACAAGATTCTAACATTTTTCAATTAACAAAATCGATAAAAAAACCACGAAATCAAAAATTCGAAAATGTAACAGTACGTCAAAACCGTTTTTTCAGAAAATCAACAATTTTCAAAATTGACAATCAAAACTTGTTTTTCTTGTAAATCGATGTGAAACAAAAATGTTCTACAATTAAAAACGAGTTCAACAAACCAATTGACAATGAAATTCAATCACAAAACAATCCAAATTTGATGAAAAATCAAGAAAACGAGATTTTCTTGAAAAATTCAAGAAAATCGATCAAATTTTCGATTAATCTACAAATTCAAAAACTAAAACACAATCTCTCAATTCTCTCAAGATTCAGATCTGCTCTGATACCAATTGAAAGTCCAAGATCACTAAATCCTAGAGAGAGAAAGTAGAGAGAGCAATAGAAGCGCGAAGTAGTAGTGTATTGATATGAGCGTGTGAATTCTTACAAGCAACCAACACCAAAGGGACTAAAATACCCTTGGACAATACTACACAGGATTAGACTCTAAACACAGTATTTGACCAAGCCTATAAATACAATGATTACTATAAAATCAGACTTAACAATGATATACTCAAATAGATATTTCAATCCATGGATGCCATGTTGATTCCAATCCCATGACAACCACCGAAAGAGCTCAAATTCCACGAAAACATCTACAACTACCTGTACAGCGCAGAACCTGAGGCGGTGTTTCTTGAGCCTAACATGCATACTCTGTTAAAGGAGGATGTCAGAAGAAGATTCAATGATACTGCTCAAGAGAAATCCAAGGTCTGGTCTTTGTCAGACATCAAACAAGTTTTGGGTCTATCACTACATTGATTTGCCAACAGAGCAATAATGTACGTGAAATACTCGGTTGAAAGGAAGGATGGACAGAGGTACACCTTCATTGATCCTGACTTTAAGAATCTCTGTCCTTATGATCTACCTCAGTTTCATGCACACATAGAGCAGAGATTGGAGAAAAGAAAAGAGTTCAGAATTGCCAACGGCTGTATTAAAGAAGTCATGCGCGAACATATCAAGTATCACAGTAAAATGGACTTCGAAATTGCTCTGCAACTTGGAGTTGATAAACTATCGATCACTAGACCAGATGACCAAATGTCGGGCATAAAAGACATACCCTCCAACTCTCTGATTGTTGAGCGTCAATATGGATTTGTCTACAGGGATGATGATGGCAAGAAAAAGATTTTAAAGCCTCATCAGAGCCATAAATATTCCAACAGTACCCTGTCGAAGATCAAACATACAATTCTGAGGAAAATTGGTACAGAGATTGTGAAGAGTGGACCTACAGAGAAGATGGTTGATGATATCAATGTGCAGTTAAAATTTAGGGATCTCGTCTTAAGCATGAGAAAAACATTAGCTGAGAGTTTCACTCAGCCGATCGATGATTTCCCTATGTAATTTTGTAATAGTATAGTTTTTTCATTCATGTAATTTCTTTGTTCTGTACTTGCCTTCTGGCATTTCCTTAAATATGAATGATAACTTTGTCTTCAGAGGTTAAGTTGCTTTCACTTCTTACATTTCTTACTTAGCCAAACACTCAACATTACAAATTTTTATTTTTCAATACTTAGGGGGAGATCGTTAGCTCCAATTCAATGTAAAGAGAGTATTGAAAAATAGTCTAAGTATAGGAACTTCAGAAAACTGTTGCATACACCAAGATACACCACAGAAGTACCGAGCTCATAAGCTCTGTCAACCATCTACCCCAGAAGCTCTTAACCTGAATATTACTTTCAGACCACAAAGCCTCTGTGATCACTCAAAGAGCCTCTATGTGGCTAAGCTCTGGAGATTGGAAGACTTGAGGATTACAAGATGCAATGGACAAGACAAGACCATTGCAAATCACGTGACCCTATTGTACGAAGATCCTTAAGATCATAAGTGTGCGTCCACAATGGTTTTACTTTCCAGGTGGAATTCCTTTTATGGAATGTCAGTCTTTGTCTTGTACTATTGTGTGCTCCCCCCTTGTATATGAAGGGAGAACCTCCTGCAGAATCATCATGTGAGCACATACAAATCTTCACACCCTGATTAAATTGTATAATCTTTGAGAGCATTTTAGCACACAGTTGTGCATGTTCTTGGTGTATTCGAGTTTAATGAAGCAGATCCTTCAGTGACTAACACATATTTGTCTATTGATCTCTTTATTACTTGCGTGTGTGTTTTGTACCAAACAAACCATCTTACTACATACAAAACGCTTTTGCACTCATAATATTCTGCTTTGTGTAGTTTGTATTGGTTAATCAATTGTTAGAACACTAAATTGGGATCAACAATTGGATTTTATATTTGTACAAGTTAGTTATAGAATTTTATCTTAAGGTATACGGAGTTTTGAATTGTAGGAGGAAGTGTTGTTCATTATTTTGATGTTATATCAGAATTTTTAATTAGTTGCTCTACCCAAATTCGAGGGTGTTACAAGTTGGTATCAGAGCTTAAGTTTGAGAGATTTAGGTGTGGATTTTGGATACCTAGACTCAAAATAGTGTTATTATAAGTAATTGAGAGAGAAATTGCACCAATAGGCACTTTAAGATAGGATGTTTTGAGGTTGATGGGGTCACAAGAAACGGGAATCACGTCTAGAGTATCAAGGATAATCATGTATAGTACGTTCATAATTACACCTGGCCAGTGTTATGGTGAACCTATAAGTTATATGTGTATACTTTGACTACTTTGATGTGACGACCGTTAGGGTAGTGAAGAAGTTTCTAAGTAGGTAACCGTTAGAAAAGATTGATGATTTTAACATTCATCACTTGGAGTGACAACAAGCATGATAATTGCGTTAAGTGGACCGTTTCGGGTTGGATTTATTTGTTGGATTAGAACCATAGGTTTACGGAATCAACATTATTCGAGGAGAAATTGTAAAGTGAACCGATGGAATCCTCGATTATTGTCTTAAGATGTTTGAGCATCCCCGTGACGATAGTTGAGTGGGAAATTAAGGTGTGGTCTCGAGATGTTGAGTGTCGATCAAATTCATGCACGAAAATTTATTTCTAAAATAAATTGTATCAATTATTTCTCATGTTTCCAAAGCATCATGTGGAGTTATGTTACGAAATCTTGGAAAAAATGTTTAGCACACACACTATTTTTAACCATGATTTTAAATGCATAAAAATATTTTATTGTATGTGGTTGCAAACTTTGTTGAAACTTCATTTATTCTCGTTGTTACCCAACACTATTTTCGGATATTGTGATGTCCGTATTTTAATGTTGTTTAGGGTCTTGGACAAGTAACTGCAACTTATGACTTTAATATTGGATCTCCTCCACATATGTTAAGGCTTTGGACGAAGGGTTACTTTCCATTATTTTGGTGTTTGAGTTTCTATTGAGAATTTTATTCCATGGGATATTGTTGATTTGATGTGAAGATTTTAATGGCATCCAGTTTTACAGTTTCCCCTTGAGTTTTGTGTGAGCAGTTTGGTTGCATATAGTATGCATACATATTTTATTTGGAATTTCCGTCATGGTGTTTTAGCCAACATTTTAGAACGATGAGAGCATATTGTAATTTGGATTTGAACTTGAACTTGAAACCGACATAAATTATTTTATGTTTTAACCAAAGTGCATGTACATATCACCTTACTAGTTTTGTGAAATAAACTAACACATGCAAGTTTTGTTGTAAAATCTTATTCTGTGTCGTGTTGTGGCTAAAAAAACCTTTGAGAGTTTGATATCATGTAAATTCTATTTTGAGATTTTACAAATATTTTGTTATACACTGTTTAGTGCACGAATTGATTTATACCCATAGCATGAGTAATCGTATGATGGGACTGAGATGGTCCGTGTTCATGTTTCATTTTGTGCATGTTCATCTATTGTTGTTTTGCTATTGGTCAAAGAAGATGTGTTATATTGATCAGTTTTACGTGTGTGACAATTACGGTCACTTCAAACGATTTCCTAGTTGTGCTAAAGACTTTTAGCGTGTGTAAAATTGATTATAAAGATTTTATGTTTGAAAAATCTTTAAGAATAATATTGGCATGCTTGTTGAGTCTTATAGTTGAAAAACCTAGAACTCATTAGAGCCATAGTTTTAAACCCCTTGGTAAAGAGACTTGTTATTAAGGACTAGGGGCGTCCTTGGGATCTGAAGTGTCAGATGATATGGCTTGTGGTCAGTTTTGAATTTGGATTTCAGTTTAATGAACCGGTTCACGCATGAATAATTGAGGCATTAGACTTATGTATTCTCCCAGTTATTTAAGTGGTTATCTTTCCGCTTTGGTAAACCTTCGGGTTAAAAGCATTGTTTGGTTGCTTGCATAGGGTTGGATACGAATTAATTGGTTGATTGTTTGACATCATGTATGAGTTGGAGGTATGTCATTCGGGTGAGTCTTCAGGAATAAAGGGAATGTTGTGGTTCGTTTATTAGGGATACAAGATTGGAATTTTAGTGCCCTGTTACATGTCAACTTTAATTCGGCAATGCAATCTGGAATGAAATATTTGATGGTACACCCACGTTTGCGGTATAGTTATTTCGAGGATAGGTGTCGACATTCGATTTTGAGGACAACAACTGTTGTGTTCTATAGTGTACTTCCAATGAATTCTGTGTGTTCGTAATTTAAGTGGTAACCTTAAGGAGTTTAGATGTTGGCAACTAGGGATCGATCATTGGTACCTTGGTAATCAACAAGGCTTTCGCCGATCTATCAATCGATGCTTTAATGCATTATGGGAGTTGTGTAATCGTGGAGTTTGGGGTAATCCGCTATTTGTATAGTATAATGGTACGTTTATGGGTGAAACATAAGACCAATTCTTTAATTTAGGGGAGATTTGGGAACCCTTGCAGATATCGTGCTTGTGTCGGCCTGAGGAACAAACTTATTGTTGTGTGGAATCAGACCAAGCTAGTGTTAGAAATTTCGTCCAGGAAAGGACGACAAATCCTTTGTGGTATTGATTATTAGAGAAATTTGATGAAAAGGTCGGGATAGACCATAAGTAGAAATCGAATATTGAGGAGACCTTAGTTTGTCGAAACAAGAAATATCGTTTTTATAACAGTAACGGGTGATCAACTCATCAATTTTATATGGGTTCCTTGCCACTCGGGTAAGGTCAACCCGGCGATGGGTACTAGGAGTTGAAAGGAGTACAATCAATCTAAGGTTGGGAGACAACCGAGATCCAAACGCTAGGAAATTGATTAAACAAGGACTCGACGTTTGTCCCGTCATCAGTGAGATATATCGAGCGTTGAGATTGGGTTATGGTGGCTCGTTAAGGGGAACACAGTGGCAATCTTCAATGGAATGAGATCGGGTTCACATTTGGGGTAAGGTATAGTTGAGGCATCCCTTTTGGATAGGGAACCAGACGTTTTGTGAAAATGATGTCGTCTAAATTTCCCCACTACATGATAGATGACATCTTCAGAGTGAGTGGGTGAAAAGACATCTGTCGGACTAGTTTTCCAGGTTGAGTGACGTTTGAATCTGTCATGTACACCTCCTATAAACCCTTGTGCTCTCTGAAAAAGAAGATGGTGAGATATCGATGTCAAGAGAATCCTGGAGTCCAATTTTGGTTACCAGGGAGGACAGAAAAATGGAAAACCAATCGATCCCGTTAAATATACCATCGGGTGTTTGCTCAGTGCTAGATTTCGAGGACGAATCTCCTTTAAGGGTGAGAGGATTGTAACACCCGTAATTTCTAGAGTTTCTCCTTCATAATTTTGGGAGTCTTTTGACCTCTAGGACGAAAACTTAATAAGGTTTTTGTGATCAAATAATAGTGGAATCATCGAGGATCGAATCGGGTGCGACGGAAGGTAGAAAAGGATGAAAACAATGCCCGCAACCTGGAACGCGACCCTAAGTCGCGGCCTAGGCCGTGTTAGTCGTTGGATGTTTGGCCAAGGGACGCGCGGGGCTTCCCATATGACCTTTGGTCACAAGAAAGGCCGTGGGAAGGCAACCTGCAGATTTAAGGAACAATTTTGGGGTTTTCCCTCACTTTCTCTCCTCCAACCTTCTTCTTCACGTCCCTCTCTCTAAATTAGGGTTTTGGGGATGCTTGACGACCGACTTTGGAGGTCATTGGGAACATTTCTTGAAGGTTTATGATAGCAAAGTGAAGGTAAGATCTCCATCTCAAGTTAAAATCTAGGGTTTGATATTTTTCATTCTACCCCTTACATTATTCGACTTTGGTGTATGTTGGTAGCTTGGAGATGAAGGAAACCTTGTGGGAATGTTGGATCTAAAATCTAAAAAGGTCCCTTGAACATCTCTAGCCTTCATCAAAGGAGGATCACTTTTGGGGTTGGAACCTAGGTTTAACTTAACCTAGCAAGGTGAGTTCAAGTTGATTTGTGAAAACGTTGTACATGCCAAAATGTACATTTAACAGTATTTACGTGTTTTACATGAAATTATCAAGGTTTGAGTTATTTAGTGGGTTTTGTTTATTTGAAGTGTTTAGCTTTATAAACCTTGTAAAACACCCATGTTTGGAATTTTTGGGCATTTTGATGAATAAGTCATAATGAAAGTGTTTGATGATTTTTTGCATAAATGAAGATTATTTGGTCAAAAATGCATCTTTAGTTTTTGTTGGAAATATGCATCATTTATAAAATGGGACGTTTGAAAATACAAATATGTGTGTCATTTGATTTTATTCATTCCCAGTCTTATGAGCATTTTTGAAATCGTAAACCCTTTTGGTTTTAGGCCGAAGGCCAATTGTGATTTGAGAGACGACGATTTTGGAAAGAGGTGTATTTTGGGTTGCATAACCATATTGGCTTACGTAATTTAGCCAAACGTTTATTATGTCCTTTGGGGCTTGATTTATACTCAGATGGGTCTTTGGGGTATTCGTTCAATTTTTAGTAGCTCGTTAAGGTGCTTTGGACTTATGGTGTACTTAGTTGCCTCTTATTTGAGAGTTACATGTTTTGGAATGTGTTAGTTTATTCGTTCGAGTCATGTAATGTATTAGACTGTAATGCATTGTATCCATAGGCATATGAGTCAGTCAGTTGGTTTAATTTGGAACTCTATCCCTATTTTGAGACTGGAAATGATTTATGGCTAGCGGGAACTCGAGGTATAGATCGTGGGAGGTTGAACTCGATGCACGTGTAATCCAGTCTGGTTATTCATCGTGGAATTTAGTGTCAACATTTGAAGTCTAGTGAGTGGTCCCCAAGTCATGTTTTTTATGTAAGCTTGTGGTGGTGCTCTGCAGAGCCATATACGGAGCTAAGTCTTGCGGTGGTGCCCATGATGAGCCGGATATGGGGACTTGTGGATTTTGTGGTGACACTCATCTAGAGGTCAAGTAGACACTAGGTTCATTTGGGTATCTTGCGGTGGTTGCTCGGTAGGGAGCCGTATACGGGGATCCATGACTCTATGTGAAGCTCGAGAACATTGATAAGTGGCTTAACTTTTTGTGCACGCCACATTCGATGGAATTCTGGTCTCCCCCATCACCGAAAGGTGTTGTTAGGGTATTGAGTTTTATTATCCATGTTTTTGGTGAGGTTTTTGTATATAAGGATTCTATCCATCGTTTATGGGTTGAGTATTGTTGTATCAAATAATTGTATTCAAGATTAAAGTTAAATTAGAGGGTCTAAACTGTAATTGTTTAATAGTTATAGTTAAAGGGTTTAAAGTGTAATAAGCTAATAGTTATACGCTATTGGGCCTCAAGCCCATAAGCCCATTAGGCCTAAAAGCCTAGGTATTTAAAGTGTTTATTAGTTTAGTTTTAGGTTAGAATCCTCACAATTACTTTCATAATCATATTAGAGAGGTAGCAAGTTTTCTCTGTATTCAAAGGGTATCAAGAACACTCAAGGTTTCATTGTTTATTCAATGGATTGGTATGTTACTCTGATTTATATATCTCTTGATTATTATTGTGTTGCTTGATTACTTGTTTCTGTGATTATTTACCAACTAGATTAAATCTGGGATAACAATTGGTATCAGAGCTAAAAGAATCAAAAAAATTTTGATTTCACTATTCATCGAAAATCACTATTCATCGAAAGTTACTGTTCATCTGATTTCATGAATTAATGTGTTTATTAGTTTAAAGTTGATCTGATTAGGTGTGTTTTGCGTTATTGAACACTATCTGATTGATTAATTGCATTGAGAATTAACAAAGTGATTGAATTTGTGATTTTGAGTTTTCTGGGTTCAAAGAGAGTCGACACTGTGTTCTTTAAATTGAATGCATGAAAGTTGATTTTAATCTTTGTAATTGATTGGGTTGTGTTCGATACATGTTTCTGAGTACAAAGGACTGATTTTTGCATCTGATTGTGAGACTATATTGATTTTATTCGTTGATTTTTGCATCTGTTTATCAACTTCTGGGCTAGGTTGAGAACATACCGGTCGAACACCATATAGGTCGAAGATTATATCGGTCTTGCATATTATCGGTCAAATCACTCCACCGGACTTTACAAGTTCCCGGTCGAACTTAATACCGGTCTAACCAATCTATCGGTCTAATTTTGTTCCGGTCATAACAGTTTATCGGTCTAATCATCTTACCGGTCGAGTTACACCGGTCTAAGAGTATATCGGTCGAGTTACATCGGTCCTTAGCACCATACCGGTCCTTACTCTTCTGGTCAAATACCATTTATCGGTCCTTAGCATTCGACCGGTACACTCTCAGCTCACCCCGGTCTAAGGAAGTCCCGATCGAAGACCCTTACCGGTCAAAGACCTCTATCGGTCTAAGCATTATATCAGTCTAAGCATCATACCGGTCGAAGACCATTGTCGGTCATAGCAGATTACCGGTCGAGTATTCATTATCGATCGCTCGGACCCTTCCCTATACCGGTCGAAGGCAATTTACCAGTCAAAGAAGTCTCCCGGTCTTGCAGCATACCGGTCGAACAAAGTACCGGTACAAGCAACCTCCCGGTTGAAGCAAGACACCGGTCCAAGCATTATCGGTCGAAGCACATTTTCCAGACTTAGAAAATTTTTTTTGCAAACTGTAGCGGGACCCCCGTCTTGCAGCATACCGGTCGAACAAAGTACCGGTACAAGCAACACCCCGGTCGAAGCAAGACACCGGTCCAAGGATTATCGGTCGAAGCACATTTTCCAGACTTAGAAAATTTTATGGGTTGATTTTTGCATCTGTTTATCAACTTCTGGGCTGGGTTGAGAACATACCGGTCGAACACCATGGGGTCAAGGGGCAACGCCGACCGATAATGCTTGGACCTTCATCTTCAACCCATAAAATTTTCTACGCAAAGCTCTTGATTTTCTTTTAAAGATTTTTCAAGCTTATGTTTGAGATCAAAGTTTTCATCTTCAACCTCATCAAGAGACTGTTGCAACAAATCGATTTGCTTCATCAATTCAGATGTATGATCATTCACAGATGTATGATTGTGCTTTAGAAGCTTTGGCTAGTAGACATACTGAACGTGTGGCAGACAGTGTAGAAAAACCTACATAGTATAGATTTCCATGGCGCTCAGCCTTGAAGACTTCGTAACCATCTGGATCCTCTAGATAGCAATGAGTTGTTGTGAAGCGGACTTGATATTTCATGTCACAGAAGTGACTGGTACTGAACAGGTTGTGATCAAGTCCTTCAACATATAGCACTTTTTGAATCTTCACAACACCGTTATCGAGCATTCCATATCCTCTGACGTGGCCTTCGGCTTCAGAATTGGCAAATCTAACTTTCTAGAGGATCCAGATGGTTACGAAGTCTTCAAGGCTGAGCGCCATGGAAATCTATACTATGTAGATTTTTCTACATTGTCTGCCACACGTTCAGTATGTCTACTAGCCAAAGCTTCTAAAGCACAATCATGGACGTGGCATCGACGCTTGTCTCATCAAAATTTCAGATCTATAGCGAAGCTACAGAGACAAGGTCTGGTCAAAGGTCTACCAGAAATGAGGTTCGAAAAAGACTCACTATGTCCCGCATGTGAGTTGGGCAAAATAAAGCGAAGCTCCTTCAAGTCCAAAGCTGAATCATCGACATCATCTGCACTAGAACTTCTTCACATGGACCTTTGTTGCCCAATGCGCACAACATCTATCAACGGAAAGAAGTATGTGTTGGTAATGATAGACGACTACTCAAGGTATACATGGCTCGAGTTTCTTCGCAACAAGTCAGATGCGCCAGAGTTGATTATCGCTTTCATCAAGCGCATTCAAGTACGTCTTCAACTGCCAGTCAAAACCATTCACAATGACACCCTGAAGAGTTATCTTACTTCCGTGGGTATATCACACAATTTCTCCGCAGCCTACACTCCACAGAAAAACGGCATTGTTGAACAGAAGAACCTTACTCTGGTTGAAGCAGCTCGTACTATGCTTGCTTACTCGAATCTACCCATGTACCTTTGGGCCGAGGCAGTCGCTACAGCATGTTTTACTCAGAATCGTACCATTGTGGTCAAGCGCTTTAATAAGACAGCATATGAGTTAATCAACAATCGTACACCTAACATCAAGTTCCTTCGTGTTTTTGGTTGCAGGTGTTACATTCTAAAAGAGCGTCAAGGATTATCAAAGTTTGATAAGAAAGCGGATGAAGGATATCTCGTTGGATACTCTCTGACATCCAAAGCTTATCGACTTTAGATTATTCGAACCAAGACGGTTGTTGAGAGTATGAATGTCTCCTTTGATGAGAATTCTACAAGGACTTCTGGACACAACAGTTCAGAACTCGGTCTTAACGACAAAGCTTCTATTCAATCAAGAATAGAACCAGCACCTAAAGGATTCACTTCTTCTAACTCTAACTCTACTTCATCTGAGTTAGATTTATTGTTTATTGATGCCTTTGATGATATATGTGCAGATTTTGAAAAAGGCATATCCACATCAATAACAAGTGGTACAAGCTCGGAGGTCCCTACTATTTCTGAAGACATGTCTGGACCTTCCGAAGAAGTCACTGACACTTCATCTCCATCAGTTATGAGTACAAAGTTAGTTTCTGACTCTACTAATGTTGAATCTGTCTCTACAAATAGTTCTTCTGGAAACGAAGTCCCGAGCACTTCAACTGTTAGTCCAGAAGCTTCAGTATCAGAAACACCAGTACAAGATGTCCTGAGTACATCTATGGAGCAACCTTCCGTGCATGATGAAAACGATGCGTCGAATACGCAACAAACAGTTGAAGCTCTACCAAGCACACATCGTTGGACTAAGGATCATCCCCTGACTAATGTGATAGGTGACGTACAATCTGGTGTCACGACAAGATCTGCAACAGCCAGCTTCTGCATGTTTTCAAGCTTCCTTAGTTCCCTAGAACCAAAGAAAGCGTCTGAAGCTCTACATGATTCATTCTGGATTTCTGCTATGCAAGACGAGCTTCTACAATTCGAAAGGAACAAGGTATGGCGCTTGATCCCACTACCTAAAGGTAAATCCGTTATTGAAACAAAGTGGGTGTTCAGAAATAAGAAAGACGAAGCTGGAGTAGTAGTGAGAAACAAAGCTCGACTGGTCGCCAAAGGGTATTGTCAACAAGAGGGCATTGACTATGATGAAACATTCGCCCCGGTTGCAAGGATCGAAGCCATCAGAATCTTTCTAGCATATGCAGCGCACAAAAACTTTACTGTCTATCAAATGGACGTAAAGTCGGGTTTTCTAAACGGCGTTTTGCAAGAGGAGTTTTACGTGGCTCAACCTGAAGGTTTCGTTGATCCTCATCACCCTGATCATGTCTATGTTTTAGACAAAGTGCTTTATGGTCTTAAACAAGCACCGCGAGCCTGGTATGAAACTCTCACTAAATTTCTACTTGCTTCTGGTTTCAAAAAAGGTACTGTTGATACAACCTTATTTCTTAAAAGGCAAGGTGAGGACTTGATTCTCATTCAGATTTATGTTGACGACATAATTTTTGGGTCGACAAATCAGAAATTTTGTAAGAACTTTTCAAAAATAATGGAAACAAAGTTTGAGATGTCGATGATGGGTGAATTGAATTTCTTTCTTGGTCTACAAGTAAAGCAATTACCCGACGGCATATTTATTAATCAAGCTAAATATATAAAAGATATTTTAAAAAAGTTCAATATGTCAGATAGTTCAGTCATGAAAACACCAATGGCTACTAGTACACTCTTAGACGCGGATTCCTCCAGGAAACCTGTTGATCAAAAGGTGTATCGTAGCATGATTGGTTCTTTACTTTATCTGACTGCTAGTCGCCCGGATATAATGTTTGCCACATGTTTTTGTGCGAGATATCAGTCTAATCCTAAAGAGTCGCACTTATCTGCTGTTAAGCGAATCCTTAGATATCTCAAAGGTTCTCCTAATCTAGGCCTTTGGTATCCAAAGGATTCTCGTTTTGAACTAACTGCCTTTACAGATGCTGATCATGCAGGATGTAAGCTAGACCGGAAAAGCACCTCTGGGTCATGTCAATTCATAGGTGACAAACTTGTAAGTTGGACCTCAAAGAAACAAAATTGTGTTTCAACATCCACTGCCGAGGCTGAGTATGTAGCTGCTGCTAGCTGCTGTTCTCAAGTCCTCTGGATGACGACACAGTTAAGGGACTTTGGATACAACTACAAGCGTGTTCCTATTTATTGTGATTCCAAGAGCGCAATATCTATAACTGCTAATCCGGTACAGCATTCGAAGACCAAGCATATCGACGTACGCTATCATTTCATCAAGGATCATGTAGAAAAAGGTAATATTGAAATGCACTTTGTTCAAACTGACTTCCAGTTAGCTGACCTTTTCACCAACCATTGGATGAAAAGCGATTTCAATTTCTCATCAGCAAACTTGGTATGTTGAACATGTCTTAGACCTTACTCATGATTCTAGGGGGAGTATTCTATGTTTTTATCTTGTGTGTTATTTTTAAACTGTTGCTAACGAGAGAGGAATCATTTTCATAAATGATTACCCTTATTTCTTTTATTTATGCAGGTTTGGTCAAGTGACAATGGCTTCTAATCACATCGGATTAGAACCCGCACTTTCAGTTAAGGGGGAGAATATCTGTGATTTTAACAGATTTTTGGATACTTAAATGCTTATCTGACCGTGTGTTCTTAAAGATAAATACTTGTGTTTTATCTTGTCAATATACTTTGTCAAGTATTCATACACATAACGGTTCAGAACATTCTATTTGACTTTGTTATTACCATGTATCAAAAGTTAAATCTTTCTATGGCAATACTCATGTTCTTTATATTCACTGTTGATTGAATCAAACGTCATTTCATGTGCTTTCATTGAAAATATGTTTATATATTGTTCATATAAACAACATTCGTTTTTGATTCTCCAAAATATTATTTTTCATGACAAATCGTCTATAAGCTTAATTGAAAAACTCCTTAAGAGCTTAAATTGTCAAACTCTTTTAGTTTGAGGGGGAGAATTTCATCGTCAAACATAACTGTTTTGACATCTCCGAAAGTCTTATTTTTCATGTAACAAGTGGTATTTGTGCTTACATGTACAAAAAGCTTGTTGAACACTATGTTCTTTTTAGGAAAATACATGGGATTTAGTGTGAGAACTTAACAGAACTTCCATGGATTCACGATAACCAGTGTTTCCTACCCAGGAAGTATTCCCTGAGTGATTGAGGGGAGAAGGGTCAAAAGAATTGAGTGATGGTGTGTGAAGAGGTAAAATGGAAAAGAGAGATTGGTTAGAAGTGAGATTTAAAAGATTAAAAGAAAGAGGGTGAGAGAACAGAGTAAAAGAATATTAAACTCTGCACCAAACTTCTTTCTGAGTCGGGCAGCCACGTAATCTGATTGGATCACATTCTTTGGTGACCATCATTGAAAAAGGCAACTAGCCCATGCCATCTCTTGCATACAACCCCACCAGCTACTCTTTCTTTTCTCAAAAAGAGAATGTTTCACATTTTCTGGGGACGCAGCACATACGCTATTGGTTCTTCATTTGAAAGATACTAATATTGAAAAAGAAGGAAAGTTGCCCCACCTTCGAACCCTTTCTCATGCACATTGAGTCTTTGTATAATTTGTTGTTGTCTCAACAAGTTTACATATTTTGAGCCTATAATGAAAAGCAATCATCTATGCTTAAATTTCTTTCATACACATGCACGAACATACAGAAATTTGTTTTCTGTCAGAACGTTCATAGATAACCATGTGTTATTCGATGATTGAATGGAAGACCTGGGGAGTCTACATCAAACCAGCTCCTTATATAGTAACTTTGTGTTACTCAGTGACTTTGTGTCATTGACAGGCATTCTAACTGAGTCATTTGTTGATTCAGGGTTACAACTCTTAGACTGTTTGAATTTGCAAAGATTTAAACGGTTACAATTGACTATTTTTATCTGAAAAGATTGAAATAATCACTCTTTCCATTTGGGAAGACTGCTCTTATTTCCATACAGGGCTCGTTACATGATGAAGATTATGCTTACGTGATCATACACAATGGGGGAGATTGTCTTGAAAAGGGGGAGATTGCTTTGCAAAGTTTTGATGATGATAATTCTCACCACTCATCAAAAAGGGGGAGAAGATACAAAAAGGTAGAATTATCAAAGAAGGAGAATATAATCTGAAGACTGCTAAAGAAGACTGCTGATGATTTTCAAAGATTTGAAGATTTCAAAGATATCAAGTTTTGAAGCTATCAATGTCATATCTGAAGACAAGTGAAGACCCGAAGACAATTGCCAAATTTTTTTTTAATCTTGAATCCAAAGGGGAGATTGTTGGATCAAATAATTGTATTCAAGATTAAAGTTAAATTAGAGGGTCTAAACTGTAATTATTTGATAGTTATAGTTAAAGGGTTTAAAGTGTAATAAGCTAATAGTTATAAGCTATTGGGCCTCAAGCCCATAAGCCCATTAGGCCTAAAAGCCTAGGTATTTAAAGTGTTTATTAGTTTAGTTTTAGGTTAGAATCCTCACAATTACTTTCATAATCATATTAGAGAGGTAGCAAGTTTTCTGTGTATTCAAAGGGTATCAAGAACACTCAAGGTTTCATTGTTTATTCAAGGGATTGGTATGTTACTCTGATTTATATATCTCTTGATTATTATTCTGTTGCTTGATTACTTGTTTCTGTGATTATTTACCAACTAGATTAAATCTGGGATAACAAGTATTACGCCCCACCCGTGTTTTAGGTGTTTCGGGATATAAAGTTTTATCCAAGTTTCATAAATTGGGAGTTCGATTTCTATTCTCATTTTGAGTGAGTTTGGGGTTGAATTTCATTTACGAAAGAATGTTTTATATTGGGATCTTCGTCCTTAAAATAGTTTGTATTGGAAAACATTTATATTGGGGTCTCCTTCACCTAAAATGCATATTATTGGAAAACGAGTCGTTTTCATATTTGAGGGATTTCATTTTGAAAGATTATGATTTAAATTTCATTCCTTTTTTTCAACGATGTATTTATTCATGTTGAAAACTCTTGAACTTACTAGGCGTTAGCCTAACCTTTTTATTTGTCGACATGTGCAACAAGTTCGGTTTGGAATATTTCTAGTGACACTGTGAAGAGAGGAGTGTTAGTTGTGTGCTCGAGGAATGCTTAGCTTGTTGAAGTCTTCGGCATTTGTTGTTGGAAGAGCAACTTGTGTTTGGGGTTAAGTAACACCCGACTTTCGGTTTAGTTCTTGTTTATTATTGAAGTTTATATTTGTTGAGGTTAGTTATAGAATTTTATCTTGAGGTATACGGAGTTTTGAATTGTAGGAGGAATTTTTGTTCATTATTTTGATGTTATATCGAAATTTTTAATTAGTTGCTCTCACCAAATTTGAGGGTGTTACATGTATGACACTCCAAAAGCTTCCAATTATACCCTTATACTCCTTGGCGTATACACATTCAATTCCATAAGTATATAATTACACTATCTCATTCTATTTCATTCCTTAGTTAGCTAATTCTATTCCAATTTTGCTAGACAGCCCCTTATTCTAACACATTTTTAACCATCTTAAACTCAAAATTACATTCTGACTTCTAAACAAGAAATAAAATAAACTCTTTTATCTTTCATATGCCACTGACCTCGTGTCCATTGGATTTTCCTTGATTGTATACGAATTTTCTAAAACAAAGCAGAAACATTGACTTTTATGTTTCAAAATGGCCATTTTCAACAATCTTGTACCCAAACCATTCCCATTTGCTACCAAATCCATATTTCTATCACATAATATACAAGATTTATAAAAATAGCAAAAACTCAAGCCTTATTCATTAAAATCATCATTTTAGAACTTGACTTTGAAAAGTCAAACTTTTATTCATAACTCAACATTATTTCAACTAATCTTTGTATATAATCCATATTTTTGGCCAAATAACAAGTTATCTCATCACATTTCAACAAAATAATTCCATAATTCCATCATCCATTCTATAGTTCAAATCCTAGTTGCAAGAAATCAACCAAATACATAAGAAAATCAAAATACCAACATTTATGCCTTCAAATCTTGAAAATTCTTGAAATTTCTCTTCAATTTCACCAAGATTTAGCTAGGTTTTGCCTTTAGGTGTGTGAAATCACACACACTTTGGTTCAGAAGCTTGTAGAAGTAAGAATGGGATGAATTAGTCTAATTTTCGTCACTTTATTGCTCAAACCCATTTTGGGTCGGGTTTGACCCAGCTGGGTTGACACAGCACCCATATTGACCACCAAACACTAAAAAATTCATAACTTTTCGCTCGGACCTCCGTTTTCTATGAGGTTTTCGCCTACCCATTTGTAACAAGATAATTTACAACTTCCAACAAAAATATTTCATAAAACACCTCCCAATAAAAATAAGTTTTACGTATTTGTAGGTGTTACGCTTTCCTTTGCAATTTTGTCGCTTTTGCTTTTAAGCTCGGAATCCCGCAAATATTTTCCGACACCTCCAAAAACTCCCAATAGGTCCAAAACTTAGTTCCAAAGCTTAAAATCCCATTAAACACCTTCCGTTTAAGTGTTGTGCGCATAGTTTTCGACTTTCGTCACTTCTAACACTTCATATTAACTTATTCAAAGGTGTTCCAACCTTTACATCACCATTTAGATCATCCATTCATGTTTTGGATAGATTTTTCCCATTTAGGCACCCTAGTTACCTACCCGATTTCCATTTAGGCAATGCACTTTGCATTTTGAACCCTCACATCATCTAGTTATGTCATTTGTGAGGTGTTAGCACCAATGTTACCTCCTACATCTCATTCCAACTATGGGATCTACTTATAGCTCACTGCATTTTAGCAAATTCTCTTTTTACATAATTAACACATAAAGCTTGTTTTAACATATAATACATATTTATAATCACTAGTTAAACATATTTAGGAGGGTGGATGTTACAAATGAAGTTTGATTAACTTCATCTTCAGAATCAGATGATGAATGAAAGCATGGTTGAGTAGTCCTTATAGCAGATTCTTAAACCCAATACAAGTGTAAAACAAGTTTAGAAATGAGAATCACAAACAAAAGATGTTCGAAATCACATATATATTGATTGCCACAAGTTTTACATGTAATGGAAACTCTCTCTCTAATAAGCTCTCAAGGTTACAAGGTTACTCTCTAAATTTCTAAGGAAAACAATCTAGATAAAGCTATTTATACAAGGAAACAAAAGTTACAAAATACACCCTTCAGCTTTGATACAACATACAAATAAGGCACTAACATTCTCCCCCTTTGTATCAAAGTGAACTAGTAAGGTAAATCAAGTATGTGTGGTAGAATGTATTTGGGCCGGATTCCAAATAAGCATTCAAATCTTCTCAAGGAGTGTCTGAAATCCAATATCTTCTCAAACTTTCAATGAGCGTTCGACATAATGACAGGAACAATTGTAATGCTTGGATGTTTTTCAAGAAATTTCAAATTGTGAGACTTTTGATCCAAAACAGTAGGTGAGAAACTTTCGAACAAAACTCACAAAAACTCTCCAAAATCAATTTTACCACGAATCTTTTTCCACGGATTTGATTCAGATCACTTCCTTTAATGGTTCTGAACCAATTCAACACAAAATATAATAAAAAACAATCAAATTCGAGATTTTCAAGATTATGGTCGACTTCACTGCACGGGTCGATACGCACAGCGCCTAGTATCCATCGTTTACGGCTAGGACTACTCAAAAATATCAAAACAAAATTCAGATTTTCTTAGAATCCCTGCTCTGGTACCAATTCTTAATCCCAATACAAGTGTTAAACAAGTTTAGAAATGAGAATCACAAACAAAAGATGTTCCAAATCAAATGTATATTCATTTCCACAAGTTTACATGCAATGGAAACTCACTCTCTCTAATAAGCTCTCAAGGTTACAAGGTTACTCTCTAGATTTCTAAGGAAAACAAGCTAGCTAAAGCTATTTATACAAGGAAACAAAAGTTACAAAATACACCCTTCAAACAGATTGCGCATGAGAATGAGATTTATCCATTTCGATCGAGAGATTAGGACAAATGAGTTTGTAAACACAGGGGATTTGTATAAGAGCAATAGTTCATGAAGGTTTAGAATGAACGCCGATAAGAACTATTTATGAATTTGAATTTGAAATAAAAAACGAATTGTTTACTTGTAGAGTGACGCGTGTAAATAAAGAAGGATTGAGATGATGATTAAGCTTGTTAAATGTGTTTCAAACGGGTGTATTATCGTCGAAAGGTTTATTTTGAGATGTGGTAGTAACTGTTCCAATGAAATTATAACATGTGGCACATGATGACTAGATAGCTACTTGAACTCTACCATGAAAGAGAAATTACACTAGTAACTCTTAAGTACTTGTATTAACTCTGAATAAGCTATTAAGAGTTCTGGCTCTTTGAGTCCAGAGTTAGAGATATCTTTGTAAATGAAACATTTATAATCCAACTTCTTGAAATTAATAAATATGTTTTCAATTAAAGAAGTGGTTTGAACAATTAATCAAAGATTTTAATCATCTTAAAAATTGTCCTTCTTTTAAGAGATTCAAGTTTAAGGTAATCAGAGAACATACCTTGTGAACTCATAGATTCTTCAGAGTTAGAATGTCCAGATTTATGCTTATCTGGTGTTACAGTATGTCCAGACTTAGACAGTTAAGATAAACTATGTCTAGATTTACTTAATGTCCAGAGTTATAGATCGATGAAAATGATTAAATCCACCTCAGATGTAGCACACAATAAACAAACATTAGTAAACAAAAATATAGCTCCGCCTTGAAAAATGCATTCATACCAAAAAATATACAATTGAAAATTGTAACTACCATCTATTGACAATATCAAGAGTTACATGTAAATCTGAATGAGTAAGATCAGAGTTCAAAGATAGTTGAAATAACTAATCCAGATCTCTGATTATCTAGAGTTAAAAGTGAATTTCCAATAACTCTGAAATTTGAAGTTTATTAAATCTGAATGACCTAACGCAAATCTCTGAACTATCTATTCAGAGTTCAATACTTAGTGAAATAAGTATAAAACTTCAAAATATGAATTAAATATGAATTCTTGAGCTGCAACAGATATTTTTAAGTAGTCAAATTTGACATGCCCAATTTACTCATTACAAAATTATATCTTTTCTGCTCCAAAGGCTTAGTGAATAAGTCTGCAAGTTGAAACTCTGTTTGCACAAAGTACATTTCAATTGCACTATTTTCAGCATGATCTTTTATGAAATAATACTTTATATCAATATGTTTAGTCTTGGGGTGTTGTACAGGATTAGCAGTTATTACAATTACACCCTGTGAATTACAATAAATTGGGATTTCGTTGAACATGTATCCAAAATCCTTAAGTTGTGTCTTCATCCATATTATTTTGAGAACTACAGCTTGTTGTAGCTACATATTCAGCCTTTGCAGTAGATGTTGAAACATAGTTTTGCTTCTTTGAAGTCCAACTTACTAACTTTTCTCCCAAAAATTGACATGATCCAAAGATATTCTTCCTGTCCAAATAACAACCAACATAATATGCATTTGTAAATGTTGCTAGATCAAAACCTTAAGGTACCAAAAACATAAATTAGGTATGCCTTTGAGATATCTTAGGATTTTTTTTACAGCTGCAAAATTAGATTCCTTATGATTAGCTTGATATCTTGCATATTTAGAAAACATGATATCTGGTCTATTGGTTGTTAAGTACAATAAAGTATTTTGATCTACAGATTTTCCATTTAATATTGCATCAAGTTTTACTCCAATGGCCATTGGTGTCTTTATAGAAGAACAATCTGACATATTCTATTTCTTTAAAAGATCTTTGACATACTTAGCCTGATTAATAAATATTCCTTTGGGAGATTGTTTAATTTGAAGTCCAAGAAAGAAATTCAATTCTCCCATCATACTCATTTCAAACTTAGTTTGCATAATAGTCTCAAAGTTCTTACAATATTTAGAATTTGTAGAACCAAAAATTATATCATCTACATAAATCTGTATCAAGATTATATCCCGGCTTCATTTCTTCAGAAATAATGTAGTATTGTACCTTTCTTGAATCCAGAATTCAGTAGAAAGTCATTAAAAGCTTGCTATCATGCTCTTGGAGCCTGTTTAAGTCTATACAAAGCCTTCTTCAAAACATAGACATGATCTGGATGCTTAGGATCTTCAAAGCCTTATAGTTTATCTACATAAACCTCCTCCTGCAACAAGCCATTCAAAAAAGCACATTTAACATCCATTTGACATACTTTGAAATTCGTATGTGCAGCATGAGCAAGAAATATTCTGATGGATTCTAACCTACTTGTGCAAAGGTTTCATCATAATCTATATATTCTTGTTGATAATATCCTTTTGCAACCAATCTAGCATTGTTTTTGACGACTATTCCGGCTTCATCCTTTTTATTTCTATATACTCATTTAGCTCCAATCACAAATTTACCTTTTGGTATAGAAACTAGTCTCTAGACTTTGTTTATTTCAAGATGTAAAAGTTCTTCTTGCATAGATATAACCTGATATGAATCTTCTAAACTTCACAAGGCTTCTTTGGTTCAATACAGCTTAGAAAGTTAACAAAGAGAGATTCATTAGTTGTAGCAGATCTGGTTTTTACTTCACTTGAGGTGTCACCAATAATTTGATGTAGGGGATAATGTTTTGTCCATTTTTTGATGTTGGGGAGTGGTTGAATTACATCTTGATTGTTTTGAACATCATTCTCATCAACTATAGCATGAATTTTAGGATGTTTATTTATCTCTGATTGCAACTTTGAATGCTCCCCCTCAATTATTGGTAACTCTAAAGTGGATAACTATGGAATAACATGTTTAGAATTAGGAACAACCTGTTCAGAGTTAGATTATTATTGATCATTGTTATACTCATTTTGTGAAGTTGAGGTTGAAACAACTATTTCAACAAGTCCAGATATGTTTGAACTTGTTTCTGGCTCATCTGAAGTTAAATTATTGATATCTCTAGACATATTAGGATTCTGAAAATTTGCAACAACACCCAGAGATACATCAAATAAGTCTTCAAATAACAAATCAAGTTTCGAATTACTAGACTTAGAAGTAAATTCAGATTTTTTAGTCTTGTTTTACACAGGTTTTGCACTGAATTTTTCAGAAGCTAATATTTGAGGCTTGAGTCCTAAACTGCTTTGTTCAGAAGTAATTTAAAAATTTTCATCAAATGATACATTGATGCTTTCAATGATAATATTTGTTTTCTTGATATATAACTTTAAAAGCTTTAGAAGATCTAGAATATCCATCAAAAATTCCTTCTTCAGCCTTCTTTTCAAACTTTCCAAGATTATGTTTGTCATTCAGCATAAAACATCTAAATCCAAAAACATGTAAAAAATTGATATTACGTTTTCTTCCATTTATGATTTCATATGAAGTTTTATAAAGCCTTTCATTAATGATTGTTCTATTGTGAGTAAAGCATGCAGTAGAAATTGCATCATCCTATAAGAACATAGGCAAGTCTTAATAAGTCAGCATAGTCTTTGTTGCTTCAACAAGAGTTATGTTCATTCTTTTTACTACTCCATTTTGCTAAGGAGTTTTGACAATAGGAAATTTGTGAGATATTCCAACAGAAGTAAGATAACTCTGAAGTGTCACATTCTTGAATTTTGTTCCATTGTCCCTCATAAGCTTTTGCACTGCTAGTCAAAGAAGTACTTGTATTCTTTTGATAAAATCAATTATGGTTTTAGATACATCAGACTTTTTGTCTTAGAAATTATGTCCATGTATATCTTGAGTATTCATCCACCATGACCAAAATATATTTCTTTCCACTTATGCTTTGAATTCTTATTGGTCCATAAAGATCCATATGAATTAGTTCCATAGAGGACTTGCAAGAAGATTCTATCTTGAGTTTGTGTGAACTTTTCTTCATTTTGCCCATTTCACATGTTGAGCACAATGATCTTTTTGTAAACTTATCTTTGGTAGACTTTTCACAAGCTCATTCCTCACAATTAAATCATTGGCTTTAAAATTGAGATGTGATAATCTTCTATGCCAAATCCATCCTTCCTCTATTGTTGTTTTTGAAGTTAAATAGACTCCACTTGATGAATCAAGAATGTAACATCCCGCCTGCCTCGACAACAATATTGTCCGCTTTGCCCCTGGATTTAACCAACGTGTAGCGCACGGATTTGTTTCTGGCGACCTGGTGAGAAACTTCCCAGTGGGTCACCCATCCTGGGACTACTCCCACCCAAGCACGCTTAACCTCAGAGTTCCAGAACCTGACGTGCTTGTGGCCCCAAAACGCGTTGTTGTTAGGAAGGGCAAGATATTACTTATAACACCCAGCATCACTCCTGTCCACGGCCGATATGGGATATGCCTAAGGTGTTACAAACACCCCCCCTTGGGACTCATCGTCCTCGATGAGGTTTGCCCCATATCCCGAACGGCACAGGAGTGGCTCTGATACCATCTGTAACATCCCGCCTACCTCGACAACAATATTGTCCGCTTTGCCCCTGGATTTAACCAACGTGTAGCGCACTGTTGGGAACTGAAGAATTCATCAAGTATGGTTAATGCTGCTAGTTCAGAGTTAATACTGCTAGAAGACTGAAATGTTAATACTGCTGAGTGTTACTACTGCTAGTACTATTAATACTGCTAGTCAAAGTTAGTGCTGCTTGAACAAAGTTAGTACTGCTTAGCTAGTTAGTACTGCTAGTGGTTAGTACTGCTTAGTAGTTAATGCTGCTAGAAGGAAGTTAATGCTGCTGAAGATTAATACTGCTTATATGATGAAGATTCGTATGAAAGGATATACATGGAAGCTTAGAGATATACATAGAAGATATACTGAAGATATTTTATTTATTGTAATTATCTTTGTATTCAGTATATATATTGTATTGTTTAGAATAGTTAGATAACTTTAACTTTTGTTTTTCATTCTTTTAGGGAGAAAATCAACCTCAAGGCATAGATCCTAATTCTAGAGAAGTAGAATTCGTATTGGTGAGTCTGTTCATCAATATTGAGGTTGAGTGAGTAATCTTGTAACTTCAAAGCATTCAATAAAAGCTTACAGTTTGTTATTCATATTTTCTGTGTTGATTTAATGTTTCATTGAATATCAAAGTGTTATTCTGCAAACTTCTTTGATATTGTTTCTGAGAATTAATTCTTGTTGAGAATTCGATCCTGACAAGTGGTATCAGAGCCTGTTTTCTCAGAAACAACTATTCATCATGGAAAATCTTGCAGAATCAAGCAGTACTTTGGTCTCAAAGGTTCCAATGCTTAGACCCAATGAATTCGATATGTGGAAGATCAGAATCAAGCAGTACATACTCCTCACTGACTATTCTATGTGGGACATCATAGAGAATGGTCCTTCTGAAGCAGGAAAGATTGGTGCAGATGGAAAGAGAACTCCACCAAAAACTGATGCAGAAAGAAAGATCAGACAGACAGAGATGAAAGCCTTGAGCACCTTGCTCTTGGCTATTCCCAATGAATATCAACATCAGTTCTGTAACTGCACTGATGCAGAGATGCTCTGGAATGCTCTGGAGAAGAGATTCTCTGGTACCAAAAGTACCAAGAGAAATCAGAAAGCCATTCTGAAGCAACAATATGAGAACTTTATGTCAACCAAGAATGAGTCCATGACTCAAACTTTTGACAGGTTCAACAAACTTATTGGTGAACTAGCTACAGTGGGAGTACAAATTGATCAAGATGATCTGAACAGAAAGTTTCTAAGGTCCTTGAGTGATGAATGGACCATGTATATTGTATCTTTCAGACAGAATGATCAATTGGAAGAAAAGGAACTTGATGATCTTTATAATGATCTAAGAGTTTTTGAATCTGAGGTAGAGGCTAAAAAGAGGCCTTCTGGGTATGTTCACAATGCTGCACTCCTTTCAGCATCAACTGATTCTACTTCCAACCTTGAATCAGTTAGTACTGCCAATGGAACAAACCAAGAGAAAGGCACTGAAACTGTGTTTGAGGCCTTTCTGGCAAGTCATGGAAACCCTTCTCTCATTAATGATGACTTGGAACAACTCAATCCAGATGATCTTGAAGAGATGGATATTAAATGGCAGATGGCCATGCTCTCCATGAGAGTTAAAAAGTTCATCAAAAGAACTGGGAGGAACAACTTCTCCCAAAGAAGAGAAGATGGAGCAGGATTTGACAAGTCCAAGGTGGAATGTTACAAATGCCATCAAAAGGGACACTTTGCTAGAGAATGCAGAAGTGGAATGTCTCAGAATAACAACCACCAACAAGCTCAATCTGGAAGCTTCAACAGAAACTCTGCACAAGCCCTTGTCTCTCAACAAGGTATGGGGTTTGATTGGAGTGATCAAGCCGAAGAAACTATTCAGAATCAAGCTCTTATGGCTAAAGTATCTGATCTCCCATCTGAGGTAAGTTCTAATCTCTGTTCTAAAACTTGCATAGACACTGTTAAAAGGTACAGGGATCACAATCAGAAGATGAGTGATGACCTTAAGAGATTAGAAAAAGATATAAAAGACTATGTAAGGATTGTAGAGAGATTTGAAGATCAGATCAAAGGTTTTCAAGCCAATGAACTACAACACTCATATGACACAAATTACTGGCAGTGGGAGAAAAAGGATTTAGAACTTAAACTGACCAAATCTAAAGAGGAGAGTGAAAAACTGAAAGAGGAGCTAACCAAGGTTAAGCTTGATGTAGAAAAGTTTTCCAATGCTTCTAAAGCAATGGACTCTTTACTACAAAATCAGATTCATGATAAGCTGAGAAGAGGAATTGGGTACAATGCAACACCTCCACCATATAACAACAATTACATTCCTCCTACTTCAGACCTGTTAGACACCAAAGATAGGAAGGACTTGCCTGAGGGAGCCACTGAAATAGATCCCTTAGATAAGGTAGTTGTTGAGGATAAGACTGAGAAAGAGGTTGGCAAGAGTAAGGAGAACAAGGTGAGTGGTGAGATTCCTCTAGAGAATAACATTATCACCAATGATGATTGTGGAAGGGCTTGGATCAAATCCAAGGACATAGAGAAGACAGAGGGAAAGTCTGGTAAGGTCCATTACAAACAGACCACAGTTGTGAATCCAGGTCCTTGCAAACAGTGTGATTGCAATAAAGCCAAGAGCCTAAATTCTGGTTTAAAAAGAGGAAATCAAAGAAACTGGAATAATCAATGGGCTCAGAAACAAGGGGTTGATCTGAGTAAAATCAATAGACCAAAACCTTGTTTTATCTGTGGCAAATTGAATCATCTTGCAAAATTCTGTTATTTCAATCCTATGAAACAAAGGATGAATTTCCAAAGATCCATGCAAAAACCCTTTGGTTATAAGAAAATTGAAAAGAATCATGTGGCTAAGAAAACTGTTAAAACTAAAAGCCACTTGAAGAAAAAGTCTGTTAAAGAAAGTGTCAATATGTGGATTCCTAAAAGCACTAAAACTGTTAGTACTGCTACCACAAATAGTGTTGCTGACAATGATAGTGCTGCTAGAAGTAATACTCCTGCTAACAATGTTAATGCTGCTAACAAGGTTAGTACTGCTAAACCTGTTAGTACTGCTAACTCTGTTAGTACTTCTAAGGTTAGTACTGTTTCTAGTGTTGGTTCTGCTAAGCCAATAATATTGACAAAGTACTCTAATAAAGAGTGCTCTGAGTTTAAAAACCTCATTAAAAAGGAATGTAAATACTTTGATGAGAAAGGGAGACCCAAGACCACTTTGGCTTGGGTTCCTAAATCATACTAATTGATTTATCTAATGTGCAGGGCAACCAACAGCTCAAGGGAAAAAGCATTTGGCATGTTGATAGTGGTTGCTCTAGGCACATGACAGGCAACATGTCATGCCTTCAGGATTTCAAGTATATCAATGGAGGACATGTTGCATTTGGAGACAATCTTACTGGTGGTCAGATAAGTGGAAAAGGTAATGTCACCAAAGGTAAGATGACATTTGAGGATGTCTACTATGTTGATCAATTAAAGTACAACCTGTTAAGTGTATCACAGGTTTGTGACAAACAACATAGTATATTATTTACAAATACTGAGTGTATGATCCTTGCTCCAGGGTTCAAGGTAGTTGATGAAAGCATGATACTACTTAGAACTCCAAGGAAGGACAATGTTTACTGTCTTGATATGGACAATGTTGATAGTGATTCATCTCTAAATTGTCTTGTTTCAAAAGCTTCTGTAGATGAATCCTCTCTCTGGCACAGAAGGATGTGTCACATGAATTTCAAGACTATGAACAATCTTGTTAAAAATAACCTTGTAAGAGGGTTACCTTCAAAAGTCTTTTCATGTGATGATCATTGTGTTGCTTGTCTTAAAGGCAAACAACACAAAACTTCTCATAAGACCAAAGAGTTAAATTCTGTTTCTACTTGTCTCCAGTTATTGCATATGGATCTGTTTGGTCCTACAAATGTTATGAGTATAGGCAAGAAATCTTACTGCTTGGTTATTGTTGATGATTACTCCAGATTTACTTGGGTATATTTTCTAAGGACTAAGGATGAAACAAGTGGTCTTATCAAATCCTTTATTCTAAGAATTGAAAACCAAACTAATCAAAGAGTAAAAGTCATTAGATCAGATAATGGAACTGAGTTTAAAAATCATGATCTAAACTCCTTTTGTGAAGAGAAAGGTATTGAGAGGCAATATAGTGCTCCTAGGACTCCTCAACAGAATGGTATTGCTGAAAGGAGGAATAGAACACTAATAGAGGCTGCTAGATCTCTGTTGGCTGATTCAAAATTGCCAATTACCTTCTGGGTTGAAGCAGTTAATACTGCTTGTTATGTCCAAAACAGAGTTCTAGTGGTCAAGCAAAAGAACAAGACCCCATATGAGCTTTTAAATAAAAGAAAACCTTTTATTGGTTTCTTCAAACCTTTTGGGTGTCCTTTTACAATTCTAAATACCAAATCTCACTTAGGTAAGTTTGATAGCAAAGCAGATGATGGATTTCTTGTTGGATATTCATCTCAGAGTAAGGCCTACAGAATATTTAACTCTTCTTCTAGAATAATTGAAGAAAGTGACAATGTCAAATGCAATGAGAGCACACCAAATCCTGTTGGATCTGGACCTCAGTGGCTATTTGACATTGATTCACTAACTAATTCTTTTGGTTTCAGTAGTGATGATTCTACAGGAACAGGATGTGGAGGATCAGGGATCACACAAGTCTCAGAAAGCATATCTAAATCTGTGATATTTCCCATACCCACAGTGCATTCTGGTGAAGACTGTGAAAAGGAATCATTTACTGGACCAAATCAGAGTGAAGAAGAAACTAGAGATGAGGAGACTCAAGAAAATAAAGAATCAGAATCAGAAGTGGCATCTGAAAACACTTCAGTTGAGTTGCATGACTCTAATCTAGAGGCTGGACTGAATGAAGAACCTAGTCATAACACCAGAGTTCAAAAGAATCATCCTCCACAGCTGGTAATAGGAGATATCTCTTCTCCTATGATGACTAGACATCAAAGCAGGCTTCAAGAAATGCAAGATCAACAGCATACAGTCCTTTCTTGTTTTCTATCCCAGCTTGAGCCTAAAAAGGCACATGATGCTATGAAAGAATCTAGCTGGATAGAAGCAATGCAAGAAGAACTGTTACAGTTCAAGCTACAAGATGTATGGGATCTAGTAGACCTTTTTAAAGGTCACAGAGCAATTGGCACAAAGTGGATTTTCAGAAACAAGAGAGATGAAAGAGGTATTGTCATAAGGAACAAAGCAAGGCTGGTGGCTCAAGGCTATACTCAAGAAGAGGGTATAGATTATGAAGAAGTTTTTGCACCTGTGGCTAGGATAGAAGCAATCAGACTATTCCTAGCCTATGCTTCTTACATGAACTTCAAAGTCTATCAAATGGATGTAAAAAGTGCTTTTCTCTATGGATCAATTGAAGAAGAAGTATATGTCTGTCAACCACCAGGGTTTGAAAACCCAAGCTATCCAGACAGGGTATACAAATTAAAGAAAGCACTTTATGGACTACATCAAGCCCCAAGAGCATGGTATGACACTCTGTCATCCTATCTCTTGGAAAATGACTTTGAAAGAGGAGTCATTGATAAGACTCTATTTATCAAAAGAAAGAAGAAGGATATCTTGCTGGTCCAAATCTATGTTGATGACATTATCTTTGGATCTACAAGAAACAATATGTGCAAGGAGTTTGAGGATTTAATGCATCAAAGGTTCAAAATGAGTTCCATGGGGGAACTTACTTTCTTCCTTGGACTCCAAGTTCAACAGAAGTCAGATGGCATTTTCATATGTCAATCCAAGTATGTGCAGGATATTCTAACCAAGTTTGGTTTCTCAGAATCAAAACCTGCCAGCACACCTATGGAAACACACAAGCAGATCACAGCAGATCTTGAGGGGGAGGATATGGATGTGCATCATTATAGATCCATGATTGGCTCTCTCATGTATCTCACAGCATCAAGGCCAGATATAATGTTTCCAGTCTGTGTATGTGCAAGATTTCAAGTTAGGCCAAAGCAATCTCACTTTCAAGCTGTTAAGAGGATATTCAGATATCTCAAAGGGCAACCCAGATTGGGACTTTGGTATCCTCATAACTCACCTTTTGACCTAATAGCATACTCAGACAGTGATCTAGGTGGGGCAAACTTGGACAGAAAATCTACTTCTGGAGGATGTCAGTTTTTGGGTGCTAGACTAGTCTCATGGCAGTGCAAGAAACAAACCACAGTATCCACATCTACAACAGAGGCAGAGTACATAGCAGCTGCAAGTTGCTGTTCTCAAGTCTTATGGATTCAGAATCAAATGTTGGATTATGGGGTAACCTTTCTACACACTCCAATCTTTATTGACAACAGCAGTGCTATTAGCATTGTAAATAATCCAGTCAAGCACTCAAAGACAAAGCACATTGAAATCAGGTATCACTTTATAAGAGATTGTAATGAAAAGAAACTTATTCAAGTTGTCAAAGTTCACATAGACAATCAGTTTGCTGATCTATTCACTAAAGCTTTTGATGTGGGTAGATTCACTTTCTTGGTAACAAGTGTGGGAATGATAAACTCTGAATAATCTCCTTCTTAAAAAGTGGTTTTATATCTGTATAGTATTCTTGGTGTTACTAATCTTCTTTTCAGGATATGCATAGCAGTACTCAGTGTTTAGCAAGTCTAAAAGGAGTAAGTGTAGTTAATACTGCTAGTGGTTAATACTGCTTTCAGTTAATACTGCTAGTGGTTAATACTGCTTTCAGTTAATACTGCTAGTGGTTAATACTGCTTTCAGTTAATACTGCTAGTGGTTAATACTGCTTTCAGTTAATACTGCTAGTGGTTAATACTGCTTTCAGTTAATACTGCTAGTGGTTAATACTGCTTTCAGTTAATACTGCTAGTCGTTAATACTGCTTTCAGTTAATACTGCTAGTGGTTAATACTGCTTTCAGTTAATACTGCTAGTGGTTAATACTGCCAGCAGTTAATACTGCTAGTTAGTTAATACTGCCAGCAGTTACTACTGCTAGTAGTTAATACTGCTCTAGGTTAATACTGCTTATATTCCGAATACTATAAATACTCTTTGCCCGCCTAAAAGTTCATAACGACTCTTTGCATACTGTTCTCTTGCGCTCAAAACCTTTTCTCTCGCAAGTTCGAAGTTTTCAGGCAAGTTTTCACTAAGATCAATGACATCCATGACGTTCATCGACGAGCACAATGAGATTGCGATGCTACAAAAGCCAAAGCAAGCTTCAGGATTTCATCAGATTGTGGATTTCCTCAAGTCAAGCCACATTGCTCATGCTCTTATTGTATCACCTACAATCTACATTGAGCATCAAAGGCAGTTCTGGGCCAATGCAGCCATTGTTGTGGAAAATGGTGTGCAAATGATCAAGACAAGAATCTGTGATCAATCACTTACAGTTACTGAAGAAGTTATTCGCATCAGTCTACGTCTAGACGATGCCTCTGGTATAACTTCTATCCCAAATGATGAACTGTTTTCAAATCTTACAAGAATGGGGTATGGAGGCCCATTGGGTGTTTTCAAATTTTCTAAAGCAAAATTCTCACCCCAATGGCGTTTCTTTGTCCATACTCTTATGCATTGTATATCCAAAAAGACTACTGGATGGAGTGAGTTCAGCAGCACTATTGCTTATGCTTTGGTGTGCTTGGCCACTGCCAGAAAGTACAATTTTTCTAAAATGATTTTCAATGATCTTGTCTCAAACATGGGAAACAAAAATAGCTTCTTTATGTATCCCAGGTTTGTTCAAGAAGTTATTACTAATCAATTGACGGATATACCTCAACCTGTTGGGGTATATGTACCTAAACCCCCCAAAGGCAAGGTTTTCTCAAACATGAGAAGATCTGCTGGGGACTCTGAAGGAGTTGACACCCCATTGTTCTCTACAATGATGGTGGTGTCCCAAACCAATGAAGGTATGGCAGCAGGGTCAAGGCCCCCAGTAGACCAATCCACTGCTAGCCAAGCCCAACCTTCTCTCTCAAAATCAATTCCCCAGTCCCTTCTTGAAAAACCAACCTCTCCCATCACCCAAACTTACAAGAGAAAACAGGTAAAGAAGGCTCCTTCCCTTCTTGTACCATCCCCCACTAAGCCTTTAAGCCCTCTATTGGAGAATTCTCCAATAGAGAATATCCAAAGGGAATCCAATAGGGTGTCTCCCAACCCTCAGGAGGTGCTCTCTAAGGAGATGGAAGAGCATATGGGTGATGAGGCTGCCACTACTCCTGCTAGCACAGAGGAGGAAAGTGGTAACATCAATAAGACCTCCCCCATGGCAACTTTGAATGAGCAATCATTTGAAGGTCCCTGGTGCCAAGAACCCAAGGGGGTGGATAGTGCTTCTGCTAGGCAGAAGACTTCCACTACTAAAAGATCCAATGATCCTTCAATAGGGGGTAACACTCCTGGAGAAGGTGAGGACAGATATAACTATGATGAATTGATGGAGGCAATGGGCAACATCAACATGGATGTACTCAAACAGGGCAAAGATATAGAAGACCTTAAACTCATAGTTCTGTCACAACAAGAACAAATCATCAAGTTGAAGCAAATGGTAAGGAAACTGATTCTACAAAGGAAGAAGAAACAATTTGTGCTCAGAAGGAGGAAACCAGTGACTGATGCTCCCAAAAAGGGGGAGTCAGAAGCTGATGCCAAAGCAAAGGGGGAGCAAGAGGAAGAACATGATGTTGAGGGGGAGAATGAGCAAGCAGCAGAAACAGAGCAAGCAGCAGAAACCATTAATACTGCCAGTTCAAGTAAAGCAGCAGAAATGGTTAATACTGCTGAGCTGAAAGAAGCAGCAGAAACAGTAAAAGAGGTCCTTACAGAGCTTGAGGTTGCAGAAACACTCATCAAAGCCAAACATGATACTCCCAAGGTCACCTCAAAGGCCAAAGGAGTTGTCATAAAAGAAAGAGGTGATGCGGCAAAGAACTCTAGCATTGAGAAGGTGATGAGTAAAGAGAAAGGTAAGGCAAAGCTAGTTGAATCTGATAAACCAATGAAAAAGCAGAAGCTGATTGAATCAGATGAAGCTCTAGCTAGGAAGATACAGGCTGAACTTGAAGAAGCAGAAACCATGCAAGTGCAAAAGGATAGAGAGATAGCTAAAGCAATGGCTGCAGAGTTAAACAAAGCCTATCAACAAAGCTTAGCAACAGAACAAGCCAAGCAGAAAGCCACATCTTTGAGGAAGCCTGCAAAGATCAAAATGGCTGCAAGGAAAAGACAACCTTCAAAGACATACCTGGGTGCTCAAGAGAGAAAGAAAATGATTACTTTCCTCAAGGGTGCAGTAGGTGTCAAGGTTGAGATGTTTTCAAAGATGTCTTTTGAGAAGCTCAAGAAGATGTATGATGCTGAGATGATAAAGCTTCAAGGGGATGATCTTGCAAGGGTTGAAATGGAGAAAAGAATGAAAGAAAGCAATGATTTCTTACAAAAACCATTCCCTGATGAGCAAGAAACTCCAGAGAAGGAAACAACAATTGGTGAAAGTCTAAGGACTTTAAAAAGAACAAAGATGATTGCCAGGAGAAAGCCTACAAAGAAGCCTAGATTAGTGGAAGAAGAGGTTGAAAAGGTTGCTGAAGAAGAAGAGGCACCTGAGTCATCTACAATGAAAGAACCTGCAAGTACTGAGGATGTCAAGATGTACATGGTTGTGATGGACAAAGTGCCTGAACCAATTGCAGCAGAACCTGTAGGAGTTAAACCTCCTGAAGTCATTCACTGGGATGTTTTGGAAGTAGATGGCAAGGAGTATATCAGACTGAAGAGAAAAGATGAAAAGTATGAAGTCTACAGTACTTGGGCTAAAATTGTCAGAACATGCTCAAGGTCTGATATTGAAGAAATGTTTGATATAGGGATGAAGTTGTATGCAGATCAGTTGAAAGCTCCAGGGATTTCTATTACAAAACTGGTGATGGAGTATCTGTGTATGATGTTCAAACCTGATGAAGTGGAGGAGATCATAAGGAGTGTTTTTCAAGCAGTTACAAATTGGACTTTATATGAAACTAGTGGAGTATATTCTGTGACTTTGGATTTAAATCACACTGAATACTTCCTAGTGGATAGAGTGTATAATCATAGCAGATTGAAGCTACATGCCATGCTGAAGAAAAAGTTAAGGTGTGTTCCAGATTCAGAAATGGCTAAATACTTGATTCAAAGAACCATCAATCAGAGTTTGGGATTGGATGCAAACACTGGGATTTAGGCATTGATAGAGTTTTGGGAGCATCTTGAAGAAGATCTGAAGAACTTGACTTCTCTTCCTAAAAGTCAAGTTAGGGGGAGATTGTTGGGAACTGAAGAATTCATCAAGTATGGTTAATGCTGCTAGTTCAGAGTTAATACTGCTAGAAGACTGAAATGTTAATACTGCTGAGTGTTACTACTGCTAGTACTATTAATACTGCTAGTCAAAGTTAGTGCTGCTTGAACAAAGTTAGTACTGCTTAGCTAGTTAGTACTGCTAGTGGTTAGTACTGCTTAGTAGTTAATGCTGCTAGAAGGAAGTTAATGCTGCTGAAGATTAATACTGCTTATATGATGAAGATTCGTATGAAAGGATATACATGGAAGCTTAGAGATATACATAGAAGATATACTGAAGATATTTTATTTATTGTAATTATCTTTGTATTCAGTATATATATTGTATTGTTTAGAATAGTTAGATAACTTTAACTTTTGTTTTTCATTCTTTTAGAGAGAAAATCAACCTCAAGGCATAGATCCTAATTCTAGAGAAGTAGAATTCGTATTGGTGAGTCTGTTCATCAATATTGAGGTTGAGTGAGTAATCTTGTAACTTCAAAGCATTCAATAAAAGCTTACAGTTTGTTATTCATATTTTCTGTGTTGATTTAATGTTTCATTGAATATCAAAGTGTTATTCCGCAAACTTCTTTGATATTGTTTCTGAGAATTAATTCTTGTTGAGAATTCGATCCTGACACGCACGGATTTGTTTCTGGCGACCTGGTGAGAAACTTCCCAGGGGGTCACCCATCCTGGGACTACTCTCGCCCAAGCACGCTTAACTGCGAAGTTCTGATGGGATCCGGTGCATTAGTGTTGGTATGATCGCACCCATGATAAAATTGACATAATCAACAAGAGACTCAAATATTTCACTTTTTAACTTGGTTTTTCATGGAAGATCATCTTATGGCATCATTTTATCATGGGTGTGTAACATCCCGCCTGCCTCGACAACAATATTGTCCGCTTTGCCCCTGGATTTAACCAACGTGTAGCGCACGGATTTGTTTCTGGAGACCTGGTGAGAAACTTCCCAGGGGGTCACCCATCCTGGGACTACTCCCACCCAAGCACGCTTAACCTCAGAGTTCCCAGAACCTGACGTGCTTGTGGCCCCAAAACGCGTTGTTGTTAGGAAGGGCAAGATATTACTTATAACACCCAGCATCACTCCTGTCCACGGCCGATATGGGATATGCCTAAGGTGTTACAAACACCCCCTCTTGGGACTCATCGTCCTCGATGAGGTTTGCCCCATATCCCGAACGGCACAGGAGTGGCTCTGATACCATCTGTAACATCCCGCCTGCCTCGACAACAATATTGTTGGTTAAATCCAGGGGCAAAGCGGACAATATTGTTGTCGAGGAAGGCGGGATGTTACAGATGGTATCAGAGCCACTCCTGTGCCGTTCGGGATATGGGGCAAACCTCATCGAGGACGATGAGTCCCAAGGGGGGGTGTTTGTAACACCTTAGGCATATCCCATATCCCAGGTCGCCAGAAACAAATCCGTGCGCTACACGTTGGTTAAATCCAGGGGCAAAGCGGACAATATTGTTGTCGAGGCAGGCGGGATGTTACAAAGAATAGGAAAGTAAGCAGTACAAAGATCACCATCTCTGCATGCGTTAAAGCCAGGGGTGAGCATGGGTCGGGACGGGGCAGATCGGAACTAAAAAGGGCAAACCCGATTGGGTTCGGATAAGGAAACTCACCCTTCGAATATCACAAACGGGGTGTGAAGGTGATCGTGTTTTGGACCAGTCGAGGTCGGGTATTTTTGGGTTGGGGGTCGGGTTTATATACTTTTTCCCCTTTTGTCTGTTTCTATCTTTCTGCTTCTATTTGTTATGCTCGAGAGATTCTGCTGCATAATACAAGATGGACGATAATATATACAGAAGCAATGCATATTCATTTTCCAAAAAAAAAAACAATGCAGATCAGCAGTTTAGTAGGGGTGATTAAGACTAAAGTGATTAGGGACTTAGAGTTTATTCTAGGGAGGTGGGTCATGGGTGGATGATTCATGGCTTCATGCACACACTGACACATTACTTTTGCCTTTTAGATATTAAAATATTACACATTACTTTTGCCATTTAGATATTAATTCATCATTCATACATGCATTACATTGCATGTACTCGTGAGTTTCATGACTTCATCCTACCATCCATGATCCATGAAGCATAAAATATAACAAACTAATATTCTAAGTTTCTAATAAGGACCCAACTAATGACCAATATTATTTCACTAAAGTAATAAAGTTCAAAGTTTAAAGTGACAACTGTCAAAATATAAAATATAAAATAAATAACAATTATTTATCTATTAATGATGATTGATGACTCCATTGATTCAATTTTCTAAAGTGCCAAGGTTCAAAACTCCATTCATAAAGCAGTGAAAATCGGTTGTTGTTCTTCGTCTAAGCATCATCTAGATCAACTGTTGGAATAGAATCCTCACAGTCACGAACAGAACTTGAACTTCCAATTCTTATATTTGTCAATTCTGAATATATAAAAACAAATTAAAAGCACGATATAAATACACAAATTCAACTATATAATAACATAAGTTGAAAATTAATACTCAAATGCATAATTAATGTCGTACCTTTCTCAAACTTTTCAATATCATCTATGTTTTCGTCGACTGCAATTGGCTTATCGGGGCCTCTTAGCCAATCTTGTGTAAAAATAAGAGCTTCTACCATTTTAGGAGATAAAACACTTCTAAAAGCATCCAAGACCGCAAGTATATCTCTAGCCCTTTCGAAAGGATAGGAAACCTTTCACTGTTAACCTTCCACCATCTTAAAATGTCAAATTCGTTTGTATCATCTATGGTGGACTCACTTAGATAAACTTCAAGCTCAGTTTGTTAATTGAGTGAGTCCCCACTTTCCATCTTTTGTTTCTTTAGTTGGCTTTTTAATCTAGATTGTACCCTTCCAACGGGAACATTCTCACATGGAATGGGTGGAGGAGGCATCAAAGTAGTAGATGATTCAGAATACGTAGAGACCTACTCTTGAAATAACATATCTAGTTTAGACTTGAACTTCTCGAAACATGCCTTACCTTGGTCATCACCATACATTTGATTTAGCTGGACTTGCATGTACTCAACCTTGTCTCTTGGGTCCAATATGTTGGCAAAAAATATTATAAAATTCATCCTCTCTGGATCACCCCAATATTTAGTAAACTTCTCTTTCATTTTAGCACCCATGGCCTATTCCTAAATCATAAATAAAAAACCAAAATGTAGTCAGCAACCAAATATAAGTAAATATTAAAACTCAAGTTGATTAAAATTTAAAATTAAAGGAAAATAGGCATACCTCTTCAATATTCAACTTGAATTGTAACATGCCGGCAATAAGCAACTCAAATCAGAAATCTTGGATAACAAAGAATTTGAAGTGACATAAAGCGAGCCAGAAATTATGATCGTCATCTCATAAAATGTCTTCTAGAAAAATCACCAAGCTCTCAATATATAACCAATCAAGATTTGAAGGCACCGAATTACCCAATTCCAAAGTCAACATGTTGTCACTACTCTTATATGTTTCAAACACTTGTTTGTAAGCTATTGCGGTTCGAAGCATCGTATTGGTGGAGTTCCATCTAGTTGGAACATCAAGACATAAAGAACTTTTCTCTTCCACCTCAAGTAACTCTGTAAGTTCTCTAAACTTATGCAACCTAGATGGAGAACCCCTCACCCACCTAATGCAATCCCTAATCATCTTAACTGATGCATCTGCTAATTTCACCTTGCACAAATAAATTAAGAATATGAGCAATGCATCTCATATGTATGTACTCAACCCTAGTAGAAGAACCACCCCAACTCACCAACTTGTTTTTCAAGAACCCAATGGCAATATATGTTGGTCCCGAAGGTGCTTAACAAGTTTGTAGAAGGGGGGGGGGGGTTGAATACAAACACAGAAATTAAAGTTTAATAAACTGTTTATTGATAAATCAAACACAATTTACAAGTTTGTTGCGAAATAAGATTAAGACAGACTTAATCTAAACAAACTTAAGAAACACTAAGATGGTTGCACAAGAATTTCATAGAATGGGGGATTAAGGAATGTAGAAAACAAAGGTTTCTATTTTGGGTTCAAGGATTGAGCACACCCTCAGATGGAGGGGTGATCTTTCTATTTATACCCTATGCATTAAATGCATGGCAGGGCACTTTACATGTGGCGTTCACTGATTGGCTTTGGAAGTCTGACTTTGGGAGACATGCTTTCGGCCGGATCATGAACAGTGTAGTTGACAGAGTTGTTGTACGAATTGTGGCAGAGGCATGTCCGTTCTGACACATCGAACTGAGTTGTGCAAGGTAAGACAAAAGGAAACTTGAGGTATAAGCTTTGTGATCATTTGATCGCTGAATATCTCTTTCTTCAGAGACATCAAGAGTTCAGCGATCGCTGAAGCTTTCCTCATGTTCCTTCGCGTATAAGTAGAGTTGTCTTTGCTTCACTGATATCCGCATCAGGTCACTAGTATACTTCTCTTTGTTCAGCAGCTTTGTCTTCGATTCAGCTATGAACATCTGTTGACGCAAGACTTGTCTTCAGGGATTACGTTACTGTTTACATCAGAACTATCAGCGATAACTGAACAGACTCAGTTTGATCACTGATAGTGAAACACTAATACATATTAAATGTTTATAAGAAAGACTATTAGAGATAACTGAACAGACTCAGTCTGATCGCTGATGGTGAAACACTAATACATATTAAACGTAATTTTCACTAAGTACAGAAAAGGGTCGTTATCAAATCACTGAGAGAGTTTGGATCAACAATCTCCCCCTATTTGATAATGACAAAGTAATTGAAGAAAATTACTTTATAATTCAAAATGATGGAATAATCAGGACTCATAACATACATGTCCTAATTACTATTTTTAGGGATCTTTTACAGTACTGATAGAGTTAAGTACTTCACTGAAACTTTCATTAATCCAAGAAAAGAATTACAAGGTATGAAAATTACAAGTACAAGTGATGTACTAACTACTGTAAATTTAAACTAATAGATTACAAGAAGAAGACTAATCTATTAGCTATATAAAGAGGGTTTATGAGGATTGATCAAATACTCAGGTATTTCTTCTCCTTTTTGCCTTCGCTCTAAAGATTCTTGGCTAATGATCGCTTTGATTTGCTCAGCAGTAGGAGAGAGATCACACCATAAGCACATGAGATCCTTGAGAAGACCGAGGGGACAGATAGTGATTTCAGAGACTCTTTGAAATCTGAGTTGTTCCTCGTCATCTCTGAAGAAGATTCCAAAAGGTTCTTCAAGTACTTGTCCCGCAACATATGGTCCACCAGGAGGCAGAGATAGATCCAGAACTGAAAGATCAGGAGGAGGACCGAACAGAGCTTCTCTTGAGAATTTGATGGAGGTTTCATTTCTGACCACCGCGACATTTTCAGAGGAGGAGAAGACAGGCTTCCTTTTGAATTGCCTTGGTTTGGAAGGAAGAGCAGATGGTACTTTCAACACAGTGGAGACTCTGTTGATGAGGGCTTCCAGGATGCCTTCGACATAGCCTTTCCTGGTTGATTTGGATTTCTTCAGCGCTTCTTTGAACTCTAGCCATTCCATATAACCGAAGGTTTCCAGCTTTGACACGAATATGGCCTTGCAGCTTCCATCCTCTCTGGTAATCTCCATAGTGACAGAAACTCGATCCTTCTTCTTTTTCCCAGAGATAGGAACAGCTATGATCTTCATTGGGTCAGAGCGATAGTCGATTTTGCTTTTACACCATTCGACTGAGCTATCGCTGACCCTTTGTTCTTTTGAGCGCACCTCTTCAATCTCTTTAAAAAGAGTAGCCTGGACTTCAACTGGTTTCTTTTTCAGCTTCTTGTCTTTGACTTGAGAAGACTGAATTTTGAGAGCCAGAGAGGCATCTCTTTGACAATCAACAATCAGCTTCTCAGCCCTGACGGATTCTTCAATTTCAGCTTCAGTCAAGAACTCTAGATCTGTTGATTGAGAGGGGATCTTCAGTCGTTGACTCTCCAGATGAGAGATCATCTCTGTTCTTTTCTTCATCTCTTCCTCTGACCAATGAAGTGGTCTAGAGGGCCTCTGTGGATGTTGCAGGGACTCTTCTTCTTCATCCTCTTCATCAATCTCTTTAGAGATTGGGATTATTCGGTCATCAGCTTCAGCAGCTGGGATTATTTGGAGCTCTTTACCCTTAAGCAGGGAAGAGAACTGTCTGGTCAGAAAATGAAAAAGATTAGTTTATTTTTAGGGAAAAGAGATAAAGGCTACAAAGAAACAGGGGTGGGATTTTTATAGAAGGATAAGGGAACGAGAGTAAGGCATACCTGAGAAGGATTCTCCTCAGGTAGTGAGGTCATCTTCAGGCTTTCCTCAGCAGTTGCACCTTTGCTTTGGGAAGGGGTTCCTGAAGATGTCTCATGACTCCCTCCTACTTTGATAACTTCTTTCGAAGCTATCACTGATGAAGTGACGGCTGAAGAACACAATAGAGATTGATCTTCTTCATCGTCATCATCATCATCTTGATGGGGCTCTTCCTCTTGATCTTCAAGATCAAGGGCTTCATCTTCATCATCCTCCTCTTCCTCTTCATCGATTAACTCATCGATGGTAGGAGGGGCTTTTTCAGTAGCTATCTCCCCCTCAACATGAGAGGGAGTTTCCTTCAGTTAGACCTCAGCAGAAGCTTCTAACTCTGTATTTTCTTCAGATGCTTTCTCCCCCTCTTTGTCATTATCACGGAGGGAGAGATCTTTGGAAGGAGATGAAGTGTGTGCAGCGGCCAACTTCTGAACTTCATCCTCTAAACTGTCCAGATGGCCTTCAAGTACAGGGATATCTGACGTAGCTTGATGAATAAACTCCACAGCTATGTTCAGAGAGGTGCGATCGTTCTCTGTAAATGAAGGAGCAGAAATTGGAGCTGGTGCCTTCAGGTGAGCCATGATTTGCTAAAGAAGAACTTCACAGGAATCAACCTTTGTATACAGGGCCGCAAACTGTTGCTATGAGTCCTCCCTGACTTTGACAATCGCTTCTTGGAGAGTAGCGATTTGAGAGATGTCAGCTTTGGAGGCGCATTGAGCTGTCAGCGTCTTCAGTGCTTCACCAGCGGTATGAACAACCCTGGTGGTGGTGTTGAGAGAGGTAGTCAGAGATTCCACCTTTGCACTCAAACTGTTGACATTGGTGTCAACAGTCGCCAAACTAGAACCTGAAATATAAGTTAGTTTTTGAGAAACAGGCTTATATGGTGAGTTGGGAGAAGTGTTTAAGGTTATAGGAGTACCTGAATTATCAAACATTTTGAAGAATTGCATAGATTCCTCAAAAGATTGATGTTCAGGTCCTATGGGTCCAAACTGTGGATGTGAAAAAGTAGATGATGGGTCAGAGACCAAAGAAATAGAAGGTTGAGAGATGGGGATAGAAGTAGGGATAGGGGTAGTTACCGTTGTGATCACCTCAGGATGTGGAGGAGCTGAGATGATGAGTGGTGTCACTGTTGATGTGACAGCGACCGTAGTCGATGGCACGGTTGATGTGGGTATCGCTGAGGATGTGGAGGAGAGACCTACGAATGCATCCAAGAAGGTTTGTTGAGAAACATCTTTAGGTATTGAGCTAGAGGTACCTTTCTCCTTGGTCACCTTGGACTTCTTCGAAGGACCAAGGGAGCCAGTTGATGGTCGTTTGGAAGGGGTAGCGGCAGGGATAGCAGAAGAAGGAACCTCCTGCGTGGCCGCTGAAGACGAAGAAGTGAGGAGAGAGAGTCGGGAGCGGAGTTCAGAAATACTTACCTCGTTGGGGAGTGGCTTGACCTCCAGGGAACGCTGACCCACTTTGGGAAAAGTTGCATCAGAATTAGTGGGGTAAGTAGCAGGGTAGAGGAACTTCAGGTACGCACAGATGAAGCGTACATAGGGGACCTTGGGATCCCTCTCGGTCTTCTCTATATTTGACCTTAGATCGTCAAAGATAGTTGTTGTGTAGTCGAAATTTCTTTCGTCAATCACTGAGTAAGCCATTTGGACCTGAATCTTGCTGGCCTGGTCCAGTGACCCACTCTTCCCACTTATACACTGAATGAAGTGAGAGAAGATGTAGTTAAGCTGAGAAGGCATGAGTGCCTTCTTCACGAGAGTCAGCTTCTTGTTGGGAATTGTCGTCCTCAGCTTGGGTTCCCAAGAGTATTCCATAGCATCCAGGAATTGGATGAGTTCAGCATCAGTGGGCAAGGCATCGAATCCATTCCTGGGTTTGTCAGGAAATCGCAGAGCTTTCCTTAGGCCTAAGGCCGTCATCATCCCTGGTCCAAGTGCAGTGCTGAAGGAAATAGCAGGAACCAGTTCACCCTTTTTGTTGGTGATAGAGGTCTCTTCAGCGGTAAACCAGAATTGTTCGAGAAGAGCTTTTGAAGGTGTGGGATCCATAGTGATAGCGTAGGCAATGCAGGATTGCTTTATAAACTTTGCGGCTTCCACCAGATGTGGGTATTTGACAACATAAAAATCAAGGTGAGCAAGATGATTGTTTTTCGGAAGCTCAGATTTAGTGATGGTGAACTTGACGTTTTTAGAGGCGACAAGTGCAGATTGAGCCATTCTGAATATGAACAGATAGAAGAGTAGAAGAAAGGTTTTAGTCTAAAAATAAAGAAGGTTTTCCCAGTTTCTATTTTGGGGGAAGAAACATAGAAAAATCAACATATTTGAAGATTAAAAAGGTATTCTTTAATATAGGATATAAGAACAAGAAGAAAAACCAAAGATTTTGAATGAAGATAATCAAAAGAAAATGGTTTTGAATGAATAAAATCAAAAAGAAAAATGATTTTATGTAAAACAAATCTTATATACCCATAATGGCAGTCCATAAATGGAGTATTATGTAAAAAGATTTAGAACGAGAATAAGAAGAAGATCAATAATAACCTGTTGATCTTTGAAGGAGATGATGCAAATGCTTGATAATGCTAGAATGCTTTTGAGAGAGTTTTCTTGCTTTGAAAGTATTTCCAGAAAGCGTAAAACGATAAGAATGGAAAAACATTCTTTTTATACGTGTGAGAGAAGGAGAGAGGGTGTGAGAGGCGGGAAAACAAATGTTCATCATGACATGGACACGTCCCACGAAGTTGATTGGATGGAAGGGCAACGGACGAACGTGTCAGAAAATGGCATGTCATGGATTGTCGGTTCAAATGACATCATAGAAGAGAGAGATAGAGAGACTGTTCATTTGTCCGTTTTGAAATTATCGCTGAAGAAAAGTCAGGAATAGATTTTCTTTGAAAGTATCCCTGATGGTAAAGTTAGGGATAAATTTTATTTTAAGAAGGATCACTGACTAGAAATATCGGTGATAAATTTATTTTTCAAAAAGCTTTTAATCATTTGAAGAAAGTTCAGTGATTAAAGTTTATATTTTGAAAAATATCTTAACTGAATGAAGATTCAGTTGTAGGGATGGAGAGAACATACCTGAGAGTCAGAATGTTTATCAGAGAATGATAAAAAGGGAACTTATGATCACTGACACAATTCATGAACGTTGAAGAATTATTCTTTGAGATTCAGCATTCCAAGCTCACTGATGAGAAAGTTGAACCTTGTCTCATCAAGAGGTTTGGTGAATAAATCAGCAAGCTGAAAGTCAGTAGGGATGAAATGAAGTTCAATATCACCGTTCATCACATGATCTCTGATAAAGTGATATTTGATCTCTATGTGTTTCGTCTTTGAATGTAGCACTGGATTATTTGCTATAGTGATAGCACTACTGCTGTCGCAATAGATTGGAATCTTTGATAGCTGAATGTCATAGTCTAATAGTTGATTTCTCATCCATAAGATCTAAGAACAACAGCTTCCAGCGTCTACGTATTCAGCTTCAGCTGTGGAAGTGGACACTGAATTTTGCTTCTTGCTTGTCCAGCTTACCAGCTTTCCTCCTAGGAGTTGACATTGATAGCGTGCACATAAACAATAAACGAGTAGATCAGATGGGAAATTCGCTTGGGAAATTCGCTTGGGTTCAGAAACAATCTCTCATCTGAAAATTCGCTTAACAGCAATCAGATGGGATTCCTTGGGTTCAGATTGATAGCGTGCACATAAACAAGTAGAGTACATAATGTCAGGTCGGCTCGCTGTAAGATACAGCAGTGAGCCTATCATTCCTCTATAGGCAGTGACATTAACAGGTTTTCCAGATGGATCTTTGTTAAGTGTCAGGGGAGGTGCCATAGGAGTTTTCATCGCTAAAGTTTGTGTAAGATCAAACTTCTTCAGCATATCTTTAACATACTTACCTTGGCTGATAAAAGTACCTTTGTCAGATTATTTAATCTGAAGACCAAGAAGATATGTCAGCTCACCCATCATACTCATTTTGTATTCTTTCTTCATTCTTTCAGCGAAGCGACTTGTTGGTCCCGAAGGTGCTTAACAAGTTTGTAGAAGGGGGGGGGGGGTTGAATACAAACACAGAAATTAAAGTTTAATAATTTGTTTATTGATAAATCAAACACAATTTACATGTTTGTTGCGGAATAAGATTAAGACAGACTTAATCTAAACAAAGTTAAGAAACACTAAGATGGTTGCACAAGAATTTCAGAGAATGGGGGATTAAGGAATGTAGAAAACAAAGGTTTCTATTTGGGGTTCAAGGATTGAGCACACCCTCAGATGGAGGGGTGATCTTCCTATTTATACCCTATACATTAAATGCATGGCAGGGCACTTTACACGTGGCGTTCACTGATTGGCTTTAGAAGTCTGACTTTGGGAGACATGCTTTCGGCCGGATCATGAACAGTGTAGTTGACAGAGTTGTACGAATTGTGGCAGAGACATGTCCGTTCTGAAACATCGTACTGAGTTGTGCAAGGTAAGACAAAAGGAAACTTGAGGTATAAGCTTTGTGATCATTTGATCGCTGAATATCTCTTTCTTCAGAGACATCAAGAGTTCAGCGATCGCTGAAGATTTCCTCATGTTCCTTCGCGTATAAGTAGAGTTGTCTTTGCTTCACTGATATCCGCATCAGGTCACTAGTAGACTTATCTTTGTTCAGCAGTTTCGTCTTCGATTCAGCTATGAACATCTGTTGACGCAAGACTTGTCTTCAGGGATTACGTTACTGTTTACATCAGAACTATCAGCGATAACTGAACAGACTCAGTTTGATCACTGATAATGAAACACTAATACATATTAAATGTTTATAAGAAAGACTATCAGCGATAACTGAACAGACTCATTCTGATCGCTGATGGTGAAACACTAATACATATTAAACGTAATTTTCACTAAGTACAGAAAAGGGCCGTTATCAAATCACTGATAGAGTTTGGATCCACAATATCATTGCTTGATGCATTGTCAACTTTGATATTGAAAATATTTTTTACTCCCCATTCAAGCAAACAGCTCTCTAAGGTTTTAACTATAGATTTATGTGAATATATTGGCACAAATGAGATGACTTTTTATTTAGTTTCCATCCATCATCAATAAAATGTGCAGTGATGCACATATAATTAATTCTTTGAATAGATGTCCATGTGTCAGTAATCAAACTGATGCACTGTATGCTTTAATTAAACAGTTTCTTAAGGTTCATCTTCTCTTCAAAGTAAATACCAAATGTATCCCTATTAATTGTCCATCTAGATGGGATTTTAAATCTAGGGCATGCAGCCTCAACAAACTGCTTAAAACCTGTCCCTTCGACAAACCTAAATGGAAGTTCATCGATTATAATCTAGCTAACGCCTTTCGAACAGCCTCTTGATTAAAAATCCAAGAAGTCAAAGCATCATCACTATTATCAAATTTTCCAGATTGAAATGTAAGCATGGTTTGTTTTTTTCCATAGCATGTAGATTTTTAAGACAAGCACTCATGTGGGTATTTAATGATGAAGTACCATGCTTTTTAGCCTCAGTTGCATACACTTTTGAACAATATAAACACTTACCTTTAATGACTACCCCGACATCATTGAAAATCTTCTCAAAATGTTCCCATACTTGAGATCTGATTTCTGAAGGTTTTCATTTCTTTGAACTTTTCGGAACAAATGATTGAGTTACTGTAGGATTAGATTCAGAAGGAGGTTGTTGACTATTACTTCAAAAATGAGACATGTTAATTTGTTCCATCTTTAATCCTATACAAGATAACAAGAATAAATGATAACAAGTTAACAATAATATTCGAATCTAGATCTTTACAGGATTGATACATGTATATTTATGACTAATGTTTTAGTTTTGTTGCAAAAACATAATCCTCTTTTCTTTCTCAATTATATATAAAGAGTTATAGACATATAGTACATATATGATATGATGATATATATTTAATTATTTATGACTTCTTTTTGACTTTTAACCATACAATCATGCATAATTGCATATAAAGTTATAGTCTTATAAACATGTATGATATAGATATAGTACATGTACATGAGATGATGACTAATGAGTAGAATATAAAGTGTAAACAGTAGCCCTATATGCACCTCTCTCTTTCTCTCTCTCTCAATTATATATATATATATATATATATATATACACACACACACATATATATATATATGTACTTTTAACCATACATATAATAGGTGAATTCTATCCATACCCCATCCTATAGGGGGTATGTGAGTCAGATAGGGGTATGGGGGTTTTGTGAGTGAGGAGGGGATAGGGATAGCAACACCCATATAATATAGACAGTACATTAGATGATTAGAATTGAGAAGAAACCTGTAACTCTGTAGAGTGTAAATAGTAAATTTATGTTTCTAGTCTTGCTATGCATACGACACACATCTTTCTCAATTATATATATATATATATATATATATATATATATATATGTATGTATAGTATATATATATACACTTTTAAGTTTTAACCCATGAAGTCATGAACATGCAAACAATGAAACAAAAGGACATACATGAAAGTGAAGGCATAGTCGTGAAGAGTGAAGACTTAGAGTGTTAGGCAGGAAATTGGAAGTGTGGAACCGAACGAGAGAGCTTCTCATGAAGATCTTATCAACGTGAAGACGTGAAGAAAAATAGGAGTACATGATGTCTGAAGTCTCGACTGTCGAGTGTCGTCTATCGTGGACTTGCTTGTAGACGGAGACGGACTACTCTTCTGGAGTTCTGGAATCTGGACTATGATGAGGGCTCAGGGCTTAGGGGAGATTTGTTGATGACGACGATTGCCTACGTAGTATGGTATGGCAGGCATATGAGTATGATCATTATTCATTAGGCATTAGGGTTTTATTAAATTAGAAAAATATATGTGTGTATATATATATATATATATTTTAATGGTTCAATCGGGTTTCGGACGGGTTCAGGGGAAGGATTTCAAGACCCAAACCGAATCTCCTAACCCACTTAAATTCTTGGGGTTTGGGGGTCGGGTAAGATCAGGGTATATGGGGAGTCCATTTCGGGTTTTTCCGGTTCGGGTTTTCGGGTTGAATCGGGTTCTGCACAGGCCTTGTTAAAGCTTTAGTTCCATTTGGATCTTTGATACGACAGAAATTCATATCAAATGAATAGTAAACCTTTTGTCATAGAATTCACTTATGCTGAACAGATTGTGTTTTAAACCTTTAACATAAAGTACTTCCATTATTATGACATTTCTGATCAGCATACCAAAACCTGTCACATATCCTTTATGATCATTTCCTAAGTTAAATGTTCCTCCATATCTTTCTTTGTAATTTGTCAATAAGTCTTTGAAAGGTGTCATTTGTCTTGTGCATCCAGAACCTAAAACCCACACATGATGGAGCTACAAGAACAATTACTTGGATTTAGGTACGCATTTAAAAATGGGTCCTCTCAGATTAGTAACAAAGGACAATTTTGAATTTGGTAAATCAGAAGATTTGACTTTTGTCTTCACATTTGAAAACTTCAGATTTGGACTTAAGTCTCCATTTCATCACATATTTCTTTTGAACAGGTGATGAATTCTTTGAAGTACCATTCTTCTTTAAATCATAACTCTTGAAAGTGTTGAATTTTTCATCAGAATTAGAATAAAACTATCCAGAGTTAGCCTTAAACTTAGAAGAAAAAAAAACTTTTCTTCCTTAATTGTGCAATTCAGAATTTAGTCTGAAATCATGATGTCCACAATGAATACAGTGAATGTACTTTCATACAAAAGTAATCTTTTCTGAACACAAACATTTACTTGAAATATGATCAACATAATGTTTAACTGTTTCTTTAACATGTACTTTAGCATCAAAAATTGATCTTTTATTCACGTCGTTTGTGTTCATTACATCAATCCTATCTACAAGTGTAACAACCCAAAAATTCATCATATGTATAATAATAAATCCCCAAATTGGGTTTTGATTTGAAAAGCGAGGGTTAGACCACGAGGTCTAGCGAATTCCCAACACAGCAAAAATAAGTAATAAACATTTCGTAAGCAGTTGTTAACGCATTTATCACCTTAATATCACCATAAAATTTATTAAAGCACATTGGTAAATCCCGTTAGTTTCATATCCGCAATAACCACGATCGGGGCCCAAGCAGACTCTCCTCTCGCCTCGGGACACAAGCAGACTCCCCATTTTCCCATGTGCAGAAAACGAATTTAACACAGACGGGAGTTTCCATATATTTCACCATGTCAAGCGACTCTCACGGTCAATAACACATAATATGATCCAAGTAATTCCATTACCATTATAATTCAAGGTATCATCCAATGTAAGAATGCACATGTGTTTTATAGAGGAAAAGAACATGCTTATTGATTATCCCATTTTCAGAATCTTAAAGTAATATGAACTTTAAACGTATAAAGAAGTTATTGGGAACTCACCTTATGAAAAGCACGGCACACACTGAAATTTAACTTCAAGAAGATGTAACACCTACACAATCGACAATAAACAAAAACAAATCCGAATTAGGCTCACTTTCGCCCTAGACGTAAAAGTTCCAAGTTCCGAATCTTCACGATCCCGCTAAGGTCTGTCTATGCCTTACTTTTTGGTTTGACCGAATTGTGGACCCAAGTTCGGTCCTACTGGCTTGACGAGGAACTCCGGTGCACCGGTTGGAGAAATCCCCGGTTGTCCCGGTTGGAAGGCCTGGGTTGGGCAAGTCCTAGGAAGTCCCGGCTCCAATCTCCCGGGTGATCCCGGTTCCTAGCTCCTTGGTGATCCCGGTTGAGTCACTCCCGGATGATCCCGGGCAAGGGGTTCTTGGACGATGCAGGTAGAAAACTCCCAGGGGCGACACCGGGCCCAAGGGTTTTTCCAGCGGCGATAATGGGGTTCGCAACCCCAACGATTTTCTTCCAAAAGCTAAAAACGAAAACTCTATTCCACAAATATTGGTTTTCTCTCAACATTCTCGTGTAAGAACCAAGTCCCAGTACCTCTCATGATTATCCCCAAAACACACTCCAAGCACTACATTTCCCAGGGTGGGATTTTACACACAGAGGGTCTCTTCTATGACTGAGATTTTTAAACAAACAATAAAGTAAGAGCTAGATTACTTACCTCTTAAGGAAGAAATCCCTTTCGTAGGATTCTTGGATTCTCTGGCACCGATCTCTTCAAGATTATCAAATATCAACATTGATTTCTCCCTCCTTCTTTCCTTTTCACTAGTGCCGCATACAACCAAATGAGAGAGAGGAGAGAATCTTAGGGTATTATTTCTAAATATGGATAAATTTCACGAAGGTCCCTAAACAATCTAATTTTGAATACAGCCACCCCACTAACAACTTTTACCAAAATTGGAAATATAAAGCACGGTCGTTACAACACCTTAACTCTTCCACTATTTGATTAGGCCACATCTACTCAAGAATTTTTAAATAACACTAAAAACAAATTTTAAGGTTATTACAACACCTCCCCCTTAAAAGAATTCCGTCCCCGGAATTCCTTCTCCAAACAAATGCGGGTATAAGGACCTCATCTCCGCTTCCATTTCTCAAGTGGCTTCTTGTCCCTTATGGAAACGCCATTTAACCTTAACTAGACAGATTTCCTTATTTCTCAGCCTCTTAATCTTGTGATCCACAACTGCCCTAGGCCTCAATAAAATTTAGCTTTTCATCCACTATCACGTCTTACAAAGGCACTGGCATATCGTTGTTCGCTAAGCACTTTCTTGGATTGGAGACGTGGAATACGTTGTAGATTCCCCACAATTCTTCCGGTAGGTCCAGTTTGGTTACCACTTCCCTATTTCTCTCAATAATCATGAACGGTCCGATGTAAAGCAGACTCAACTTTCCCTTCTTTCCAAATCGCACAACTCCTTTCCCAGGGGATACTTTAAGCATCACATAAATTCCGACTCGGAATCTTATGTCTTCCCGCCGATTAACCGTGTATCTCTTTTGACGGTTCCGAGCTACATTCATGTTAGATATAGTTTAATCAAGTTGTAATAGTTAGCCCCTTGTTATGTTTTGTTAGTATTTTTGTTAGTTTGACTTGTGTAGGTGTCAAGGCTATTGACCCTATATATAGTCCTTTGTTTTACCTTTTTAGGTTATAGCTACTGAATTCATTCATTTTCTAATCATTATGTGTAGCCGTCATCTTTTCTCTCAATGAAACATATGACATTTCTATTCTCTTAATTATTCATCTTTCTATGATCCATTCTTGTTTTATTACTCTGATAATATTCTTGTGTGCTTGAATCTGGAACAACAATTGGTATCAGAGCTACATCAGAAAATCAGAATCAGTTGATCTGTGCAGAAATCAAACCCAGTTTACTATTTTCGAGAACTTCACTGTTCTATTGGTGTTTATGAGATTGGAAGGTTGTTTAAATGCAATCTTTGGCTCAATAGATGCATATGATGATTATGAACATGTTTCATATTAATCAGAAACAGATTTAAACACATTTTCTTGGTCTATTTAATCATTCTTTGGATTTTTAAACTTAGTCTTATGCGACCTGTCCAGATTCAAAAGGTCAGATCTGTTAAGATTTTTGAAAATACAGTGTTTGGGGTTTGTTCACGATCAATTATTGAGCATAGTGTCAAATTTTGGTGTTGATTGAACAAGTATTTGTGACAACCGTCAAGATTAGTGCTCAGGTTAATTTCTAAGTTAATGAAAATTAAGATTTAAGTAATTTCCACTCCTTAAATTGTATAAAATTTTTTAAGATAAAAGTTTCCTAAAAATTTAGGAGGTTGCGTAGAATGCCCGGAACAGTCCAGTAACTGACCGTCACAACTCAGAAATGCCAAAAATATTGATTAAGGTCCAAAATATATAAAATTATAAAGTTATATTATTTTATTTGAAATACTTTCATTTTTTTTATATAAAAGTTGTTTTAAGCAAAAATTGAGAATCGGGTATTTCGGTTCTCGAATATATCTGATATTTTAAGGAAATAGACTAAGTATTTTAATTAATTTTTTTTTTATTATTTCTTTATTTAGTCATGGACACTTGTCATGATAATAAAAATTAGTCATTATATAATTTTTTTTTAAAATCATTTTATTTAAAAACAAGAAAGGAGCTCATTATCTCATTTTAAATCAAAAACACCCTTCATCTCCCTCTCTCTCTCCCTACATCGGCCGAACCCCCTCCCCACCCCATCTCCATATCAATTTCAAAAATCAAGCTAATTCAAGAGAAGAATCAAGAAATTGAACATCAAATTGGAGATTAGAACAAAGTTTGCACATCAATTTCACAAGGTATCATCCAAAAACCTACTTTTATTGTCTACATTTAGGTATTTTTGGTTTTAACTTGAAATATTGAAATTATGCATGATGAGGTTATGAAAATTGGATTTTTGTTCATGAAATGGACTACTTTTGGTAGATACAATGTTATGTTGCAAGTTTTGATTTCAATATCAAAGAAAGAAATTGGTTTTCATCAAGAATCTTGGTTTGATGTTCATGCATAAAGAATTTTGATACATTAGTGGCTTATTCTTTCACTTGAAGAATGCATGCATATAAAGTTTGAAGTATTGATGATAATGGTATAGTGATTATGTTTGCATGAAGAATAGTTTAACTTACATATGCTCTTAAGATGGAAATTCTCAAATCCAAATGATTAAGAACATAAAAGTGATGTTTATATCACTTTAGTTAGTAGATTGTTCATATGGGTGTTGGATGAGCATCTAAAGATTGCTATGAGTCCATAAATCAAAAGGTTTTCATCTCAAGACTATGGATGATTGATTATGGTGTGATAACATATGGTTATTTCATTAAACCAATTGTAAAATGATCACCATTTCAAAATTTCATAATCTTAACTTTCTGCATATTTGCTGTCCAGAAAATGGACCTACTTCCAACATGCATAAATCATGTTCTACATGTCAAAATTTGGGATTTTTGCTTATAGACTTTAATTTAGGGTGTTAGCTTTCTAAAAAGTCCGAAAACACTAATTTTGGAGATGATTTGAGCACTTAAATGGATTTTACAAGAAAATGGTGCAATCTGTTCAGTGAAGACAGATTCATACACCTATCTTGTGGAGGCCATAACTTCCTCATTTCTTATCCCAAATTAAGTAAATTTTTTTCCAAATGATAGGATTTTGAGTTAGGTTTATACCCATATAAGGATTATTGGCTAATTCAAAGAATTGATACCCCAATAGCATGCTACAAGTGAGGTATGTCACTGATCCGGAAATCAGTGACACACTGTTTTGTGGAAATTATTTCAGGTATCAAAACTCATCCAAAAATTATGAAAAAGTGCATATTTACTCTTTACACACTATAGTATTACCACAAAAATTTTGGTGAATTCATTCCTTTGGGAAGATATGTTTCTATAGTGGTTTTGTTGACTAAAATTTTGGACAGCTTCTGCTGAATTTTCAGAAAAGTGATTATAATGAGATCTAGACTTGTGTTAAGACATAATAAGACTATAATTGATCTAAATATGGTATTGGATATTGACACCTACTTAATGGCATTTCATAAGTTATTTGGACGGGTCATTTGGACATAGGAACGGGTATTAACGTATTTCCTCTATGGCAACCTTCACTATAGGAAACCAAGGAAGCGGCACCTATTTTGAGCACTATCGTTAAGTTTTCAAGTTCATTCTCAAGGTGAGTATTCACAGCCCCTCTTTTATCGTTTTACGTATTTTGGGGTGAAAAGCATGCTTAAGTACGATTTTAATGATTCATGAGTTAATTGAAATGTTTTGCGCTGTTAAGTCGCCAAGGCTTGTTTTCAAGCATTTTAAAAAGTAAGATGTATGACGTTAAATAGTTGGTATGTTGAGTATTTAAGAGTTAGTCCCCAGACGACACTACTATTAACCCAGAAAATTGGGCCTATAGTATTAGTGGATAGCGCTATTTGGGCTTGACCAACCCCACTTCTTACAGCTGACGAGCTAGGAGTGCACTATACTAGAGAAGTGATTGAACATGTGGCGCTTGAGACCACCTCTGAGTCAAGGCACACGGGGCAAAAACAAGGGTCCGGGACGGTTTAGTAGTGGCTCAACCAAGTTTAAGTTATACCGACTCAAGTCATACGTAAAGCAATACTCATGAAATTTTCAAGTTAAGCTAATGAGCACGGATGTGCTCCAAGTATTTGAGCACGTATATGCTCCAAGTATTCAAGTTAAGCTTTTGAGCATGAATATGCTCCAACTATCAAATCTTGCATATAAAATGTTTTGTGCATATTTAAAACCTGTGAACTCACCAACTCTCGTAGTTGACCATATTTTTTTGTACATGCTTTTCAGGTAATCAAGAAGGTAAATTTTAAGGGTCGTTCTGCGTATAACATGAATATGCTTGGGGGATGTACAAACTTTTGGAAAATGCTATCTTGAATTATCTCGGGATTGTAATTTCACGATAAACTTTCTACTATTAAATTTTGTAATGTATTTTTATTAAATGTATGGTGGTTGAACTTTATGCTTGTGGATTGTTTATCGGAAACTGTTATACCCCGTGTTTCCGCTTTAGCGGGGTGTGACAGTATTGCCTTGGATCTGGTGAAAAATTGAAGTTAAAGCTCGAAATAGGCAATTTTCTCAAGTTTGTGTGAAGAACTCACAAAACACAGTATAGAACTCGCAAGGTTCCTAAAACTCGCAGGACAAAGTGAAGTTGAAAATATCCAAGTACAAGATTCGCAGAATAGTTCCCTGCGAAAGTTGAAGGTTTCGCAAACTGCGTACTTACGAATTCTCTTAAATTCGTAGAGTACTGTCTACGAAAGCTGTAGGATTCGCAGAAAACTCATTTGCAAGTTTCTCAACTTTCCCAATTCAAGCACTTGCGAATCCTGATCCAAACTTCTTTGATCTGCGAAAGTCGTATCCTTTTAAGTATCCTTGCTTATTACTTGTGAATTCTTGTCTTCTTTTTCATATTTTTGTATACTTGTTGATCTTCTGTGCTAAATATCTGAATTTCTGATTAAAGATCACTTCAAGCACATATTTTAGATACACAGGAAAGATGCCTTATACAAATGATAAGGGAAATACTGTGCTCACTCCAAGAGACTGTGCTCTATCCTACATGCCAGAGATACCCAAGATAGAAGTTGAACTTGAAACTCTCAGATGTCAAAACAAGAAGTTAAGAGATGACATGGATGCCTTAAATGTCAAATTGACAAAAGCTGAAATTCAGGTGAAGCGGTATCAAGATAAAGGTCATGAATGGCTTAAGAAAGTGGATGACAGAAAGAACAAAGAAATTGCTGAACTGGAAAAGTCTTTTAACCAAAGACTGTCTGAGATTTCCAAGAAGTCTGAGAAGAAACAAATGGAGATTAAAATCTCAAATCTTTTAAAACAAGTGTCTGACTTTGAACAACTCATCATATCTGAAAGGAAGTCCTTTGATGATGAGAGAAAATATTTTAAAAGCAAAAATGCTAATCTGTTCAAAGAAATTTCAAATAAAAACCAGACTTTAGAAAAGGATTTTGAAGAAGAGAGAAAGATTTTTGAAAAAGAAATCTCTAAACCCACAAGAAAATTGACAAACTTTCTATTGAGATCATGAAGGAGAAAAGGAGTAAATCTGGAATTCAGAGCAAGTTTGATAAACTCTGCAATGAGAAATCTAAGTTGTGTAATAAAATTCAACAACTTGAGAGTGATAATACTGATTTGTCTACCAAGATAACCATTGATGCCTCTACTTCATCCTATTCTGATGATGATTGTGCTGAATCAGTGTGTTCCTTTCAAACAGTATCAAGTATGTTTCAGAAAATGGTTTTTAGAAAACAAGATGTGAAATCCAAAGCTTCTGAACCAGAGCAGATTAAAACTCCAAAATCCTTTTATGTAAAATCAGTTGATAAGAATGCTAATCATTTTCAAAAATCTCCAACTCAGTCTCCAATGATAGATCAAATGGTCTGGGTTGTTAAAGGTTCTCCAGAGGCAGCAAAGCTTCACAGAGCTAACCAGAAGAAACAGAACAGAGCCTCAAGAGGTAAGTCTTTTGCACCTGACTTTGTCAAATCAGCTACACATTTGATCAGGATAGCAAAAAGAAGGTTATGTTTCTCTTACTGCTACACTGATAAGTTCATTCACAAAGCACAAGCATATAGTAGATCTTATCATCACAGTGCTTATCACAGGTATGAGAATCACTCAAAGAAATTCTCAAGAACTGACACAATTGGACCCAAGCTTGTCTGGGTACCAAAACCAAAACCTGTGGTGCAGATAGAAAAAGTAAAAGAGAAGATTGATGATGTCCCAGTCATGAAGGACTGAAGAATCAATGACTTCTGATTACTACAGATCAGGACTCTTGCTTAAATGTTAAAGCATTGACTTCTAAGTACAACAACTTAGAACTCATACACAAATGTCAAAAGTTGTTCATCATCTGGAAAACAGATATGAAGGGAGAGCATATCTATGCAAACCTTGACAAAAGATCCACATTATATCAAGGGGGATCTGCAAGAACCAATCACAGACAACTCTGAACAGAAGCAAGATCAACCAGAGATCAGATCAAGGGGGAGTATCTAATGAGTTTAAGGGAGTGCTACATTGCTACATCAAGAGGGAAGTGTTGTAAGTGGGGTGTGTGTTAATCTTTTCAGAATTAAAATTGATAAAAATGCCATTTTTAGAAAGTTTCTTTGATTAGAAAGTTTCTATTTTTGGTACATTTTGTGAAAAGTTTTCCAAAATAGCAAGTTTCCTTATTTGCAATATTTTTAAAAGGATGGAAACTTGGCTAAGGGCAAAATTCGCAATATACTAGCTTGAGAAAGCTTCGTGAACTAGTTATTTGCAAAAGTTGGGAATTCGCAGATGTATTGTCTACGAATTCTAAAGGATTCGCAACCCTTTAGCCTGCGAAAGCTATAGAATTCTTAGATATCTTACTTGCGAATGTTGTTTTCTTTGCACAGAATTCGTAATCCTTTGTCTCACTTCTCTTGCGAATTCTTTCCCCTGGCCCCGTTGCTTGCGAAAGTTGAGAATTAATAGTCTTTGTGACCGTGTCCTAACTCTCTTTAAGTATAAATAGGGCACTTGGTTATTTTGTTCTCACTTATCTCAGTTCATCTCGCGAAAGTCCTTAAACCCTCTAAAACCCCTTAGCTCACGAACTCTCTCAAACACCTCTTTGATTCCTTCTTCTCGATCTCAAAAGGTTGTTTCATTGTTAAAATCTTTAATACTTCCTGATTGTTGTTGTATTTGTCTATTGCAGGTGTCCCCAAACTGGATTTGAATAATTTTTTGATTAAACTTATGTGGATTTTTTAACCTTTGGAACCTGTCGAATATTCATAAGATCTTTGTGAACTTAATGGTTAAATCTTGGTGTTATAATGGTCTCATAACCCTCGTAATACTATTCTAGAACCTTTGGATTGCTTGATTGATGGAAATCTCGATATTTGATTTAACTTATGCATTTTTTTGTTGATTGAACTCCTTCAAGAACTCGTACGACTGTTCTTGGTGGATTTTCAAATATTGATGTTAAATTTGAGTTTAAAAACAAAATTAAAGGTTGAAATCATGTTCAAATCGCTGAATCGAACACAATGGTATAAATTTCAAACCCTAAAATCGATTTTCATGCATTTATCAATCTGGGTTCTTATATGGTATTCTTGGTGTTCTTGGGAACTTTTGAACATCCAAGTGCAGGTTTCGTAAAATTTTGGATTTTTCAAGGCTTTTACGAATTGTTCAGTTCATGAATTCTTGATCTTATTTGTTTTCAGAAAACCCTAAGGACAGGATCCGCAAACCTCATGTCTGCGAATCCTGCTTGCCCTTGTTCTGTCATGTTTAATCCTAAGGGAAGAATTCGCTAGATAGATTTCTGTGAATTCTTAGTTTTGCCTAATATCCTCTAAGTGAAGGATTCGCAGAGAGCATACCTGCGAATCCTGAACACCTAAGTATAAGAACTCACAAGCCTATAGTCTGTGAATCCTATACTTAGGAATTCTCAAAAGTGGCCTTCCTCACTATTTCACTCTCATGTACTGACTCTAAGTCTTTGGACTTTGTCCAAACTCTTCTGTTTCCTGTTGCAGATCAAATGGCTGACAGCAATTCACAAAATGTTCAGATGGATGAAAACTTCATTCAAGAAGCTGAGCAAGAGCATTCAATCCCTTCACAGAGGACAACAGATGTTCCACCTCCGAATGTCAACACTGGCATGCTGATGATACAACAATCAGAATACATGCCTCAGACTCCTAACAATCATAAGTTTGAGTTCAAGCTCAACATTGACCCGTTGGTGAATCTTATTCTTCAAAATCACCCGCTGAACAGAGCACTGTATGAGAGTGCGGATGTGTCGAAAATCTATGTGCAACAAGCCTGGAAAACCATCCAGCTTTCTCACATTACTGTTGGACAGATCAAGTGTCCAGTTCTTAAAGTTAAGATTGACTTCTTCTCTGCCAACATTGATCTTGAGCTTTTCAGACAATCTCTTCAACTACCTGAAGCAAATTCCAGGGAAGACAGAACTGAGTTTGATGAACTACCTACTGAGGAAACTGCACTTGTTGGTATTAGGGAAATGGGATATGTTGGTGACCTTAACAAAGTAAGCCAATTCAAAAAGAACAATCTGCCACCCTTCTACTATGCACTGTTCTCAGTAATCAACCGATGCTTGACGGCGAAATCATATGGCACTGACAACGCAAGCAGTCATATACTGAAGCTCTTTTACTCTATAGTGCATGACTTGCACATAGATTATGCCATCGTCTTTTGGACTTAGCTACTTGAGAAGATTGCTGCCAAGAAGAATGTTGTCAAAGTCCTCAATTACTTGTCATATCAGAGGTTTATGACACTCTTGGTTAGAAGTGTTCTAAGAGGGAACAGGTGGATTCCCAGGCGAACTCACATGAAGTAGTTGATATGCACGAAATGAAGTTTCTAGTACGTCAAAAGAGGCAGTTCAACTACTCTATGCCAATCCCAGAAGCTCTACTCCGATACGTTGATCCAGAGGCTTAGTGCTTAGTTGAGTATAGAGAATCTATGGCACAGCCAGAACCAGCTGTACCTACCCAAGGTTCAATCCCTAGGAGAGAGGTGTTTGTGGGGGTACCCGAAACTTAGGGAGTTAGGGTACGGGGAGAGAAGAAGAAAAACACCGAGAGGGGAACCGGCGGGGGTCGGAGACCAAGACTGGAGACTTCAGGGTCACGGGTTCTTACCCTACCTCATGTGACACCTGACGTCAGTGAAGGTCAAGGCTCTGAATATGCCTCGTATCAACCTGAACATCACACCATAGAGATGCAACAAGAAGAACAACATGCTGCAAAAGAGATACAATCTGTTGCTAGCTCACCTGACCAGGTGACAGAAAATGTTGACTTGGGCAGTGAAAGCTCCGACTCTGAAAGGACAAACTCTGCAACAAGAGAAGATAATGATGGAAGTGATACATCTGATGATGATGATGATCAACCTCATGGTGGAGCAGAAATTTCTTTGGCAATTGATTCCCATGCTGCGGTCACGACAAGTGATATTGGTGAAATACGGAGAAATGAGGGAGACATAGTCGAAGAACTACATGAGTCTGTGAGTCAAAGGGAACGAAAAGAAAATGAAGAGAGAGAGCGACCCACAACCTACTATTCCAGACGATCAACCACATCACACACTTCTTTGCATTTGTTACCGGAAGATGTAGACATGAGTCGATCACTCATGCAACTGCACACCCGAGCCACCCACTCTACTTCCTCTCAACAGGAAATAGTTTCATTTGCACATGGGGATCAAGCACAAAGTCTATCAATGTCTCATTCGGAGACATATGATATTGAAATAAGAGATCAGTTGCCCCGGATCTCACTTCCTTTCAGTGCACAAAGTATAGAGCCTATTTTTGTTGATAAGACACTATTCGCAGGTCTTGACCTCGGTCGTCTTCATGACCCGAGCGGAACATCCAAAGTAGATCCGCAATCCGGACTACGAGGACCGGATGGTAATCCTGTCACAGCTAACACAATGCCAGCTATGAGCACAGGTCACACTGTAGATTCATCTGCAGTTGTGCAAACGGGTAATCTAAGTGATCCCGGTGTTAGTTCATCTGACTTTGTGTCAAGGGAATATCTCGACAGCGCCCTAAAGGCTGTTGAACACAGATGGTCAAAGAAGTACGACAGAATAGAGAAAGAACTGAGCGACATCAAAAGCTTACTAAAGGGGAAGCAAGTTGCTGAACCTGAGCCAGAGCGTAGTGCACCAGTTCTACCCACTCCATCAGTCACATCACCTACCTCAGATCTTTCAATTGATGAGCTTAAGTCTTTGCTACTCGCAAAACTTATGTCCCAGGCTCCAGAAACTCAACAAGATGTCGACTTATTCACACTATTGCATTCCCATCAGCAACGACAGCAACAACAGCCACAACAACCTTCAGATGCAGATGTTCTCAAAGCATTCACTCTACTGAACCAAGCATTTCAACTCTCATGCCAAACTCAGGCTGCTGCTCAATTCACTAGGAATGACCATGATCATGAGGGGGAGACACAAGGAGATCAGTTAGCCGAAAGACAGATGGTTATAGTAGAAAGTGTAGTGACAATCAGTACAGTACTAGGAAAGAGAAGCTCAAGCAGTCAAGGCACTGATACAAGTCAACGAGAAAATGTTGAAGAGGTGTTGGAGAATAGAACTTCAAGGAGTTTAGTTCTATATGTTGTGGATGATGAGTCAAGGGTTGAAAATCCTAAGACTGCTACATGTGAAGAAGTAATGGAGGCAATAGGCATATCAGCGTACAATGTTATAGATGTTGATGATCAGGATACAGATGAACAAGCCATTGCAAAGTATGAATCATTCTAGAAAATGAAAGAGAAGGGAGAAAGAATAACAGATTTTGGACTTCAAGATGCTTATCAATCTAAGAATACAGTAAATGTTGAAGAATATGTCAAAAATGTTGCAGACATAGAGGTTTCGGGCAGTGTACTTGGTGAAAGCGTATTTGAAGATATCTTTGGTGATGATTTTGCTAGAGATGATCAGGAAGAAGCTGAAGAAGATGAACCAGCACAACCTGCTGAACAAGTAAATGTAGCATCTCAAGTAGATGAGCCATATATACCTACTGCTATCCCATTGGTTTCTCCGGATAGAAACTGTGTTTTTCCTTCTCGTGGTGAAGCTTCAACTCCAACCGCTCAGAACATTGCATTACCTTTTGAAGAATCAATTGAAAGAGTGTTGAAAAGAAATGTCTCAGATCCCACAGCTCTGATAGTGATTGATATGGAAAAGTTAAGGAGATCTACGGGAAGAGAAAGAAGGAAGATGGAGAAAGAAGAGAAAAGAAGAAAGAGGGAAGCTAAGGAGAGAGAAGAGAGAGAGAGAGCTGAAAAAGAAAGAGTTGATCCTGAAGCTCTACCTTACATCAGAAATCCTGACAGCCTAAGAATTTTAAGTGGTGCTAAACGTCCAAAGCCAGTATTTGTAACTCCGATGGAAGCAGAAAATCTAGCGAAGAAACATCAGGACACTCAAGAAGGTCCTTCTGCTTCTGTCAGAGTTGGATCTACTCCATTTACAGGATATGATGGACAAGGTGAATCTCTCGAGCTTATCAAACTTATCCGAAAATCTCTCAGAGTTTCGTTTCTAGAAGAATCCATCAGAATATTTGTCAAAGCGCAAGTAGAGATTGATGTGTGCAAGTTGTATGGTATCATTGATCACCCACTGGACTATCAAAGAAACTATCTGAAGTTCATTGAAAACATTTCAAGAACGAAGGGTTATGTTCAAAGACCAGGAATTCTTCAGATCAAAGAAGTCAGAATGAACCAGTACGTTGATGTCTGGTATCCAGAATTTGATGTTCAAAGGAGAGATCTAAGGGCGGTATCCTTTAGTGAAGCAGACTTTGTGAACTTGAATGTGGCAGATCTGGAATTTATATACCATGACTTAATAAGCAGAACAATCAGACCTAGAGTTGTAGTCTTTGCACTGGATGTTGTAGAGAGGTATATGAAGCGTCATATCAACAACTCTTATGTTCTAGATTTCCAGTTGGGGGCAGAGACTAATCAGAACAACATAAACTTAACTGCTCCTAACTTTAATCACTACTTTATGGAGGACATACCACTTTTCAAACCTGTTCTAACTCCTAAGCTCGGGGTTATGTATGTGAATACAAAGACTCACAAGAAACAATTCATGCGAGCCAGTGAGATTGCCAAGTTTTCTGATGGAACATTAAAGATGGTTTTGAAAGAGCTTGAAGACAGACACAAGTATTCAGAGATGACGAGACTTGAAAGATGTGATTTTATGCCTAAAGTTGATACGATTGTAATGGAGAAAATGATTGAAGCCATCAAGGAAAGAATTGATTTCAGAGAGTGCCTAAGGAGATTTGAAAGCTTCTTGGGAATGAGGAGAACTAGTTTCAACCGGTGGAATCGATGAAGATTACAACTTTGATTAAAAGGGGAGATTGTTAGATATAGTTTAATCAAGTTATAATAGTTAGCCCCTCGTTATGTTTTGTTAGTATTTTCGTTAGTTTGACTTGTGTAGGTGTCAAGGCTATTGACCCTATATATAGTCCTTTGTTTTACCATTTTAGGTTATAGCTACTGAATTCATTCATTGTCTAATAATTATGTGTAGCCGTCATCTTTTCTCTCAATGAAACATATGACATTTCTATTCTCTTAATCATTCATCTTTCTATGATTCATTCTAGTTTTATTACTCTAATAATATTCTTGTGTGCTTGAATCTGGAACAACAATTCAATCTTTCCCGACTAAAATAATAATTACTCAAATTTTCAACTTGACACAGGGTCACCCTTGAACTTCATCTCCAAGGCTACAGGTTAGTGATAGGGTTAGTTTATTAACCCTATTTTATCTCTTTTTAGTACATTTTACACTTGTTTTATTTGCCCATTTAGTCTCTTTGTTTCCCTTCTTATTGTTATTTAAGCTTTTTAGTAATCCTTTATGTTTGTGTTTGATTCTGCTGTTTTCTAGTTATTTTTGGTCTAATTTAGTTTTAAATGTTTGTGTTTTTAGATGATGGAATTACCCTGCAGCTTCCTGGAGGAGTTAGTTAAATGTTGATTTCAAAGTTGCAGGAGTGCTGAAGGATTAGCAGCTGGACTGCTGTGTTTTTGGACTGCCGAATGCATGTGAAAACTGGGCCAAGCCCATGTGCTGAAAAAACTGAATTTTTGGAAATTTCTAGGGGCTTTCCTTTTGGATATTATCTTTTGTGTAATTCTAGTTGCTTTGGACCCAAGTTACTTACTAGTATAAATATGTATGCCTTGTGATGGCTTAAGACATGTTCCATGCTCCATATTTCTTGTTCTATATTCGGTTTACAATATAGTTGATCTCATCTAGTATTGGGTGGTGTTAGTTTGTGGTTGTGACAAATCTCGGTAGTGGTTTACTATATAAGTATTTTGGAAGTTATTCTCTTGCCTTTGGTTTTATAAAATTATTTTGTATCGTGAAACTTATTTCCATCTGTACGCTCATTTGCTTTCTCAAAGATCTCAAGTTAGTTTTCTCCATTTTCAAAGTTAGTTAATTTCCGGTTAAGTATTTTGTTACAATCTCAAGCTTTCACTCTCTTTTCTCTAACCAACATTCTTCTAAAGTTCAAAAGTATTCCCCAAGTTACTACAATCTGTTTTCTACAAGTTCCAAGGCAAGAAATCACCTTTTGTGACATTGCTTGGGCCGCAAGTTTCGTAGCTTGGAGCCCAAGTTACTGCAGTTGTCCTGCAGTATTTTTCTGGATTTTCCTACTTCCATTTTCTGCTTTCATCTTTACATTTCTGCAATTTACTTTACTGCAATTTACTTTTTAGCAATTTACTTTACTGCAATTTTACTTTCGAAGTCATTTACTATTCATCAATTTACTTTACTGCAATTTTACTTTCCAGCAATTTACTTTACAGTCATTTACTTTTCTGCAAATTTACTTTACAGTCATTTACTTTCTAGCACTTTACTTTCCAGTACTTTCAATTCCTACAATTTACATTTCAAGCTAGCATGAGCTAAACTCCTTAGCTTGGGGTGTAAGGAGAGTTAAGACCAGAATAAGTATGAAAGTAAAGAGGTGTATCAAATATAACACAATTATTTACTATTTATCTCAGATGACTAATGTTTCATTGAAGATTACATTTAAATTAATTGACAACTAGTTTTGTGTATGAAAATGTATTAACTTTCAGAGTTAAGATAAATATAAAAATCTGAGATAATTTGAGAAGGCTATAAATAGATATAGTATCTGACAAATACTATACTCATACGGTGTAGGATGGTAACATTGTGCCATGCTAGGATTCACGAGGTCTAACATAAATGATATCGTATCGATATCACATCATCCTGTGTGTACTCCTGGGAGGCCGTCTGAACCGATAGTTGATACTGTGACAATACTACAGGATTATCCTATAGGATTGTCCAGGTGTTATAACATCTTTTTATTGGACTATTTGTTTTGTGTCTTAACAAACCTTTTCATCCTAAGCTTTTCTCTAAATTTGATTTACATCTCACAATTCAACCCCCTCATAAAATATTTCCTCGAATTCGCCATCTGAAATTGGTTTTTACAAATTGGACTTTTTGAAAGAGCTTTCGCCAACCTTCCCTGTGGGATCGATACTTGGTACTTATACCATTATTACTTGTTACGAGACGATAGTAGTTCAAGGTGTATACTTACGCCGAGTTCTATTTTAAGTGAATCTCACCTTATTCCATCACAACAAGTTTTTAGCACCACTGCTAAGGATATTGTTTGTTTGGTGATAACATATCAGTTAGAATTCCTTTAACCAACAGCACAATCCTTAGTAAAGCCCTTTATGTGATTGCACCCAACACTAATAATAGATCGACTTATAACACAACGTCGATCACTAATTCTTTGATGGTAAACAATTCAACTGCGCAATGCACACATCAGCCAACATCATCCACACTTATTCCTTTGGATATCCATATTTTATATATTTAACCACACAACATTCTTCGATCCAATGCCTATTTATTCCACTGACAAGTTGAGCTTGTCCCAAACACGTGATAGAATATCACTGAATCTATCAAATCCCATAAGCTTCCGAATCCATTCCGATTTCCTTCCCTTACAACCAGGAGCGACACATTCCTATAGAACTCGTTCAATATGCACAACAATACACACAATGCTCACTCAGAATACTTACTCACATCCGTCGATCTTTCCTTTCGAGCATCTCGTTCAACCATATTACCATGCCTTCCCGAAAACATAGAATACACACACTTTCAAAGAAAATCTTACTAACGGGTGCAAGATTTAGAGCAATCACATGGATTTGATTCCTTCAACACCTTAACTATAACATACACAATAGCTCTTTTCCTCATATCCTCACGAGGAGTTCATATACTCGTCAAATGACAACTTTTCACCATAACCTCATTCTTCCGTTTCAACAGACAAGTTTCTTACTTTTGGTTCGCTCTCTTATTGAGACATACCCACTTCACCTACTCTCGCTAACCTGAAGCACTGATTCTCCTCGTTTACGTACTAGGTTTCGTCATAAATCTCACTTGAGGTATTCCTCTGGGTCATCAGGAAACGATACCTAATGCTCATAGTATAATACATTCTCACTCTCCAAATTGAGTCGAACTATCCACAAGAACTTCCTTTACACCCAAGGAACCCTTCAACATTCCCCTATGAACTTCAAATCTATCACATAGCATCATAACTTAATCGAATAGAACATTATCCTCGGCATTCGATTAGAATAAGAGACACCCATCTGAAACTTATCGCGACCGAGAAGAACACGGGTTCCTCATTTAGGTGACCGCCAATTATCACTCACCCTTAATGATCTCAAAATGACAATAACTTATTACCCATATCAAACATACTTGTCACCTTTGAATCTCTCCCAAAAATCTCTACACCAAAATTTACACCTCTGCTTATCCCACATGACAGCAAATTTTCACCAATCAACATAACGGCAGCCCAATATCATCTCGATAACTTACGCACCTGCCTTGGTGTAAAACGCCACTAATTCGCCACATAACTAATACACTGCACTATCACTCCATAACATAATTCCCATGATGCTCTTTACATACGCATCAGATACCATTTTCTTCACACCAACCGCTACACAAATACCTTCAAACAAGGTGAAATCACGACTTTGTCTTCTCAAATTTAGATAATCCATGAATCACGATCGCCGAACTCACTCGACTAAATTCTGGGTTCTTGTTAGCTCATCACGCGTTTCAAGAAACAAATTCAGGTAGTCCAGGAGGATAAGACGTCCTCCCTTGTCGATCAATATAATCGATGCGCACTCACTTCGACTGTGCGATATACTTCTTTCCCATACAGATAACCAAACCTCATAAGAAATCACCTCTTCAAACTAACGATCTATTGCTTTTCATCACTAATTCCATGTGGTCTGACATAAGGCAAGATGTACATCTCTCTCGAAGGACCTCTTACAACCTTGGGACCAAAAACCATCTTAGAGATACTCCTCAACTACCCAGTTACCTGACAAGGACCTCAACACTGGGTATCTTGATTGGTCGTTGACTTCATTATTAACCATTGGAAGATGATGCTTCAACCACTTCCCCAACAACAAGGATTCCAACGGAATCTACTTCTCCCAACGCGTCACAATTCACTTTATACCTCACAGTCCTCGCCTGATGAAGGAACCAGGCTCACTTGATATGTAGCCTTATCACAGACCTGCACCAATACCCAGGCTCAACGCCGATAACCTTTCATCATAGAACTGCAACACTACTTATTATCATGCTGCTAGAAGAAGCATCTTAACAACCACTTCCCAAATTTATGAACCAAAAGTCTACGCTACTACCATAAGAACGTTACCAACTACGACATCTGAGATTTCATTATCCACCACCCTTTTCTAGCGAAACCACAAGAGTCATAATTCGACCATAAACGGTTCAACAGACAGTTCAACTCTTGGAACATTTCCTTAACTTTACTCGTAATATCCTCCACTACCTAGCGAGTTCATAGCCTTCATGCATGCTGACACAATGATTGAAATCGTTTTGCACTTCGAAAATTAAAAGTACGACACCCTAGGTAAACTCGTGTATGCAAGAAGAAAATCACCATAGTTGAAGAGCCAAGCACAAAGATCTCAAGGATCCTTCCCACGTCACCCCATAAAAAGAAACATCACACTGACCAACCAAGCCAATATTGATGACAACAAAATGTATGCAATGAAACTCTTCTATGCGACTTGAAATGTCCTGAGCATAATCGCCTATACTGAGCGAGTCAACCGACTCTCACACTCATGAGTGTGACAACGACATGTCTAAACTGATTCCAAATATGAAAACTATGTGATCCATAGTTGTCATGACCAACACAATAAAGGTTAACTCAGCAAGAGAGGTGAAATAGCTTGCCGATTATTGAATTCAAAATTTCCATTTTTGCAACATAAAAAATTTTGCAATTCTCCCAAAACAAAAGACTCAACTTACACATAACTATTTTCAATATGTTGTGACTTATGCAGTCCATTTAAAACATAATGCATGAAATTCATTTTACTATGAAGGTTATTCACTCAAACAAGGTCAACCATTTGTATTCCCAACTATTTCTCACTAACACCTTGCTTTCGACCCGAAGGGCGGGTTTCTCACTTCTTGTAACAATTTCTGGTATAGGTTCTTCCCTGCATTCTCGCTTATCGCAACTACTTCACTTCCGATCCGATCGTAGTTTGCAAAATACCCGATTCTGATACGTGAGTTGTATAGATTAACGACGACCACTTTCCCTTCATTCGATTCTTACTTCATACCTCATATTAACACCGATGCTTTACTCACACATTCATGTCACCCCACATCTTACTTAAAGTGCCAAGGACTTATTGCTCTTCACCCGATCTTTGAATTGAGGCATTCAAAATCCAAACATGCCTCCCTTCTATACTGACAGATCGGTACATCCAACCCCAGAAACAGAGTCTTATCAGAAACTAAAAGCATAATATTCACATATTATACTTCTCTATTGAACCCTAAAAGGTCTACTTTTAGCTAGCTCACCAACATACTGATCATAACTCCTTCATAGAGGTATTCATAATTTCCCAAAACTCTTCTCGCTCAACACATCAAACCCTTGCCAATGACTTGCAAGGTTAGAACTTAATCCGCCCTACCACACCCATCGATCAACTCGACATGACGAAACCATTAAGACCACACAATCAAATACTTAATCAAGACTTCACATGATAAGACCATTTAAGCACTTACATGTGCCTGTAAATTATGCAATTACACTGGCCAGGTGTAATCCCAAATTTACCTTACATGACAGTCCTTGCTACCTTATCATTTGTGCACCTAAAGTGTACTCCTACAGGCACCCTATATCTCGGTTGTATCCCTCATTGCACAGTTTAAGTTTAGGCCCAACCGGTCACCTAAATCTCTTAAACTAAGGTTCTGATACCAAATGTAACAACCCAAAAAATCATCATATGCATAATAATAAATCCCCAAAATGGGATTTGATTTGAAAAACGAGGGTTAGACCACAAGGTCTAGCGAATTCCCAACACAGCAAAAATAAGTAATAAACATTTCGTAAGCAGTTGTTAACGCATTTATCACCTTAATATCACCATAAAATTTATTAAAGCACATTGGTAAATCCCAATAATTTCATCTCCGCAACAACCACGATCGGGGCCCAAGAAGACTCCTCTCTCGCCTCGGCGCCCAAGCAGACTCCCTATTTTCCCGTGTACAGAAAACGAATTTCACACACACAGGAGTTTCCATATATTTCACCATGTCAAACGACTCTCAAGGTCAATAGCACATAATATGATCCAAGTAATTCCATTACCATTATAATTCAAGGTATCATACAATGTAAGAATGCATATGTGTTTTATAGAGGAAAAGAACATGCTTATCGATTATCCCATTTTCAGAATCTTAAAGTAATATGAACTTTAAACGTATAAAGAAGTCATCGGGAAATCACCTTATGAAAAGCATGGCACACACTGAAATTTAACTTCAAGAAGACATAACACCTACACAATCGACAATACACAAAGACAATCCCAATTAGGCTCGCTTTCCCCCTAGACGTAAAAGTTCCAAGTTTCGAAAATTCACGATCCCGCTAAGGTCTGTCTATGCCTCTCTTTTTGGTTTGACCGAATTGTGGACCCAAGTTCGGTCCTACTGTCTTGACGAGGAACTCCGGTGCACCGGTTGGAGAAATCCCCGGTTGTCCCGATTGGAAGGCCTGATTTGGGCAAGTCCCGGGTAATCCCGGCTTCACTCCCGGGTGGTCCCAGCTCCAATCTCCCGGGTGATCCCGGTATCTTGCTCCCGGGTGATCCCGGTTGAGTCACTCCCGGATGATCCCGGGTAAGGGGTTCTTGGTCGATGCGGGTAGAATACTCCCGGGGGCGACACCCAGCCCAATGGTTTTTCCAGCGACGATAATGGGGTTTCGCAACCCCAACGATTTTCTTCTAAAAGCTAAAAATGAAAACCCTATTCCAAAAATATTGGTTTTCTCTCAACAATATTCTGTAGGAACCAAGTCCCAGTACCTCTCACAATTATCCCCAAAACACACTCCAAGCACTACATTTCCCAGGCTGGGATTTTACACACAAAGGGTCTCTACCAGGACTGAGATTTTTAAACAAACAATAAAGTAAGAGCTAGATTACTTACCTCTTAAGGAAGAAATCCCTTTCGTAGGTTGCTTTGATTCTTTGGCACCGATCTCTTCAAGATTATCAAATATCAACACTGATTACTCCCTCCTTCTTTCCTTTTCACTGGTGCCGCACACAACCAAATTAGAGAGAGGAGAGAATCTTAGGGTTTTATTTCTAAATATGGATAAATTTCACAAAGGTCCCCAAACAATCTAATTTTGAATACAGCCACCCCACTTACAACTTTTACCAAAATTGGAAATGTAAACCACGGTCGTTACAACACCCTAACACTTCCACAATTTGATTAGGCCACCATCTACTCAAGAATTTTTAAATAACACTAAAAACAAATTTTAAGGTTATTACAACAAGTACAAGATTTTTCTTAAAAGAACAAAAACTTTTCTCCTGTCTTGTCTCTTTCTTTCTCCAAACTATACTATGTTTATTTTTTATATCTGAAAGAGGCAAAGACTTTGAATTTGCATAATCTTTGAAGGATTTGTGATTACTTTTGAAAAAAAATCCCTTTTTAGAACAAGAAGTCTCTCCTTTTTCAAAGTTCTTAGCTCTAGAATTGAAATTTGATATAGTTACTACAACTGACTTAGACTTACCTTCCCTAACAAACTCTAGATTTGAATATATTTTCCAAATATTGTGGTTTGAGGGACTTGAATTACTCTGATTTGTAGGATTATGTTTTTTATCTTCTTTTAAAAATACAGAACTAAATATTTCATCAGCTTGTTTGGTTTCAGATTTAAGCTTATCACCATCAACCATATTTTCTAAATATTTATAAACAAGATAACCATATTTATCAATCACAACATAAGTTTCTATATCAGATTCTTCATCTGTGTCAAAATATGAGGCATTTATCATTATCAAACTTGTCTTCAGACGTATTTTCAACAAACTCATGTAGATTTGAAATTCTTGATTCTTGACACCTTCAAAAGAATTTAAATCATCCTTAGTCTTAGATTTAGAGTCAGAGTCAATATGTGTTGATTCTTGAACTTCATTAGTGATTTCATAATATTTATCATAACTTTGAATACAAGGTTCAGAACTTTGAATACACTGTTCAAAGTTAGGAATTTCATCTTTAGAGTTAGATTTAATATCTTCTGACTTGTTTCAATTATGAAGAGTATAATCAAAATCATTATAAGAATAATATGATTTTTTTCTGTTTTCATAAGCTTTGTTCAGACTAGAATAGTCAAAACCCACATTTGTGTATTTTATTTATTTTACTTTCACAAGTCTGTATATTTTCAAAAATATCATCACTTTCTTCAAATTTTGAATCTTTATATATTTTCTACTTCCCTTTACCTTCAGACTTACGAGAAGAGGATTCAGACTTAACAAAATAATTTTCCAAAGGAATTTTTTCAACCAAATTCTCATTAACAACCTTAGGTAATGAAGTTCCTGTGTTGTTTTGAATATGTCCATTCTTGAATAGTCATATAATTTTGATGGAGGATTTTTCAACATAGAACCTTGTTGATCCAAACTCTCACAGTGATTTGATGATCATCCTTACACTTAGTGAAGTTTACATTTACTGTTTTGTAACTTAAAACGTCAGCGTCAGCGTACACACTAAGTGCGTTCAGTGATCGCTGAGCGCTTTCTTTGTAAACAGTTTTAAATGTAAACTCTGAAGAAAATTTTCATGTTGAAAGAAACTTACAGTTGAAGTCGAAGATCAACATGATGAATGTGACAAATCTACAAATGGTTTAAAGCAACACTCAGTGAAACCAAGACTAGTCTACCTTGCATGACAAATCAGTTACAGGCTTCAGCTATATCTTAAGATATCATCAGGGAAAGCTGAGGATGCTTATCAGTGATAGTTGATCATGAAGCTTGCTTTAAAAAATTTGTTTGTCTTATCTACTTGCACAAATAGTAGAAAAGTACAAAAGCAAACATGCCTTTTTGTCCATATTCGTACAAATACTCTTTTTACCTCTCTGTTCGCAAAGACGGCTAAAAGCATGCAAAGAATAAAGTCAACCTCATGAAGCCAGTTCTTGGTGAACACGTGGACAGTACCTTCAGGCATGCATTATTTACAAAGAGTATAAATAGAAGAGAAACCCTTCTTTATAGACAGATCTCTCTTCTCTTGTGTATTTTTGAAGAAAATCTTTCTTCTTCAAACTCTCCTCTCTCTTGTTCTTATTTCTTGTGCAAGAACCTTTATGATTCTTAGATTGTTTAGATTAGATGTACCTTATCTATTTTTGCAACAATCTGTAAATTGTGTTTTTGATTTACTCAATAATCAATAAACAAATTTAAAAGTATAATTTTGTGTTTGTATTCATCCCCCCCTATACAAACTAAACCCTTATAGAACCCTTATTAAGACCAACATCATTAATCCTAGACCCATCTTTGGATTATAATATCTAGTATCCTTAGGATTACTAATCAGCCGATTTTAAAGTTTGTTCATAGGGTCACCCTCTGGAAGTTCAAATCATCAAGTTTTTTTATCTTTTAATATAAAATCAAATTTAACAAATAAAACATCCTTTTCAACCTTAGATTTTTCAAAATTTTGTTCTAATTCAGATATCCTTTTTGATAGATCGGAATTTTCTCTCAAAAGAATATCATTTTGCTTTTCTGCACTTAAGCAGTTTAGCCTATAACTTTCTTTTTCTTCTTTGAATCTGTTGACTAAGATTCTTTCACACCTTTCAATATGTTCTTTAAGTCAACAAATTCAGCATTCATAGTTTCATTTTGATTTTGAAGATTAAAGTCAATAGAATTTTGTATCTCTTAATCAACATCAGAATCATGTTGTGAAAAGCAGGAATTGTCATCCATTTAGCACAGAAAATAGGAACTTGCAAAGTGAGTTATCTCTTCATATGAAGAAGACCATTTTAGCTAATTTTCTTCTTCTTCCAATAAAGCTTGACCATATTCCTTCTTCTTGGATAGCATTAACTTCTTTGAATAATAGTCACAGTTCCTTGTTTTCTTGAATTTGCATTCTCTTGTAAAGTGATATGGTTTTCCACAACTAAAACATCTTGGTACTTCATCATCTTCCTTCTCTTGATCTTTCTCTTTCTCTTGTCAAACTTCCTATCATAGCCTTTGAACTCAGAGTTATGCTTCTTGTCACAATTTCCCTTCTTGTAATAATCAGATTTGTTCTTATCATAACTTTTCTTTCCAAATTTCTTGTTAAAGCTTTAGTTAACAGTGCAAGACTTTCAGCCATTTTCTTGAGTTCTAAGTCTGAACTCTCACTATTAGAGTTAGATCCTAACTTTGGAATTTCAATGATCTTTGATGATGATGACCTTTTGGAACTTGTTTTATATTTCCTTTCATAGATTAAAGCAAGAGATTCATTTACCTTCTTCTTCTCTGATTGTCTCTCTTTAACTTTTTCTTCATGTTGATTAAGAATTCCATAAATGTCATGGATACTCTTTTTGGTTAAATTCTTGGTTAAGAGATTGTCTGCAAAACTATCCCATTCAGGCCTCAAATTTTTTAGAAACTTGTTAATTTCTGAGTTTAACTCTTGGACACCATTTCTCCTCAAATCGTTCAAAATATCAATGAATCTGTTATATGTTTCTAATAGTGATTTAGACTCCTTGACTTTGAAACCTTCATAAGCTCCTATGGATATGTTGATATTATTCTGCAAAGCTTTCTCACCACCTTGCATTTGGGCTTCCACTTCATCCCACGTTGCTTTTACAGATTTGAGACTGTCAATCTTGTTGAATATCTTATTAGGAAGATCCATTGTAAGCAATTTTAATGTTCTTTTATCTATTTTTGCTCCTCTTCTCCTTAGTGTTGAACAACTTTGGATCCTTTCTAATCCATGAAGCAGGGATGGTTGGAGTATCCTCTATTTGTGGATCTGCAGAAATTTCAATGAAAACTTGTAATGGACCTTCTAAAACATATTTTATCAATTCCTCGTCAATTTTGTCCAAGAACTGTATCATTTGTATCCGCCATTGATGATACTCGTCTATGAACAATGTTGGTGGTTTAGTTTCAGATCCAATACTAATTTATTCCTTCGATATCTTGAAATCAGAAGTATGATCAAAACGATATTCAAAAAGGAAATTGATCAAGAAACAGATTGAATTGCTCAATATTAGAGAAATTGATCAATTGATCAAGAATTGAGTCAAGATCTTGAGAAATAGAATGAAATTCTTGATTGAATTCAAAAGTCGGCTTTGATGCCAATATTAGATCCCGTATTCTTACTAAAAATAAGAATGTAAGGAAAACAATCAAACATAGTATTGGAATTAAGAAGTCATCATGTCATTGATCAATGAATATGTATGAGCACAAATGAATCTTTCAGAGAATTTATACAATGTATCTATCTATGTGTATACAGTATGAAAGAATGTGTAAAAATGTATAAAACTACTCTAACAAACTTCAATTTATAATAGAATAGAAATGGTAAAGATACATGTATTACAAGACAGTCCTATTACAAATTGACACATGTTCTAGTATCCTATTGATCTTGAAGTCTTGAATCTTCCTTCTTGAGAAGTTATCTTGAAACAATCTTCCAAGTATCTAACTCTATAAAATGTATCCAGAGTTAGTATTTAACCCTGTGAAAGTTGTTACCGAACTCTGGAAGAGTTGTGACTTAGAAACTTTCTTTAGAACCCGAACTGTGGAAAGTCTTTACAGACTTTTACTTCAACTCTGAGAGCACTTCTTCATAAATCTGAAAGAGCTTTCCCAGACTTCCACACTAAGAATATTGGCCAGCATAAATTCTGAGTTGTTTAAGTTATGAAGAAGTGCTCTCAGAGATCAATGATTGCAATGCATATGTTTTTGAACTAAAGTAATCATTTCAGAATACAAACAATTAGTAGTATTATGCATAACAGAATGTCTAACTGTTTCTACAATATAAACATTAGCCACAAAATTTGACTTTTTATTCATTAAATCATAGTTCTTGACAATAAAATTACAAGCAAGTACAGGATTTTTCTTTAAAGAAACAAAAAATATCTCCTGACTTGACTCTTTTCTCTTCCAGATTAAATCTATTTTTTTCTATTGATATTTGAAATAGGCAAATATTTTGAGTTAGAATGGGATAAAACATTTGGTCTTTTCAAATTTGGTAAATCTTCTAGAAGATGTCAGATTTAGTTCCAAAAGATTCCCCTTCTCGAAAATTCTTGCTTGGATATAAGTTGAGAATTAGAAACTGCAACAGTTTTCAGCTTTTCTTTTTCTTTATCAAACTTTGGATTTGAATGAATTTTCCAAATATTCTGGTTTGATGGTTATGAAGTACCTAGAGTATTTGTGCAAGTTCCCAATTCAAGCAAACATAAAGATTTGACAATTATGATCAAAGTCTAGAGAGAGAGTAGAGAGAGAAATTGTGAAGTCGTATATCTCACAATGTTGAATGTTACAAGCTTCTATGAACTCTCACACCACAATACTCTCATAAGCCTAGCAACCTCTAAGACTTCTACAGCAAACACTCATAATAAAGGCATTTATACAAGGTTTGACTTTACAAGACTAATGTATTTGACTTTACATACTTTGACTTCTCCACTTAAATCTTGGATACAATTATACGCTAACATTCTCCCCCTTTGTATTCAAGATTTAAAAAAAATTGACAATAGTCTTCAGCTCTTGATTCTTCAAAACTTTATCTCTGACTGCTTTAAACTTTGAAGCTCTAACAATCTTCAAATATGCTTTTGAAGAATCTAAGTCTTTGAAAAGTCATCAAGTCTTGAACAGAACATTTGAAATTCTTGAAAATTCTTTGATCTTTGAAACTTCAGGAATCTTTGAACTTTGAGGAATCTTTTAATGCTCGTGTCTTCATCTCTGTGATCTCTGATCAGTCTTCGAAAAACAAACTTTCATCTGTCTTGAACTTGAAATTCTAGAAATTATCTTCTCCATTTTGATAAACTTTCATCAATCTTTTCAACTGACTTTTATCTCCCCCATTTTCTTCATAATATCTCTTCCTTTACTTAATCTTTCATATGATTTGAAAATCTTGAATTTCTCCCTCTTTTTGATGATTGTGAGCAGCAAAATCATCAAAACCTTTTCAAGTCATCACAATCTTTGAATATCTATCTTCCCCTTTATGATAAAGTAACATTCTCTGCCCCCTATGAAATGACAATCTTCGCTCTTTTTGATCTGTGTATCCGTCAATTCATGATATGTATATACCCGAATCTTTTCAAATTCAGATATAATAAACATGGTAACCCTGAATCAACAAATGATACAGTTAGTATGCATGTAAGTAGCACGGAGAAACTTTGTACAACGGATGTACTTTGGAAAGGAGTTTTTGAGATGTTCACTCCCCCAAGGCTTCCATTCAATCATCGAAAAACCACAAAGGAATTTCTATGAATGTTATGACAAGAAAACATACTCCTTGTGTGTACGTGAAAGTGTAGAATGATTGAAGCTACTTAAGCTTTTTCAAACTCAAAATGTGTAAACTGTGGAGACAGCAACAAGTTTTACACGGACTGAGTGTGCATGAAAGAGGTGCGAAGGTGGGGCAACTTTCCTTGTTTTTCAATATCTAAATCTTTCTAATGAAGATCAGATAGCATATGTGATGTGTCCCCAAGAAAATATGAAACATTTCTTTGTCGAGAAATAAATGAGTGGTTGGTGGGGTAATTGCAAGAGTTGGCATGGGCTAGTGCCTGTTTCAATGATGGTCACCAAAGAATGTGAACCAATCAGTAGATGTGGCTGCCCGGCTCAGAAAGTGGTTGGTGCAGAGTTTTGATATTCTTTTAACTATGTTCTCACACCCTCTTTTTTTGAACATTTAAGTTCACTTCTAACTAAGCTCTCTTTTACATTTTTCCGCTCAACACTGAGAAAAACTCAATCGGATCAGTTATCTCCCCCACTCTTTGATTTAAAAACCCCTCACCCCTCAATCACTCTAGGATTACTTCCGGGGTAGGAAACATTGGTTAACGTGAATCCATGGAGGTTCTGTTTAAGCTCTCACATTGATCCCATGTAAGTCCTAAACAGAATGGTTGCTCAACAATTTAACTTGAACAGTTAAGCACAAATATGATAACATTGTCAAAATGTATGTTCACCAAATATATGAATGAAATTTGAGCATTTGAACAATGAAGATCTCTCAAAACAAGAAAATTGAATGAATGAAATGAAATCAAGAAAATTGTTTTGAGAATCTGACAATGTATCAATCAAAACAAATATCATAAGATATGAACGTGAAATGGTTGGGGTATCAAAGAACTTGATAGTTTATTTATATGAACGAATATAAACAATTTAGAAATGAATGCTCAAAGATTGAAATGATAATTGATGATCAACAACATTGAAATCAAACGAGGGTATTACCATCGAAAAATTGTTTCTTTATGAGACATGGTAATAACAAATTCAAATGAAGTACTGAACCGGTGTGTATGAATACTTGACAGTATATAGAAAAGATAATACACAAGTATTGATCTTTGGAAACACACGGTCAGTTAAACATTAACGCTCTAGTATGAAAAACAATTCAAAATCACACTTCTAAATTCATGAAATCTTTTGAGAACAAGAAGTGGTTTGAACATTTAAGAAAATATTTTTCATGTTCGAAAGTTGTTCTTATTTCAAACAATCAGAGATCTAGATCAGAAGATACTTATATTTAAGCTCCCCCTCAAATCATGATAAAATGATTTAAATTTTGATAAGCTCCCCCTGGATATTTACATAATTTCCTTGTCTTTAAACATTGAAGACTGAGTCCTAAACTGATGTGTTTAGAAGTCTAACTCATTTAAAATTTAAGATTGGGTTCTGAACTGAAGTATTCAGAAGCTGATATCTTGACATTGAAGTCCGGGTTTTGAACTGCTTTGTTCAAAAGCCTATATTCTTTAACATAGAAGAACGAGTCCTGATCTGTACATAACCAGAAGTCGAAAATCTTACTCCCCCTAAACCTGTGGTACCTGCAAAACAGATTTGACAGGTATTGGTACCCAATGGTATTTGGGTCCTGGTAAGTTAGATTTAGGAATCCACTTCTCATTAGATTTAAAACTTGTATGTTTACTATTCTGAGAAGTAATTCTGTAAGTTCCGTACCAGTTATGAGCAGATTCTTTTTGAACAAAATCATTCTCTCCATAGCAAAAACAGCAGATCTTCTTTTGAGCAATCCTAATCATATGATTAGCAGAGTAAAATATATCAGGTTTACCAAAAGATTTACCTTTAGATGCATTGTTCTTCTTGGCTTTGGATGTGGATGTTGATGATTTGTCCTTCTTGTCAACAGGAGAACCTTTCACTCTCAAGACCATCTTTCCTTTCTTAGAAAAGTTCTTCTCAAGAGATTTAACATAAAAGTTTGTTGGACTATCAATAGACTTGTTATAAAACAGATTAGATGGACGGATCTGATTTGATTTGACAATGTTTGATTTGACACTTGTCCTTTTTGAAACATTTTCATGAATGGAACTTGAAGCAGTTTTGAAAGAACAAACTGATTATGTTGAATTATCAAAAGGTGATTGACTAATCACGTCAGCAGAAACTTTATTTGACAATTCAACATTTACAGCTTCCAAGTCCTTTATCTTTTTAAACAAAATGTTTCTTTCATCAGAAAGTGTGTCAAACTTCTTTTTCAAATTAGATTTTTCCATCTGTTCTTTTAAAATGTCTGAAGATAGAACAGATATTTTGGATGTAAGCTTAGATGTTTCAGATTCAAAGATTAGACGTTCTAGCTCAAAATCTTTTTCCAAGTTCTTGTTTTTCTCAGATATTTCCTTGAAAATCCCAACATTTTTCTTTTCAGTTTCAAAAGACTTCTTCTTTTCTTGAAAAATTTTTCTTTCCTTATCAAGTAAGTCTTGTAAAACAGAAATTTGCTTAGGAAGTTCAAGATTTTTATTTTCAAGAACTTTTCTCTCTTTAGCAAATGTATCCCTTTCAGTTATAACAATCTTTTCAAATTCGGATACATGCTTCGAGAGTTTTATACATCTTAGCTCAAAATCATATTTCTCTTGAGAAGCTTTCTTAGAAAAGTCAGAAAGCTTTTGAACATAGATTTTCTCCAGATCAGCTTTAATTGTATCTGCATTGAGATTTTTCATCATATCATCATTCTTTGCTTCTAGTGCAGATATCTTCTCTTCAAAAGCCTTTAACTTTCTATATAGATCAACTGATTCAGCTTTCAGCTCTGATGATTTTTGTTCAGTTGTCTTCAGTTGGCTTTGAAGTTTGCTTATCTCTCTCTCTTACTTTAATTTATTTCTCTCTTTGTTAGATCTGTTTTTATAGTAATCATTGTATTTATTTCCCTTGTCTAAACTGTGTTTAGTTTGCTTATCTGTATTTTAAGGCTAGGGGTATTTAAGTCCCCTTTGAGCCTTTGTTTTGTAACTTTGGAACTCATTTGAATATCATATTACATCTTGAAGCGTATAGACTTTCTCTCTCTACTTTCTCTCTCTAAAGATTTAGAGATTCTTGGACTTTGAATTGGTATCAGAGTTGATCCAAATCAGAGAGAGGATTGAGAGAAATGAATTTCGAATATGAATTTGTGTTTTAAATCAAAATCTTGATCGATTTTCTTGGTTTTTCAAGAAAAACTCGTTTTTCTGTTTTTTCTTCAAAATTCAGTCTGTTTTGTGGTTGAATTGATTCAAAATTGGTTTCATTGGATTCGTTTTTGGTTATAGATCATCTTTGATTCACAGTGATTTGTAAGATTTACATGTTTTGATCATCTATTTTGAAATTTTTGATTTTCTGGAAACGACGTTTTTAACGAACTGTGGATTTCAAGAAATCTCAAATTTGGTGTTTTTGATCGAAATTTTTGTTTGGATTTAGTTAGAAAAGTGTTTTCGACCATAATTGTGCAAAAAGTTTAATCAAATTCAATTCAGAATTCGATCTTTTTGATGATTTTCGAGTGTATGTGAACTTTGCGCCAGATCTGAACTTTGCGCGAGTTCTTCAACTTTGCGTCACATTCATCTCAAGAGAATCTGACTTTGCGCATCCATGTATAACGTAAACAGGGTTTGCATATTCCAAGTCTAACGAGAAGGCAACTTTGCGTCTCACGTTACTCACGCAAACCAAGGTTTGCGCCTCTCAAGCCTAACGCAAACCAAGGTTTGCGCCTCTCAAGCCTAACGCAAACCAGGTTTGCGCCTCTCAAAGGTAACGCAAAGCTCCTTTGCGCCTCACGTCCATCGCGCAAACCAGGGTTTGCGCCACCCCTTGCTTGCGCAATTCTCATTGTGCGTCACACGTTGAAGACGCAAACCTCGAGTCTGGAAAAAAAAATTTGTGCCAGTGCTTGCTCACGTGAAATCCTACTTTGCGCCAGTCTAAGTGTTGGTGGTTGAAGATGTCGATACTGTACAAGCCTGATATATCGGTAATAGAAGCTGAACGAAGGACTCTGCAAATTAAAAATTCAGAGTATCTCAGAAGGATTCAGGAGTTGGAACTTAAATTGTTCAATTGTGTTAAAACTCCTGAATGTATAAATTGTTCTAAAACTAGATCTAATTTTGCAGGTATTCTCTATGAAAAGGAGAAAGAGTTAAAAGAGAAAGAAAGAGAGATTATGAATCTTAAAAGCCAAATGAAGACAACTGAACAGAAATCACCGAAGCTGCAAGCAGAATCAGTTGAGCTTCAAACCAAGTTTAAGGCTTTCGAAGAAAATATATCTGCATTGGAAAGTTCAAATACTGAACTTAAAAAGAAGATATATGCCTTGGTGTTAGAGAATGCTGAGATGATTAAAAGCATCCAAGCAGATAAAGCAAAATCAAAACAGGAGACATCTTCTTTTCTTCAGATGTCTGAGATTTCTAAGAAAACTCTCCAAGAGAAAAAGGACTTGGAGCATAGATGCAGGAATCTTTCTAAGCAAGTGTCTGATTTTGAGAAAATTCTTATAACTGAAAGAGATACTTTTTCAAAAGAAAGACAAGTTCTTGAAGGAAAAATATCTGGTCTTCCCTCACAGATCTCTACTTTACAAGACTTGCTCGAAAAAGAAAGAAAACTTTTCAAAGAGCATAAAAAGTCTTTTGATCTTGAAAAGAAAAATTATGAAAAAAGAAATGTTGGGATTTTTAAAGAAATATCTGAAAAAACCAAGAACTTGGAAATAGATTTTAAGCAAGAACGCATACATTTTGAGTCTGAAATATCTATGCTCCAATCCAAAATTATTGTTCTATCTTCAGATATCCAAAAAGAAACAAAGGCCAAGTCTGATTTTAAACAGAAATTTGACACTCTTTCAAATGAAAGAAACATTTTGACCAAACAGATAAAAGACTTTGAAGCTGCGAACATTGAAATGTCAGAAAATATTATAGCTGATGTGATTGATCAATCACCTGTTGAAATTTCAACAGAATCAGTCTGTTCTTTCAAAACAGCTTCTAGTTCTATTAATGAGAAAAATGTTTTGAAAAACAAAAGTGTCAAATCTCAAACTGTCAAATCAAGTCAGATTAGACCTTCCAACCTATTTTATGACAAGTTTGTTGATGGTTCAGCACGCTTTTATGTTAAATCTCTTGGAAAGAATTCAAGGAAAGATCAGATTGTCTGGAGAGAAAAGGGTTCTTCAGGTGTTGAGAAGAAGAAAGGCAAAGCATCTGCATCCACATCCAATGTCAAAAAGAACAGTGCACGCACAGGTAAAACTTTTGGTAATTCTGATACATTTTATTCTACTAATCATCTTATCAGGATTGCTCAGAAGAAAATCTGTTGTTCTTATTGTGGAGCACATGATTTTGTAAGTAAAAATTTTAGTAATTACTGGTATGGTTCTTATTATATGTCCCCCACACGAACTGCAACTAACTTTTCTGGACCCAAATACCAGTGGGTACCAAAGAAGAAAACTGATTCTTTGTTGCAGGCACCTCACGTCAAGGGGGAGTAAGAGAGATTATGGCTTTTGAACACAACAGTTCAAAACTATCTCTGAATCTGATGTTGTTCCAGTTCCTCCTGTTGAGCAGACACAATCAGAAACTGAGCCTATTCATAAAGAACCTATTCAAGAAGAATATATACATGAACAATTTGTTCAAGAGGAATCAGTTCAGGAAGAAGTATAGAATGATGTTATTCAACAAACTCTTCTAGAATCTGATACAGAAGTTGTTGAGTTACCTCATCCTCTAGTTGAAATTATTTCCATTTCTTCAACTGACATAGAAGCTTTTGAACCTCCCTCTCAACAATTAGAAGTGGTTCAAGACATTATTGATCCTCTCCCTCATACCACAAAATGGACAAGATCTCATCCAATTCATCAAATTATTGGAGATCCTCAAGCTAGTGTGTCTACACGTTCCAGTACGGCTACTTCCAACGAATGTCTCTTCACTTGCTTCTTAAGCAAGATTGAACCAACAAAAGTTTCTGAAGCGTTGGAGGATCCGGACTGGATTATAGCAATGCAAGAGGAGCTCAGTCAAATTGACGCACTCAAAGTTTGGAGACTTGTACCAGGGCCGAAAGGAAAGAGCATAATTGGAACAAAGTGGATATTCAAGAATAAGAAAGACAAAGATGGTATCGTTATTCGGAACAAAGCAAGATTGGTAGCCAAAGGATATCGACAAGAAGAAGGTATTGACTACGATGAAACATTTGCACCCGTCGCCAGATTGGAAGCTATTCGGATGTTTCTTGCCTTCGCTGCTTATCGCAACTTCACCGTATATCAAATGGATGTCAAGACAGCATTTCTCAATGGCAAACTGAAAGAAGAAGTCTATGTATCTCAGCCAGAGGTATTTGTTGACAAAGATCGTCCTGATTACGTATATTTTCTCGATAAAGCGTTGTATGGTTTGAAACAAGCTCCACGGGCGTGGTATGACGAGTTTTTAGCCTTCTTAATCAAATCCGGCTTCACCAAAGGATCCATAGATACCACTCTTTTCATTTATAGATCAAACTTGGATATCTACTTAGTTCAAATATATGTAGATGATATTATCTTTGGTGCGACTAACAAATCTTTATGTAATTGGTTTTCTGATCTAATGACTTCTAGGTTTCAGATGAGCATGATGGGAGAAATTAATTTCTTCCTTGGCTTACAAGTGAAGCAGCTTCCAGATGGAATCTTCATCAACCAGTTAAAGTATGTATTTGACATCTTGAAGAAATTCAAGATGGATAAATCTACTTCAGTCGGTATGCCGATGGCTCATGGTGCCAAAATTGGACTTGATCCAGGTGGAAAAGCTGTCGATCAAAAGACATATCAAGGAATGATCGGATCACTGATGTATCTCACAGCAAGTCGCCCGGATATAATGTTCTCTACGTGCCTATGTGCCAGATTCCAAGCCAAGCCTAAAGAATCTCATCTGCTAGTAGTAAAGCGGATATTTAGATACATCAAGGGAACTCCTTACTTAGGTTTATGGTATCCGAAGAGTTCTGACTATAAGTTGATTGCTTATTCTGATGCAGATTTTGGCGGTAATCAGTTGGACCGGAAGAGTACTTCAGGTCATCTTCAGTTTTTGGGTGACAGACTGATAAGTTGGGCGTCGAAGAAGCAGAACTGTGTTTATATCTCGACTGCAGAGGCAGAATACGTCGTCGCAGCTAGTTGTTGCGCTCAAGTTCTATGGATGAAGACACAACTTCGGGATTACGGGATGCTATACAAAACAGTGCCAATATATTGTGACAGCAAGTCCGCAATTGCCATATCAGTCAATCCGGTCCAGCACACCAAGACCAAGCACATAGATATGCAGTACCATTTCATAAAGCATCATGTGGAAGAAGGTACTATTGAATTATATTTTGTACCAACTGAATATCAACTTGCTGATATCTTTACAAAAGCCTTAGATGAAAAACGTTTCAATTTTTTGCTTTCAAAATTAGGCATGTTGAATTTAAAAGGTTAAATCTTTACAAATTACAAATTTTATTCTATAAAGTAAAATTTTACAGATTTTCTTTCTTTTGAATAAAATGTATGTATAGGATCTTTTACAAGTTCTTTGTTTATATTAAAGTTTTATATGTTCAACTTTCAAGTCTTACAAAAGTCGAAAAGTCAGCAACATGTTTGTAGCTTTTGATACTGCTTTATAGATATGTGAGTCGGAATTTTTATAGTTTACTTTGCTTAGACTAACTAAATGATCAGAATTATATATCAGAATGAAAATATGGGCTAAGCATTTAGACGTTGATCTGAGTGATTGAGATGAATAATAAGTTCTTAAAATACAGAAATCTCTGAGTTTAAAAGTTTACCTGTGACCTTTCTGGTTTGGGAAAGTAAGTTTCGTGGGATGCTCGTCATCTTGTCCCCTAAGGTCAGTTGATCTGGGAGTGATCGAACCCAAATCCTTCTATATAATCAGATCGAAAGTCATGTTCTACTGGTATGAATGGGTTTAGGATATGTCTATGTAGCCTTTCTGATCCGGGAAAGTAAGTTCCAAGGGGTGCTTGACACCTAGTCCCCTAAGACCAACTGGTCTGGGAGCGGCTGACCCAAATCCTGCAATAGGGTCAGATAGAAAGTTACGTTTATGGCATGTTCTTTACTTAATGAACTCTTTGATTAAAAGATGCCAAAGTGCACATCGCTTAAAAGATGCCAAAGAGCACACTCATGTGAAGATGCCAATGTGCACACTGCTAAAAAGATGCCAATGAGCACACATCTCATGATACTTGGTGATATGTTTGAGTTGTGATAAACCTGTAAATTTGTGAAAATCTTAATTTTTGATGGCTTAGTGTTAGTACATGCAAAGTTTTCTATAATATTTTTAGAACTGCATTTTTCTTGAAGCTAATCGAAGTTCACATGCGAGCACACTAAATAGACAGATGGAAGTTTTTCAAACTGAACATGTCTTAACTTAATATGCAATTATACTTGTTCTTGCATCTAACAACATATGCTTGATTTCAACTGATTGATAAATCTGCAAAATTTTAATGAGTAGACTTTAATTTGTTTAGTGTTTAAAATTTTATATGTTCAGTTGTTTCAAAATTTATATTCAGTATGATTTTTCTTTTTACACTGATGTCTTAATGTTTGTGTATTCATAATTTTTGTCAATGGTATGTGCATTTTTCGAGGGGGAGAGTACATCTGATTGTAAAATTGTCTACATTCTGTTTTTGAGGGGGAGTGAATAAAGCTGATAAAATACTTCTCGTGCTGATCAGAAATTAATCAGGTAAGTATTTCTGATATTTTTATGCAAATGCTGATCTGATTTGTTAAATTCTGTGCATTTGTGTAGGGGGAGTAAAGGAACTGGACAGGTAAGTTTTTCTGATTTTTTTTATTTTAAGAATGTTATTTTTTTTAGAAGTATTATTTTTTTTAAGTGTTCTTTAATTTTTTTAGTTTAGTATAAATAGGGTTGGATATGCTCATTTTTACTTTTTCTCGCTCCAATTTCATTTTGAAAAAGATATTTCACTGTTCATCTTCCTCAAATTTTCTCTCCGTGCGCCGTTTCTTACTTTTTGTTGCAGATTGCTTATTTCTCGATCAGGTTTGTGTTCCATTTTCGTTTTGTATATGATTTGCATAGCATTGTCCTTAGTTTTGATTCTGATTTCTTGATCGATTCCTTACTGTGCTTATTTCGTATTTTCACTGTTCATCATCTTCTACATCAGATCGAGCCTTTTAGCTCAAATCATGTGTTGGGTTTGTCTTAGTTGCATATTTCGACAATCTGGTATGTGTTTTCTTACTTTAATTTGTTGTTTTGTTATTTTGATTTTGTGTTTTGAGTTGTTCGTGACTGATCATCTTTGGGTTTTTCAAATTTTCATAAATTTGAGTTGAATACTGATTTAATCAGTCTTTTAGTAGTATAAATATGTTTTTCGTCTTTTGATATGGAATTTCGATCAATTCTCTTGGTTTTCAATCGATTTATTTGAAGTTTTGGAAAAATCAAAGATGAACACACGCAAACCTTTGTTTTCTAGGGTTTTGCGTTTTTCTGAGTTAATTACAAGTCTTCTTTGCGTTTTTCATAGGTCACGCAAACCTAAGTTTGCGTTACCTGTTAGTCACGCAAACCTAAGTTTGCGTAACCTGTTGATCACGCAAACCTAAGTTTGCGTGACCTGGTTGTCATGAAAACTTATGTTTATGTTTTGTGTTTCTCACGCAAACCTGACTTTGTGTTATCTTTTAGAGACGCAAACCTCGTATGTTGTGTGTGTTATTGTTTGAAGTATAGTTTGCGTAACACGTAGGTCACGCAAAGCTTACTTTGCGTTACCTGTTGGTCACGCAAAGTTTACTTTGCGTCCCCTATGTGTCACGCAAACCTTTGTTGTTTTGTTTGTTAATGAAAATTTTTCCAAGTATAGTTTTCTTCACAAGGTACTCACGCAAAGTTTACTTTGCGTTATGCACTGGTCACGCAAACCTCAGTTTGCGTTTCAAGCTTGTCACGCAAACTTCCCTTTGCTTTTCTAGTTCATTGCGCAAACCTTCTTTGCGTTTCCTCCTTGTCACGCAAACTGTTAGTCCAACAATGTTTATCAAGTTTATAAAATACGACAACACAATAACGATTACCAACCTGTATTGATTATAACAACGGTTACAGGATTAATCGATTTAAGCTCTAGATTGTGTTCTCTGTTTTCTCTCTTTTACACCTTTAAGTGTGTGTTTTTGTGTTCTTGATAATATCTGATCTAATCTGAGAGTTGTTGAGAGATACAATATCTTATCTAAAGTGTGTCTAACACACTTCCATAATATCTAGATTTAATATCTAGATATTATTTCTAACTAAATAATATAACTAACTAAACTAAATCTAATAACTAACTAAGTTAACTAATATCTAACAAACTAGATATTAACTTAACTAATACAATAACAAACAATTACATTGACATTTATTACAAATAAACATTAGACTTTAATATCGAGAGTCGACGTTCCGTCTTTAGCTTCAGATTGCGATCTTCAGTTTGGATGATCTTGAATCCAATGAGACTGTGGTCTAACACAAACCATACTTAGAAATTTTTTCATTTTTGTGTTTTTCTTCTTTTGTCTTATTTTTCTTCGTTTCTGTTTTCCAGGTTATTAAATGGATTCTCAAACCAACACTGATCCAGTAATTCAGGATGAGAATGTTATTCTCAATGATCCTTCTGATCGGGCTTCTCATGAGACGCCTATGCCGTCAGTACCTTCTGTTGGAGCGAATCTATCTGCATCTAGACGTTCTCCAAATGATGTTTTTCCAACAATCATGTATATGCCGTATAAGCCAAACAACTACTATGTGGATTTTAACCGAATCAAGATTCATCCGGTGATACACTCAATCCTCAAAGGTCATCCATTCGCCCCTGCTCTCTCTTACTGCGCAAATGTTCCTGAAGTTTATCTACAGCAGGCGTGGCATACCATTACAAAGAATGAGCTAGTTCGACCTCACCGATTCGATTTACAGATCGATCAATTCGATTCATTTCTGTCATACAAGTGTCTGCGGCTCATCTTAGAACTTCCAGAACCGAACTCACGACCAGGGCGCACTTCCTACGATCAGTTTCCCTCTGAAGAGAATGTTCTTGAAGGCATCAGAAATCTGGGATATCGAGGAACTCTGAATTGGGTCAGTGACTTTGATAAGTCAAATCTTCCTCCCGTCTGGTATGCATTGTTCTCAGTTCTCAATAGGTGCTTGACTTCTAAGCATTCTGGCACTAACAATGCAAGTCTACACTATCTGAGGTTATTCCATGCAGTTGTCTATGACTTGCATGTCGACTATACCTACATCTTCTGGACTGAGTTATCAGAGAGAGTACAAGACAAGAAGACAAACAAGAAGAGAAAATTTATTCCTTTTGCCAGATACATGAAGCTAATTGTTCGCAGCATGCTAAGAAGTAATTCAGCCATTCCTCGTCGCTTGAATTGGCCTCAGATCCCTGATTCTGAAATGACATATATTCAGAAACAGAAGCAATCGTTCAACTTCTCGGTGACTATTCCGTATGTGCTCATCGCACAATATGCTGACATGACAGATGATGATGTTATTCAATACTGTATGGAGAACGAATTCGTGGAAGCCGATCAGGAAGAGCCGATTCGTGATGACCAAGCAGAACCGTCACATGTTGAACATGAAGTTGAAGTATCAATTTCTAATCAAGAGGTTCAAGCAGCTGCTACTCATCAAATTGGTGATGTTCTTGCTTCTATTGCTACTGAACCTGATGTTCATGATACTTCTTCTGCTGCTGCTGATGCATTTGCTGATGATAGAGATAGAGATGCTAATGATGGTGCTGTTCTTGCTAGTGATGAAGATGAGGGTGAAAGTGATTCTGATGGTGATGATAGTGATAATGCTGATCAACCGAGTCTTCAAGTTTGAAAGGAAGACCAGGACACCGGAAGTGATTGTTCAAGAGGATATTATTTCTGAAGCCGAATCCGTTCCTATCAATCCGAGAGTTGCTGATATACATGTTGATGAACTTGATTTAGCATTTGCTAATGTTTCAACTCATCATCGGGTTCTAGATAATGTTGTTTCTCCGTCTTCTCTCGAGCCTTCTTCCAGTGTCGAGACTTCTTCAGTTGAGGTACGGGATTCAACAGCGAAATTTCCTACTCTGAATGATGTGATTCGACAGATGAATGAGCAGTTTGAAGAGCACAAGAATTCGGAAATTCAGAAGTTACGTGCTTTCTTAAAGGGTAAGATGCCAGAGATTGATACTTCCTCAATCCCTGAAGTAATTCCTTTCAGACGCCCATCTGGGGTGGTTATTAGAGACCCGTCTACTGCTGTTCAATCATCTGCTCCTGCAATCATGTCTATTCTTCAACCTCCACCGTTTTTGCAGTCTGCTGGTGTATCTACTTCTACACGTCCTCCTGTCTCGACTTCAAGAACTCCAGTCTCCGATCTTCCAATTTCAGAGTTGACAGATTTACTTTACGCTCGACTTCTCTCTATGTCGCCACTTGAACATCAAGATCAAGATATGATCTCTCTTTTACGGAACTTCCAACCTAATCCGCCTCCAATTTCCACTTCTGATTCCGACAGAATTTCTGTGCTATCTGACGAGTTCCATGCTTTTAGATCTGAAGTTCGAACAAGTTTTTCTGATCTCAAATCTTTTATGTCTCAAGCCTTGTCTGATTTATCTACCAGGCTTGATCTTCATGAACAAAGTTGCATATCTGAAGTCGGTCCGTCTCTGAAACGAAGACATGAACAGGATGATCCCGATCATCAAGGTCATGAGGGGGAGATGAGTAAGAGACAAAGAGTGGAAGGGTCGTCAGCAAGAGAAGATCAGACACAAGAAGAGGCATCTGACAAAGGAAAGAGAACTGATAATGTCCAGGATTGCAGTGTTCAAGATCTAGTGGATGTTATGCTTGAAAATATTGATTTATCATCCATGGCAAATGTTATGAACTTTTCTGAACAAAATATTGAAAATAACATGCAAATTGTTGTGTATGTTGATCCTGATTTTGCTCAACAGTCAATTGATATAGAGGATTCAGAAACTGCAAATGACATGAGGTCATATTTTGCAAACTTCATAGAGATAAATTCAGATGATGATGATGATGTCAGATTTGAGAAGATCTTCCAAATTAAAGAAGAGGATTGTGATGACATAGTCATTATTTCTGATACTGAAGATGACTCTATGTTTATGGATGCTAAGGATGAAGAAGAAGCAGACATGTTGTACAGAGATCTTCCTTCTCAAGATGAGATTCCTGAAACTATTCCTGAAGCTTCTCAAGTTCCTGAATTTGCACCAGTTATTTCTACTCCTGTTGTTAGTTCTGCTCTGACTACCTCTGCTCCTTCAGGTACATTTGAAGTAGGTCAGTCGTCTAGAGCACAAGTTGATGATCTTCCTTCTGAACCTGTGGTACCCCGAATATTCAAGAAGAAGGACCAGACTTGTCCAGACAGCAGAGGCAAAGAAATCTTCAACATCAGTATATGGCATCAAGACTGAGAATTGTTTTTCTAGAAGACACTCAGAGAAATATCTTCATTTCTAGAAGAAGGCCGATCAACATTTATGCTATTCTTGGTGTTGAAAAGGAGGAAGAGGCATATCAGTATGAATATTTGATGCTAATCAAGTGTCAATGCCGTAGAAACGATAGCGTTTCTTCTCCACATCTGATTGTCCGAGTTATCAGCATCACAATAAACAAGCTAGTTAATATCTGGTATCCGGAATTCGTAGTGGAAAGAAGAGATTGCAATCGATATACCTTCTCAGAGGCAGATTTTTCTGATCTTTCTATGGATGATATTGAGTTTCTATATGATCATTTCAGAAATCTTTATCATAGAACTCAAGATGTTTCTCAAGCTCTGTTTGCTATCAAAAGATTTATTCGACGGCAAATCCGATTATTCAGAGTTTTTGATTTCCAGATGGTCGTTGAAAGCTTTCAACCTGTTGTAAATCTTCTGAAGCCTAATCGAAGCTTGCCAGACTTAGATTCTTATCTTTTATTCACCGTAGTTCAAGATCCATATGGAGTTGTCTACAAGAATGGCTCAAATCATAAATGCTTTCTCATATTTGAAGAAATTGCTCATTATTCTGATGGAACCTTAAAGATGATCAAGCTTCAGTTAGAGCAACGTCTGAAAGAAGCTCAAAGAAGATTTTTGGGAACAAGAAGTGAAACTTTTCTGGTTGATAATGATGAGATTCGACTTCTCAAGAGGACTCTGAATACAATTCATTAGAGATTGAATCTCCGCTCAACTCTAAGACGACTGGAAGTTTTAGTTGGTTTGAATAGACTTCGTCAAAGAGAAGAGCGTCAATGATTCTCCAAAGTCGCTTAGTCGGTCAATGATAATTCAGAAGATTATTTTTGAAGACCACTGCGCCAATGATTACTAAGGGGGAGACTGTTAGATCTGTTTTTATAGTAATCATTCTATTTATTTCCCTTGTCTAAACTGTGTTTAGTTTGCTTATCTGTATTTTAAGGCTAGGGGTATTTAAGTCCCCTTTAAGCCTTTGTTTTGTAACTTTGGAACTCATTTGAATATCAGATTACATCTTGGAGCGTATAGACTTTCTCTCTCTACTTTCTCTCTCTAAAGATTTAGAGATTCTTGGACTTTCACTCTTGCCTTTATTATACCTGAAAAATCAGATTTAGAATTGTTAATACATTTTGTACATTCAGAAGTTTTATCAGAATTTAACAATTTAGCTTTAAACTCCTGAATCTGATTTAGAAGCTTTGAATTCTGAATCTTCAATGTATCCCATTCAGCTTCTATGACAGGTATCTCAGGCATATACATGATGGCACAGTCCCTCCCTGACAAAACAGTAGACATCTTGATATCTGAAAAAAAATTACTTCAAAATGATCGTTAACGAAAATCAGAAAATTTTGATCACTATCAGAAATATGTCCCCCTCCACAGACTTAGCACGGGGGTCCCGCTACCCGGTTAGTGGGTGGGGTCAAGGGGCAGCGCCCCTAGAGAAAAAAATTTCTGACATCTTGAATGGAATGCTTGAAATGATCATCCAAAATATTCAGATAAAAATTTGACTTGAAAATCAAACTTTAAAAACTTTAAAAAAAATCTAAGGCACAAACTCGCACAACAAAGAAACTCGCAAAATATAGTGGATGACACTTCGCGCTAACAGGCTTGTGCACGTTTCTGGTTCGCACAGAGCACTACATGCGCGTTTTGAGATTCTCGCTAGAAGAATGTGCGCGTTTTGAGCTTCTCGCAAGTCAATACGTGCGTGTTCTATACTTAGAAAAAATTTTGACAATTAAGAACTCGCAAAACATAAACTCTCTAAACACTAGAACTCGCAGAATGGTTCATGCGCGTTTCCACTTCTCGCATGTCACTATTTGCGCGTTTTAGTCACAAACTCGCACAATACATGAAACATCAAAATCCTTCTTCGTGCGTGTTCTTCCTAGTTTGCGTGTTCTTCGACGTGCGTGTTCTTCACTTTGAAGCTTGCGCGTTTAATGTCGTGCGTGTTCTTCCCTTGCGCGAATTTTGAATCTAGTGTGTTCTTCAAACTTGAACACGAAATCGATCCAAAACTTTAAAGACCAGTAATTTGCTTTACAAAATACACATAAATGATCGACTATTGAATCTAAACACTTATCTAATACAACTTTTAAGCTAAAAGCAACAAAATCACATAGAATCGATCAAGCACGGTGTTCAACATTTTTCAAACCGAAAACTACAAAAATTCAAAATTGAATATGATTCGATGCGAATTTCGTGAAACAACCTATACAAGAAATGTTCTACAACATTAATCGAACCCTATGAACTCATTTTCTTGCAATAAAGTTGATTTTACATGACAAATTTGATGCAACAGTGATTTTCAAAAAAAAATCTGCGTATTCTTCAAGAATCAAAAAATTGATCTAATCAATTTAAAATCTAACAATCTGAATGATTTTGTCTAGCTATGATACCAATTGTTAGTTCCCAATTCAAGCAAACATCAAGATTTGACAATTATGATCAAAGTCTAGAGAGAGAGTAGAGAGAGAAATTGTGATGTCGTATATCTCACAATATTGAATGTTACAAGCTTCTATGAACTCTCACACCACAATACTCTCATAAGCCTAGCAACCTCTAAGACTTCTACAGCAAACACTCATAACAAAGGCATTTATACAAGGTTTGACTTTACAAGACTTGACTATATTTGACTTTACATACTTTGACTTTTCCACTTAAATCTTGAATACAATTATACACTAACAATTTGGATCCTGGTTTTGATCATCTTATAAAAATCCAGGACCAAATAGTTCATATAGTAATTTTATTTCAGATTTAAGCATGTCTCCATCAACCATACTATCCACAGATTTGTAAACAAGATGACCTTCTTTGTCAATAACAACATGAGCTACTAAATCCTCTACATCTGTGTCAAAATCAGAATATGTTGCATTCATCAACTAATCAAATAAGTTTTCAGAGATCTTGTTGATAAAATTTGAGAATTTTGTATATTATTGATTCTCAACAACATTAGAAGTAGATTCTTAACATTCTTTGTCATCTTCAATCTAAACTTCGGAATCAGAGTTAATTGATGTAGATTCAGATACCTGAATAGTGAAGTCAGACTTATTTTCTCTGAAATCAGATATCTGAATACTAGGTTCAAAATTATGACTTATAGAATCAGAGTTAGAGCACTTAGTATCAGATTTACTAATATTTACTTCTTCAAACTTGTTTTTCAGATTTAGCATATTAAAAAGTAAGATCATAATCTTTATATAAATAATATGATTTTCTATTTTTATAACTTTGATTTAACTTTGATTAATCAAAAGCCACATTATTATATCTTGGTTGATCAAAGCTTTCACAAGTTTGATAAGTATCATCATAAGTCTTATCATTGGAATCAGACTTAGAATCTTCATCAATTTTCTCCTTTCCATTCCATTCAGACATAGATTTTGAATACTCGGACTTAACAAAACATTCATCAATAGGAATCCTTTCAAACAGATTTTTATTGACAGGTTTTGAATATGAACATTCTGCTTTAGATTGAAACGTGCCCATTTTTGAAATATCATATAGGTTTGAGGAGGCATTCTTCAAAACAGAATTCTCATTCAGACCTCATCCCATCTTTGGATTACAGAATCTGGTTATCTTTAGGATTACTAGTCAATAAATTTAGAGTTTCATCAGTTTGTCCTCTTTTAAAGTTTAAGCCTCAAGTTGTTTCATCTTTCTATATCGATCAATCCTTTCTTTTGAAAGGAATTCATTTTTAATTAATAACTATTTATTTTCATCTCCCACTTTCTCAAAATCCGTTTCTAAGACAAATATTTTTTCAGTTAATTCAGATTTTGCTTTTTTTCAAAATATCCTCTCTATTTTTTTGAATCCTCAAATTTTACTTTGAAAATCTCTTTTTCTTCTCTGAATCTATTGATCAAGTTTCTTTCACGTTTCAATATTTTATTGATGTCAATAAGTTCAACATTCATGATTAAATTTGATTTCTAAAACTAATATCAAAAGAATGATGTACCTCAGATTCAGTCTCAGCTTCTGATCTACCAGCTTGTGAAGATCCAGATTTGTATGCATGTTTGTCCAAATAACCCATTAGACAATAGTTAAAGAAGTGTGCAGTTTCTTCATCTGATGATACTGATTGCTCCAACCAGTTTTCTTGCTCAGCCATCAGACTTTGGCCATGTTCCTTTTTCTTAGTCATTTGCATCTTCCTAGAATAATAATATGAGTTCTTAATCTTCTTAAATATGTATTCTCTAGCAAAGTAACCAAGTTTACCACCATTGTAATACCTAGGCACTTCTTCTTTTTCTTTCTCTTTTTCTTTCTCTTTTTCTTTCTCTTCTTTCTTTTCCTTCTTCTCACCATCATTTAATTCATATTTAAATTTCTTGTCATTGTTACAGTTTGTAATAGTCAGTGTGTTCTCAAAGTTATACTTTTTGCCAAATCTCTTGTTAAAAGTTATGGTCAATAGTGCAAGATTCTCAGCCATCTTTTTCATCAAATCTGAATCATCGTCTTCAGAGTGAGAATTTCATGTTATTTCTAGGATTTCAATGACTTTAGCAGAAGAGGTCCTGAAATATTTGGAGCTAACTTTAAACTTTTTCTCAAAGATCAAAGCCAAAGAATCAAAAACTTTCTTCTTTTCAAAGAATTCCAAAGATGTCGTGGATATCCTTCTTGGTAAAACTCTTATTCATCTGAAGATTCTCTGAAAAACTATCCCATTCAGGTTTGAGATTCTTCAAAAACTTGATGTTTATCTCAGAGTTAGTTTTGTGAACGTATTTCTCTTCAAATCATTCAAAACATCATTGAATCTTCTGTAAGTATCACATAGCAATTCAGACTCTCTAGCCTTGAACCCTTCATAACCTATGCATGAATTTAACTTGTTCAATAGTGCTTTCTGACCACCTTGCATATGTGCCTCTACTTCATCCCACATGGCCTTGGCTGATGTTAAACTATCAACGTTGTTAAAGATCTCATTAGGCAAAACCATGGTTAGTAGAGTGATTACTCTTCTATCAATGTTTGCTCTCTTCCTCTCTTCATCGTTATATAACTTTTTATCCTTCTTTATTCTTGAAGCAGGAATAGCAGGTGTGTCAGGGGCTTCTGGTATACCAGGTATCAGAATGTAAACTTCAAAAGGCCCTTTTGTAATAGATTTCATCAAATCCTCATCAACGTTATCAAGAAACTGATCATGCGGCTTTTCCATTGATGATATTCTCCGAATAATAAAGCAGGTGGTTAGGTTTAAGAACTGATATTGATATATTCTTTAGACATTGTAAGATCAGAAATTAGCAGATCAAGAATTGATCAAGAAACAGATTAGAGTGTAATCCCAGCAAATTGATCAATTGATCAAGTAAGATCAATCTTTGAATTGAATATATCCAAGAAATGAAAATTTCCACAAATCGAACTAGATCTTGAAATTTGTCGTGAAGAACTCTTTCAAATTGCAGTTATTGGCTCTGATACCAATTGTGAGGTCCCAAATTGTTCTTTAATCAATAACAAAAAAATTGTAATCACAGAGTAGAGATAGATTGGAATCCAAATGTAATATTCATTGAATAATAATAGGATTACAGAGAGAATTTAGAGAGAGAAATATTACAAACAGAATAAACTGTCAAAGTCTATAATGCTCAAAGATTACACTGACAGACTCTCTAGAAAGATATTTATATTACAAAGGAAATACAAATGATACATGAATGTAAAAGACAAACTAATCATAACAAGTCACCTGTTCTAATATGGTACAGAATTCCTTTGTAATTGATCTGAAGAAGTACAAGTAAGCTCCAACTCTGAATAGAGTCTTCAGACTTCATCTAGATTTCTGAGTCTTCAGGTTTAGATACCTGACTCTTCTTTTTCAGATGTCTGAATCTTCACTTCAGACTTAGCACTTAGTCTTTGAATCAACTTCAAGATTAGAACTTACAGATTAATCCCTTGACATACTATTCTCAATCCGTTGACTCTTTTCGTCACTTCAAGACTCAAGTTGAGAATTTATTCTCAACCTATATTAAATACCTTCAGTGTGATGGTTCTTTAGATCTAGCTCAAGGTCAAATGGGCAACTTTATTTATGAGACTGGAATCATTTTACGTATCTCATGTCCTTACACTCCTCAGCAGAATGGAGTTGCTAAAAGGGAAAATAAACATCTATCAAAAATTTCTCGAGCATTGTTGTTTCATGCTTTACCTAAAAACTTTTGATACGATGCATATGCTACAGTATCATTTTTGATAAATCATTTACCATCTCATATCTTATCTCATCCTCACCACTTGACCTCTTGGTTCACACATTACCGGGTCATGCCAACCTCTGTACATTTTGTTTGTATTTGTTATCCATTTCTTTGAAATACCCATGAGACAAATTGTATCCAAAGTCATTTACTTGTATTTTTCTTGGCTATGCTCCCTCTCAAAAGGGGAATCTTTGTAATTATCCCAAGTAGTTAGAAGTATATTGTTAGTACCAATTTTAGTGTTTAAAGTGTAAAAGGAAAACTTAAGCATAAAGTAGAAAAATCACTATTTCTTGTATTTCCCTATAAATAGGAGTCCCATTCCCCATTTGTAATTTGTGAATATGAGTTGTTTTTACAAACACTACATCTCTAATAAGATTGATGGTCACGATTAATCATATGACTACGATTATATGATCATATTGTTCATCATTTAGATTAATTGTTCCTCCATTTATAAACTGCTTTGATCTAAATTGCTTACGCTTTACATCTTTTGTTTAGATCATTGATTCAATACGAGATCTAGGATCCAGCATATACACTTCTCGACATGTTGTCTTCATGAGTCTTTATTCCTTTTGAGTCTCTATTGTTTTCATATACTTCTACTTTGTCTGTCTTTGTTCCATCATTTCTAGTTTCAGCTCCTAGTTCTTCCAAATCATTATATCCTATTGTCTCTTTTGCATCACCAATTGATCCATTATCTTCTATATCTGTCTTTGGTGATTCATCCCCCACTCCTCCTTTTACTTAGCATGTCATTCGATGGTCACTCGAGCTCACAAGCATACTCAAAATCCATTCATGTCCTGATCATATTCTTTATTATGCTTCATTAGAACCTTCCCCAAACACCGAACCATCAACTTTTTCTCAAGCTCAAAAATGGTTGGCTTAGTGGGCTACAATGAGATCTGAAATTGCCTCCCATCATTCTAGACTTGGCAGGTATCCCTACACCATCATGTGTTAATATTGTTGGTTGCAAGTAGGTTTATCATAGCAAAAGGAATCTATACGGTAGTTTTTAATCGTTACAAGGCTCGTCTTGTTGCCAAGGGTTTTATTACAAACTGAAGGTGTAGATTGTATTGAATCCTTTAGTCTTGTGGTCAAGCATACTACTCTACTTAGTTCCTTATGTTTCTTACTCCCGAGGTTGAGATATTGTTAGCCCTAATTCTGTCATTGTAAAAGAAGACAAGTCCTCAAAGGCAGAGGACCTCTATCGAAGAAAGCAGTTGAACTTTAGAGGCTCTGTCATGCTCTGCACAAAGGAGATTAACCAGAAGATCATCCTTGGACCATAGAACCTCTGGCCTATGCTCTGTGGTAGCCACCTCTTTGCTACCTACAATTGAAGAAGTCGACAAGTGTTCTCTCCTAGCTTCATCCAGCCAATACAGCTCTGCCACGTGTTCATGAAGCGGTTACTGCACCTTTCCAGTGGCGGAGCCACACTATGTGGTATGAGGTCTCTTGACCCCGGTCAACATCTAGGAAAACAAAATTGTTAGCTTAATTTTTTTTTTTCTTTTTAACCTAACTAGGCAAAGACTTTTAGCAATGAGACCCCATTAAAATTTTGACTGGCCCCAATCTCTCACCTTTCTTTTTAACCTAAATAGGTATTTCATAATCTAACTCTACCTTTTTTTATGCCTAAAGAACTTGATTAGAATGATTTTTATTTTGATGAATCCAAAAGGAATATTTTTTTTCCCGAAGCATCACCTTAATCAAAGAGATGAAAATAAGGTAAAAAATATTTAATTAACAAAAGTCTGACCCCAATCACCAAAATTTCTGGATCCACCACTGTAAATATATATATATATATATATATATATATATATATATATATATGTGTGTGTGTGTGTGTGTGTGTGTGTGTGTGTGTCTGTGTATGTATATATATATAGGGAGAGTTTCATTTGAGAAATGGTAAATGTATGAGAAATAGAGAAATAATCTTAGTCATTCATCTGGTATTAAATATGGTAGTTATCCAAATATTAAATATAATATTTTAAAATTAAAATTGGATGTGCATCTTCTTTTTCGGATGTTATCTATGTGATCCCAATTACTAGCATATATCAATTAATACACAGATTAAGAACACAAATTTATTGATTAATCACATGAATTACATCTAGTCACAGATCTAACTTTGTGTCACAAGTCTCATGTTGTGTGTGTTTCAAAGTGTGCGAGTTCTCTTACCAATCTGCTGAAATTTGTATCTCTATGTGCGTGTCTACAAAATTACAACAAGGCAAACCTATTTATACTAAGTCAACATTAGTTGACTTTTACAACACAAACCCTTAACTTTCAAACTATACAAATTTGACCCTCTATTTTAATCTTGAATACAATTCTGATCTAACAATCTCCCCCTTTGGATTCAAGATTAAAAAAAATTGACAGTTATCTTCAGGTCTTCTTATCTTTAGAAATAATCTTCAGCAAGAATCTTTTTCAACTTTAAACCTTGAAAATTTTAACAATCTCCTCAAACTTTGCAACTTCAAAACTTTGTCACTTTGGTCAATCTTCAACCTCCCCCTTTGCCTTCAACAAAATCACGTATTCTTCAGAAAACTAATCTTCAAACTCAGACTTTGATGCCACTTTCAAAATTATCTTTGAAACTTTGTATGAACTTTGACATCTTGAACACTTGAAGTAAATCTTCGAAGTAAATCTCTCCCTTTGACTTTTTCAATCAACTTTAACACTTTCTTCATTTAACACTTTCTTCACAATCATTGAAGTCTTCAAAACTCTGACTTTGAAATTCTGAAATTCTCCCCCTTTTTGATGAATTTGAGAATCAGAATCATCAAAACTTTTTCAATGTCAGCACAATCTTTGAATGATCTCCCCCAAATCATCTTATAAGCACAATCTTCATGATTAACAATCTCCTCCTTTGGTAAGATATAAACATTCTCCCTCAACGGATCCGATAATGAGCCTGTCGTCAATTCATGAAAGTATTTATCCGAATCTTTTCAAATTCAGACAAATTATGAGTTGTAATCCTGAATCAACAGATGAAACAGTTAGGAATGTCTGTCAGTAACACAAAGTTATTGTGTACAACGAATGTACAATGTAAGGAGCTTGAGGTGATGTTCACTCCCCAGGACTTCCATCCAATCATCGAAAAACACAAGGTATTTTCTATGAATGTTCTGACAGAAAAACAGATTTTCTGTGTGCTCGTGCTTGTGTTATGAAAGAATTAGCACAACGATTGTTGTTAAGGCTCAAAATTTTGTAAACCACTGAGACAGCAATGATTATACATAGACTCAACGTGCATGATAAAGGATCGAAGGTGGGGCAACTTTCCTTCTTTTTCAATATCAGTATCTTCCGAGTGAAGAACCAATAGCATATGTGTTGCATCCCCAGAAAATGTGAAACATTCTCTTTTTGAGAAAAGAATGAGTAGCTGGTGGGATGTTTGCAAGAGATGGCATGGGCTCACTGCCTTTTTCAATGATGGTCACCAAAGAATGTAAACCAATCAGATTATGTGGTTGTCCGACTCAGAAAGATTTGGTGCAGAGTTTATTATTCTTTTACTCTGATCTCTCACCCTCTTTCTTTTAAACATTGAAACTCACTTCTAACCAATCCCTCATTTCCATTTTACCTCATCACACACCAACACTCAATCTTTTGACCCCCTCTCCCCTCAGTCACTCTTAGGATTACTTTCTGGGTAGGAAACACTGGTTATCGTGAATCTATGGAAGTTCTTTTAAGCTCACACACTGAATCCCATGTATTTGTCCTAAAAGCAAGCGTTGCTCAATGATTTTCTTGACATTAAAGCGCAAGAAATCAATGTCAGTGTATGTAAGCTCATCAAAAATTAGAATGAAATTTGAGCATTGTAAGTATTTAAGATTTCTCAAAACTTTGTATGAATGAATAGTCATGAAATGAATAGAAATGTTTTGAGAATCTGACAATGATTTAAATCAGATCAAAATTCATGAAGAATAATATTTTGGGAAATCAAAGACGTAAGATGTTTATACGAACAAAATATAAACATGTTTACAATGAAAGCACATATTATGATGAAATGACGTCTGATCTCAAACAATGTAGAGTACAAACGGGAGTATTACCATAGAAAGATTTAACATTTGATACATGGTAATAACAAAGTTAAAAATATTGTACTAAACCGATGTGTATATGAATACTTGACAAAGTATATGAAAAGAAAATACACAAGTATTTTTCGTTAAGAACACATGGTCAGATAATCATGAAAGTATCCATATGAAAATCATTTAAAATCGCACTTCAAAATTCATAAAACATTTGAGAACGCGAAGTGGTTTGAACATTTAAAAATCTGATTTTCACAAGTGAAAGTTGTTCATCTTTCAACAAGTGTTAAGGATTAAGATATAGAAAGATATACCTGTAAGCTCCCCCTAAAATGAATATTCTCTTTTAAGCTTCCTTGATAAAACATCAGATATTCTTTCTCTTAATATCTGTAAAAATTCAAGTTACTAGAAAAATTTAACAATGAAAATCTAACTATTTTTTCCTTCTAAAAGATATAACAATGTAATGCATACTAACTCGCCCTAAAAAAACTTCTTGAAAAGATGTTATCTTTTAAGCATCCGTCAGAAGAAAAACTTTTGAGTTCGGGTTCTGAACTAAAGTATTCAGAAACCATGATTACATATTCTCCGGTGAGAATAGTAATATTCAATTTACCAATGAAGAACGGGTCCTGATCTGATGTAACCAGAAACCGTAGTCACTTGTAATGAACCTGCAAAAGAAAAGATTTTGGTAATCATTGTAAAAATGATTCCACCTTAGTCAGTAAATGATGAATAATAATAATTGTTCATAATTTCCAAAACACAGTCAATATAAGCACAAATTAAGATACACTCCCCCTCGAATCATGGAATGGCATTCAACATACCTAATTTGCTTACTAGAAAGGTGAACCTCTTTTTATCTAATGGTTTAGTGAAAAGGTCAGCCAATTGGTAGTCGGTTTGCACGAAATGCATCTCAATGTCGCCCTTTTCCACATGATCCTTAATGAAGTGGTACCGTACATCAATGTGTTTAGTCTTTGAGTGCTGCACTGGATTAGCTGTTATTGCTATTGCGCTCTTGGAATCACAGTAGATAGGGACTCATTGATATGAATAGTCGAAGTCTTTAAACTGTGTCTTCATCAAGAGGACTTGCGAACAGCAGCTTGCGGCAGCTACTATTCAGCCTCGACGGTGGATGTAGATACACAATTATGTTTCTTTGACGTCCAGCTTACCAACTTATCTCCTAAAAACTAACATGATCTAGACGTGCTCTTGCGATCCAGTTTGCATCCTGCGTGGTCAACATCTGTATACGCAGTTAGATCAAAACTAAAACCCTTAGGATACCAAAGGCCTAACTCGGGAGTGCCTTTGAGGTGCCTAAGAATTCTTTTTACAGCGACTAGGTGAGATTTCTTCGGGTTCGATTGATACCTAGCACAGAAACACGTGGAAAACATAATATTCGGTCTACTTGTTGTTAAGTACAATAATGAACCAATCATGCTACGGTACACTTTTTGATCTACAGATTTACCAAACAAATTAGCATCTAAAAGTGTTCCCATTGCCATTGGCGTTTTCATCACTGAACTTTCAGACATGTTAAACTTTTTAAGGATATCTCTAATATATTTTGATTGATTTATGAAAATGCCTTCGGGTAACTGTTTTACTTGAAGACCAAGGAAAAATGTCAGTTCACCCTTCATTGACATTTCAAAGAGAGATTCCATGATTTTAGAAAAGTTTTTACAGAATTTAGGATTTGTAGAACCGAAAATAATGTCATCTACATAGATCTGTATTAGAATCATATCTTCACCTTGCTTTTTCAGAAAGAGATTTGTATCGATTGTACCTTTTTTAAGCCCTGAAGCGAGTAGAAATTGGGTTAACGTTTCATACCAAGCGCTCGGTGCCTGTTTTAATCCGTATAGTGCCTTGTCTCGTACGTAGACATAATCTGGATGTTTCGGATCGACGAAGCCTTCGGGTTGAGAAACATAAACTTCTTCATGCAGAATCCCATTCAAGAATGCAGACTTTACGTCCATCTGATAAACTGTAAAGTTCTTGTGGGCTGCGTAAGATAGAAAGATCTGAATAACTTCAATCCGTGCTACAGGGGCAAATGTCTGGTCATAATCAATTATCTCATGTTGGCAATAACCCTTTGCAACTAGGCGAGCTTTATTTCTAACCACAACTCCAGCTTCATCTCTCTTATTTCTGAAAACCCACTTCGTGCCAATCACCGATTTTCCTTCAGGTAGTGGGATAAGTCGCCAGACCTTGTTCCTCTCGAATTGTAGAATCTCGTCTTGCATAGCTAAAATCCAATTAGGATCGAGCAAGGCTTCTGATGCTTTATTAGGCTCTAGGGAACTAAGGAAACTCGAATATAGACATAAATTTGCAGATACCGCCCGCGTTTTAACTCCACTATGTATGTCACCGATAATATTATGTAGGGGTGATCTTTTGTCCATCTTGTAGTGCTCGGAAGTGGTTGAACAGAGATCTGCGTGTTGTCATCATCATATTCATCATATATTGCAGGGACAACCTCAGATGTACTCGACACATCTTGTACATTTGTTTCTGACTGAGGTAATTCTGGAGCAGCAGAAGAAGTACTCGAGACTTCTTTTCCAGAATTTGTATCTGCAGATGCAGAATTCGAATTAGTATTGTCATAAATAACAAGTGTAGATGTACCGGACGAGGTTGTTGTAGTGACAGGTTCAGAAGGTCTAGAAATGTCTTCAGTTATAACCGGGACCTCTGAAGTTGATGCGGATATGTTTGATTTATCGAAATCTGCACATATATACATAAATGCATCAAGAAAAAGTAAATCTAACTCAGATGTTACATTAAGGGAGTCAGAAAACTTAGGGGTCGTTTACCTAAAACTTACCCGGTAAGTGCTTACCAGCAATAATCAACATGTTCACTTAATTTACCGGATAAGATTTAGTCCATTAAAACGATATCATGTGCAACATTTATATCCGGTAAGCGCTTACCGGGTAAGAGTCGTTAATCTCACTTACCGGGTAAGACTCTCGGTTCTTGTCATTGCTCTTACCGGGTAAGATTCTCAATCATTGTCATTTCATTCAATAAGGTAAATTGAGTCGGTAAGCACTTACCGGGTAAGCGTTTTGTAAACGGCCCCTTAGTCTGTGAAGGTTCGGGTTCTATTCTGTCTTGAATAGAAGCCTTCTGTTTAAGCTTGAGTTCTGAACTGCTGTGTTCAAAAGTCAATGTAGATGATTCATCAAACGACGCGTTCATGTTCTCCATGATAGTCTTGGTTCGTCTGTTGTAGATCCGATAGGCTTTAGACATCAAAGAGTATCCTACAAAGTAGCCTTCGTCTGTTTTCTTGTCGAACTTGCCAAGATTATCATGGTCGTTTAAGATGTAACACCTGCAACCAAAAACACGAAGAAATTTAATATTCGGCTTTCTATTATTTATAAGCTCATATGATGTTTTCTTATGTCGCTTAATCACAATGGTACAGTTCTGAGTAAAGCATTCAGTCGCTACGGCTTCAGCCCAGAGATACATTGGAAGACCAGAGTATGCCAGCATCGTTCTCACCGCTTCAACCAGGGTTCGATTTTTCCTTTCGACCACGCCGTTCTGTTGAGGAGTATAGGCAGCAGAAAAATTATGTGAAATCCCGACCGATACGAGATAACTCTGAAGAGTGTCATTTTTAAATTATGTGTCGTTGTCACTTCTCAATGTCTTAACTGGCAGTTGAAGTCGAACCTGGATCTTTTTTATGAAGGCAATAATAAGTTCCGGTGCGTCTGATTTGTTTTGCAGAAAATCCAGCCAAGTGTATCTCGAGTACTCGTCTATCATCACTAGTGTGTACTTCTTCCCATTAATAGACTGAGTTCTCATTGGGCCGCAAAGGTCAATGTGAATAAGCTCCAGAGGTGTTGAACAAGAGAATTATGTCTTTGCTTTATGTGAACTGCGTTTCATCTTTCCCATTTCGCAAGCAGGGCAAAGAGAATATTTCTCAAACCTCAATTCTGGTAGACCTTTGACTATACCATGTCTCGCCAACTGATTTATCGCTTGAAAATTCTGGTGAGACAGGCGTCGATGCCAAATCCAACTTTCAGCTTTTGATGCTTTGGCAATTAGACACACAGATCTAGTTGCAGAAAGTGTTGGAAAGTGCACTGCATATAGATTGCCTTGACGTTCTGCTCTAAAAACCTCACAACCGTTCTTGTCTTCAATGAAACAACTATCAACAGTAAACCGAACCTGAAATTGACTGTCGCAGAATTGACTTGTGCTGAATAGATTGTGATCAAGTCCATCTACAAACAGTACTTTCTTGATTGTCACAGTTTCGTTCTTTAATGATCAGTGTCCTCTGATTATTCCGTTAAGCTCAGAGTTTGCAAAGCTGGCAGTTCCTGTAGGTTCCTCAACATAGTTATGTAAAAGATGCTTAAATCCAGTCATGTGTCTCGAGCATCCTGAATCAATGTACCATAGATGTGAGGCATGCAAAAAGAACAAATCACTTCTTCTTAGGTACCCATATCCAAATGGGTCCTTCTTGGTTAGCCTTATGCAATTTATTAATATCATCTACCTTAGCCTTGATTCACCATTCATTACAAGGCTTCGGTACCCATTTCCAGATCATTTTTACATTAAGCTCATGAAATTTCTGTTTCTTTGAAGAATAAGCATTCTTAGCATGAAAGACTTTAGCATGTTGTGCTGAGGATTTAGAGACAGATTTAACACGAGATGCCTTTTTAACAAATTTAGATTTAGGAGGAATGGAGTGAAATGTAAAGGCATTGTTACCACAGTGTTTACATATAAAGTTCTTGCGAGCAAATGTCAACAATTTTGATTTATAAAATTGAGTACAATTATTCATACAAAATTGACATTTAGAATCGTTTGAACTAGTACATGTTAGATCAGGACTAATGGTAACATTGCAATCACTTTTATCAACTTTCTTTTCATATTCTTTCTTCCTCCATTCTCCTTTATCATTTTGCTTTCTTAAATCTGAAACAAGAAATGAAACCTTGTTAGTTTTCTTCTGAAAAGATGAATTTTTCTTTAAAGTACCAGAAGACTCGCCTTTCTCAAATATGCTTGGAGGATATTCAGGAGTTTCAGTATAAACAACAGAGGTTTTGGAAGTAATAGTCTCAAACTCTGGATTTGAATGAACATTCCATTTCAGAGATTCAAACATCTTTTTCTCATCTAAATTTTGCTTAAACAAATCAGTTTTCAAAATATTTAACTCTTTGGAGAGTTCTTTGTTTTCCTCAAAAGACTTGTCAAGTTTGAATTTGAGATCACAATTCTCATCTTCCAACTCTTCAATGGTCTTTTGTAGATCACTGATTTGTTTTGTAAAATCAGATGTTTGATACAACACAGAGTTTGATTCTAACTTCTCAATGATAGGAACAGGATCTGAAGCATTCATCATGTTTTCAAAAATCTCCTCAGTCATTTTCTTTGAAAAATCAATTTTAATGCTATGATTCATGACATTTAAGCACTCATCAGTCTTAACCTCTTTTGGAGATTCAGAAGTGACTGATTCAGATATTGGATTCTGATTCTCAAATTCATCAAAAAGATTATCAAAAATGATTTTTCTTTGAAATTCAATCACATACAAACGTTCTAAAACATTTTCGACCACTAATCAACCAACAATTTTATCAAAAACTCATTTTTGCACAAAAAAATTCACTAAAGAAACCAAGAAACAGAATACGAACTCGTAAAAGTCTCAAATTGTCGAATCCTATGCTCTGATACCAAATGTAATCCCAATTACCAGCATATATCAATTAATACACAAATTAAGAACACAACTTTATTGATTAATCACATGAATTACATCTAGTCACAAATATAACTTTGTATCACAAGTCTCATGTTGTGTATGTTTCAATGTGTGCGAGTTCTCTTACCAATCTGCTGAAATTCGTATCTCTATGTGCGTGTCTACAAAATTACAACAAGACAAACCTATTTATACTAAGTCAACATTAGTTGACTTTTACAACACCAACCCTTAACTTTCAAACTATTACAACTTTGACCCTCTATTTTAATCTTGAATACAATTCTGATCTAACAATTTGTTTCCTTATTTTAAGCAGATTTCAACTTTCTAACTGCAATTTTTTTTATATTCATCGAATGGGGAATTTATTTTATTGATTTTGGAACCGTGCAGACTTCTATATGTGCATATGTCCAAGTCTCACAATTATCAAGTTTTACACATATACATGTCTGCTCATATGTGCATATATACTCACATTGCAAGATTAGTGTGCATATATGCATGTCTAGATGTCAGTGTGTATCTCAACCAATGCAGAATAGATGATATGCACATATGCACATATACAACATATACATATTCACAATACTCAATATGAACATATGCATATTAGATACCAGTGTGTACGTATGCATATAATATTTCAGCAAACATATGCATATATGCATTGTATGCAAGTGTGCACATATGCACTATCAAAGAGATCATTAGTTCATTGCATATTAATGACATGAATTCCATGAATAAGCACAAAGGTGTTCGTCTTTTGTTGATTAGTAGCATCTGGGTTTGCTAATCTGAATCGATTTTTTGTTTTCTTGGATCTCATCTGTGGATGCCCTCCATCATCGTCTTCACACTGGATGCCGCCATGGATGAAGTGAGTAGAACAATTTCTTGAAATCGATTTCTTCAGATCGAAAACAACAGATTTCTTGAAATCGTTTTCTCCAAATCGATTCTTCAGATCGAAAGAACAAAAATGGCCCTGATCGATTCTTCAGATCGTTTTCTCCAAATCGATTTCTTGATCCCGACTTTGACGATGATGTGATTATCGAAAGGATTTTAGTCGGTTTACTTCTGATTCGATGTGGTAGAGAGTAATTTTTGGAGTCGATTTCAACAAAATGGTGTTCGTGCGTGTTGCTTTGGATAAACCGATTTTGTGGGATGAAATCCCTAATTAAATGGGTTTTTAATTTGGTAGGCGCTTGTTCTCCAAAGTAAAGGGATTATACTTTTACTATAATACCCCTGTGCATATATGCAATGAATTCTTATCAACCGTTTTGAATATTCTATTTTTAATTAAAAATCAATTAATTGTGGACAATTGATCTCTCATCAATCTACGGTTGAGATTGGTTAGCACCAATGTCGTGGTTAGCAAATGAATTGGCCTATATATATATGTGGTCGTGCTTGAAACCATATTTTATCCATCATACACCACTTAACAATCCTTGTTAAGCATAAGACAACAATTATTCATTTAGGTCTAAAGTCTTATTTTAGTTATGATTAATAAGAGGTGGTGTGTAAAAAGGTCTGAACGATTCAGACTTAAGAGTCATTAAGAGGTTTTTTAAAAAACAAACAAACAACCCCTTACTCTAGACAAAAATCTATATCCATACAAACATCTCTATTCATAAAAGAAAGCAAGCGTTGATAAATATTTAAAAAGTTAGAATAAAATAGCTAGTCCAACTTCTTGAGATATTAGAGACAAAAGCTATAAAACCCATTGGAAAGATTGATTTTGTGGAAGAGATTTGCATTTATCAACACTAGGTGTTAAAGTTGTGTTTTTGAACATAACAACCTCCAAGCTAACAGAAATTAGAAAGCTAAAAAGCAAAAGATATACAAACCATTTAAGATGCAAAAGAAAACAACCATTTGTTTCTAAACAAATATTTATGCCAACAAAGAAATTAGCACTCTTCTTTTTTATTATCATCAGTATATTCTTCAGCATAAACTAGCAGTGTTCTTGAACTTGCTTTGCACCAAGTTCAACAGGAAGTCTGTGAAGATGTGCTCATATTCCGGCATTTTACCATAACCTGCAACCATATCCAATCTTGTCAATTTCACGTTTACCTCTACATCTGTGTCGGATAAACTGGGTTTCTTTCCAATCAATGCCAAGGGTCATGGACCTCATCTGACTTAAACGTATTTATTGATGTGTATTTTTCAGTAGACATGGAATTTCGACTTACCAGGAAAATAATTGATGTCAATAACATAGAAACGATCTCTGGTTCCATGCTCCCGAATCATATCCAAGTTGAATAGATGAAGTCCCTACATGAAGCATATTTTAATGATCATAAAACATGTAAACGGACCATGACAAGAAAATATACTTTGGAAAAGGCAACAACAATACTCTAAAGGAAACATTCAGATAAGACTTGTCTAATACCAGTCGGCATCGAAGTTCTCTAGCAAGTCGCTCAAGTAAAGCTCGTGGAGGAAGCTCTGCAAAAACAGCAACAATGAATCATGTCCATTTGCAACTTGAAATTAATGTTTGTGCAAAAGGGTTTGTAACCGGCAACCCCGAGCAGCCCCATCCCAAGAGCGTCATGTGAGAGGCAAATCAGATACACAACGGCCCGCTAGATGGTTGGCTTAAGACCCTCGGTGCCCATAATGAGTCCAATCCTCAAAAGAATTGCAACTCCCACACTGCGTCTGCTAGACTCAAACCCTCACATGTTTGTGCAAGTATACCACCCCGGAACGACCTGTGCTACGCCCAGAGGGTAACTTTAAATTAATATTATGGCCGTCCTTTTTCGTCTTTCCCAAGTTTGCAGTGGTTTTAAGAAGACTAGAAAGGGTGCACGTGCACCCGCTCAATTGTGCCGACGCTGTGGAATTTTTTTAGGGGTTTAAAGGTGCACCCGCTTTAGATTGATGTGTGCTCCTTTAAGTTAACATGTGGCTACAGCCTATTGGTCGTGTCATTGGATAGCAATATGGCATTAGAGGTTGCAAGTTCAAATCCCTTCTGCCTCTTTTCTAATTTTTTGGTAACAATAGCAGAAAAGAAGGAAAAACTCTCTTATATGTTGCAAAAAACCACTTGTTTGTCATATCTAATGACACCATACATTTTATAATCAATTTTTGTTTTATTTTATATTATGCTAGTTATTTTGTGTGTTCATTTGAAAATTTTTCTGTATCCGCCTCTGTTTGGGGACATGACTTGTATTATAACAAGAAGTACCTATACACAACCCATAGTCCAAACAAAAGGATATATAACAAGTAAAATGAAAAGACCAAATCCTAGCACAGTTTGCAAGGACTTACCGGCAATACATGGGTCTAGATCTGCATCATCTGCAGATTGGGCAGCAGATGAGACCCTAGGAAAGCGAAATACACCACTGCTTCTGGACAACTCACGTTTGCTAACGTCAGGTAAAGAGAAACGCCGGACAACCTTGATTGCATCCCCCACAATATAAACCTTGAAGAGAACACCGCCTACAACAACAAGAGTGATAAGTATTTCAGGTTGTATTATACCCAGAAAAATCATGGTTACACTGTAGGTTTGCAATTGCATACCATGGTTAACAAATTCTTGAAGAACGAGGGGAGGCTCTAGCTTCTGAAGGGAATACTCATCATAAGCCAGTGATAGTTCATGTGACTTGGCAAACAAAGGCTTTGCAACTGACAGAAAGTCGCAACAATTCAAGAAAAATAATAAGAAATCATATACTAGACTATGATGCCAGATGCCATCATTTCCTGAATCCTGGTTCTAGCATTTTTTTCAGAATCAGAACCGTACAGTGACTAGCTCCACATATATAGAGATCGATTTCTAATTATGACACAAGCCGTTTGTTGAAAATGGGAACATACCAAGAGGTAGGGACAACCCAGCCTTCTTAATCGCGTCCGGAATAGATGATGGGTCTTTTTCTATCACCAATTGTTTCGGGACACCAACTGTACCTACGTGGTGTACTAATATATGAGAATGAAGTATTCCAAGGATCATACAATTAAAATTTGAAGCAGGGGCGAGAATTCAAGTTTTCCACACATCTGTAATAATCAAGAAACAAAAGAATCACCATATGCATCTGAAAGATCCAGATCAGCAACATCCTGAAGCATAGACTGCCTATTGTATACATGTTGTATGGCATCGGGAGGATCAAGCACTGTGACTTCAGGATGCGTCAGGCGATAATCCTTCAAAACAGAAAAACAGGCCAGCGACCATCTTAATACATCCAAAAGGTGAAAGAAAGCATATTTGATCCATGAAAATCTCAACTAAACAGGTGGAGAAACGAAGATAGGCAGATTAATCTATCACGGGTCTCAAGTGAGTACAATAGTGTATGAAAAGGTCATCCAAAACCGTTCATTGACTCGACTGCAATGAACCATATCCCTGTGCAAAACAGGGGACAGCTTATTTACTATCCTTTTACTTTATACAACTATATATGCTTGTAGATTACAACAAAACACATTCCAGCTAGCATCTTATTTCGTTTGCAATGTATTCACTCAAGCCTAAGGTGTACTAGCTAGATGCATTTCTGATGTTGGATAAATAGTTAAATTCCTTTAAGGATAAAAAGCACAAGCTGTTCCAGCTTAGAATTACCCACAAGCCATTTAAAGTCTAGAAGATAGCTCTGGAATTGATGGGTGCAGTCATCCTACCAGGTGCCTTATCATGTCTTTCCACTTCTGTTTTCAATTTCACCTGGTGAAAAGTAATGCAAGTTGACTTGCATAGTTTAAGAAGTAGTTGGCTATTTTATTACATCAATTTTATTCCGAAAACTTTTCATATCACATTTTCTATTGTTATATAGCCAATATATCATTTGTGGATAATTTTTTGGTCTACATTTCAGTAAATGTGAGAATTTCAGATGCCTAATATCCTTTATGCATTCTTAATTCATCGACTATCAAACAATTCTATAGAGCACAATTCATCAGATTAATAATTTAATAATTGAAGACCAGAAAATTCCAAGGTAGAAATTAATAAAGCCTCTAACAAGTACACCAGATTTCACAGGAAAGAGAATCAGGTCAGCACAATTCAGTAAATCTGGGGTGAAGGAATCCTTAACGACTTCCCCCTCTTGCCGGATTATTTCCGATGTAATCATAAAAGGTTAAATGGAGCACCAGCTCACATCTAGCAAGTCAAGCAACAAAAAAAGGAGGATGCTCAATTGCTTCAACGTTGAGGCAGCAACCTCAATTATCAGGTAATAACTAACGATTAAAGAGGAAATCATGAATCACAATGTAACAAAATTATAATCCATGAGTGTATGATGCAAAATGTTGATTAAAATATCATCAAAATGACGGAGATTTCACAATTAAAAATTATCAATATAATCATTGAAAGTGGAGATTTTTAGAAAGACCAACCTCAAGAATTTTCCGCCATTCCTTCCCACACAACTGTGGACAACAAAGTGTGAAACATCATATGTCAGTACCAATGTGTGAACAAAAACTCCCTAGCACACTGCCAGATGCCAACAAAAAAAAAACAAAGAACAGGCCTCACGGACCTTATGCAGCACAATGTCAAAAGGACCTTGATCTGAAAGAGGCCTGGTTTGATCAATAGCAACAAAGAAAATCCCCTTATTCCTGCATCTCACCCAAGCACATACGCAATCAATAACATAACCACATCTGAAACCCGAGACCAAGAGAAATGATATAGATACATGGTAAACTCTGAAGTTCAGAAAGATTTATATTTTCACTAACTTAATTAAACAAAATAAACTATGCACACAGATCCATGTAAAATAAAATGAAAAACTAAGAAACCCCAATCCATGGTCCAGGTATAGCTTTGTGCATTCCAAACATAATAACTTACTACTATCAGAAGCGCATGCTTTTACTACTATCAGAAGAACATGCTTCAGTTATTGCTTATTTCTGTAATAGGTTGTAGTTCCAATCTACCGCTCCAGTTAGGTGGTGAAGAGAAGCAGAAACATAGGATTTGTGGAACAATAATATAGATATACAAGCATCACCAATAAACAAAAGCAAAAAAATCATCATTGAGATGGGCAAAAAAGCTAGTATGAGATTAATCCATGAATAATAAATCAAGCTAATAGGTTGTAGTTCCAATCCACCGCTCCATTCCTTCCCACACAACTATGGACAACAAAAATATAATTTCCATCAGAACTTTCCGCCATTGCCAATCTATTCAGATTTGTGGGGAAAATCTCTACAGACCCATGAAACTCATTGCTATTCCTTTATGTAGAAAAAACAAGTACGTTATTACGCATTATCTTTACTCGTTACCACAGGTCACTCTTCCAGAAGAGGAAGAAAAAAAATGACAAAGTCTGATGGTAACATGGGTGGTTTTGCCGGATATTTATCCAGATTATATTAATAAAAGATAGTTTTCTTCCCTGGTTGTTTCTGGGATTATCAGCTAAAATAACTTTCTAATTTTGCTTTATTTTTAGAGCAGAACACATATGACATGTGAGCAAGTTATAGGATTATCTGATGCATATGAAACAAATCCCACCAATAAAATGCATATAAACAAACGAGAGGGCAACATTTTAAAATGAAATTTCACCAACAATGCATCCCAGAATGGTTTGTTTAACATGGAATATACTCATACGTATTGCCAACGACTTGAAAGAATATTTGAATATTCAAACACAAGGATATTTCTAAAAAGATGCACTATCAAGCCGGCCATAGTACAGCACTCGTATCAATTTAAAAGGCAAATTAATCAAAACAAGCGAATATTTATAAGCTACTCCTACATTAGGGGGGATATTTTTATGTATAAAACAACTCCCCCCAAAAAAGAACAACTTTAGGAGAAACAAAATAGCTATATTCGATTTCTTAAATCTAATTTAGAAGCAACTCTCGATCAACAAATCATCATGATGAGAAACCGAAGGTTGAAATGATACTTGAACCCGTACATATGCATGTACAGATAGAATATAGATATCATACATAATTAGGATCAAGTAATTTGATGAATCAGGACGAAATTACAAAGATTAATATACCTAGCCAAACCTTCGAGCTTTGGTTGCAAAAAGCTCTTAATCTTCTTAGACGTAAGCGCATAACCAACAACGATAACCTTCATCAGGCTGTCGTGAAACCCCAACTCACCAGATGAACCAGAGCTACTACTCGATTCCATTTCCCTCCCCTCCTCGCTCTCATAACCAATCACCTCCTCTTGCTTCACCCTCATTATTCAAACCCAAGAAATCCAACCTCAAAACTTGAAAATTTTCCTTATGGTTGAACAAATTAATCAAAAGGAAGTTCACTTTTCAAATTCAATACACCAGATCTCAATCGATTTTGATGATTTACGAATGAATCAACAGGGAATTACGAGAAATGTCGGAACAAAAAACTCGCGAATCGGTTGGGAAGAAATAAATCCGTTAAAAATGGCAGAGAGAAAATCAAACGAAATAAAACACGCAGATAAGTGTGATTTGGTGTGTGTGATTTGGGCGGAATATATAGACAAAGAGGCCCCTGAGATCGGGAAAGATTCGCTGTCCATTACATGTACAAATTACATAAATTACCCCCAGCCCCATCGCTTGACGAAAATATAAATATACCAATTTTGGTACCTGACATTTGTCCATTTTAATGGTTTTCATCCATCAACTTCAGTTATTTCAAAATTTGTCCTCATTGTTTGCAAAATCTCTAGGTTTCCGTCCCTTCTATTAACGGCTATTAATTTTTTTTTCCTTTTTTAAATGAATAAAAATAATTATATATATATATATATATAATTTTTTGTATACTATATAAAAAATATATAAATATAACCCCAACTCCCCAGCATGCTCTTGTTTTTCAGTGAAGAGGGCAACTAAGGAGGCTGCAAATATATATATATATATATATATATATATATATATAATAGAAAATGACTAGAATAATCCTCATTTAATGGAAAAAAATAATGACCATTAGTGGGATGGACGAAAATCATTAAAATCAAAAAACGTTAGGGACCAAATATGTAATTATGTATATAGTAATACGTTGTAAACTTGAAATTTATTAGATAATACTTAATTAGTAAGTTGTTTTTAAGAGTTTTACCAAATGTTTCATTATATAACTAGAAGTGTACTCGCGCAATGCAGCGAGATACATCACAATTTTAATGTTTTCTTTTATTTTTTTTGTTTTTTTGTCGATTTACAGTACGATTTTGGATGGTTTTGAGAAAGTGATAATTTTTTTTTTATAAATTTGTTTAATTTAGGCTTAATAATATAATGTTTTTTATATAAAAAATAATGTATTTTGTTAGAATTCAATGATTATCTTATATATTTTAAATTATTTATATTTAAATTAAGATGTTTATCCTGTTTTGATTATGTTTATGTTATGAATTCAAACATATAGCTTCAGAAATTTGTACTCATGTGTTTGGTTTGTATGATTGTCCGAATTTGAAATCCTAAGGGGGTGTTTGGTTCATGGATTTTGGAGGAATTGGAATGGATAATTCCTTTGACTAAATTTCAATTTCTTTGTTTGGTTCACATATTGATCATGATTAGTGATGGCCAAATGGGCCCGCCCGATCCGATCTGGGTGGTCAACCGCGGCCCAACCCGCTAAAAGCCCGGCCCGGGCCGACCGAGTGAAGGCCCGGTTCATAGCCCGAAAATCAGGACTGGTCCATGTATTTGGATGTTTTGGCGGCCCGACCCGGCCTGGGACCGGTTCATGGACTGGCTTTTGGCCCGGCTCGGGCCGATCTGAATTTTTCAAAAAAGTAGTCATTTTATAGCCGTTATTGTCGATATTTTGACCGTTTTTTTTATTTTCTACCCCCCCAAACCCCTATAAATACTTGTGTTGATTATGGAGTTAGACAACAACTTACAAAACGTAAAAAACACAAAAAACGCATACAATTCTCATTTCTCGGTCTCTCTATATTCGTTTCTCGCAAGTTCTAATCTAATATCTCTAGTTCTCTACTCTCTACTCTCAAATCTCTACTCTCAAAATGGCCGAACAAAATTACCAAGTTGTTGCCGAGCATGGACGAAAAGCACCGGTTTAGGCCCATTTCAACTTAGTGATCCTCAATGACGGTAAAAAAAAAACGCAATGCAAAATGTGTGGAGATCTCCTTCGGGTTTTTAACAAGTGTGTCTTTTCTTAGAATTGATGCATTGTAACTTAAAATTATAAATAACACGTATTTTTAAAGTGTATTTGAGTGATCCAATCCAATTTTTACTTTTTAAAGTTTAGTAATTGATATAATTGAGTTTTTTAAAGTTTATTAATTGATATAAGTAAACCTATTTTTTAAAGTTTATTATATAATTAATTATTATATAAAGAAACTAATTAAAAAAAGGAAGGACCGGCCGAAGGACCGGTTCAAGCCCTGCCCGGCCCGGTTTTCTAAGAATCGGTCTATCCCGCCCTTAACCAGGCCACCGATATTTGGGTGAAACCCGGCCTGGCCCGGCCCGAAGCCCGCTTAGCCCGGTCCTTGAGGTTACTGTTTGGGCCCGAAACCCGTTTTGGCCATGATGGAATCCTTTGAATTCCACTGAATTCCACAAATCAAGGAATTCATCATTCATTAGATAAAATGAAAAAATTGAATTTCATCCAATTCACACCAATCAAACGTGTGGTCAAATTCCATTCCAATTCCTTCAAAGTCAAATTCGTTCAATGAATTTCAATTCTATAAAATTTCATTATGCGAACCAAACGCCCCCTTACTTTCCAAACTAGTCTGAAATACTTTTATTTTTGAAAATTAGTTTTCCAAATTGGAGGTTTTAAAGTTGGTTTAACAAAATAAAAACGAAAATAATTATATTTTATTTCGGTATGATTTATCTTATCTTTTAGATAATATTATTTAACGATATAAAATTGATCAGGTTCTCAGTCAAATAAATATATTAAAAAAAAAAAAAACTGATTGATATCTACTTACTAACTTTTATCGTTTAGCACTTCCATTATATTATTATTATGTAAGAAAATAATGTCTATTTGACGTTGAAATAAAAATGGGGCTTGGAGAATTAAAATAATTCAATTAAATAATAAAAGGTAACATTTAGATATTTTTTATAAAATAATAGAGGTATCGATTGCTTTTAATAACTAATTTTTTATTTAATAATTTTAAATTAAAAATTAATTTAGTTGTACATTAGACGTGATACTTACGATTTTTGGATTATGCCAAGTGACATAATCATGTTTTTAGAAAAATAAGTAGGCACAAAGGTACGAGGATTTTGCAGTTTTCATGATAATAAATTTAAAAAAAAAATACTAATTTAGGCATACAAGATTTCCTTTATTTATTTTTATTAAATAATATTTTGATATTTAAGGTTTTAGATAATTGAATGATTTTTTATAAACACAAACATATGAATCAAAATTTATATATATATATATATATATATATATATATATATAGGTTAAATCAAGTGAGAACCATAAAAATATTAAGATTAATCAATGGTGAGAGGTGGGAGGTAACATTTTACATATATGGTGTAATTTACATACAAACATAACTCTTAAAATGGACATACAAGTAAATCTCTTCACTTTCTATTTCTTATTGAAATTATCTATACTATCTATACTATATTATAAAGCACGGATAAAAAACTCTTAAATACAAATTATTAGGCATAAGGTACCATCGTTTTATGCAATATTTTAAAAATCTCTTAATTTACAAGTATCAAAGCACAAGATACATATTACTACTGCAGACTTCTAACACCCACCATTTTGGTATGTGTAGAGTCTTTCTTTTATGCAGACATTTCCATGTATCACTATTAATTAATATATTATATTACTATAAATTTGTTTTAATTATATTATTAAATATGTAATTGGTTATTTTTTCTAGATGTCATTGAAATATATAAGATAATCATTGAATTCTAACAAAATACTTATTTTTTTTATATAAAAAACATTATATTATTAAGTCTAAATTAAACAAATTTATAAAAAAAACATTATCACTTTCTCAAAACCATCCAAAATCGTACTGTAAATCGACAAAAAAAATAAAATTAAATTAAACATTAAAATCGTGATGTATCTCGTTGCATTGCACGAATACGCTTCTAGTATTATAAAGCACGGATAAAAAACTCTTAAAAACAATTGTTAAAGCTTAATGTATTGTTATTTAATGCTAATTATTTAAAATCTCTTAAAAACAACCATTAAAGCTTTATGTACTACATTTAATGCTATTTATTAACTTTCTATCCATATCTATAACCAATTTAACTCCCCTAAAATCATTTCCCACTTCAATCCCCTAAAATTACTCCCCTGCATAATTAAATACATGATAAAAATCAAATTTTAAATATAAAAAATCTAAAATAGAATTAAGAAGATCTAACAGAATATTTAATGTTTATTTGAAAAAAACATTATAGTATTAAATCTAAAATAAATTACATTATTATTAAAATATCGAATAAATTTTTAAAAACAAGCTTTTATGCATTAAGTACTGTTTATTGATACACATTACTTAAAATTCAAAATTACAAGTAATGATGCATGAGTACAAATTTCTAAAACTATATGTTTGAATTCATAATAACTAATAAACATAATCAAAACAGAATAAACATCTCAATTTAAATATAAAGAATTTAAAATATATAATATGATCATTGAATTCTAACAAAATACTTAATTTTTTTATATAAAAAACAAATTTATAAAAAAAAATGTTATCACTCTTACAAAACCATCCAAAATTGTACCGTAAATTGACAAAAAATAAAATAAAACATTAAAATCACGATGTATCTCGCTGCATTGCGTGAGTACGCTTCTAGTATAATTTAAATTAAACACCACCTCCTTTTTAAATAAAAATTATATTAATTACAATAAAATTTTAAATCAAAAAAATTTATATAAGAAACGAACATTTTATTTTTTTTTAATTTGACACGAGTATCATTATATTTGTTTTTACATTTTCTTTAATAATTGTAATGTTTACATGAAATAATAAAAGTGGTTTAACTCGTATGTTGTTCCACCTTGTGAAACAACATTTTAGTATTCCACATCACATTTTACATCATTTTGGTTTCTTTTCACATTGTGAAAATTGTTTCACCATGTGAAAGTGAAACTGCACTACATTGTTTCACATTAACAACATTGTGTTGTGAAAATGTAAAATTTCTATTCAATCAAGCACAATTCAAGATTTGAAATATGACAATTATAGATCTAGAGAGAGTGTAGAGAGAGAAACACAAAGTCGTATACTATTGATATGAAAGTTACAAGCTTCTAGTTACAACAACTCTTAAAACACAAACTATTTATACCAAAGCTACTTCTCTCACAGAACTAAAACTCTTAAGCAATACAAACTCTCACAACATAGAAACTCTCAAATCACTAATGTTGACTCTGTTGACTTTACAGACTTAGACTTTTCACATTAAATCTTGAATACAATAAAATACACTAACAATCTCCCCCTTTGTATTCAAGATTTAATAAAAAATTTGATAATCGTCTTCAGCACTTGATTCTTCAAAATTTTAACTTTGACAACTCTGAACTTTGAAGCTTTGGCAATCTTCAATCTCTGATGCTTTGAAGAATATTGAAAAGTCTTTAGCAATGTCTTTACAAAGTCATTCTCTTTCGCTTTGAAAAGTCATCAATTCTTGAACATATCTTTGAAACTTCTTGAACTTTAAAAATCTTTCAACTTTGAAACATCTTTGAACTATGAGGAATCTTTGATCTTGTATCTTCATCTCTGTAATCTCTTAATCATCTTCAGAAAAACAAACTTTCTCGAATCATCTTTGAAGCTTTATCTTCCGATTTGATGAGATCATCCCTTTCAAGAATATCTCTGACTTGAAAATATTCACCTGACTTGATTGATTTGAAATCTTCAGAATTTCTCCTCAAGTATTTTCACTTTGAATTTTCTCTTTGAAATTGAAATCTTTAAAATATTTCTCCCCCTTTTTGATGATTGTGAGAATCAAAATCATCAAAACTCATTTCAAAGTCAGCTCAGTCTTTGTAACTTCTTCCCAAATTTAATCAATGTAGAACAGTCTTCATGATCTCTTTTGGTAAAATACTAACATTCTCCCCCAACTGATCTGATAATGAGCCGTCAATTCATAAATGTATTCATCTGAATCTTTTCAAATTCAGACAAATTAGAATGATAACCCTGAATCAACAAATGAAACAGTTAGGAATGTCTGTCAGTAACACAAAGTTACTGTGTACAACGAATGTACAATTTAAGGAGCTGGTTTGATGTTGACTCCCCAGGACTTCCATTCAATCATTGAAAAACACAAGGTATTTTCTATGAATGCTCTGACAGAAAAAACAGATTTTCTGTGTGCTCGTGTTTGTGTTATGAAAAAATTAGCACAATGATTGTATTTCATAAGGCTCAAAGTTATGCAAACCATTGAGACAACAATAGTTATACATAGACTCAATGTGCATGATAAAGGGTCGAAGGTGGGGCAACTTTCCTTCTTTTTCAATATCAGTATCTTCCAAATGAAGAACCAATAGATTATGTGTTGCTTCCTCAGAAAATGTGAAACATTCTCTTTTTAAGAAAACAATGAGTAGCTGGTGGGGTTGTATGCAAGAGATGGTATGGGCTAGGTGCCTTTTTCAATGTCATTCACGAAGAAATGTGAAACAACAATAATGTGGTTGCCCGACTCAGAAAGATTTGGTACAGAGCCTATTATTCTTTTACTCTGATCTTTCACCCTCTTTCTTTTAATCTTTTAAGCTCACTTCTAACCAATCTCTCATTTCCATTTTACCTCTTCACACACCAATACTCAAATCTTTTTACCCCTCTCCCCTCAATCACTCAGGGAATACTTCCTGGGTAGAAAACACTGGTTATTGTGAATCCATGTAAGTTTTGTTAAACTCTCACACTGAATCCCATGTAATTATCCTAAAAGAATGTGTTGCTCAATTATTTTCTTGACATTTAAGTGCAAGAAATCATTTGTCAGTATATGTATGCTCATTAAAGATAAAAATGAAATTTGAGCATATTAAGCATTTAAGATTTCTCAAAACTTTGTATGAATAAATGTTTTGAGAATCTGACAATGATTAAGATCAGATCAAAATTCATGAAGAATAATATTTTGGGAAATCAAAGATGTAAGATGTTTATATGAACAAAATATAAACATGTTATCAATGAAAGCACATAAAATAATGAAATGACGTTTGATTCAAACAACATTGAATAGCAAACGAGAGTATTACCATAGAAAGATTAAACTTTTGATACATGGTAATAACAAAATCAATATGAAGTACTAAACCATTGTGTATGAATACTTGACAGTATGTAGACAAGATAATACACAAGTATTGATCTTTGGAAACTCACGGTCAGTTAAACATTAAAGCTCAATAATGAAAAACATTTAAAAATCACACTTCTAAATTCATGAAATCTGTTGAGAACCAGAAGTGGTTTGAACATTTAAGAAAATATTTTTCATGCTTGAAAGTTATTCTTCTTTCAAACAATCAGAGATTAAGATCAGAAGATACTTACATTTAAGATCCCCCTCAAATATTGATAGAATGATTTATATTCTGATAAGCTCCCCCTGGATATTTGCAAAATATCCTTGTCTTTAAACGTTGAAGACCGAGTTCTAAACTAATGTGTTTAGAAGTCATAGTCCTTTAACATTTAAGATCAGGTCCTGATCTGTTGTAATCAGAAACCACAATTCTTGACATTAAAGAGCGGGTTTTGAACTGTTTTGTTCAAAAGTCTTTGTTCTTTAAAGCACGGGTTCTGAACTGATTTATTCAGAAGCCTTAGTTCTTTGACTTTGAAGTCTGGGTTTTGAACTACTTTGTTCAAAAGCCTTTGTTCTTGCTCCCCCTTAAACCTTGGGTGCCTGCAACACATATTTAGCTTTTGGTACCCACTAGTATTTGGGTCCTGATGTGTTAGTTGCAGTTCTTTTGGGGGTAACATAATAAGAACCATACAGTAATTGACAAAATTATTACTTACAAAGTCATGTGCTCCACAGTAGGAACAACATATTTTCTTCTGAGCAATCCTGATCAAATGATTAGTAGAATAAAACATATCAGAATTACCAAAAGATTTACCTTTGTGTTCACTGTTCTTTTTGGCATTGGATGTGGATGCAGATGCTTTGTCATTCTTCTTTTCATCATCAGAAGAACTCTTCACTCTCCAGACCATCTTTTCTTTCTTTGAATGCTTTCCAAGAGATTTAACATAGAAGCTCGCTGGACTATCAACAGATTTGTCATAGAATAGATTAGATGGACTTTACAGAGAGAATTTCTGTAAAGCAAATGTAAACCTATTGACTAGAATGAATCCAACTAAACCTCTCTAACCTAAAACTAGGTTAAGAAACATATATATATATATATATATATATATATATATATATATATATGAAACGCATAAGCCTAATGGGCTTGAGGCCCAATTACAAAACAACTTTCAACATATTACAAAACAAACCCTTATAAATGCGTTATACAACTTTCAACGTACTAGGACTTTCAGTCCTAACAATCTCCCCCTAAAGTTGAATAAGGCATTTATCTTCTTGAAAACTTCAGGCCTTGATCTTCTTTCCCTCTTAAATCTTTGAAGAACTTTGGTGTCGCATGTCTTCATGTCTTTCCCGGCTCTCCCTTGAATAAAGCTCTTGGTCTTCATAGTTTCAACTTTGTAACCAGATTCAATGTACAGTAGCCTCGGCTGAATGCACTATTAAGCAGCTTTCAACTGTAGAAACTCAACACATTGGATCAGCACACAAGAAAGATAATGTGTGAGTGTGTGTCCCACAATCAGTATATAACAAGATTATATCAAGATATTATCAATTGAAACACTCTTTTATTGATCTCCGATTCAACAGTAAAATTTCTCTCTCTAACTCTGAAGAACACGCAAAACTCTTCAACTAGTCATATGTCTATTGAAAAGAAAACCTATTTATACCACATAACTACTTCACGCTAAACATTGTTCACGCATACAGAACAAACACGCAAACACCTAAGAAAAATAAAATTACAATTTTGACTATTATTAACAAATGACTTTGACTTTCCATGAGAGTTGACTTTCCAGCTTTGACTTCTTGATCTTCAGATATCTTGATCTTGTATCCAACAGATTTATGCTCTAACAATCTCCCCCTTTGGATTCAAGATCATCTTCAAAAAGATTTAGCGAAAACAATCTCCTCCTTTGATTCAATCTCTTTCAAATGTATTTTCCCCTTTGTTAAATTCTGTTAACTTGAATCATCTTCAAATCAGTTATATTCCTTTCAAACACAATCCTTCAAAAAATAGTAACAATCTCCCCCAAGATTGGTAGAAAAAGTCTTCAATAATCTCCCCAAGACTTTCACAAACTCTTTCAGACTTCGGAAAGAAATTATCTTCAGAATTAGCTCAACTTGCTTCAGCAAATAATCTCTTCAAAGAAAATTTCAGAAAATCAGCACATCTTCAAACATTCTTTGACTTTGCTTGAGCAATCTTTCAAACTTTCAAACTTTGAATTTCTTCAAATCTTTAACTTTTGATCTTCAAACAATTCTCTAACTTTGGAATTTCTGACACAAACATTTTTTTTAAATCTTCTCCCCCTTTTTGATGAATAGAGCATCGGTATCATCAAAACTTTCATCAAGAAATGTCGTTGACCATTCTGATCTGTCCAAGAGCCTCTGATTCTTTGCCAATTCGAACAATGTATTCATCCAGATCTTTTCAAATCTAGACAAAATAGGAATGTAACACCTGAATCAACAAATGAATCAGTTAAAATGTCTGTCAATAACACTAAGTCACCGTTTGTAACAGATACACATAGGAAAGGAGCTTTTTGATGTTCACTCCCCCAGGGCTTCCATCCAATCATCGAAACACCACAAAGGCAATTTCTATGAATGTTATAACAAAGAAACAAATTCTTTGTGTGTTCGTGCATGTGATAGAAAGAATTAAGCACGGATGATTGCTTTTTAAGGCTCAACATTGTGTAAACCACTGAGACAACATTAGATAAACACAGACTCAATGTGCATGATTGAAGTGCAAAGGTGGGGCATACTTCCTTCTTTTTCAATATCCAGATTTTCCAAATGAAAACCAGATAGATAATGTGCTGCGTCCCCAGAAAAATATGAAACATTTTCTTTTTAAGAAGAAAATGAGTGGCTGGGGTTTTATCAAGAGTTGGCATGGGCTATTTGTCTTTTTCAATAATGTTCACCAAGAAATTGTGAAACATTAGTAATGTGGCTGCCCGGCTCAGAAAGTAGTTGGTGCAGAGTTTGATATTCTTTTACTCTGATCTCACACCCTCTTTCTTTTTATCATTTAAGTTCACATCTAACCAAACTCTCATTTCCATTTTACCTCATCACACATCCCACACTCATTTCTTTTAGAATCCTCACACTCAATCACTAATGATTAACTTCTTGGGTAGGAGACACTGGTAATCGTGAATCCATAGAAGTTTCATTTAAGTCCTAGCACAAAGAACCCATATTCCTATGAAGCAAATGTTGCTCAAAAAATGGTTTAACTTGAACAATTAAAGCTCAAATACAGGTCAGATGTATATATGCTCAAAATATAATCATGAAGATATGAACATTTTTAAACATTAAATTATTTTCAAACAAGGAAATTGAATGAATGAATATGAATGCAAGAGACTTGTTTGAAAATCTGACATTGTATGAAAAATGACCAGATAAGAAATGATATAACAGTTAAGGCTTATGGTCAAGAATAATGGATATTGTCCATATGAATCAAAATACAGACATTCTTGAAAGAACGTTTAGAAATGAAATGACGCTCAAAATTCATTGTAGTGCAAGCGGGGTGTCTTACCATCGAAAAATATGTTTCAAATTTGAGACATGGTAAAAACATTTTGAACAAAAAGTCAAACCGGTGCGTGTGAATACTTGAAAGTATAAAGAAAAGAAAATACGCAAGTATTTATCTTTGGAAACACACGGTTTGTAATCATGTAAGCACAAGTAAATCTTGAAAACATTTAAAATCTCACTTCCAATTCATGAAATCTATTTAAGAATCGGGAAGTGGTTTGAACATTTAAGAACATGTTTTCTATAATTGAAAGTCGTCCTTCTTTCAACCATATATGAGATTAAGATAATAAATTAACCTTTCTATGCAGTCTTAAATCTCATGAAGTCAGCTGAAGTCATAAAGATATGATCTTGATAGCTTCTCTCATACTGCACAAGTCTCAAAGTCTAGTCAAAGCAACTTTATTCACAAACTTATTCAAAATTAAAAGACATAAAGCAATAAAACGATTAAAGTACGAGTTATGATCTTGAATAATCAGAAACCATTGTCTTATTCCTTTGTCTTGTAAACTCCCCCTAAATTCATGCATCACAAAAATTTAGCAATTAAATTCTATAAACTCCCCCTCAAAATAATATCGATCAACTTAGAAGCTTGTCTCACTCCCCCTGAGAACATGAACAACACGTTAAAGTGCAGATATCCTTTCAAAAATAATGATAAAGAAATGAAGAAAAGTGACAATAAAAGAAACTTTAATAGGTAATTACTGATTAGACCTTGAGATTTAGCATACCAAGCTTAGATACAAGAAAATTAAATCTCTTTTCATCTAAAGCTTTGGTAAACAAATCTGCAAGTTGGTAATCAGTTTTTACAAAGTAAAGTTCTATTGTACCTTTTTCTACATTATCTTTTATAAAATGATACCTGACATCAATGTGCTTTGTCTTAGTGTGCTGCACAGGATTAGCTGAAATCGCGATAGCGCTCTTTGAATCACAACAGATCGGTATTTTATCAAACTTGGATCCATAGTCTCGAAGCTGTGTTCGCATCCACAAGACTTGAGAGCAGCAACTGGCAGCAGCTACATACTCTGCTTTAGCAGTCGATGTGGAAATGCATAATTGTTTCTTTAACGCCCAGCTAACGATCATGTCTCCAAGAAATTGAATGTGACCTGAAGTGCTCTTCCTGTCCAGCATACACCCAGCATGATCTGCGTCTGAATATCGACATTAAATAATATCCAATTAATAAAATGTTTGCTTTAAATGAAAAGCGACATTGAAACTCACCCTTCAAAATAAGTGAGTAATCCACATTCCCTAAAACACCTAAAGTAAGATAATACGTTATACCCCAAAATCACCGAAAGCATGGATAGACTTGATACCCAAAGCAACACATTTCGTTGATGGGGGAGACCGCTTCCGTCAACAATGGTTTCAACGTTATCGAGTAGCATCTTAAGATCACGGTCCCAGTGTCTACCTCCTCTCAAGTTTCCACCGCAATACCTAAGGTCCTAGAGCCTATACGAGTTCATCTCCATAACACCTCGACCTTAATGCCTACTTACATACCATAGAGTTATACCTACAAGCCAATGGTACTAGGGCCCGACTCTACACGAGTTTATCCCCAAAATACCTCCGATGACTTAGTGTCAAATCTACTAGGCCAAACCCTCAAAACATGGGTCCCGGTGCTGACTCCTCACGAGTTCATCACCATAATACCAGGGTCCTAGAGTCCGACTCAATAAGAGATAACCTCTGTAATACCCACGGTCCCGAGTCCAACCCACATGGGTTCCTCTCTATAATACCGACTCAACAAATATCAATATGATTGACTTACATGCCTATATATCCAATGCATCATAGTTCAAACTTATATTACTCCAGTTGAATGACTAATACACTCAAGACATGTAAAATATCCAACAAACATGCAATAAAGGCATTATACGTATAAAGATCCACATTGAGCTATTAAAACCGGACAAATGTTCTTAAAACTCATTTGAGTTAAAATCAAGCCAAGGGCTCCATGAAACACTTAACTATTTAAACAAGTCAATGTAATCCACATAAGCCAAATTATATATTTCCATCATTTAAAACACAGATAGCTCCCATAACATAGATGGGTCCATAAACCATCACTTTATTTAAGCATAAAAGCAAGAAGTCCAAAACCGAATGATTTATATTTTCAGGGTTCTCACAAAGCCAATCAAAGATTTGCACGCTTATAACCAAAAGGGAATATGTGTCATTTGTTGTATACATGTTATATGTGGAAACTCGTTTATTTTTATATATATTATGTAATAAATTTAATTAAGGTATTTATTCATGATTTTTTTATAATTTTCGTGATTTAAGTATGATTAATTTTTTATTTATTTACTTATTATTTTTACAACATTAAAAAAGGTGTGATTTAGTTTTTCATTTTAAATATCTATCTTTATTGAATTAATTTATTTAAGAATTTTTTTACAATTTTCGTCAAAAATCACATGTGATCTTATACATTTTAAATGTGTTTTGTTATACATCACATATGATTATGTTATCACTATTTTTTTCTTTTCTAATGTTTGATTTGAATGATTGTTTTTCAAAATTTAAATCACATATGATTAGGAAAACATTTTGAGAAAAAAGTTAATTCATTGTGAATCACATGTGATTTTGATGAAAAATTATAATTACGTTTTGAAATACATGTGATCTTATACATTTTAAATGTGTTTTGTTAAACATCATATATGATTCTGTTTCATTACTTTTCTTTTTCAATTTTAATTTGAATTATCGTTTTTCAAATTTTAAATCACATATGATTAAGAAAACATTTTGTTAATTTACTGTAAATCACATGTGATTTTGATGAAAATTATAATTTATTAAAATATTGCTTTAAATAAAAAAATGAACTCTTTATATGAAAATTAAATACACTTATTTTAAATGAATTAAATATAAAAAAAATTATTAAATAAAAAATTAAATAATATTAAATTCATAAATATGGTAAAAGTATAATCTTAAATAAATACCTAAAATAACTTTTATATAACTAAATTACTTTTATACTCTTATTTATTTATTTTTAGAAGTAATTATTTAATAAAATGATTGGCCTAAAATTATTCTCTTATTATTTTAAATATATAGTATTCTCGTTTGATCTTTTCTCTCTCTCTCTCTCTCTCTATATATATATATATACATACATACATATAGATATATAGGACGAATCAAATACAAATCGTGTAAATTTTACACACTCTACAAATCAATCTTGGCCCTTGATTTATGTATTTTAAAAAAATTAGGTAGTTATCAAATCAGTTGCAGATAAGGTTGAGAATAAATATCCAGGCATACACAACAATTGTGGTAATTGAAGTTTAATCAGGGCTGATTTCTTACAGTCATAATTTGTCAAGTGATTAGTCTAGACATAATCTAGGACACCTTTCCCACAAAAAAAGGTTGAGGATAAATTTCGGAACCGATTAATCTATATCGTTGACATTGATTTGATAATCTATACGGACAGTTGAGATTGGTTTGTTCATTGTGTAACATTTACATGGTTTGTATTTGATTTGGGTTACGTATATATTGTATGTATGTGTGATTATATATATAGGCCAGGTTCAGGGAAAACCCTCAAGAAAAAGGAAAACTAAATAACACTCTTGTAGCTCTTCATCTGGACGGTATGCACTTGTGCATACAAGTAAATTATGTAACATAATTTACTTGTATGTACAAGTGCATACCATCCAGATGAAATGCTACTTGAGTATTCTTCAGTTTTTCGTTTTTTTAGGTTTTCCCTTGAACCTCCGTCTATATATATATATATATATATATATATATAGGGGTTGTTTAATTTGCAACCCTTAAAAAGGTTGCAAACTTTGCAACCCACATCTTAACCGTTGGATTCATGATCGGCGGTTACAATAGATATGGGGCCCAATATTTTTAATTAAAAAAATAGAAAAATAAAATAACCGTCGATCATGAATCCAACGGTTAAGATATGGGTTGTAAGGGTTGCAACCTTTTTAAGGGTTGCAAAATATCCTTCCAATATATATATATATATTATATGTGTGGTTAGAGGTTATATATAAAGATAAAAAACAAAAGTAAAAAAGTAAACTACAATTTTGGTCCATTTGAGTAAAGAAAAAAGTCACAAAAACAGATAAAGGCAAAAAAATGGTAAAAAGACTTGAATATTCCTTACTTAATGGACAACTTTAATGGAGTTAGTAAGTAGGAACGATTTCCAAAGCAAAATATAAACTACAAGGATGCTAAGGGGCTATTCGGTTCGTTTTTCATTAAGTCCTATATGGATACAAATGTCTATATTGATAAAGTTGTCTGTTTGATATAAGATAAATAATTGTTCGGTTGTTATACTGAATAAACGGTCTGAATCTCAAAAATGACTATTTTACCCCTCAGTCTATGTTATTATCTAATTAAAATCACTGTTTGATAAAAGAAATAAATTGCATGAAATTTTAATTTTCTAATTATGAAAAAAGTTTGTAAAATATATGAATTTGGTTTTTATTTTTTTAATTATTTAACATTTCTTCAGACCCTAGTATTTTCCCTTTGTCCGTCGTCAACAGGAGTGTTTAACATTATCATCTTCCACCTCTTCAACCTTTTATCATCTTCAAGAAATGGAAACCCTCCCCAAAAAAATACCCTTTAACTGTTGAATATAGGAAAACCCAAATTGATCGCCTCTGTTTGAGGGGTGTTTTGGTGGCATTTAGCGGTTATATTACAGAATTTTTTTTTGTTTATGTATAAGTACAAGAAGAATAAAATAGATCGATGCAAATCGATGGAGATAGAGAAAAGCAAACATATTTCTTCTGCTGAAAACCAAGAACAGCTCGATAGAGATGAACCCAGGAACAGATATGCGAGAGAACAGGAACAGGTTGACGCCGACAAGTCAACATATGGATGGCAGGTGGTACTTCAAACGGTCGGCGACGACGATCGGGCTGACGATGAGAATTAGGGGTTTCAGTAGAGTGTTTTTTTCATGCTTGTTTTGAACATGGGTTATGATACAACGAGGAGTATGGAAGGAAAATGGGTGGCCGAACATGGACAAGTACTATTTTTAGCTGACCGAATAAGTCATTGGTTCAACCATTAAGCCACAACCGAACATCTTTATATGGCTTACCGAATAAGCTATATAGCCTATTCAGCCCATTAACCCGCAACCGAACAGCCCCTAAGGGCGCGTTTGGTTTGCGGGAGTGGATTGGATTTCAAGTAAGGGTTTGCATTTGGATGGATTTGGATTTGGGGGGATTTGAAATCCCGACGCATTGCAAAAGATTTTCAAATCCATCAAGTTAAGGATTTTAAAGAGGTCAAAGGATTTCAAATCCGATTAACAAATTTCATTCCTGCAAACCAAACACATGATTGGAATGAATTTGAAATCAAAATCCCTCCAAATCCATTCCAATCCCGCAAACCAAACAGACCCTTAAGGGCGCGTTTGGTTTGTGGGATTGGAATGGAATGGATTTGATTTTAAAAAGGGATTTGGATTTGGAGGGATTTGGATTTGGGGGGATTTGAAATCCCTTCATGTGTTTGGTTTGTAGGATTTGGAATGGATTTCAAATCCATTCCTTTACAAGTCTTGTTTGATTTGTAGGATTTGGATTTGAATTGAGTTTTTTTTAATTATTTTTTTGTTTTAAAAATAATTTATTTTTATTGGTAAACGTCAGATTTGGATCGATACAATTTGACGTCTGGATCAATGTTTTAAAAACCGGGTCGACCCGGTGAAGAGACCGGGTTTATGCCATTTTATGACCCGGATTGAACCAGCCGGTTCTATTAAAACCGGTTGAAACGGTCATAACGAACCGGTATCGAACTGGTTGACCCGGTAACAAAAGTTAAAAACGAATAGTCCAATAGGCAATACGTATTAGCGTTAAAAACCAACACTCCAATGTCTCAAGATCCATGATTAGGTTTGATCGTTATATTTCGTTTGGATGTATTTGAATTGATGAAAAACTTATGCTTATGTGTGTTTATTTAATATTTTTGGATTGATGTAAAACTTGTTGTTATGTGTTTTTTTAATGTTTTAACTTGTGGACATCAATATTTTGGTTATATATATATATGCATGAAAATGAAAAATACAAATAAATTCTTGAAACCGGGTTGAACCGTGACCCGGTTACCACACCGGGTCAATCAAAAAACCGATTTTTAAAACATTGGTCTGGATCACGCTTTAGAATCCGTCGGATTTGGATTTCAAATCCATGCCCAAAGCCAAGGATTTCAAAATCCATCATATGAGAGATTTTAAAATGGTCAACGGATTTGAAATCCGGTCAACGAAATCCTTTCCTGCAAACCAAACGCAGGATTGAAATGAATTTGAAATCCAAATCCCTCCAAATCCCGCAAACCAAACAAGCCTTAAGGGCGCGTTTGGTTTGTGGGAATTGATTGAAATGGATTGGATTTCAAGAAGGGATTTGGATTTCGAGGGATTTGGATTTGGGAGGATTTCAAATCCATGCCAATTGCAAAGGATTTTGAAATCCATCATGTAAGAGATTTTAAAATGGTCAAGGGATTTCAAATCCGGTCAACGAAATTATTTTCTACAAACCAAACACAGGATTGGAATGGATTTGAAATCCAAATCCATTCGAATCCCGCAAACCAAATGTGCCGTAAGTGTATTTATTGAAGTCCAGGGACAACTTTTGTAGTTGGGTGTAAACCACATGGACCAAAACTGTGTAGTTTAAACTCGATAGAATGGGAGAGATATGATTAAGCACGTGGAGGTTCTCCTGAGTTTGTGGACATCACTGTGGAACGCGGTGTGTGATGTACACCCTTTTGCGATGGAGATATGAAAACACGTCACGGTCCTCCTGTTTTTCTATTTCTTTCTTTTTAAATTTACATGAATCAAATATCTGGTTATATATAAATGTTTTGTTTATAAAAGAGTTGTTGGGTTGTTCCTGATGTTTTATAGGCATTGGGTAAGATGTAAAAAAAGACCCTCGATAATTATAAAAAAACCTTTGATATATTGTTTTTATCTTAAGAAATAAAATTGAATCCAAGAAAATGCTAATAATTCATATAAAATCGTTTTTTCGAGTATTCCTAAACGCAAAATAATCAATAATTATTTCTAAATTAATATTATATGTCATATGAATTTTACATAACATCGTTAATTTGTTCCACCGTTAAAAACATCCTTATGATGTACATTTGATATATAAAATGCATAATTTTGGGTCAAAATTTTGACTATTCAAAGTAATACTCTATGTAAATCAATATAAATCAGTTAGGTTTCCATTTTATTTTAGGTTAATGTTTTTCATTATCATTTTAAACTTTTAAGGGTTGAAATAAATCTTTACGGAATCATCAATCTTAGAATCAAAAACCATGTTAGTTATAGCGTAAGATTTATTATTGTTTTAGAGATAGTAGAATACTTAAGATTCATGCACTCAATATTAGGTAATAAAAAATCAATAATGTTTGAAATAACAATGGTATAGATGTAAGTTGAACCGTCACATGTGGTTGGTATTTTTTTCAAAAGGTAGGAGCGCTCTCTTAGTTAATAACAAAATATCTACTATATTATAATACAAATATAGAATTCATGCGAATAGAATAATTAAAAGAGCCAGTGAGAGATGAATGATGAATATATATCAATATTTTATAGTTAAGTAATTTTAAACTTTGATCCTAGATAAAGAAAACCTTAGAGACACAACACGCAATATTATAAAATGGACGTCCATTAACATTTTATATATATATTTTTTTCAATTTAATTAATTAATATATGTTTGAGCTTTTAATATAATACAAAATTATTTGGGTTTCATTAGACTTTGGGTTTCTAATAAGACAAGGGGGAGATGAATGATAAATAATAGAGTAAATTACACTGTTGGTCCCTATGGTTTGCTCAGAATCTGGATATGATCCCTATTTTGAAATAATTACTTCAGGGATCCCTGTGGTTTGCATTTCGTTTCACCCTGAGTCCCTGACACTAACTCCGTTAAATGAAATCCATTAAGTCAAGGACAATTTAGTCTTTTTATCATTTCTCCTCATTTTCTATTAAAAAAACCATCCACTACCAAAGTTACACGTATCCCCCCATATCTCTTTCCCAACCAAACCCACAAACCTACCCACGTGTAGACCTGACAAAAACTGACACGACATGCTAACCCGACACGAACTCGACACGAAATAAACGGGTTTGGGTAATGCATTTCAACCCATTTAAGTAAACGGGTTGACACGACACAACACGAAAATTAAACGGGTAAGGTCGGGGTCAAAAATTTCAACTCGAAAATGACCCAAATAACCCGTTTATATATATATATATATATATAAGTTTCCTTTTAATGCTTTGGACTTTTAGTGTTTTAGATTTGATTATAATTTTGAACTATAAATTTTGGATTTCTAATGCTTTCATTTGAATTTTGTATTTGTATTTTTTTGTGAATTTTCGATTTTTAATTTTAATTTTATAAATGTTAAACGGGTTAGGCGGGTCGTGGCGGGTTAGGCGGGTCGGGTTAGGGTTGGGATTTTCTGACCCGTTTATTAAACGGGTCGGGTTAGGGTTAGACACTTTCAACCCGTTTAACTTTGAACCCGACACGACACGACACGTTTGCCATGTCTACCCATGTGTCCACCATTCTCTCTATTTTATGAGTAGAATTTTCATCTTCCCCCACTACCTTCTCCATCTACCTACGAAAAAGAAAACCCATTTATCCACTATAAATTTTTATTTGAAGAGCCCTCTACCATAAACTTATTCTTCATATTTATAAACACTACAGGAGAGGAAAAAAAACTATCCCCTACCTTCTTCTCACCCTAAAAAATACACCATATCTCACATACATATATATATATATATCACACAAACAAATGCAAAAAAATATCTCCACCTTCTTCTCTCCAAAAGAAACCACCCACGTGAAAAGATTATACACACAAATATATATATATATATGCGTTTCATTTGAAAACCAATCAATTCATGGAAACTTTGCAAACCACTATTTTAGGAAACATTTTGTTAAGTTTCCTAATCTAAAGTCATGATTATAATAAATGAATCTTATCATCTTTCATATATATCACAATCATTATTAATGAATCATAATAGTTTTCCATAAATATATATATTGTTTCCTAAAACAATGGTTTGCAGAGTTTCCACGAATTGATTGGTTTTCAAATGAAACGCACCCTATATATATATATATATATATAGGGTCGGGTTCATTTGTTAACCCGATTTTTTGTACTAACTTTGTGAACCAAATCTTGACCATTGATATTAAGATGAAGGGCTAAGATTAAAACCCATTTACATTAACTCTTATTTATTAGCCTTATAATAATTAATTATATGGAACATATATGATAGGGGCTTTTAAAGAAATTCATAACCATTTTTCACATTTAGTATTGTAACCCCCACATTAAATAAATGTTACAATTAACAAAAAAAAAAAAATCAATAATGACATCATATTTTTATTGTACATATATATTAAACCAAGGCTAACAATGACTTACTAATGGTTGAATTATGTTAACAAAATTAGTATGAATGGGATGGGAAAAAAGTAAAAGAATTTGTAAGGGAACATATATGAACATGTATATGTTAACAACCACTCCATTAGTGTTCATTTGAGAAAGTGAACGTATATGAAAATAAATGGACATATATATCACGACCGAACATCTATGATCATTCATTAGAATTCATTTGACATATTTGTTGAACGTATATGAACATATATGTGCATGTATATAACGAATGAACATCTATGATCATTCATTACAGTTCATTGCATGTCCTTGTTTGGTTCATGACAGGTATGTTCATCTCGTATATCGGACAAATTTCTCGAAAAGACCAACTATACGATATACGGATTTAACGAAAAATGAACAAATCTACTATAAAAATATTCAAAATATTCAAAAAAAAATATGAAAAAAGGATACAATTCTGAAATCGTAACCTACATCTAAATTTGGAATCTTGATATTTGTAACTCCTATACAATTAATGACATAAGATTACATATCAAAATGACAATACTACCCTTTTCTATTAAATAAATAAAAAAATAAAACATAAACAAACCTTGCAATCTTATTGATTGATGACGGTTCACATAGTTAGCAAGAAACACACGGTTAACAAATGATCCTCCCTCTCTCTCTATATATATAAGGAGAATCATTCGAGAAACAAACTAATTTGCGAGAAGGCGAGAAGAAATGTGGGCCACATAATGTATTAATTAAAAAAAACCATAAATAAAAAATAAAAAATAGTGTTAGAAATTAGGATAATTATCATTTTAAATTGAATAAATCCTTAAAATTCTCATTTTATCTTTTAGATTAATTTATTTTGTAATTTCAATTTTTTATTAATTTTTTTATTAATTTTTTTTCTAAATATACTTTTAATAAAAAAAATTCACAATTTTAACCAAATATCACACGTGATATCATTATATGAATATTTATGCATATTATATATCATATTATTACATGTGATAATTATATATATTTTAGTTAATCATATGTGATTATTTATACTTCTATTTATAGATCTTTTTGTGATGTAAATATTATCACATGTGATAATTGTATATATTTTTGTTAATCATATGTGATTATGTATACTTCTATTTATAGATCTTTTTGTGATGTAAATATTATCACATGTGATCATTGTATATATTTTAGTTAATCATATGTGATTATGCATATTTATATTTATAGATCTTTTTGTGATGTAAATATTATCACATGGGATTATGCGTCATTTATATTCAGACATATATTATCATGTGTGATATTTACAAAAATCCACCTAGTGGGATCATATGTGAAACATAATAATATATCACATGTTAAACGAAATTAATCACATGTGATTCAAAACGTAAATCTAAAAAATAGAGAAAAATGGTAAAATAAATAATGAATTAGTTATGGATATCACATGTGATATTTGATAAAAATTATAATTTTATCTAGCAAATAATAATATAAATTTGATAAAAAATTATGAATTTATTAAAATTAAAAAATAAATAAATTTAAAAGATATTATGAGATTTTTAAGGATTTATGCAATTTAAATTGTAATTATCCTAATTTTTAAAAAATTAATTTATTTATGCTATTTTTTAATTAATAAATTATGTGACTCTTATTCCTTCTCGCCTTCTCGTAAATTGACTACCTTCTCGTTTGAATCTGCCCCTATATATATATATATATAGATGTCAATTAATTCTATTTAACTTGTAAACATTCAAATGGGTAAGAACATTTTTATCAAACCCAAATGATGAGGGAGGTATGATGATAGATAATAGAGGGATTTGATGTATGTCCCTCCCTTTTACCCACAAAATCTAGAAAATAAACAACCCTGTATTTTGCTAGTTTTTTATTTTTCCGGTGATCGGAGTTTGCAGGTGTTTTTTTTGAATATGTGAGAGAGGTTGAGAGATGGTTGTTGGACTGGCACCATCCCTCCCCTTCTTGTTTGCCTTTATTTTCCTTCACCCCACCACCGTGACCTCCGACCTGGCCATTGCCGCCGTGAACACCATCTAACTTGTCATTAACTTTTTAATTATATATATACACACAAAACTTGATCTATAGTTGTGTATGTATGTGTTAATATATATATATATATATATATATATATATTTGTGTGTGTATGTGTGTTAATATATAGTTGCATACCATAGAAAACAAAGAGTTGGTTTTTTTTTCCAGGCAAGTCGACGTAGAAAGCAGAAAGAAGGAAAGGGGGATGGTGGCTTGGGGGAAGCATAAGGGAAGGAAACGTGTAGTGGATGGCTTTATTATTTAATAGTAAATAAAAAGAAATGGTAAAATGACCTATTTAACCTTGGTTTAACGAATATTTTTAAACGGTGTTAGCAGTAGGGACTCGGGATGAAACAAAATGCAAACCACAGGGATCCCTGGTGTAATTATTTCAAAATAGGGACCATATCCAGATTCTGAGCAAACCACAGGGACCAACGGTGTAATTTACTCTAGATAATATATCAAATTTTTTAGACAAATAGTTCTAGATTTTGATACTAGAGAAAAAATAAACAATACTATAAAATGTACAACCAGTTAACTGTTAACCTATTTTCTTTTCAATGTAATAAATTAATACATATTTGGCCCTAATATAATACGAAATTCTTTGAGTCTTATTAAAAACTTAAAGAATTTGTCTCTTTTATTTACTATTTTTTTTACTACTATTAAATAGTAAAAAATTGGGCCCCTATTTCTTATGGAACTTGGGCATATGCTCGGTCCGCCCTCTCCCAGGCACGACCCTGAGTAAGCTAGTATGTTTTTTGTCCTCAAAATTGCTAATTTTGTTCTTGTTCTTTTGAAATTATTTTTTTGGTCCATTTGATTTATATATAGTTACTTTTCTCATCTTTGTGATTTACAGTTTATTGTTGTTTTCGTCTATGATGTTTAACGGTAAACCATTGACGAAGTTAGTTTTAGAAACGAAAAAAACAATAAATTAAAAACCAATTATTTTCACCCCTGTGCTTTTGGAATTACAGTTCTCATTCATATGGTTTACAATTCATACTTTTATCGTCTCTGTAGTTTACAACTTATACAAGGGTTGTGGCGTACTTGTTAAGGCCTTGGGGATGTGGTGGAATATCCCATCTGCCAAGGGTTCGAATCCAAGCGTACACAACAATTGTGGCCACTGAGGTTTAATCAGTGCTGATGTCTTACAGTCATAATTTGCCAAATGATTAGTCTAGGCATAGCCTAGGACACCCTTTCCAAAAAAAAACTTAACGTTAAATCACTGACGATATTAGTCTCAGAAATAAAAACAACAATAAATTGTAAGCTATAGGATGAAAACCGTAGTTTTAAAAGCACAAATATTGTAACCACTTGGGTTGTGGCGTACTAAGCCTTTGGGGGATGTAGTGGAATATCTCATCTATCCAGGGTTCAAATCTAGGTGTTGCCAAAGCTCTTGTGGCAATGGAGGTTTACTGTGATGACTCCAGGCCATTCGTGGTCGCCCAGGGATTAGTGGGTGTCGTAAGCTGGTCCGGAAACCCACGGTTACCAAAAAATAAAAATAAAAGTAGCAAGTTTTAACAAACTATAAAAGACAAAGCCTAAATATGTCATTTTACAATAAGAAATTAGAGCGGGTCCCAATATAAGTTCACTCAACATCTACATGCATCGCACATTGCACAATCCACTATCTTCAAATTGCATCCACAATATGCTCATTCCATTTTGATATGAAAGTTAAGGGTTAGGAATTGGAAGGATTTGAAATATTTGGTGTGTTGTGTTTGTAGGATTTGAAATAGAATTGAATTTTTATTATTTATAATAATAACTGTTAAAAATATAAAAAAAGTTAAATTAACTTTTTGTTAATTAATTATTAGAAAACAAATTCTGTTAACATATTTTTAAACATTATTATATACAAATTCTATGAAATCCTGTGAAATTCCAGCTACCTCAATGGGATTTCAAAATCCTATGTTAGAGCAATTTCCAAGAAATCCTAAGATTTCAAATCCGAAAATTCCTGCAAACCAAACACAGGATTGGAATGGATTTGAAATCCAAATCTCCTCAAATTCATTCCATTCCTACAAATAGAAAGAATCTTAGGGGGCGTTTGGTTCGCAGAATGATTTATGAAGGAATGGAATATGTCTAAGGAATTGGAATGGAATGTTATCAGGTTTGACCAAGGGGGCGTTTGGTTCGCAGATTCTGATGGAATCTGATGGAATTGGAATGTTGAATTCCGTTGACCAGATTCCATTACATCGTTTGGTTCATTCTTTTTAAGGATTTGGAATGTTGAATTCCAATGAATTCCACAAATGAAGGAATTCAACATTCCTTCGGGGGGGGGGGGGGGGGGGAGGTGGTATTTCATTGGAATGGAATGTCATATTTTTTTGGACAAAATTGCCCCTCATCCTAATATGCACCACCACCTCTGCCCACCACCACCGGCCACCATTGACCACCACCTCCGCCAATACGGGCTACCACCTCCGGCCACCATCGACCACCTCCGGCTACCATTGACCACCACCGACCACCACCACCTCCGGTTACCACCACCGACCACCACCACCTCCGACCACCACCGCCACCGACAACCACCACTACCGTTCAACATTATTAGCAGACACCAACTCTCTCTCCTCTCCCTATATCCCTCTCTCTCCTCTCTCCCTCTCTCTCTACTCTCTCTCTCAATCTATTCTCTCTCTCCTCCCTCTCTCCTTTCTCTTTCCCTCTCCTCTCTCTCCTCTCTCCCTCTTTCTCTCTCCTATCTCTCTACTCTCTCTCTCTCTCGATCATCTCTCTCCTCTCTCCCTTTCTCTCTCCTCTCTCTACTCTCTCTCTCTACTCTCTCTATCCTCTGTCTCTCTCCCTCCCTCCCTCTTCCTCTCTCCTCTCCTCTATCTCTCCTCTCCTCTCTCTCTCCTCTCTATCCCTCTCTCTCTCATCATCATTCGTGTGCTAAAATAATCAAAACAATTTTAGTTAAAAATTAAACTATTTAATGACTATTTCATTAAAGTAATTCTTGTTGAAAAAAATTAAAATAAACAAAAAGGGTATTTTGGTCATTTACCAAAATTCCATTCCAATTCTAAAGCTACAATCTGTGAACCAAACAGAAAAATTCCAATTCATTTAACAAATTCCATTCCAATTCTGTCAACCAAACAGGTGGTTAAACCTGACAACATTCCATTCCAATTCCTTCAAAGTCAAATTCATTTGACAGATTCCATTCCATTCAAAAACATTATGCGAACCAAACTCCCCCTTAGGGTTAAAACTTTGTTTTCTACTGTAATCCAAAGATTGATTTTTATTTGCCTCCTATTGAATTTTTCTTCGATTTGGTTTGTTTTCTACCTCTCTCTAATCTTTTTCTTTTAAAGGTAATTGGCTTAAATGGTATAAACATTCCAGATTTTGGTTTTTGCTTTCTTGTCATTGTAAAGAAACTCTTCCCTGCTTAGCTTTTTTTGCTGGATGTGATCTAATCTAATTCTTAATAGCATTTATGGGAGAAGGGAAGAAAGAGTCAAAAAGTTATTTCCATTGAGGTCATTATCAGTTTTTCATTTATATCAGTTTTCTTTCGATTTCTATCGATTGTTGCTATATTTCTATCAATTTTTTTTCAAACTTTCAGATACCAACAGTTTCCATCCACCCTTCATCGTTCTTCAAGATACCAACAATTTTTATCAAGGTAATTATTAGTTTTTTTTTATCAAGTTACCCATGCTATCCAACATGCTCCTTTGGTGTTGATTATTAATAGTTTGTGATGTGCCTACTAAAGTTTTTCAGACAATGTTCTACCAACATCATCTTAAATCAAAACTGTACTACATTATGTAAAGCTCTTCCAATTCAACAGCTAAAATCAGTAACGAATGTTAGAATGGCTTATCCAAGTTTAATTTTTTTCTTTCTTATATATGTATGTTTCACAAGTCTTAAAACCTGTTGTATTTTTATGTGTATTTCTAAAACTCTATATATGCAACTCTTGCGTATACATAGAGTTTTGTTTCTATAACTCTATATATGCTCTTGTTGGTCCTTTAACACTTAAGTTTCAAAATTATTAAATATGGATTATTTTGGTTTATGTAATTGTACTTTAGCTTATTATTTCTGTCACAGACTTGCTGTTAGTAAATTTCCACTATATGTATTTTAAAATACATATAAAATTACACGAAAGTAATAACTAAATACAATCAACAATTAATTAGTAAAATCGAATACATAGGGAATCGACTAAAAGAATTAAAAGGAATAAACCGTAGATTAATTCAACGATGCTGAGGCTCGTGTTCAACATGATTCCCTTAAACAGATTTGTCGTCTGTTCCCAGGGTACAACAGCGTAAGCAGTATGTACTGCTAGATGTAACACTTGCCTAAAAAAGCTGGAGAGGAAACAACGTATGCAGAGAAAATTCAGAGAGTTATGTGTGTTCCATATTCGAGGTAGTATAGAATGAACTTGAACTCTCCTTTTTATACTCAAGATTGAAAAACCGAAGGATTAATGTGAGATTAATCGGTCATTAAACTGAATTATTTGACCATTAATCATATTAATCCTTATAATGATGAGTATCAAAGGAGTTACAAAGTTGAATCTGAAACAGTGAATGTCGCGACTTGCCACACGGGTAAAGTCGCGGTACAACCCGCGTGGTGCACTGTTTCTCATCCTCTCGATAGTGCATGTCGCGACTTACGGCGCGGGTAAGCCCACGGCCTAACCCGCGTGATTTACTGTTTTTGTCGACATTCCAGTGCATGTCGCGAGTTGTCACGCGGGTAAACCCGCGACATAACCCGCGTAATGCACTGGGTCAAAACAAAAATTTCGCAAAAACCAACCTGCGCGAGCACAAGATTTCGGAGCTGCATTCGTGTCCGCAGGTCGCGCCCACGCACAAGTTCGTCGATTTTAGCCTACGAAAATCTCAATCGACACCCCCCTGCGTGCGGGTAGGTGTTGGAGTAAAACCAAACAAAGAGCTTGTAAGCTCCTTCCAAATTCAAGGTTATAAACCACAAAAGGTTTAATACTCCTTCCAATGTTAGACACATTCCATACCCATTTGATTTTTGCTAATTTCATCCCAATCACTCAACTTTGAGCATCGATATCTCATTCACACATATTCCGTTTTGGACACATAATATATCGTTTTGAAGCTCTCATATAGGAGAACACAAACCCATGAAGAGTTAGATATATACAATACATATACATGTATTTAATTGTGTCCAAAGTTAGTAAAAACCCATATTTTTTACTATAATTTCCAACAATCCCCCACATGAATGGAGATCGATCTTTGCATACGAAAATTTCCCTACGAAATTTCCAATGGTCGACTCCTGCATAGGATAGGTAGGTGTTATTCTTTGAACCTCCCCTTGTGAAATATACTTAAATTCCTAGCTTTCAGTAGACTCGATGTTCTTGAACTGAATTGCCATTTATGTAGGCGATAATACATTTCACACAGAATCTTCCTAACAAGGTCATATCCTCATAGTCGTGTTCGTTATGGTCATGAACACTAGCCTGGTTTAGCGAGAGCTGATAGGAATTGAGCCCCCACAATTCCCTTCGAAGCGACCCCACTTCTCTCTTACATAGGTGATTTTCAATAATCATTAAAATCCATATGCTTAGCCTCAATGTCATTGATTCCAGAACTGGAGTTGGAAGTTTATTAACTCCCCCCCACAGTGACCTCCCTTATTCATACAACTAGGTTGTCCTCTTGAACCCAGATCTTGGGATCTCCAGTCTTTTGGGTAAGGTTTCCTTTGCATGAATTACTCATTCAAGGGCTTTAGTCCCATTCCTCTCGACGACTTATAAATCAAATCTCTACTTAGGCCTTTCGTAAGCGGGTCCGCAATGTTATCCTTTGACTTCACATATACAATCGTGATAACTCAAGTAGAGAGTAATTGTCGAATTGTATTATGTCTACGTCTAATATGTCTAGATTTCCCATTATACATTGTACTTTGAGCTCTACCAATCGCCGATTGGCTATCACAATGTATACATATGGCTGTTACCGGCTTAGGCCATTTGGGAATATCTTCCATGAACTGACGTCGCCATTCTGCCTCTTCACCACATTTATCCAAGGCAATAAATTCATATTCCATCGTGGATCTGGCTATAACAGTTTGCTTGGACGATTTCCAAGATATAGCCGCACCTCCAAGTGTAAACACATATCCACTTGTCGATCTGGAATCCTTTATATCAGATATCCAATTTGCATCGTTGTATCCTTCGATCACCATTGGATATTTTCCATAATGCAGTCCATAATCACGTGTGTATCTTAGATATCTTAACAATCTAGTAATACTCTTCCAGTGTTCTAAACTGGGATTACTAGAATACCTACTTAGCCTGCTCACTGCATATTCTAAGTCAGGTCTAGTACAACTCATAAGATACATCAAACTACCAATTATTCTTGAGTATTCCACTTGTGCAACACCTTCCGCTCTATTCTTAGATAGATGTTGACTAGTGTCAATCGGAGTTCTAGCTATACTAGTATCTCCTTCATTGAATTTCTCAAGAATCTTGTCCATATAATGTGTTTGATTTAACACCAAACCATTTTGGATTCTAGTGATCTTGACCCCAAAAATCACATCCGCTAAACCCAAATATTTCATGTCAAACTTAGATTTCAACATATCCTTCGTGGACCTTATCATTTTGTCATCACTACCGATGATAAGCATATCATCTACATATAAACACAAGATGACATATCCATGAGTGGTGTCTTTCATATAAACACACTTATCACACTCATTTATCTTAAAACCGCTTTCTAACATGGCTTGATCAAACTTTTGATGCCATTGCTTTGGAGCTTGCTTTAAGCCATACAAGGATTTAATAAGTTTACAAACCTTGTTCTCTTGTCCCGGGGCAACGAATCCCTCAGGATGCTCCATATAGATTTCTTCTTCTAAATCTCCGTTTAGAAAAGCAGTTTTCACATCCATTTGGTGAATTTGCAGATTTCTAATAGCTGCAATAGCTAACACCAATCTAATGGATATTATTCTTGTCACCGGCGAATAAGTATCAAAATAATCTAGACCTTCTTTTTGTCTATAACCTTTGATCACTAATCTCGCCTTGTCTTTGTCAATACTGCCATCAGCTTTCATCTTTCTTTTAAAGATCCACCGGTAACCTAGTGGCTTACAACTCGGTGGTAGGTCCACTAGTTCCCATGTATGGTTTTGTAAGATAGATTCTATCTCACTTTTGATGGCTTCTTTCCATTGAGGTCCCTCCGAAGACGTGACCGCCTCACGATAGGTTTTGGGTTCACTTTCCACCACGTAGGTGAGAAAATCGGGACCAAACGATTTTTCAACCCGAGCCCGTTTACTTCTTCTAGGTTCCACATCTTCTTCATCAGATAGAATTTGTTCATCCTCTTGAACAATTTCTTTATCTTTAGAAGATGACGCTTGATCTTCCTTGTTCAAACAAGGAAACACGTCTTCAAAGAATGAAGCATTTCTTGACTTCATAATTGTATTCTTGTGTATCTCGGTATTGTTAGATTCATACACACGAAACCGATAAGCACTACTATTTTGTGCATATCCAATGAATACACAATCCACTGTTTTAGGTCCTAACTTTTGTACCTTAGGCGGAGGTACAACCACTTTAGCTAGGCACCCCCACACTCGTAAGTACTTATAAGATGGTTTTCTACCCATCCAAAGTTCAAACGGTGTTTTATCTTGTTTCTTGCGGGGTATCTTATTCAAAAGATAATTAACCGACAAAATAGCTTCCCCCCACATGTTCTGATTTAAGCCAGAACTGATCAACATGGCATTCACCATCTCTTTCAAGGTGCGATTCTTTCTCTCAGCAATACCGTTTTGCTGAGGTGAGTAGGGTGCTGTAAATTCATGTCGAATTCCATTGTTCGAACAAAATTCAGCAAACGGTGAAACATTTTCACCTCCCCTATCACTTCTAACAACCTTGATTTTCTTATTAAGTTCATTTTCAACTTCATTTTTATACAAGACAAACTTGTCTATTGCTTCATCTTTACTCTTAAGTAAATATATATAGCAATATTTCGTGCTATCATCGATAAACGTGATAAAGTATTTATTCCCACCTCTAGTAGGAATCGATTTTAAATCACACACATCAGTGTGAATTAAATCAAGGGGTTCGGTTTTCCTTTCAATCGATTGGAAAGATGTTCTAGTAAGTTTGGATTTTACACATGTGGGGCACTTGTGATTTGAGTCCATATCAAAATTTGGTATACAGTTTAATTTAATTAAATGTCGAATGGAATTAAAATTTACATGTCCTAAACGTCCATGCCAAACGTTTTGGGATTCAAGCAAATAAACATAACTTGAAGTTGTTTTATCCATTCAATTGACAACAATTACATTCAACTTGAACATGCCATTCAAGGCATATCCTTCACCCACATGCATACCATTTTTGGACAAAACAAATTCATCCGACTCAAACACTAGTTTGAAACCAAACTTGTTTAACAACCAACCCGAAACGAGGTTCTTTCGAAGCTTTGGGACATACAAAACATCCTTAAGCTTGAGTTCTTTCCCGAGGTCATCTTCAAAATGACTTCTCCAATACCCTTGACATCAGCGGTGCCAACATTTCCCATAACGAGCTTTTGCCCATCATCAACATCCTTGTAGATGTTGAAGTTTCTCTTGTCATGACACACATGACGGGTCGCTCCTGTATCAACCCATCATTCTCTAGAGTTTGCACCAATCACATTCAACTCTAAGACCATGGCTGTGGGATCCGTGATCATTCCCACCACATACTCGTTCACCATCGTGGAAAATAAATTTCACGTGAACGCAATCTCTATCTGTTTACACAAAACAAAGAAAGAATTAAATCAAATACAAATTTGATTGAGAATCCTTTTATACAAACAGAAAAGGTCTTAAATCAAAAACAAACTTGTTTTAGAATTTGTTTATAAAAACAAACAAATTCGATTTAGAACCTTTTCCACAAAATCGAAATAAACTCGATTTTATATTCCGTTTCCACAAAATCGGAACACAATCGAGATAAAATCGATTTAAAATCTTTTTCCACAAATCGAAAACAAGCACGATTTGGATTCTATTTCCCCAAAATCGATTTATAATCTTTTTACACAAAAATTGAAACAAGCTCGATTTTACAAAATGTTTTCAAACAGTATTATTTATAACGACAAATACGATTTAAAATATGTTTACACAAAACATAAAAAGAATTAAATCGAACCTAAGCCGATAGAAATTCTTTTTCTCATAAAACGAATTAAATCGAAACAACTCGATTATCTATCCGTTTATACAAACAAATTCTTATACCCTTAAATCGAGACAAAACTCGATTCGTATCAAATCGAAATAAATTCGATATAAAATCTGTTTACACAAAACAGACAACCAATTGAATCAAGCTAAACTCGATTCAATTCACGTGTACAGTTAGTACCACGAAAACAATCTGTTTACACAAAACAGAATACGAAACCACAGTTTCTATCTGTTTACATAAAACAGAAAAACGAATTGTATCGAGATAAACTCGATTGAAATCTGTTGAAGATTGTTAGTAAATTTCTACTATATGTATTTTAAAATACATATAAAATTACACGAAAGTAATAACTAAATACAATCAACAATTAATTAGTAAAATCGAATACACAGGGAATCGACTAAAAGAATTAAAAGGAATAAACCGTAGATTAATTCAACGATGCTGAGGCTCGTGTTCAACACGATTCCCTTAAACAGATTTGTCGTCTGTTCCCAGGGTACAACAGCGTAAGCAGTATGTACTGCCGGATGTAACACTTGCCTGAAAAAGCCGGAGAGGAAACAACGTATGCAGAGAAAATTCAGAGAGTTATGTGTGTTCCGTATTCGAGTTAGTATAGAATGAATCCGAACTCTCCTTTTTATACTCAAGATTAAAAAACCGAAGGATTAATGTGAGATTAATCGGTCATTAAACTGAATTATTTGACCATTAATCATATTAATCCTTATAATGATGAGTATCAAAGGAGTTACAAAGTTGAATCTAAAACAGTGAATGTCACGACTTGCCACGCGGGTAAACTCGCGGCACAACCCGCGTGGTGCACTATTTCTTGTCCTCTCGATAGTGCATGTCGCGACTTATGGCGCGGGTAAGCCCGCGGCCTAACCCGCGTGATTCACCGTTTTTGTCGACATTCCAGTGCATGTCGCGAGTTGTCACGCGGGTAAACCCGCGGCATAACCCACGTAATGCACTGGGTCAAAAGAAAACTTTTGCGAAAACCAACCTGTGCGAGCACAAGATTTCGGAGCTGCATTCGTGTCCGCAGGTCGCGCCCACGCACAAGTTCGCCGATTTTAGCCTACGAAAATCTCAATCGACACCCCCCTGCGTGCGGGTAGGTGTTGGAGTAAAACCAAACAAAGAGCTTGTAAGCTCCTTCCAAATTCAAGGTTATAAACCACAAAAGGTTTAATACTCCTTCCAATGTTGGACACATTCCATACCCATTTGATTTTTGCTAATTTCATCCCAATCACTCAACTTTGAGCATCGATATCTCATTCACACATATTCCGTTTTGGACACATAATATATCGTTTTGAAGCTCTCATATAGGAGAACACAAACCCATGAAGAGTTAGATATATACAATACATATACATGTATTTAATTGTGTCCAAAGTTAGTAAAAACCCATATTTTTTACTATAATTTCCAACACTTGCTACTCTGATTCAAAACTGATTTTATGTTTCAATGTTCATAATATTTTTTGTCTGCACAATAGATGTTTAAAAAATACTTCAGGAAATGTTGATTTATGTGCAGATTCTTTTTTTGTTAAAATGTATGTTCACATTTCGCCTTGTAAGGACATGAAAGGTGGTGTTCTGGGACCTGCTATCCTTGAAATTGATTCGAACAAGCTGAAAGCTGAGGTAAATGTTTTATTTTATCATCTTCTACATTGAACTTTTAGCTGCAAATGTTGTCCTTGCAAATGGTGTTCGAAAATCATCACATTGTTGTATCCATGTCCAATTAATATTCTAAAACCTTTTTGAATTCTTTCACTTGCTCACCTTACTCTTGCCTGTCTATTGATGTTAGTTCTAAGCACACCCTAAAAGTTGAAACTTTTTAACTCATGTATGGTTTAGATCTTGAAGAGTTGTGACCATGTTGATGTAAAACAAGATGGAGCATATGGTGGTATAACTCTGGAAGTTTTAAGCTTTTGAAGCAACAATTTTGAATCAACAAGGCATTCAACAATTTTAAGGTTGAATAACTCTGGAAAGAGTGATTTAGTTGCTTCTTTTTTATGTAGGATATTAAGGTTTTACATGTAATTAGATGTTTATAAAACAACTGATCTTTGAATCTCTCTTCCCCCCAAACCATTGTTCTAGATTAAAAACTGGTTACGACTGAGTTGTTCACCCGTTATATCTGGTCTTGGTAAAAAATTGTAAACATAACTGATTGTTTATCGTTGTTTTAAAGGAAAATATTACAATTGGTTTATATTAAAGTTTTAAAATTGTTGATCAATGAGAAAGCATTAGATGATTTCTTTTAAAGAAATTGCTGGTAATCAATTAATTTGGTTTTTAAAAAAATGTAACCAATAAGAAACTAACCAATATAACCAATTTTTTTGGTCAAAATGTAACTGATATTGATGTAGCTCAAAGAGTTATTTTGTTCTCTTGATCTTTTGTTCCTACTTTGTGGTCGACCATCGTCTTGACCTCAAAACGAAACCAATGATATTAATGGGTTGGATCCAATGTAACAATTTATATTTTTCAAACTTTAGCCTTGTACGGAATTTGCCCTCATGAACGAGATGTGAGGAGACATTTCAAAGCTGCCTCAATGGCTAAAGTAGAGGAGGGGGTTCAAGCCCGTCTCTATCAAACTTCGAACTTGAACTTATTGCGATTAGACAAAACAAAACAAACTATTTAGGAATCAAAAATCTGATAAAAAGACAACATTACAACAAAAATGACTTTATAAGACATCGAAAATGTTCAAGTGTCTTAATAGATTACGTTATAGGATTTAAGTTTATATATAGGACCACAGTGTTGTAATAAGTTTATCAGGTGCTTTTGGACATTTTGTGAAGATTTTTAGGACACTTTTGAAACAAATGGTTCAATTATTTTTTTATAGCACACTATTTGAAAAAGTGCCATATAAAATAATTCGCTATAAAACGATGTGTTTATAAGACACTCCTCAAGAATGTCATATAAAAGGGTTACACCTTGCTTCAATGTGTCCTGAAAAGTTTGTTAAGACGTTAAAAAACGTCCTATAAACTTATTACAACAGTTTTAGATAGGACACACACATGTTTGGTTCTATAAACTTAAATATTATAATGTATTCTATTATGACACTTGAACAATTTTGGCATCTTATAACCCGATTTTGTCATCGTGAACTCAACATGACCAACATGAATAATCCATTTATTTTTCATAGAAATTTAAGTTTGAATCTAATTTTAGTACAACTTTACATTGGACTTATATGTAGATTTCCAATATAATTAAGATTTCCACCACATAAACATCAAATTAATCTTGCATTGTAGTCATTGTTTTAGAATTTGGATCGCCGATTGAACTGAAACAAGTTTCGCTTGTCAACATGTTGACAAAAATATATTTTGCAAATTCATCTATTTTCGTTTGAATATAACATGTTTCAATTCAAATCGAAGAGAAAACATTTTCATTTGCCTTGGCTTTTGTTAGGACGATCAACAAATTTAACTCATGGGCTGACATTCCGAATGCAGGTAGTTATCTATTGTAAATTGTAATTAGTATGTTCGCTTAAATTTATTCAAATTTTACATCCCGCCGCATTACGCGGGTACACAACTAGTAACATATCAAAACTTGATGCCCCTTGGGCTTATGATGCCCTGTGCTGCCGCACGGGCTGCACATGGTCAGGGTCGGCCCTTATATAAGGGCATGTTCAAACGAGAAGTTAAACATTTTGTGAGGAGTCGAGAAGAATTATATCATATATGATAGACAAGCTTAATCACATATGATTAAACACACGTTACATTGACAATATATAGACGCTTAATCGTATATGATTAAACACACCCAAAGGATATGTAATCATATATGATATTGATATTTCTCGCCTTCTCGTAAAATTTTTAATTTCTCACGTATTCCTTCCCCCTCTCTCTCTCTCTATATATATATAATATTATACATCTGTTCATCATGTGTATGCAAAGTTGTAAAGTTTAGAATGGATAAGAGGTCTTGTTAATCGTATTATTTTAGGCATCTCGAAACATAAAATGTTGTCATTTTTTAGTTTCAATTTTTTCTTAATCACATATTAAAAATAACATTTTAATAGATGTGTATTTAATATTTTAATTATAAATGAAATACAATGTAAGATCGAACCGTACTCGTGACTCTTCTGTAATAAAGTTGACTACCAGAACTCTTTCAATTAATTCGTGAGCCAAAATGCTTTAATAGCAATTTTTCTCTTCTACTGCAATCCATTATTTCAAAATTGTCATATAAATAGTTAATACAACATTTTATTTTTAAGATGTTTTAAAAAACTTGTTAAAAAGTCTAAAAATGTATTATAAACTTATTATAACACTTTTAGATATAATGTTTTATTTTTGATTTTATAAACCTAAGTTCTATAAAACATTCTATTAGAACATTTAGGGGCCGTTTACCAAACGCTTACCCGGATAAGTGCTTACCAATAAAATTTAACACAATCACTTACTTAGCAGGTAAGATTTTAGTCCACCAAAATGGTATCGTATTCAACAATTTTCCCGATAAGCGCTTACGGGTAAATTTAACACTATCACTTACTTACCGGGTAAGATTTTAGTCCACCGAAACGGTATTGTATGCAACAATTTTTCCGGTAAGCGCTAACCGTGGTAAGACTTTTCGCCATCATTTACCAGGGTAAGACTCTGGGTCCTTACCTTAGCTCTTACCGGGTAAGATTTTTGGACATTGCCATCTTCATCCATAAGGTAAATGACTTGGTAAGCGCTTACCCGGGTAAGAGTTTGGTAAACGGCCCCTTAATCTATTTTAACATCATATAAACTTAAGTTCAGAATTTTCCTCAAAGGTCATTGGTTCTTGTTTTGCAAAGTCACTGGACATTTTCCTGGCTGTCCTCCAAGACCCTTAGGATTAGTCGAGGTGCACACAAACTGACCCAAACATTTACGGTTGAAAAAAACGATTTTGTTGTAATTTGATGATAAAAACACACGAGTAATGTTATATTTTCTTTATTTACTTTTCTTGGATCTGCTTTAAAAGATATACAATAATAGTATTGCAATAAAGTAGGCACTATCTGGATTTTTGTTTATTAAATTTTTCCCACAAAATTGATAAAATGATTATTTATTTATTTATTTATGTGGTGTTAAAATGTCATCATCACCCTTTCATACCTAATCCTTTTGTTTGTGAACTTTTGATAGCTGAGTGGTGTCGTAAATTTCTTGTCAAATCCATGCGACTTAAAAATTCTTTCATTTGCCCTCGCGTCATTAGAATAACACTAAAAATTTATGTCACAATCCTATTTTTAATTTTTTTTTTATAAAATATTTATATTTTACAATTACTTTATAATCATCAATTTGATTATACAAATGATGATGTCAATTTTACTCAAGGTTCTAAATGGCGTGAGGCGTGTCATGGCGTCGAGACCAAGTCTCAAGCCTTATGAGCCACGACGAAGGCATGGCGTTTTCAAGGCGTGACTTATGGCGTCAAAATTCTAATTCATATATAATATTATATATATAAAAACGTATGTTTTGTAGTGTTACTCAATGAGTCAATAGTAATAAGCAAGTTAAATTAGGTTATATATTAAAAACTTGCAAATAAGACATTAAAACTTAAAGAAAAATCAAATATCTCATTACGATAACTGCGCATTAGGCCATGGCGTGCCATGGGCTTAACGTGACGTGACACACAAGCCTTGGTGCCATGGCACGTCATGACGGCTGTGCGGCGAGTTTTTTAGAACATTGATTTTACTGCATTTAGAGGCCCGTTACTAATTAAACATTTACTGGTCAAGCACTTACTAATATTATTTAATTTATTGATTGAGCATGATAAGGAACAAGAGGCCTATATATATATGATGAATCCAATACAAACCATGCAAATGTTATAAACCAATCAAATAAGATTTTTATGGAAATGATGAATATTCATTTTGATTTAAATATTCAAAGAAGATTATTAGAGTTCATTAATTATGATTAATATTTTATATTAGGAAACAATTGATATATTTATGAAACTATATATTCATTAGATTAGATGAACGATTAAGATTAGTTTGTATAGTTTATAGCATTTGATTGGTTTGCATTTGATGGTTATCTATAAGGTTTAACCCATGTCTGCAACGAGTTAAAGGACAAAATTGCATATTTCATAACTCTCTTTCAATCTAAATGCACTTGTTCTTCAATCAAGACCATCAAAACCTCCTTTGATTTCTGAATCTCAGTACTCTCATCTTGTTGTTGCTTTTCTTGGACATGCAACATCGCATGAATACTTTTATGGTATCTCTAACCAGACTCCTACTTCCTTTGGTGGATGATATATGATATGGCAGGTTTACACCATACTAAAATTTAACCGCAAGTATCCGATATTGATTCAAGTATTACATATTAAATACGAATATCAAACTAAAGGAACTAGAGATTGAGTACCAAAATGATTGTTAATGCCAAAAATTACCCAAAGATAACTTAAAGTTGGAGTGGAGCTTTTACCAACTAAAGCAAATGATCTATCGATAAATCGTGCGCTGAGAAATAAAAAAAGAAAAGACAAAGAAAAGTTGGTGACACGGAAATCCCTGTCGAGGGTAAAAACCGCAGACGATAGCAGAAATCGTCAATGCACTATGGACGTCAAACAGGGACGTCGTCCTTTAGAATGAACAATCGAGAGTACAATGTGTTACAATATAAGTAGAAGTACACAAATCATAAGATTGTCTAGTCAATCGTGAAGTGGAGCAATTCATCGAGAGTTCTTGCTTGAGAGAAAATAGCTTGAGTGCCTTGCTAGTGATTGAGTATTGTGTATTTCAGATGTGTCTTTGAGCTCGACATAGCTTGTATATATAGTTTGGGTCGCCATAAATGAGCTTTAAATTATCCAACGGTCTTCACATTTAACGGTCTTGATGGTGATCATCCGTTATGACCGTTGTCCATAAATGTGTATTAACCTGAAATAAATAGACATAAGAGAAAACGTTCACTGATAATAAATGAGTTATAGTCGTTAGTTACATTACGAGAGTCGTAAGATGTTAATTGTCGAGAGATTTCTGGTTGTAAGTAATGAGAAACTTACGATCATCGCCATATGTGGCGAACATAGTCCTCAGTGTATGTGGTCATCAGGATCTTATCTTAATACAAGAGTTGTTTGGTCTTTTTGTCGGTCATGACTTGTTAAATTATACCCAAACAGTTTACCCCGAAAATTTGAAATTTAGGCAGCAAGTCGTTGTTTCGAATTTTTGTAACTGGATCAACACGGGTCGACCAATGTAACCGAATCGGTTTCTTGATAACTGAATCGTTGCATGGGGAAACGAAAAGACAGGGTGGCCGTGACGTCATGGCAGCATGGAGCGCGCGTGGTGTCAGACATTCGGACAGGTGTTGTTCATCCGACAGTAGCATGCGAAAAGGCGATGGACAGGTGTCGACCATCGGTCGACTCGACCTGACATCAAATCCCGTATAAATAGCGGGGGTTGTGATTTCCTTTCTTTTTTCACTTAATCAAGCTTCTTTAGAGAGAGAAATCATCCGTATGCTAGCCAAACCTGCAAAAATTCCTTGCCAAAACCGATTTCGGGTTAGAGTCTTTTTAAGGTACGATCTTCTTAGCCTTTTACGCGTAGAAAGCCTAAAAGACCTTCTAGGAGGTGTACCGAATCTGGGAGGTGTACCGACTGTATACGGCGAATGCTTATACCCCAGATTTCTTTATGTTCCTAGGAGGAGGACCTCGAGGCGTTCTAGTTGTTGTTCGGGATTCCCGAAAGTGTGAGGATCAATGCTCCGGATCAACTGAGGCCGAAGCAGTGTCCGAATGGATACTTCGTGATATACGAGTATCCATTCAAGACAGGGTTCACATGGCCCTATTCACCATTGTCGAGGTTATTGGTCCCAAAAAGTAATAGCAATTGCAAACAAGTCTTGTAGAAGAGGGGGGGGGGCTGAATACAATACACAAAAATTTTCACTTAATTTAATTCTTTATTGATATAAAATCAAGATATACACATATAAAATTTATAAGATTGTTGCGGAAAGAACAGGTAAACTATTCTAATAATCTTTGACAAAGAAACTATAACACAACTTAAAACACAAAGATTAAAGCTATGGAAGTGAGAGAGAACAAGTTTGCCAACTTTATGCTTGAGTGCACTGAGATATCTATTTTTAAGCTTAACCTTGCATAGGAGGAGTCCTCACCTTTATATACCACTAGGAGCATTGAATGCATGAGGACACTTGCCATGATGGGATTGAAAGTTAGAAATGTCATCCAAAAAGACAAAGCATCCTTTTTGCCTCTACCTGGAGCAGAGTTGACCTTAGGACCTTGTTGTAGACAGCACCTGAGAATGGTGTAAAAGACAAACATTCTTTTTCTGAACCTTTGGAGAATGTCCCCATCATTCCATGATTTGGTGAAGATCTTCTAAGCAAGAGGAAAATTGGAAGTTGGCAGACAAAAGACTAGCCGATATTCAAAGGACCTTTGTGTTATATGGAAGTTGGCTGACAAAAGACTAGCCGATATTTAAAGGACCAATCAGCAGGTGGGTATCTAGCCGACAAGAGGAAGTCGACTGAAGTGGGTCCTGCCGATTTGGAGAGTTTCATTTTGGCAGGAAGGATACTAGTTGACTGAGGAGACTCAAGTCAGCAGGTAGATAGCTTTGTTGTGGTTGGAAGTTTATCTTGATTTGCATATGAAGATTTACTTCTCGCTAATTTCAGTTGGTCTTCGATTTCACCGATCTTTTGAAGCATGACAAAGCTATTACAAAGAACCTTAAATAATTTAAGTAAAACAAATGTATAAATAATGATAGTAGGAGTTGATCAGCTGAAAAGGAGGTCATCTTCAAATCTTAGATAACCCAACAATCTCCCCCTATTTGATGATGACATCCAATACTTAGAAAAAAATAGTAAATTACTGAATAGTTCATTTTGACCCTATTTAACTCTTTTTGGGTTCTTTTTCACATAGTCAATTCTTTTTGTTTCTTTTTGGATTTTTTAAGGTATCCGACATTTACAGGTATAAAAGAATGAAATAATAAAGTATTTACAATTTTTACTAAAAGAAAATTACATTTGTATTAATCTCAAAAGTTTGAGTACAAGATAGAGAAAAAATTGCAAGTACAATTCAAAAGAAGATAGAAGAAACTAAGCTTCTTCAAAAGGATCATCAGGAATGAAGTCTCTTTTCTTCAGCTCATCGGTTACAGCCTTGAAGAGAGGAACTACATCAGGCCCCATCGTAATGATCTGATGAATCCCAACAAGGAAGAGACTATCGGCAATATGGACCTGTTCGGCTCTAGAGAAGCATATGTGGCTGAAGCCATCATTAAAAAAGATACCATATGTCGGCTTGAGGATGACCATGGTGGAAGGTTGAGGCACGAGAGTCGGCAAGGAATGGTCAAGATTAGAGACTTTTGGGACCTTTCGTTCCTTAGCCGTTTCTTGAAAAACGCCTTCTTTCTTCACAGATCTAGACTTCGGCTTGGAGGAGGAAGATGAGGAGTGATGATCGGAATTGAGCTTCTGAATGAATTCACTCTCGGCAGCCGAGTGTTCAATTTGGTACTTGGTTCGGTAAGTCTTCATCCTGTTCTGAAGGGAGTTGATGTGATCCAAGACTTGATCTTTGTAGGCACTATAACTCTTCTTCAAGATATTGATGATTTCGAACTTTTCGCTGAGATAGTAAACCCTTAGCCAATCCAACTTGTCATTTCGGCTCGTCCCATTCTCTCGAGTTATAATAAGCCAGATTAGTTCCTTTGTAGATTTTGGCCCCAATATTCTAACACTTGAGATTGGGGAGCTTTCGTGTCGGCCGATTAAGGACTTTTTGTACCAACAGATATACTTGGCTTTTTGCTCATCAAATTCTCTAGTCTACTTCTCCAAATTTCCAACCTCCAATTTTTTAGCTTCGACTAGATCCTCAAAAAGTTTGGCTTCCTTGGCCTCTTCTTCGGCAATCTTCTGAGCAAGCTCTTGAGTTTCATCAAAGGCTTTTTGAGCTAACTCGGCTGCCTTGATTTCATCGTTGGTCATCCCCAGCTAGGATACAATCTTCGGGGGTGGTTGAAGTTTTAGGACATCTAACTCTAGGGGACGTTTGTTCCTTTCTTGCTTCTTCTTTTTCAATGCAGTTGCCTCTTGCTTGGGAGTTATTTTATTTTTGCCTTTATATTTCAAAGCCTCCCCCTTAGCTTCTTTGGCCGAATCGGTAGGACCTGATTGGCCAGTTCCCTTATCTTTGGCCCAATTGGTAGGAGCCGATCGACTGGTTCCCTCAGTTTCGACTTGGACGCTAGAAATAGTTACTTGAAGGGTTGGTTTCTCCTCCTAAACAGGTTTCTCCCCCTCAATGGCCGAAGGAGAAGAAACGCCAAGATGAGTCGACACACAACTGTGATCTAAGAGATCATAATTGATTGATTAAACAAGATGAACAAGGATATTTGGTTTAGAAATCTGTAGTTTTATTAAACACAAATCTAAACTACAAAGAGCTCAAGGAATTCATACAGGCAACATTGTTAAAATTGAAAGTTACAAACAACTAACACTAACACACTCTATTTATACCCAACACCCTTGTTACACATTAAGCCCAAACCCAAGTACAAGGCCCAATACAACTATAAAGGATTACTTTACTAAACTTCTAAAATAGAACACATTTATGTTCTAACATTCTCCCCCTAAGTTTTGTAAAGTAATCGTTCTCTTTTCAGCTCCAACTTCAACTCATCTCCCCCTTGATTTCTTTATAAAACTTAGTGTTGCATAAACTTCAAAGCTCCTCTAGCCCTCCCCCTAGAAAGTAGCTCTTATCCTTGAAGTTTCAACTTTTATACCAGATCTGATGTAGACCATAACCTCGACTTAGTGCACAGAAAGATAACTTTTGACTCTTGTAAACCCAACATATTCCTTACGCCCACAAGAATGATATGTGTTGAAATATCTAATGACAACCAAGTGCATCTTCAGTGTATGACATCTGATTTGTCATTGAACCTCGAGTTGAAATAAGAATTCAGCTTAAGAACTTAATCTGATCAGCTTACAGAAGGTAGCATCCAGTAGAAACACTACAAGGCAAGGGTTAGAAGAAAACTACTATTCAACAACTGATGAAAGATGCTCATTTTCTAGCGGCTTTCCAGAACACTGAACAATCAAACCCATAACTCCTTTCTTCACGAATCAGCTGGATGATTATAAGCACTCAGAAATCTGAATCACAACTCAATCATCAGAACAATGATTGAAGTCGCTCACACTACTGATTGATCAAGTTAGAAGAATGATAAAGAACACTCAACGGTCTAACCTCAAAAGAACCTCTCCAGACTGATGATTGCAGATGCTCAGGCAGCTAACTCAATCCAATCAGAGACTAAATTCTCAAATCAAGTATCTGAAAATCTTGAAAAGCATGAGCACTCGTGAAAATTTGATCAGTTGCTAAAGATATGTGACCAACATATGATAAGAGTGATGTCACATATGCATTACGCGTCAAAAGCTCAGGAACAGAGCAAACTTGTAGCAAATTGGGTTCAGAACAGTCATTTTTCTCAAAAAAGTCACAAACTTTTCGCATAAACACCACAATTCGCAGATCACTATTCCAATTTAGCACAATTCGCATGATGGCATTAGCCGAAAACTCCAGAATTCGCATAGGCTTACGTGCGAATTCTAGCTTTTCGTATGCGCCTATGTGCGAAATCCTCACTTCTCGCATAACTCACACCTGCAAATTCCTGACTTTTAGCATCACTCACACATACGAAATCTTGACTTCTCGCATCTTACTCCATGTATAACATTTCTTGATTACCTCTCCCCCTTTTTGATGATTGGAGCATGAGATCATCAAAACTTTCACAAGAAATGTCATTAGCTATTCTGACCACTAATCTTTTATAATGAGCCTCCGATTATCTATTGATCCAAAAAGGTATTCATCCGAATCATTGCAAATTCAGACAAATTATGAGTGTAACACCTGAATCTAGAAATGAATCAGTTAGAATGTCTGTCAGTAACATGAAGTCACTATGTGTAACGAATACACATTAGAAATGAGCTTTTGTGATGTTCATTCCCCAGGTCTTCCATTCAATCATCGAATAACACAAGTTTATTCTATGAACGTTTTGACAGAAAAACAAATTCTCTGTGTGTACGTGCTTGTGTTTGAAAGAATTTAGCACAGATGATTGCTTTTATAAGGCTCAAAATTGTGTAAACCATTGAGACAACAACAGTAATACACAGACTCGATTGTGCATGATCGAAGTGCGAAGGTGGGGCAAACTTCCTTCTTTTTCAATATCCAGATTTTCCAAATGAAAACCAGATAGATTATGTGTTGCGCCCCCTTTAAAAATATGAAACATTCTCTTTTTGAAAAGAAAATGAGTAGCTGGTGGGTTTTTTTTTATCAAGAGTTGGCATGGGCTAGTTGCCTGTTTCAATGATATTCACGAATAATTGTGAAACACCAGCAATGTGGCTGCCCGACTCAGAAAAAGTTGGTGTAGAGTTTGATATTCTTTTACTCTGTTCTCACACCCTCTTTCTTTTAATCTTTGAGCGCACTTCTAACCAAACTCTCATTTTCATTTTACCTCATCACACAACCCACACTCAGTTATTTTGACACCTCACAGATTCGATCACTCAAGGATTAACTTCTTGGGTAGGAAACACTAGTTAACGTGAATCCATAGAAGTTTCAGTTAAGTCCTCACGCAATGAACCTATGTAGTCCTATAAGTATATGTTGCTCAAAATGGTTTAACTTTGCAGTTACAACACAAAATTATACAAGTCAGATGTTTGTATGCTCATAGATATAATCATGAAGATTTGAGCATTTTAAATATTGAAGATTTTTCAAAACAAGTATATTGAATGAATGAAATGAATACAAGAAACTTGTTTGAAAATCTGACATTGTATGAAAAGATCAAATTCAAAATGATTTATCAAGTAAGGCTTAGGTCAGCAAAAATTGGATATTGTCTATATGAATCAAAATATAGAAATTCTTGAATGAAATGTTTTGAAATGAAATCACGCACAAAATTCTTTGAAGTTCAATCGGGGTGTATCACCATCGATAATTTTTGTTCAATTTGAGACATGGTGATAACATACTCAACAAAAATAGTAAACCGGTGTGTGTGAATACTTGAAAGTATATGGAAAAGATAAAACACAAGTATTTATCTTTGGAAACACACGGTTTATTAACATTGAAGCTCATATAATCATGATGTTAGTGCTTAAATAGGTTGGATGCAAGATCATAGAATATTGAAGATCAAAGTCAAAGCTCAAAAGTCAACTCTCAAGTAAAGTCAAAGTCAAGTGTAATAAAGTCAAAGTCAAAGTCAAAGTCTTGTTGTTTAGTTTGTAAGCGTGTGTTGTTTGTTAGTTTCACTTTTAATAGACTTATAGTTAGTTGTTGTTGTTTAGAATCAGGTTTACACGCATTTTCAGAGAACTGTTACATTTGTAGAGAGAGAAAGTTGTGGTTAGAGAGAGAAAGTGATTCAAATCTTTTGTAATCAAATCTTTTGTAATCAAATCTTTTGTAATCAAATCTTGTGGTTAATCAAACAGGTAAATTGATAAATCTTGTTTGTGTGATTGAATTTAGATAAGAACTTGATCAAATTAGGGAATAACAATTGGTATCAGAGCAAATTCAATCAAGAAATCAAGAAAAGTTGTTGTCGACACTGTTACATTGAGTTTAGATTCAATTTCTGAATTTTTAGTGTGTTTTTCGAGTTGTAATTGGTTGATTAATGATTGAATTGTGTTTTAGATTGTGTTTGTATAGATTGATTCACGAATTGCACTGTAATTCTTCTACAATTTGATGAATTTGTTGTTTTTGAGTTTCACGAGTTCGAACATTGTGTATTGGATCAATTTGTATTTTTAAGTGTAGTTTGTTGAAATTATTTGGTGGTAATATGTTTTAGATGTTCTAGGGAACAAATTGTCAAAGTTTCAGTGTGTAATTCGATGTTTAGATGTGTTTTTGAGTAAATCAGATCATTTTTCATTCGAAGACTGAAGAACTCGCAAATAGATCTGAAGAACTCGCAAGCCTTTCAAGAATTAGCAGAGTGTTCAAGCTTTCGCAGATCTTAATTTTCGCATTGTTTTGAATTCTAAAAATTTCAAGTGTAAAATTAACAGGTTTATTTGTTGCAAATTGCTCGAGATTCGCAAGTCATTGTTTTACGAATCCTTCAGAATTGTTTTTGACCTATCTGCGAATTTCTAAGAACTCGCATAATCTAAGGATTCGCAGATCTTTCTGTTTGTGAAAAGTGTTCTGAAAATGTTTTAGGGATAGAATTCGCAGAAAGCATATTTGCGAATCCTATAGAATTTGAAGAAGTTTTTCTTACGAATTCTTGTGTTTGTGATTGAGAATTATTGATTCTTTTCACTTGCGAATCCTGAAGAGTTACATATTTAACTCATAATTTATCTGAATTTGAAAAAATTCGAATAAATACATTCATGAATTGACGGCTCATTATCAGATCAGTTGGGGGAAAATGTTCAAACATTACCAGAAGAGATCATGAAGACTGTTCTACATTGTTTAAAAAGGAGAAGAAATTTCAAAAACTAAGCTGAAATTGAATTGAGTTTTGATGATTTTGATTCTCACAATTCATCAAAAAGGGGGAGAAATCTACAAAGTTCAATTTCAAAGTCATGAAGAAATATCAAAGTGAAAAGACTTGTGGAGAAATTCAGAAAGTTTAATACATTCAAGACTGATGAAAAGAAATCATTCCGAGATGATTCAAAGACAAGTCAAAATGATTTGAGAAAGTTGGTTTTCTGAAGACAATTCAGTGATCAGAGAGATGAAGATATGAGATCAAAGATTCCTCAAAGTTCAAAGATCAAGTTATTAAAGATATTTCAAAGTTGTCTTAAAGTTCAAGAAGTTTCAAAAGTTTCAAGAATTCAGATTTGTGTTCAAGACTTGTTGACTTTCATAGATGCTAAATGTGAAAAACTTTTCTTGATTCTTCAAAGCATCAGAGATTGATGATTGCCAAAGCTTCAAAGTTCAAAGCTGTCAGAGTTAAAAGTTTTGAAGAATCATGTGCTGAAGACGATTGTCAAATTTTTATTAAATCTTGATACAAGGGGGAGATTATTAGTGTATAATTGTATCCAATATTTAATTGTAAAAGTCTTGTAAAGTCTTTGTAATAGAAAAGTCAAAGAAAGTCAAAAGAAGTCAAATGTCAATGTTGTTTAGTAAAAAGTCAAAGTAGTTTAGTTTGGTTAGTCTTTGTAATTAGCCAATGTGTTGTAATTAGTTTGATATATTAGTTTGCTTAGTTGGTAAGCATTTAGGAAAAAGAGAGCTTTCATTGTCATATTGTAGAGAGAGAAAGAGAGTAGCATCATGTTTGAGAAATTCTAGAGAGAGAAATACTTTGTACCTTACGTTTGACATCAATACATTTGTGATTCCCTCCATTGATTCTCTTTGTTCTTAGATAGATTTGAGTGTGTGATTTGATAGGACAGTTTCAGATTCAGGATTACAACTCATAATTTGTCTGAATCTGAAAAGATTCGGATAAATACTTTCATGAATTGACGGCAAGCTCATTATCAGATCCGTTGGGGGAGAATGTTTATATCTTACCAAGAAAGGGAGATTGTTACTCATGAAGACTGTGCTTATTGATTGTTTGGGGGAGATCATTAAAAGACTGTTCCGACCTTGAAAAAGTTTTGATGATTCTGATTCTCACAATTCATCAAAAAGGGGGAGATATATCAAGTTTTCAAAGTTAGATACAAAGTTTTAGTTGTTCAAAGTTCAAGTCAGTTACAAGTTAATTGAAAAATTTGAGAAAAGAAAGAGAGCTTGAAGAATGACAAAGTTTGAAAGTCTTGAAGGTAGTCAAAGTTTGAAGACATCAATGATTGTGAAGAATATGTCAAAGTTGATGGAAAAGTCAAAGGAGGAAATTTACTTCAAGCGCTATCAAAGTTTATACAAAGCTTCAAAGTTTTCAAGGTTTAAAGATGAAAAAGATCACTTGCTGAAGATCGTTTCTGAAGATAAGAAGACCTGAAGATTATTGTCAAAATTTTTTTAACTTTGAATCCAAAGGGGGAGATTGTTGGATATATATTGTATTCAAAATTAAAATAGAAGGTCAAAGTTGTAATAGTTTGAAAGTCAAGGGTTTGTGTTGTAAAATTCAACTAATGTTGACTTAGTATAAATAGTGTGTTTCCGTGTTAGATAGGTATAAACGAACACAAGATTGGTAAGAACTCGTACACTGTGAAAGACACACACAACGTGAGACTTGTGGCACACTGTTAGATCTGTGACTAGATGTAATTCATGTGATTAATCAATAAAAGTTGTGTTCTTAATCTGTTGATTAATTGTATGCTAGTAATTGGGATCACACATCATACTTCACTTCTTTGTCCATCAGACACATGTGTGTTGTTTCTTCCTTTTCTCCCTCATCGGAGTGGTCAAGACAAAACTCGTCTTCAGCCATTAGAGCTTTTCCCGCTTCTTTTTGTTTGGCCAAAAGCATCTTCTGCTTGTAGTAATCTGAATTTCTGATGGTAGGCTTACGACAGTCCTTGGCAAAATGACCCACCTTGCCGCAATTGTAGCATTTATTCAGCTCATCTGACTTCTTTTCACCGCCATAATCATTGATAAACCTTTTCTTCTCCTCAGGCTTTCTATCACCAAACTTCTTCTCCTCAAATCTTCTTCCTTCCACTCGTTCTCTATGCTCTTGATTTCTTGACCCAGACGAGTATCATTAAGTGTTTGAACTTGGCTTCTTGTAGAACTTCTTTTGAAACGATCAAGTTAACAGTAACATCGCTTGCTTAAGATTTTCCCCGTCATCACTGTCAGAATCAGAATCAGCAGAATCGTCAGAACTGGGAATCACCATTTTCTTTTTCTTCTTCTTTTCCTTCTCTTTCTCCTTCCTTTTCTCAGCCACAACCAAAGCTATGAGATCAGCTACTATCTCAGCTTTCTTCTTCTCTCCTCTTTTCTCTTCTACCTCCTCTTCATTCTGTCTCAATGTTTCATAAAATTCATGCAGAGGGATATCACTGAGGTCTTTCATCTGTGTCATCCTTCTTGTGTGTTTCTTCCACTCTGGTTGAAGGATAATGAGGAATTTGACGTTGTTCTGTATTTGCTTCTTTTTGACTTTATTCTTTGCAAGCTCATTCAATAGAAGAACAAATCTATCATAAGTTTCCTCAAGGCTCTCATTCTTCTTAGCCTTAAATTCCTCGTAGCTATTTATGTAGTTGGCAACCTTCATTTGGTTTCCAACCTTTGATCCCATCATCATCTTTTGAAGTTGATCCCATGTCTTCTTTTCATTAGCCTTGTAGCTGTCGATTTTGATGTAGATCTCATTGGGTATGCTCTGTAAGAGTAGAGATCTTGCCTGCTTATCGACTTTGTATCTGTTCTCTTGTTCTTCAGTATATTGGAAAATGTCTTTCAGAACCGTCTTTGTCTTCTGAGCTCTGTCTACATTTCCATCTTCACTATCAGAAGATTCGTCATCTGGTATTTCCATAGTGAGAGGTACCATCAGGCCTTCCATGATGGACTTCGAAATATTGTCCCCGTTGGCATGTCTGTCCACAAAATCAAGGAACCGGTCTTTCCACTATTCGTATTCCCCTTTGAACAGTACTGGAGGCTTTACATCAGTACCGATTGAAAGTGCGTCTTTGGAAGTCATCTTGTTTCAAAAATGAACAATAAGAACTTGAAAAATGATCGTTAGTCCAAGTGAAATCAAGATACATAAAATCATAGAAAGAATTTTCATAAAATAAATTTCCAAATATCTCCCAAGTATGGAATTCGCACGTCACTGTTACACACACAATTCACATAAAGAATTCGCACACACAACTAACTCCAGAATTCGCATACAAAATTCACACAACCACTAATTTCAGAATTCACATACAAGAAGAATTCGAACGTAGTTATATGCGAGTTCTAGGAATTCGCATGTAACACTTATGCGAAAACTTGACTTAGAAATATTTTGAAAAACAAACTTTTCGCATATACAATTTGCATAAAACTTTTCGCACAATATTATCAAACGATTTCTGTACTTTGAAAAATATTCAAACTTGAATAATTCGCATACACTCTTATGCGAATTCAAAGAATTCGTATGAATCACAGATGCGAAATCCTTACTTTTCGCACGACACTCAGATGCGAATTCTATCCTTTGAAGTTTTCAAGAAAACTTTTCGTATCAAAGGCTTATGCGAATTCTGACAATTTGCATATAAAGCTATATGAATTATGAGGAATTCTTATCACACACATGCGAATTCTATGCAATTCGCATAACACACATGTGCAAATTCTATCCTTATGAAATTTTCAAACAAAACAACTATGCGAAATCCTCTTTGATGCGAGTCCTTGGTGCGAGTTTTTAAAGATTATGCGAGTTCTTCAGATTATCGATGAAAAACTACCCAGATCTCTTTTAAAACCCATGAAACCTTCGAATTTCTGTTTGAAATTTTGACAATATGATCCCTAACACATCTAGAATCAAATTCGACCAATGAAATTCAACGAAATTCACTCAAACTTACAAATTGATCTGATATACTGCTCACAAACTCGTGACTCTAAAACTTGTAAAAATCCAAAAATTGATCACAATTACAGTGCAGTATACCAACAAAACTATACAAGATTTATCTATGCACTTATATGAACACAATTGACTCGATTACAAACCCAATTACACACAAAAACTCAAAACTCTATCAAGACTCGATACACAGTGCGAACTTCCATATTTCGTATGATTTCAACTTGAATTCTACTCTGATACCAATTATTAATCCCTAATTTCAAGTTCTAAATGTAATTCAATCACAAATAAGATAATAACAAATCAATTACTCAACCTGTTTCAATTGATTCAATCAGATTTCGTATACAAGCTCTCTGTGATACTTTCCTCTCTAAAACTCAGTTCTACGTACAATGATTAACTCTAACTTCTATCTTACAACTACTAACTACTCTAACTAGTCATATGTCTATAAAAACATAGGCCCTTACAAAACACATAAAAGGAAAAATTACAAATACAAGACTTTGACTTTGCTTTGAGAGTTGACTATAGCTTTGACTTGCTTGACTTTGACCTTTAGTCTTCATGATCTTGTATCCAACAAATATACGCTCTAACAAGCTTGTAACGGTTTTTGGAGATATTGTTTCAAGAAAGATGATTTGGAAAAAGTTTATTGCAAGATTTTTTCAAAGAATGAAAGTTATGTGGAGATTCTACAGAGTTGAAAGAGAAAAGTTCAAATAATCCACAATGTTCGCTGAAATTTAGTGAAATTTTCTTTGAAGATGATTTTCTGAAGAAAAGAGAGCTAAATCTGAAGACAATTTCTTTCTGGAGTCTGAAAGAGGTTTCTACAACCTTTGAGGGAGATTGTTAAATATTCTTGAAGATCGTACTCACAGACTTTGGGAAGATTACTGAAAGTTTGAAGACTGCTTAGACAAAAGGTGAGAATGTTCTATGATGCTGAAAGTTAACTTTTGTTTATCCGAAAGGGGAGATTAAATTTGTGAAAGAAATCTACAAGGAGGAAATTGTGTTGCAAATCGTTTTAAAGATGTTCTTGAATCCAAAGGGGGAGATTGTTAGTACACAAATATATGTTGGATACAAGATCATAGAGACTGAAGATGAAAGTCAAGTCAAAGAGCTCAAGTCAACTCTCATGATAAGTCAAAGTCTTTGTAATAAAGAAAAGTCAAAGTCAATTAGTTTCTTGTGTTGTGTTTTGTCTTTGTAATATGTAGCTAGTATAAATATAATTATTTTTGTTTGTTGACTCATATGACTAGAAGGAGTTATTTGCGCGTATCAGTTTAGAGAGAGAAATAGTTTGAGAGAGCATTTGTAATCGAATTGGAAAATTGAAATTGAAATCAATTGATGAATTTGATTGTTGTCATCTTGATTTGCACTGAATTAGAACTTGTAATTGTGGGACAATCAATTGGTATCAGAGCATACAGAAATTCAGAAATCATGGTCTAATTCAAGTTTTTTTGTCGACATTACAAGAACTCGCAAGAGAACTATGCAGATTCGATTTTTGGATTTCAGTGTTGTTTTGGGTTTGGAATTGTTTCTTTTAGATTCGCTTTGACATCTAGAACATATTTGATTTGTAATACTTAGTCCAATTCACAATAGATTAGTGTGAATTTTGGATGTTGTTGAAACTCAGTTTGAGTTTGTTCGTAGCCTGTTATTTGATCGAGTTGTAATTGTTAATCATAAAATCCCAAAAAATCAAGCAATTCATAATATGATCAAGAACTAGAGAGAGAAACTAGAGAGATAAAGTAGATATTCAATAACCACAAGTCTGAGTGATTTACAATACGTGCTAACAAACCTTCCTTACAAAGCCACAAGGCAAAAAGCCTATTTATACTAACTATCTAACAAAGACTTAATGACTAAGTAAAACTAAACATGATTTGACTATCTAATACAAAGACAATGTTAACTTTTACATCTTTGACTTTCCTATTAAATCTTTGATACAATATTTAGACTTAACAATCTCCCCCTTTGTTTTCAAGATTTAATAAAAATTTGATACTGATCTTCAGCTCTTGATTCTTCAGCTTTTGTCTCTTTAACTTTGAACGTTGAAGCTTTCACAGACTTTAATCTTTCAGACTTTGAAGAATCTTGGAAAGTCTTTTGCACTTTGAAGCTTTGAAAAACAACAAGTCTTGAATGCGAAACAGAATTCTTGAAACTTTTGAGAATCTTTGACAACTTTGAAACAACAGATCTTCGAAAAATGAAATAGCTTTGAAAACTTTATCTCTGAAATTTCTTTCATCTCTGAGCAAAATTGTATCTTCATCACTTTGATCTCTGGACTGTCTTCAGAAAAACAAACTTTAACAGATCATCTTGATTTATCTTTGAACAAACTTTCTTCAGAATCTTTTGACTTTGAAACAGCTGAAGCATTTTTCACTTTGTCAAATCTTCATAGCTTTGAAATTGATCTTTGTAAAATTCTCCCCTTTTTTGATGATTGAGAGCATCATGATCATCAAAATTTCATCAATTTCAGCACAGACTTTGATCACCCCTTTGTATTCAAATAACAATATCCCCTTTGACAGATGGCGCGCTTTGATCTGAGAGCCGTCAATTCATGAAAGATATATATCCGAATCTTTTCAAATTCAGACATAATGAACAATGTAACCCTGATTCAACAGATGAAACAGTTAGCATGCCTGTAAGTAGTACGGAGCCACTTTGTACAACAGATGTACATTGGAAAGGAGCTTTTGTGATGATCACTCCTCTAGGGCTTCCATTCAATCATCGAAAAACCACAAAGGAATTTTCTATGAATGTTATGACAAGAAAACATATTCCTTGTGTGCTCGTGCAAGTGTAGAATGATTGAAGCTACTTAGGCTTTTTCAGGCTCAAATTGTGTAAACTGTTGAGACAACAACATGTAATACACGGACTCAATGTGCATGAAAGAGGTGCGAAGGTGGGGCAACTTTCCTTCTTTTTCAATAACTAAATCTTCCGAGTGAAGATTAGATAGCATATATGCTGCGTCCCCAAAGAAAATGAAACATTTCTTTGTTAAGAAAGAAATGAGTGGTTGGTGGGGTTAATGCAAGAGTTGGCATGGGCTCACTTCCTGTTTCAATGATGGTCACCAACGAATGTGAACCAATCAGAAGATGTGGCTGCCCGGTTCAGAAAGTAGTTGGTGTAGAGTTCTGATATTCTTTTAACTCTATTCTCACACCCTCTTTCTTTTTATCATTAAAGCTCACTTCTAACCAAACTCTCATTTCCATTTTTTCGCTCCACACAATGAGAAAAACTCAACCAGATGAGTTATCTCCCCCACTCTTTGATTTTGACGCCTCGCCCCTCAATCACTCAAGGATAACTTCTGGGGTAGGAAACACTGGTTACGTGAATCCATGGAAGTTCTGTTTAAACTTACACACGAATCCCATGTTATTCCTAAGAAGAATCGTTGCTCAACAGTTTTGTTAGAGCATAAATCTGTTGGATACAAGATCAAGAAGACTGAAGGTCAAAGTGTAAGAAGTCAAAGCTGAGAAAGTTAACTCTTATCAAAGTCAAAGTCTTTTGTAATAAAAGTCAAAGTGTATTGTATTTGTATTTTACTTAATTTCCTTGTATTTTAGTTGTAGGTATAAATAGCTTTGTATTTTCTGTTTTTAGTAGATGAAACTAACAGAATACATTTTAGAGAGAGAAATCTGTAGAGAGAGAGAGAGTTCTAGAGAGAGAAAGTTTGTAATCTTGGAATTTGAAAGTGAAATCAAACAGGTAATTTGATTGAAATCTTGTTTGTGTTTGATTGATTGTGTTTAGGAACTAGAATCTGGGAATAACAATTGGTATCAGAGCAGATCCAAATCGAAAAATCAAGAAAATATAGAAAAGTCGACTCTGTGTTCTTCGAAGTCAGAATCAAGTTCGAGTTTTAGTGCGAATCTGGAGTTGTAATCGATTAGGTTTTGTTTGTATAGTGAAATCGATCGAGTTTGTATAGGAAATTTCTTCAATTGCACTGTAATTGAGTTTTCATTTTGAAATTTGTTGAGTTCGAAGTTCATGAGTTCTATACAATGTAATCGAGTCGATTTGTATAGATTTATGTTTTAGATCAAAATTAGTTGATTGTATTGTGTTCTAGATGATTAGGTGAGTAAATTCTCAAAGTTTCATTTCGAAATTTGAGGTCTAGATGAGTTTTTGGTGAAGAATTAATCGATTTTTGACGTTTGTGCAAGATCTTAACTTTGCGCAAGTTCATCTTAGTTTGCGCGAGTTCATCACGGTTTGCGCAAGTTTCTCAAGAGATCAACCAAGGGATTATTTTGAGCTTCGCGTCTTCAACAAGTAACGCAAAGTGATATTTGCGTCATTTACCAGAAGCGAAAATCTTGGTTTGCGTAATCAGTTACTCACGCAAAGTAAGGTTTGCGTAATTAGTTCATCACGCAAAGTGTAATTTGCGTTAGTAGTTCATCACGCAAAGAGGTGTTTGCGTTATCACTTCCTTACGCAAAGTGGTGTTTGGTTTGCGTCAATTCCATATCACAAGTCTTGGTTTGCGTTAGACTTGTATCACGCAAAGTGTGGTTTGCGTTAGTCTCGGGTTACGTAAAGTCTCGTTTGCGCAAGCTGCACGTCACGCAAAGTCTTGGTTTGCACCAGACGCCCGTCGCGCAAAGTCTCTTTTGCGTTACATGTGCAAAACGCAAACTTGTCCTTGAGTTTCAATTGTTTCACTCATTCTGTGTTTTTCATACTTAGCTAATTTTTTGTGATTTTTCTTGAGATTTCTATTTTGGACTAACGATCAGTTCTAGTTTTCTTATTGCATATATTTCTCAAACAGGTTTAAACAAGATGACTTCCAAAGATGCTCTTTCTATTGGCACTGATGTCAAGCCTCCTGTTCTATTCAAAGAAGAATACGAACAGTGGAAAGACAGATTTCTGGATTCTGTAGACAGACATGCAAACGGGGAAAATATTATGCTATCAATTATAGAAGGTCCTATGGTACCAATCACAGTTCAAATACCTGATGATGACTCATCTGATAATGAAGATGGTACTGAGGAAAGAGATCAGAAAATGAAAACAGTTCCAGTTGAATATGCTCAGTATTCTGAAGAGCAAAAGAGTCGTTTCAAAGCAGACAAGCAAGCAAGATCCCTTCTTCTTCAAAGTATCTCGAATGACATCTACGTCAAAATAGACAGCTACAAGGAAAATGCTAAAAAGATGTGGGATCAGTTGCAAAAGATGATGATGGGTTCCAAGGTCGGGAATCAAATGAAAGTGGCTAACTGCAATAACAGTTATGAAGAATTTAAAGCCAAAGAGAATGAAAGCTTGGAAGATACTTATGAACGTTTTGTCTTGCTTCTGAATGAGTTGTCAAAGAACAAAGTGAAGAAGAAGCAGATTGAAAACAATGTCAAATTCCTGAGCATCCTACAACCAGAGTGGAAAAAGCATACACGTAGGATGAAACAGATGAAGGATCTCAATGACATTCCATTACATGAGGTTTACGAGACTCTGAGGCAAAATGAAGAAGAAGTGGAAGAGAAAAGAAGGCAGAAAAAGTTCCCGATCCTATTGCATTGGTAGCCGGAGAGAAGAAGAAAGAAAAGAAAGAGAAGAAGAAAAAGAAGAAAGTGCTTACCAGTTCTGAATCAGATGGAGATGATGGAGAAAGTCTCAAACAAGCTATGCTTTTACTGACCCGAGCTTTCCAAAAGAAATTCTACAAAAAGCCGAGATCAAATTCACAAAGATATTCTTCATCCAGCTCCAAGAACCATGAGCACAGGGAACGGGTAGAAGGAAACAGATTTGTTGAGAAGAAACCCGAAGAAAGAAAGAAGTTTGTGAATGATTATACCGTTGCCGAAAAGCCAGCAAATGATCCAATCAAATGCTACAACTATGGCAAGATTGGACATTTTGCTAAAGAATGTCGAAAGCCAAAGGTTCGCAACTCCCAGTACTATCAGAACAAACTGCTATTGGCCAAACAACAAGAAGCGGGCATAGCATTAATGGCTGAAGACGAATTTTGGCTGGATCATTCAGATGGTGAAGAGGAAGAGAAAGAAGAAGCTGCTCATATCTGCTTAATGGGCAAAGCGGTGAAATATGATGAGTCAGATGATGAAGCAGCTGATGAGGTAATGAACTTAACTGAAAAAGATTTCATAACCAAAATGGAAGCCATGATGGTTGAGCTTAAAGATCTTCAAGTAAAACTGAAAAAGGAAAAAGACAGAGTTGCTAAAAGAAACAATAAGATCTTTGAGCTTAATAAGTCTGTTATTGGGAACAAAGATCTAATTGATTCTTTACACAAGTCTGCTTCTGATTCTAAACTTCAAGTAGATTGTTTTGAAAAGAAGATTTCTGAGTTTGAAATTAAACTTTCTAAGTATGAGTTTGAGAAGAAAGAATCTGCACTAACTATTCATAAGTTGCAGGTTGAGAACAAGATTTTGAATAAGAAGGTAAATGGTCTGGAAGCCAAACTTTATGCAAGAGGCCAAACAGATCAAACTATCTTTCTCAATGCACCTAACGAAGAGGCTGATGTTAAAGAAAAATGGGGACTTGGTTTTCAAAACCCCCATTACTTAAAGAAAGCCATCAGAAAACAACCAGGATTATATAATTTTGATTTTCTTGCTTGTGCTAGTAAACATACTCATTTAAAACCCAAATTTGTTACCAAATTACCAGAAGAAGTTGAGGCCAAAGAAACTGAAAATAGAAATAATATAAATAAAATGCAACTACCATTTAACTATGCAAAGTTAAATGATAGTTATCTTTCTGAGACACCAAAAGTTCTTTCAAATGACTATTTTGCTAGTTATTCTGTTTTTGAGATGAAGGCAAAACCTGCAATTGCAAAGGTTTATGTTCCTCCACTCATTCTTGAAAGCAAAATAGTTGAACTTGAAAATGTCGTTTCTGATGAAAGACTTTTGGTAGATATTGAAAAAAGTGTGTTTTCTACAGTTTTAAAGAACACTGTTTTTCAATCTAAATCTACATAGTGTTCTACAGTTTCAAAGACACCTCAAACTTCAACTGATAATTTTGATGACTTATTTGTGTCTGCAAATGATTTTCTTAATTCTGATGATGGGTGCATAGAAGAAATTGATATGTTTGACTTCAATGCTCCTGTTCCTGATTATTCTACTTGTCTTATAAATAAGAAAATTTTACCAAGTGTTCTTAAAACTGATGAATCATCAACTAAGGTTGGTGAACCAGTTTCTATGACTGCTGAATATTATTCTAAAGGTAAGAAAAATAAGAAACAAGAATCACAGAAACGGATTAACACTGGTAAACCAAAGAAAACTCATTTTCAGAAATCTGATTTTTCTAATAAATCTAAATCTTTTGTTTCAGATATAAGCAAGAAAAGGTCGAAAGCTCGAACCGAATGGTGACCAAAAAGGAAGGATGATGAGATAGCTGAATCAGTTTCTGATAACTCTTGTAATAGATCAGTTAGTAGTGATAATGATGTAGTTGATCAACTTGATTCATCTAAACAAAACCTTGTAACTTTTTACAAGCGGTATTCAATAAAGCAATTGATTCAATTATCTCCTATTACTACTAAATCTTATCATTATCGGAGAAATGATTTTGCTTATTCTCATAATTCTTCTGATTGGTTTGGATCTTATCATGTTTATTCTTCAAGATTAAATGTTTTTAGAGGTTTTCAAAAGAACAGAGGGTCCATTTTAAAATGGATCCCAAAATCTTGTGCTAATCTGTTAGGACCCGTTTTTAAATGGGTACCTAAATCTATTGTTTCCTGATTTCTCTTGCAGACCCGACATATGTGGTACTTGGACAGTGGATGTTCCAAGCATATGACTGGGAAAAAAGCTTTATTGTCTAATTATATAGAGAAATTCAGTGGAAATGTCAGATTTGGAAACGATCAACTTTCACCAATCTTAGGATATGGTGACATCATTCAAGACAACATAACGATTAAGAAGGTGAGTTATGTCGAAGGTTTAGGGCACAACTTGTTTAGCATCGGTAAATTCTGCGACAAAGGGTTAGAGGTCAACTTCAAAGCTAAGAGATGTTCGGTTCGTTTTGAAGACGGCACAGAACTCTTAGTTGGCAAGCGAAAGACAAATCTCTACACTATCAATCTTTCAAAGGTTCAGAATGACAGTCATGTTTTCTTATTATCAAAAGCTTCGATGCAACAAAGTTGGCTTTGGCACCGACGACTATCACATCTGAATTTTCGTTATATCAACAAGTTGGTAAAAGATAAGTTGGTAAAAGGACTTCCTGAACTGAGTTATGAGAAAGAAAACTTGTGTGCTGCATGTGAAAAGGGTAAGATGAAGAGAGCCGCACATAAACCGAAGCCTGAACCAAGCACCAGTTCTCCATTAGAGTTGTTACATATGGATCTCTGTGGTCCGATGAGAACACAAAGCTTAGGAGGAAAGAAATACGTGTTGGTTATTGTGGACGATTATTCAAGATACACATGGGTCAAATTTCTTCGATCAAAAGATGAGACGCCCGAAGTTCTCATTACTTTCTTGAAGTCGACTCAGGTGAATTTGTAGAGACAAGTCAAGCTTCTTCGGACTGATAACGGTACAGAGTTCAAAAACAAGATTGTTGAAGAATATCTCGAATCGGTCGAGATATCACATCAGTACTCTACTGCTCGAACGCCTGAACAAAATGGAGTAGTCGAAAGGCGAAATCAGACGCTAGTCGAGGCCGCTCATACTATGCTTAGCCAATCAGATTTATCTCTACTTTTGTGGGCAGAAGATGTGTCAACTACATGTCATACTCAAAATCAATCCATGGTACACCACCGTTTTCAAAAGACTCCATATGAGCTGATCAACAACAAAACACCAACAATCAAGTATTTTCATATAAATGGGTGTAAGTGTTTCGTGCTTAACGATAGAGAGAATCTGAACAAATTCAGTGCTAAGGCAGATGAGGGTATCTTCATTGGTTATTCTTCAACATCTGCAGCATATCGTGTTTATCTGAAGAAGTCCAAGACAGTCGTCGAGAGCGTCAATGTAACATTTGATGAAGAAATGGCTTCTGAACAACTCAGTTCAAACCCGTTATCACTGGAGTATTAGCTTCTGGGCAGATCAGTCCAGAACCTGTTTCTACAGAGAAAAATTCGGATAACGTTTCTACTTTAGTTTCACATTTATCTGATTTAGATTTGTTATTTGAATTCTTTTATGATGAGTTTCTAGGATCTAATTTGCCTAAATCTGCTGTGACTGACAGGTCTGAAGACACAAGCTGCAATCATCCAGTCACTTCAGAAGTTTTAACTGAACTTGTATCCCCCGTTCAGTTAGAAACTCACATTCCAACATCTACTCCTACAGTTGAAGATATACAAGTAACTAATGAGCCATAAGTAACTATATCAGTTAGGTGTGATATACTGTCTACTCAACAGCCAGAGTCTATTGTTCCAACTGATGCTTCTGCACCTGAAACTTCAACTGCAAACCTCCCTCCTTCTATTCAAACTGAAGAGTCTGATAGTGGATTTTTAGATGATGATCATGTTCAAACTTCATCTACTCCACTCCCTCATGAGCATCGCTGGACCAAAGAGCATCCTTTACATCAAGTAACTGGAGATCTTAACAAGCCTGTACAAACTAGGTCAGCGACTATTAATCAATGTATGCATGACTCATTCCTCAGCAAGATAGAGCCCACGCGAGTATCAGAGGCTTTAGCTAATTCGGATTGGGTATCTGCCATGCAAGAAGAATTAAATCAGTTTGAAGCCCTGAAGGTCTGGAGATTAGTTCCAAATCCAGAAGGAAAGACCGTGATAGGCACTAAATGGGTATTCAAGAATAAAAAGAATGAAGATGGTATCGTCATAAGAAACAAAGATAGACTTGTTGCCAAAGATTACCGGCAAGAGGAAGGCATAGACTACGATGAGACGTATGCTCCAGTAGCGCATATAGAGGCAATTCGCATGTTTCTAACCTACGCAGCTCATAAAAATTTCACAGTCTATCTGATGGATGTGAAAACAACCTTTCTGAATGACATTCTTAAGGAGGAAGTATACGTGTCTCAACCAGAAGGGTTCGTCAATCCAGATAAGCCAGATCATGTCTACATCTTGGACAAAGCCCTGTATGGTTTAAAACAAGCCCCTCGAGCATGGTATGGTGTTCTATCTAAATTCTTGGTCAAGTCTAGTTTTTCCAAAGGTAAAATTGATACCACTTTATTCATCAAAAAGGAAAAAGCTGATATTATTCTTATACAGATATATGTTGATGATATAATATTTGGTTCTAGTAATCCTAAATTTTGCAAAAACTTTTCTAACCTCATGGTGTCACGTTTTCAAATGAGTATGATGGGAGAGATGAATTTCTTTCTCGGATTACAAGTTAAACAATTTTCAACGGGGATTTTCATTAACCAATCTAAGTACATTTTGGATATTCTTCGGAAGTACAAAATGGAAAATTGCAAACCTATTGGAACCCCGATGGCACCAGGTACTAAAATTAGCACTGATCCTTCGGGTAAAAGTGTTGATGTTAGAACTTATAGAGGTATGATAGGGTCTTTAATGTATCTTACATATAGTAGACCAGATATTATGTTTTCAACATGCTTATGTTCTAGATATCAGGCTGCTCCTAAGAAATCCCATTTGGCTGCTGTCAAAAGGATTTTTAGGTATCTGAAGGGGACTGCAGATCTTGGTCTGTGGTATCCTAAGGATACTGGATTTCAACTGAGCTTATTCAGATGCAGATCCTGCAGGTTGCATGTTGGACAGAAAGAGCACTTCAGGTCACATTCAATTATTTGAGACAAACTCGTTAGCTGGGCATCAAAGAAACAATTATGCGTTTCCACATCAACTGCTGAAGCAAAGTATGTAGCTGCTGCCAGTTGCTGCTCTCAAGTTCTGTGGATGCGAACACAGCTGCGAGACTATGGATTCAAGTTTGATAAAATTCCAATATATTGTGACTTGAGGAGTCCAATCGCGGTATCTGCTAATCCTGTTCAACATACGAAAACCAAACACATTGACGTCAGGTATCATTTTATTAAAGACAATGTAGAAAAAGGAACAATTGAACTTTATTTTGTAAAAACAGATTATTAGCTTGCAGATTTATTTACCAAACCCTTAGATGAAAAGAGATTTAATTTTCTTGTCTCTAAGCTTGGTATGTTAAATCTTAAGACATAATCGGTTGTTACCTAATAAAGTTAAGTATTGTTATTTTTCATCATTTTTTCTTTATCATTATTTCTGACAGATATCTGCACTTTAATAGTTTGCTCATGATCTCAGGGGGAGAGTGAGATGCATTTTAAGATGATTTACATTCTTTTGAGGGGGAGCTTATCTAATTTCTGCATTTTACTTAACTGACAAATTTTTGTGATGCATGAAGTTAGGGGGAGCATATAAGTCAAGTCAAAAGGAGTAAGCTTATGATTTATGATTATTTCAGATCAGAACTCGTACTTTAATAGTTTTACTGCTTTATGTCATTTTATTTTCGAATAATTTTGTGAATAAAGTTTTTTTGACTAGACTTTGAGACTTATACAGGATGAGAGAAGCTGACACGTTCATATCTTAATGACTATAGCTGATTTTATGAGAATTAAGATTGCGCGAAAAGGTAAACTTCTTATCTTAATCTCAAATGTATCTGAACGAAGGACAACTTTTAGATATAGAAAACATGTTCTGAAATGTTCAAACCACTTCCCGATTCTAAAACAGATTTCATGAATTGGAAGTGTGATTTTAAATGTTTTCAATGTTATTTTTAAGCTTCAATGGTTAACAAACCGTGTGTTTCCAAAGATAAATACTTGCGTATTGTCTTTTCATATACTTTCAAGTATTCACACACACCGGTTTGACTTTTTGTTCAAATTGTTCTTACCATGTCTCTAAATTGAAACAATTTTTCGATGGTAAGACACCCCGCTTGTACTTTAAAGAATTTTGAGCGATATTTCATTTCGAAACGTTATTTCAAGAATGTCTATGTTTTTGTTTCGTATAGACAATATCCACTATTCTTGAACTTAAGCTGTGTGTCCCAGTGAGTAATCATTCAATCAAGTAAGTCAATAAACAATACTATAATGCAAACCTGGTATTGATTAATCAAACGATTACAATTGTTCTTGACCAGAAATCGAAATCTCTCTCTCTGCTTCTTGTTCACGGCGCACCACCACAACAACCTCTCTCAATATTAATTTCTCAATTAAGCTTCCTTAACCTAATTAACCTAAACATAACTAATTTATACTTAGGCTAACTAAGCCTAATGGGATTGACAAGGCTTGGCCCAACTACTAAAACAAAACAATTAACTAAAATATAAAGCCTAATAAATAAAATACGGAAACATACTTTTGACCAATTATTACAAAAGGACCCTAAACTATTTGTTGAGACGACTTTATCAGCTTTAACTTCAGATTTCCATCTTCAGATAATTATGATCTTGAATCCAATAAAACTGTGCTTTAACATAAGCTTTGATTGTTATATCATTCATTTCTGATCATTTTCATACAATGTCATATTTTCAAACAAGTCTTTTGCATTCATATTCATTCATTTCATATACTTGTTTGAAAATGTTTCAATGTCTAAAAAATGCTCAAATCTTCATGATTATATTTTATGACCATACATTCATCTGACATTTGTATATGAATTTTAACTGTTAAAGTTAAATCATTATGAGCAACACGTTGTTTTAGGATCATATTTGGGTTCTTTGTGCTAGGTATTAACTGAACTTCTATGGAATCATGTTAACCAGTGATTTCTACCCCAGAAGTTAATCTTTTAGTGATTGAGTGTAAGGAGTCGAAAAGAAATGAGTGTAGGTGTGATGAGGTAAAATGGAAAAGAGAGTTTGGTTAGATGTGAGCTTAATGATAAAAAGAAAGAGGGTGTGAGATCAGAGTAAAAGAATATCAAACTCTGCACCAAATACTTTTTGAGCCGGGCAGCCACATTACTAGCGTTTCATAATTCTTTGGTGAACGTTATTGAAACATGCAACTAGCCCATGCCAACTCTTGAATTTAACCCCACCAGCCACTCATTTTCTTCTCAAAAAGAAAATGTTTCACATTTTCAAGGGGACGCAACATATAATCTATCTGTTTTTCATTTGGAAAATCTGGATATTGAATAAGAAGGAAGTCTGCCCCACCTTTGCACTTCAATCATGCACATTGAGTTTGTGTTTATCTACTGTTGTCTCAGTGGTTTACACTATGTTGAGCCTTAAAAAGCAATTATTCGTGCTTAATTCTTTCTACACATGCACGAACACACAAAGAATTTGTTTCTTTGTCATAACATTCATAGAAATTGCCTTTGTGGTATTTCGATGATTGGATGGAAGCCCTGGGGGAGTGAACATCAAAAAGCTCCTTTATATTGTGTATTCGTTACACACAGTGACTTCGTGTTACTGACAGGCATTTTAACTGTTTCATTTGTTGATTCAAGAGTTACATATTCTTATTTTGTCTGGATTTGCAAAGATCTAGATGAATACTTGGTTATGGATCACAAAATCAGAGGCTCAGTTTGACAGATCAGAATGGTCAAAGACATTTCTGGGAAGAAAAGTTTTGATGATATAGATGCTCAAATCATCAAAAAGGGGGAGATGGTATCAAGAAATGATAAAGTTTTTGAGAGATGTTTTTTCAGAAATGTCCAAGTCAGAAGATTCAAAGTAAAGATTTGAAGAAGATCAAAGAATTTCTGAAGATGTGCTGATTTTTGAGGAAATTTTCTTTGAAGATTATTTGCTAAAGCAATCCGAGCTGATTCTAAAGGTAATTTCTTTCCAAAGTCTGAAAGTATTTTGTGAAAGTTTTGAGGAGATTGTTAATCATATGAAGACAGTTTTTTTGGAAAGAATACCGTCAAAGAAAAAGGAGAGATTGTACTGATAGAGCTTAAAAGAGAAGACTGAATTGCTAGATCTTTCAACAATGATCTTGAATCCAAAGGGGGAGATTGTTAGAGCATAAATCTGTTGGATACAAGATCAAGAAGACTGAAGGTCAAAGTGTAAGAAGTCAAAGCTGAGAAAGTCAACTCTTATCAAAGTCAAAGTCTTTTGTAATAAAAGTCAAAGTGTATTGTATTTGTATTTTACTTAATTTCCTTGTATTTTAGTTGTAGGTATAAATAGCTTTGTATTTTCTGTTTTTAGTAGATGAAACTAACAGAATACATTTTAGAAAGAGAAATCTATAAAGAGAGAGAGTTCTAGAGAGAGAAAGTTTGTAATCTTGGAATTTGAAAGTGAAATAAAATAGGTAATTTGATTAAAATCTTGTTTGTGTTTGATTGATTGTGTTTAGGAACTAGAATATGGGAATACCAAGTTTAACTGAACAGTTAAGCACAAGATGTATGATAACATTGTCAACATGTATGCTCATGAGATTTGAGCAATTTGAACAATGAAGATCTCTCAAAACAAGAAAATTGAATGAATGAAATGAAATCAAGAGAATTGTTTTGAGAATCTGACAATGAATCAATCAGATCAAATCAAATGGTTAGGGTATCAAAGAATTGAAAATTTGTTTATATGAACGAATATAAACAATATATCAATGAAAGTACAAATATGAAAAAGATGAATGATGCTCAACAACTTTGAAAGAAAACGGGGGTATTACCATCGAAAAATTGGTTCGAATTTGAGACATGGTAATAACAATTTCAAATAAAATACTGAACCGGTGTGTGTGAATACTTGACAGTATATGGACAAGATAATACACAAGTATTGATCTTTGGAAACACACGGTCAGTTAAACATTAAGCTCAAAATTTGAAAAACATTTAAAAGCACACTTCTAAATTCATAAAATCTTTTGAGAATAAGAAGTGGTTTGAACATTTAAGAAACTGTTTTTCATGCTTGAAAGTTGTTCTTCTTTCAAACAATCAGAGATCTAGGATCAGAAGATATTTACCTTTTCAGCTTCCCCGCAAATCATGATATAATGATTTAAATCTTTTAAGCTCCCCCTGGATATTAGCACAATATCCTTCTTTGAACATTGAAAAACGGGTCCTGATCTGTCATGTGATAAGAAGCCATTTTATTCACATTATTTATTGAAAAATAAAATGACAGAAAGCAGTAAAACATTTTATAGAATGAGTTCTGATCTGAAATAATCAGAAGTCATCACCTTTACTCCCCCTTAAATTAGGCATCTGAAATATGTCAGTTAAAACAGGATAGAGATCAGACACTCCCTTTTGAATTGTAGACCATCATATCAGTAAAATCTATCAGTGAAAAAGTACAGGATAGAGATCAGATAAATTCTTTTGGGATGTAGACCATCATATCCATCGGATGCAAAAACACAGGAGTAAGGTCTTTTTAATCGTTGAGGTCCGAGTCCTAAACTGTTGTGTTTAGAAGTCAAACTCTTTTGAAGAACGGGTCATAAGCTGTGTAGTTAGAAGCCATAATCTTGACATTGAGGTGCGGGTTTTGAATTGCTATGTTCAAAAGCCATTGTCTTTCAACTTTGAAGTCCGGGTTTTGAACTGCTGTGTTCAAAAGCCTTTGTTCTCTTACTCCCCCTTGATGTAGTTCGTGTGGGGGTTACAGAGTAAGAACCATACCAGAAATGATCACTGGTCTTGTGGATATGATCATGTGTACAGCAGTAAGAACAATAAAATTTGTTACCTGAAAACCTGAGTAATTGGTCTTTTGAGTATTTAAATTTAGGTTTACCTTTATGCTATTTGTTCTTCTTTGCTTTATGTACATGTACACATGATGTGTTTCTTTTCAGCTCATCTTACTTGTCATCCTTGACTGATTTATTCATCCAGACCAGTTTCTCTGACTTGTAACTTCTTCTTCTTTGGGATGTATCTGAACCATCTAAATATTTATCATAGAAAATGTTAGTTCGACGAATCTGATCAAAAAATTTAACTGACCTTTGTGAAGAGACAGATTTATGATTTGAACTTGAAACATACTTTTCAAGCTCTTTGATCTTTGAAGCAAAGGTGTATCTTTCTTTTACAAGCAGGTCAATCTTTGTCTTGAATTCAGACTTCGTTTTCTGCTCTTTCAGCACAGTAGCAGACAGTTCAGATAACTTTGAAGTCAGTCTTTTGATTTCAGTTTCAAAGATTGATCGTTCTTCTTCAAACCCTTTCTCTGAATCATTTCTCTGGCCGGATAGTTCCTTAAAGAATCCCACATTCTTTTGTTCTATGGCCTTCTTTTCTTTATCAAACTTCTCTATTTCCAAAATAAGTACTTTCTCAAAATCAGAAATTTGTTGAGAAAGTTTTATGCATTTAAGTTCAACTAACTTCTTCTCTTCATAACACTTCTTTGAGAAATCTGAGAACTTCTTTGAAAAAATTTTCTTTTCACTATCAAAATCAGCTTTAATTTCAGCAAACTGATGTTCCATATCAGATATATTCTTTCTAAGTTCAACATTCTCAGATTCCAAACTAATTATCTTCTCATCATTCAGCCCAGAAGATCTTCATTGATTATCTTTAAAGTACTGATTTCTTCTTTCAATGAGATGATTTCAGCAAAATACTCTTTTGACTTTTGAGAATGAAAGTCAATAGCATGACCCAGATTAACTTTCTCTAATTCCAGCTTTCTATTCTTCTCTTCAAGATCTGCAAAATATCCCATTTTTAATGAGAAATTAGCTTGATAAGAATGATCGTTCCAAACTGTATATTAGAAAATCAAAAATCAGATTAAATTGAAATCTAGCACAAAATTTTAAAATTTGAACAACACTTGATATAGCGCAAAGTCGAGTTTTCGCAAAGGTATCTTCTCGTGATCAGCGTGAGACGCAAGGTAGGTTTGCGTGAGGCACAAGTGGCGCAAACTTGAGGTTTGCGTGAGCAGTTGGTGACGCAAAGAGAGCTTTGCGTGAGGTGTTGATCGCGCAAACTGAGCTTTGCATGATAAACTTGAAACGCAAATCGAACTTTTCGCGAGCAAAGGAAAACGCAAAGTGAACTTTGCGTGAGCTGTATAAGGTGCAAACAACACTTGATACACTGGAGATGCAAAGTATGCTTCTCGCGAACAGAAGGAGACGCAAACTTTGGTTTGCGTGACCCACTGAAGACGCAAAGTGGGATTTGCGTGAGTGCCTTGAAGCAAAAGTAGCTTTGCGTGAGCTACAGGATGCGCAAACTATGCTTTGCGTGATAAGCTAAAGACGTAAACATAAATTCTTCTTAAAGCCCGGATAAACTCGCGCAAACTTCTATGAACTCGCGCAAATCGTATGAACTCGCGCAAACCGTGGATCTAGCGCAAACTTGTAACTGACTTGTACATTTCGATCCAAATCAATTCAAATCTGCAAAATTGATCTCAAGAACTTATCAGAATAATCGAAAAACACTATGAAACACAAATTTACAAACAAATTTCGATTAAAAACAACAATTCACACATTTTCGATGAAGAACAGTGGTAGAACTCGATATTTCAAGAAAGTTCAAAAATCAAAAATTGACATCGAATTTGTTCAAATTATGAGATGAAATCAAAACAAGAAACAATCCTAAACACAATTCAAATCCAATGATTCCATTTTCTTGCACTAGAAACGATTTTTCACACAAAATTCGGATGAACAATGAAAAACACGAGTTCTTGAAAAAATTTCAGAAAATCAAATTTTCGAACTCAAAAACCAGATTTCAATTCAAATCGTTGATCAAAACATTTATGATAATGTTTGGTTCAACTCTGATACCAATTGTTAATCATAAAATCCCAAACAATCAAGCAATTCTCATAATATGATCAAGAACTAGAGAGAGAAACTAGAGAGATAAAGTAGATATTCAATAACCACAAATCTGAATGATTTACAATACGTGCTAACAAACCTTCCTTACAAAGCCACAAGGCAAAAAACCTATTTATACTAACTATCTAACAAAGATTTAATGACTAAGTAAAACTAAACATGCTTTGACTATCTAATACAAAGAGAATGTTGACTTTTACATCTTTGACTTTCCTATTAAATCTTGGATACAATATTTAGACTTAACAGTAATTTTTGATGTTTTAGATTGAAATCAATAGATTGTAATTTGTTCGTGTTATGTTCTAGATGATATCTGCAAAATTTCAGGCTTATTCGTGAAGATTTGAATCAATTTCAGAGTAAAAGATAGAGTTTTTGGACGTAAACTTCAAGAACACGCTAGATCCAAAGAACGCGCAAAGGTCATTCTGAAGAACATGCACAACAAAGATTCTTGCTTAGGATGAAGACTTCACAAGTTTAAGTGTGTGAGAAGTACAAACGCGCAAGGTTCTTTGTGCGAGTTTGTACTGTTCAATCTCTGTGTTCTATGAGAAGAGGTGTGTGCGAGAAGTGAACAATTTGCGCTAAGTGAAAAGTCGATAATTTTTCTAAGTGCAAAAGCGCAGACGCATTGCGTGAAGTGACATCTCTTAGAACTCGCAAGTTACTGTATGCGCGAAGCTAAAAGGCGCATGACTCTATGTGCGTGAAATCAGATATCGTACATCACTTTGTGCGCGAAGCTTGTTCTCGCATCCTTCAGTGTGCGCGAACCTAAACGCGCACAATACGGTTTGCACGAAGTTGACTTCTTTGTTTTGCGAGTTTTGTACTTAGAGAATTTTCTGTGTTTTCAGGGTTGACCAATTTTGACTTTAATTGTCCAGTTTGGTTCTGAATTTTTGACGATCAGTTCAAATTATTGCAAAATTGAATATGACTTCCAGAGAGGCCCTTACTATTAGTACAAATGTGAAACCACCAGTTCTTTTCAAAGGAGAATACGTGCAATGGAAGAACAGATTTTTGGACTACATTGACCGAAATGATCTGGGTAAATATATCAGATTGTCACTGAAAAAAGGAGTGATGAAATCTCCAATGCCGGTAGAAGATTGTATTGAGGAACAGAAGAAAAGGCAAAAAGTTGACAAATTGTCCAGAATTTTCATACTTCAAGGAATTTCCAATGAAATTTCTATCAAAATAGATAGCTACAATGCTACAGGGAAAAAATTATGGGATCAGCTGGAGGAGATGATGTTAGGGCCAAAGATGTCACCAAAAGAAAGAGTATTGGAGACTGAGATTGGTATTTTAAAGAAGAATATATCTAAGTTAGAAAGTGCTAATGAAGAGCTGAAAAAGAAGATTTCAGATTTGGAACAAAAGATTGCCAAAGACAAAGAAGAGTTTGAAAACGAAAAGAAAGGGTTTGCACATAAATTTACTTAATTTTCAAGAAAGACTTTCGAAGAGAAGAAAGCATTTGAGGTAAAATGTGCAAAGATATCAAAACAGATATCAGACTTTGAGAAGATAATTATTGTTGAAAGAGACATTCTTGAGAAAGATAAAGCTGAATTTGGTTCTGAAGGAAAATCTCTCAAAGGAAAGATCTATGAATTAGAAAGCCTATTGGAAAAGGAGAGAAAAGAGTTTGTAAAGGAAAAGAAGATCATTGAACAGAAAAATGTTGGAATCTTCAAAGAAATATCTGGTCAGAGAAAGAATGTCGAGAAGGATTTTGATGACGAAAGAAAGATTTTTGAAGCAGAAATAAAGAAGCTTATAGAGAAACTATCTGAACTATCAACAAATGCCATTGAAGAGCAAAACACGAAGTCTGAATTTCAGAAACAGATTGACCTGATCATAAAGAAAGGAACAGTTTATCTGCCAAGATAACAGAACTTGAAGAAGATGTTTATAAGGTGGTGTTGGCTGAGCAGAAGTCTCCAGATTCAATTGTTCAAACACCTAGAGATGATTCAACTGATTCTAAATGTTCATTGAAAGCAACAACAAGTTCACATCATAAAACTGTTTCTACAAAGAGGTTAGTCAATATTAAAGATCATATTCGTACTACTAACATTTTTTATGATAGGATTGTAGATGGTTTAGGTACATACAGAAGAAGAAGGTATAGAGAAGAGAAGTTGGTCTGGAAAGTGAAACCAACTTCTGATGAGAAGAATGATGAGAAGAATGGTAAGAAATCATTTGTGCATGTATCAAATGCTAAGAAGAACAATGTGCGAAAAGGTAAACCAGATGATGTTTATTCGATAAATCAATTACCTAGGTTAGCTCATAAGAAGAGTTATTGTTCTTACTGTCGTGCAAATGATTTTGTTCATAAAACTTATGATCATTACTGGTATGGTTCTTATTTTATTACTCCTAACAGAACCACAACTAATAAACATGGACCCAAATACCAGTGGGTACTAAAACCAAAAGATCCTTCTGTTTTGCAGGCACCTCAAGTCAAGGTGGAGTAAAGGAACCATGGCTTCTGTTCAAAACAGTTCAGAACTCGTTATTACCGGAGTATTAGCTTATGGGCAAATCAGTCTAGAACCTGCGGTTAACGTTACTAAATCTGATAAAGCGTCAACGTCGATATCTCATTTAAAAGATTTAGATTTATTGTTTGAACTTTTCTATGATGAATTTCTTGGTACTAGAGTGACTAAACCTGTTTTTATTGACAAATCGGAAGATTCGAGTAATCATCATCCAATCACTTCAGATATCTCAACTGAATCAAATTCCCCGATTAAGAAAGAAATTCAAATTCAAATGCCTACTCAATCAGTTGAAGCTGTAAATGTTAATGAAGAGCCAGAAGTAACTCAATCAGTTAGATGTACTACAATGCCTACTCAACAGACTTCAGGTTTCCAACCAACTAAAGCTTCTACACCAATTACTTCAACTCAACCCTTTACTGAACAACAAGAATATGAAAGTGGATATTTAGATTATTATCATGACCAATCTACATCTAATCCACTCCCTCATGAATATAAGTGGACCAAAGAGAACCCAATACATCAAATCATTGGAGATCCGTCCAGGATAGTGCAAACTAGGTCTGCGACATTAAACTAGTGCATGCATGATTCCTTTCTGAGCAAGAAAGAGCCTACACAGGTATCGGAAGCTCTAGCTGATTCAGATTGTATAGCTGCAATGCAAGAAGAGCTTAATCAATTCGAAACGCTTAAAGTCTAGAGACTCGTGTCATGACCTGAAGGTAAAACTATTATTGGCACGAAATGGGTTTTCAAAAATAAGAAAGATGAAGATAGTATCGTGATAAGGAATAAAGCAAGACTTGTTGCTAAAGGATATAGGAAAGAGGAAGGCATTGATTATGATGAGACTTATGCTCCAGTTGCGTGTATAGAGGCAATCAGAATGTTTTTACTCTACGCTGCACACAAGAACTTCACAGTATATCAAATGGATGTGAAGACTACCTTTCTGAATGGAATTCTAAAGGAGGAAGTCTACGTCTCGTAGCCTAAAGGTTTTGTCAATCTAGATAAACCAGATCATGTATACATTCTTGACAAGGGTCTTTAGAGTTTGAAACAAGCCCCTCACGCCTAATATGACGTTCTATCCAAATTCTTAGTCAAGTCGGGCTTTTCTAAAGGTAAAATCGATACTACTATTTTCATTAAAAAGGTGAAAGATGATATCATTTTAATTCAAATATATTTGGATGACATCATATTTGGTTCAACTAATCCAAAGTATTGTAAGAATTTTTCAAACATGATGGTGTCCAGATTTCAGATGAGTATGATGAGAGAGATGAATTTCTTTCTCGGATTACAAGTCAAACAATTTTCTATGGGGATTTTCATTAATCAAGGGAAGTACATTTATGATATTCTGAGAAAATTTAAAATGGAAAATTGTACTCCGATTGGAACCCCGATGGCACCAGGAACTAAGATCAGAGCTGATCATTTGGGAAAAGCTGTCGATGTTAGAACTTATAGAGGGATGATTGATTTTTGATGTACTTGACGGCTAGTAGGACATATATTATGTTTTCTACGTGCTTATGTGCTAGATATCATGCTTCACCTAAAGAATCCCATCTTTCAGCGGTAAAGCGTATATTTAGGTATCTGAAAGGCACTGCAGATCTTGGTCTGTGGTATCCTAAAGATACTGGTTTTGAACACACAACGTTTTCAAACTCAAATCATGCAGGTTGTATGCTTGACAGGAAGAGTACTTCAGGACACATACAATTCTTAGGCGATAAACTCGTGAGTTGGGCTTCGAAGAAGCAACTGTGTGTATCTACTTCAACAGCTGAGGCAGAGTTCGTAGCTGTGGCTAGTTGCTGTTCTCAAGTGCTGTGGATGCGAGCAAAACTCCGAGATTATGGTTTCAAGTACAACAACATCCCGATCTACTGTGATTCAAAGAGCGCTATTGCAATATCTGCAAACCCTGTTCAACATACGAAAACCAAGCACATTGACGTGAGATAACATTTTATCAAAGACAATGTTGAAAAAGGTACAATCGAACTTTACTTTGTAAACACATATTATCAACTTGCTGATTTGTTTACCATGCCACTTGACGAAAAGAGATTTAACTTTCTCATTTCAAAACTTGGCATGCTAAATCTCAAGACTTAATTTGTTGTTACATAGTATAGTTTAGTTTTGTTATTTTCTTCATTTCTTTACTTTTACTTTGAAAGATATCTACACTGAAAGGTTATGTTCATGATTTCAAGGGGAATATGAGATAAAGATAAGATGATCTATATTTTACGGGAAGTTAGAAATTTTTTGCATATCTTACATTGAAATATCATATGATGCATATTTTCAGGGGGGGGGGGTAAGGACAATGACTTCTGAGTACATCTTATCAAAACTCGTTCTTACAAAGTTTTATTGCTTTCATGTCTTTATTTTTCAATAAATTTTGTGAATAAGACTTTGTGCTTTGACGACTTTTGACTGAATGTAGATTTTGAGAGGGAGCTTGCATGATCATATCAATCATGACCTTCGAGCTGACTTTATGAGATTTAAGATAAGCATAAGGTTCATTCTAAACTTAATCTCGTACATGTTTGAAAGAAGGACAACTTTTAGATATGAAAACATGTTCTTAAATGTTCAAACCACTTCTCGATTCTTAAAAATGATTTCATGAATTTAGAAGTGTGATTTTAAATGTTTTCATTTCACATGTGTTTTAATGTTTAACAAACCATGTGTTTCCAAAGATAAATACTTGTGTATCATCTTTTCCATATACTATCAAGTATTCACACACACCGATTTAGTATTTTTATTGACTAAGTTCTTACCATGTCTCATATTGAAACCAAATTTCGATGGTAAGACACCCCATTTGAAATTCTTTGCTATTTGAGTGTTGATTGATTCAAAATGTTTCTTTCAAGAATGTCTATAATTGTTCTTATAGACAATATCCATTTTTCATGACCTAAGCCTAGATTGATAAATCATTCATATTTGATCTTATCAAACAATGTCAGGTTTTCAAACAAGTTTCTTGTATTCGTTTCATTCATTCAATGAACTTTTGTTGAAATATCTTTAATGATTAACATGCTCAAATCTTATGATTATCTTCATGAGCATACATACATCTGACATGTATTTCATTATGTGATTTAACTGAAAAGTTAAACCAATTGAGCAACACATTACTTAGAGGACAAATACATGGGTTTATTGTGTGAACTTAACAGAACTCCTATGGATTCATGTTAACTAGTATTTCCTAGCCTAGAAGTTAACCTTGAGTGATTGAGAGGCGAGGAGTCAAAATATCTGAGTGTGGGTATGTGTGATGAGATAAAATGTAAAGAGAGTTTGGCTAGATGTGAGATCAATGTTAAAAACAAAGAGGGTGAGAGCTCAGAGTAAAAGAATATCAAACTCTGCACCAACTTTTTCTCTGTCGGGCAGCCACATTACTTTTGTTTCACAATTCTTCGTGAACATCATTGAAACAGACAACTAGCCCATGCCAACTCTTGACTTAACCCTACCAGCTACTCATCTTTTTCTTAAAAAGAAGATGTTTCAATTTTTCTGGGGATGCAACACATAATCTATCTTGTCTTAATTCGGAAGATGTAAATATTGAAAAAGAAGGAAGTCTGCCCCACCTTCGCACTTCGATCATACACAATTGAGTTCATGTATTACTGTTGATGTCTCAATGGTTTACACATTTTGAGCCAATTATTAAAAGCTATCATCATGTTCTTAATTCTTTCATACATAAGCACATACACACAAGAAATTTGTTTTTCTATCTAAACGTTCATAGTTTAACCTTGTGTTATTTGATGATTGAATGTAAGACCTGGGGGAGTGAACATCAAAAAGCTCCTTTCCAATGTGTATTTGTTACATACAGTGGATTTGTGCTACTGACATGCATTTTAACTGATTCATTTATTGATTCAGGTGTTACATTCTTGTTTGTCTGAATTTTAAAATATTCGGAAGAATACCTTATGAATTGACGGATGATCAGGGGCTCTTGTGATATAGATCAACTGTCAGAAAAGATTTATGACATTTCTTGGTGAAGTTTTGATGATTTATGTGCTACATCATCAAAAAGGTGGAGGGACTCAAGAAATGGAGAAGCTAATTTCAAGAAATGTTGGATGAAGAAAAGCTTGTAACGGTTTTTGGAGATATTGTTTCAAGAAAGATGATTTGGAAAAAGTTTATTGCAAGATTTTGTCAAAGAATGAAAGTTATGTGGAGATTGTACAAATTTGAAAGAGAAAAGTTCAAAGAATCCAGAATGTTCGTTGAACTTTTCTTTCAAAATGATTTTCTGAAGAAAAGAGAGCTAAATCTGAAGATAATTTTTTTCTGGAGTCTGAAAGAGGTTTCTACAACCTTTGAGAGAGATTGTTAAAGATTCTTGAAGATCGTACTCACAAAATTTGGGAAGATTACTGAAAGGTTGGAAAACTGCTTAGACAAAAGGGGAGATTATTCTATGATGCTGAAAGTTAACTATTGTTTATCCGAAAGGGGAGATTAAATTTGTGAAAGAAATCTACAAGGGGGAAATTGTATTGCAAATTGTTTTGAAGATGATCTTCAATCCAAAGGGGGAGATTGTTAGTGCACAAATATATGTTGGATACAAGATCATAGAGACTAAAGATGAAAGTCAAGTCAAAGAGGTCAAGTCAATTCTCATGCTAAGTCAAAGTTTTTGTAATAAAGAAAAGTCAAAGTCAATTAGTGTATTGTGTTGTGTTTTGTCTTTGTAATATGTAGAAAGTATAAATAGAATTATTTTTGATTGTTGACTCATATGACTAGAAGGATTTATTTGTGTGTATCAGTTTAGAGAGAGAAATAGTTTGAGAGAGCATTTGTAATCGAATTGGAAAATTGAAATTGAAATCGATTGTTGAATTTGATTGTTGTCATTTTGATTTGCATTGAATTAACACTTGTAATTGTGGGACAATCAATTATATATGATATTAACTATTTGTTCTTGTGTTATTTTAAACTTTTTCATTTAACACAAACCTCAAACATATAAAATAGAATGATAAAAGGGTTTAAAAGTTGATTTTTAAACAAAGCTTGTAAATTCCCTTTTCTGTCCAGAATTTTGTTGCACTTTATGTTCATTTTTAGTTCTCTTCGAGTGTTCTTTTGGTCAGAAGATTTTTACCCAATCTAACTATTGTGTTAGGAAAATGTTGACATAAAATCCATAATTTTTGAAGATAGTTAGGTCCTTCAAATCATTCTCACATTAAGGACTACAACAGAAAATATAGCTGTTTGCGCACTTGTTTTGTAACAACTGTTTGGAGGTCGAATTCTTAGTGTTTCTAAGTGATACCACCTGGGTTTCAAACCTAACACACAGAACTAAATTGCAGAAGAAATTTCACCTCATTTGGTTAAAAAATGTGAGAATTATGGTCCTTTAAAGTTAGATATTGAAATCTTTTAGTATGCTGTTTGAAAGTGAGTTCAAGCAAATGTGTTCAATCTCTTGATTCTTGAAATGATTTTTGCTTCTTTTCCTTAGAACACGATTTATCAACAACATATCAATAATATTCAAATGAAAACTTGTTTTTAATCATCAAAAGTTACATGCATGCAAGCTAAGCAAAGTTATCTTGCAAAAACTCTAAAAATGACCATCATGAGTTATATTTGAAATTCTTTGAATCCAAGCTTTGAGTTCGATTTTTGGCACATAAAATTGGGATCCCAGGTTTCTAGCATACTATTTAACAACACATATTAAGAACACTTTTTGTATTGATCAAACACAAGATTTACAATTAGTCACAGATCTAACTCGTAATCACAAGTCTCACGTTGTGTATGTGTTCTGATTGTGTGTGCGAGTTCTCTCTTACCGATTCTCTGAATTCGTTTGTCTATGCGCGTGCCTACAAATCTAACAAAGAAACCTATTTATACTAAGTCAACTTAAGTTGACTTTACAACACAAAACCCTTCACTTTCAACCTATTACAATTTTGACCCTCTATTTAATCTTGAATACAATTCTAGTCTAACAAAAATATAAACTTTAAATCACATGCATGAAGGTTTCTTATCTTCAAATAATCTTCAGCAAACAGTCTTTATCAGCTTTAAATCTTGAAAACTTTGAAGCTTTGTATAAAATTTGATAGCGCTTGAAATAAATTTCCTCCTTTAACTTTTCCAACAGCTTTGACATATTCTTCACAAACATTCAAGTCTTCAAACTTTGACTAACTTCAAAACTTTCAAACTTTGTCATTCTTCAAACTCTCTTTCTTTTCTCAGCTTTTTCAAACAACTTGTAATTGACTTGAACTTTGAACAACTAAAACTTTGTATCTGACTTTTAAATTCTCCCCCTTATTGATAATATCAACTTTAGTCTAACTTTGAAAACTTGATATATCTCCCCCTTTTTGATGAATTATGAGAATCGGAATCATCAAAACTTTTTCAATGTCAGCATAGTCTTTGAATAGTCTCCCCCAAATCATTTGATAAGTACAGACTTCATGATTAACAATCTCCCCCATGTATGATAGAAATCAATCTTCCTAAACAGATCTGATAATGAGCCATCAATTCATGAATGTATTTATTTGAATCTTTTCAAATTCAGACAAATTATGAGTTGTAACCCTGAATCAACATATGAAACAGTTAGGAATGCCTGTCAGTAACACAAAGTTACTGTGTACAACGAATGTACAAAGTAAGGAGCTTGAGATGATGTTCACTCCCCATGACTTCCTTCCAATCATCGAAAAACACAAGGTGTTTTCTATGAATGTTCTGACAGAAAAATAGATTTTCTGTGTGCTCGTGCTTGTGTTATGAAAGAAGTAGCACAATGATTGTTGTTTAGGCTCAAAATTATGTAAACCACTGAGACAACAATGATTATACATAGAGTCAACGTATATGATGAAGGGTCGAAGGTGGGGTAACTTTCCTTCTTTTTCAATATCAATATCTTCCAATTGAAGAACCAATAGCATATGTGCTGCATCCCCAGAAAATGTGAAACATTCTCTTTTTGAGAAAAGAATGAGTAGCTGGTGGGGTGTTTGCAAAAGTTGGCATGGGCTCACTGCCTATTTCAATGATGGTCACCAAAGAATGTGAACCAATCAGTAGTTGTGGCTGCCCGACTCAGAAAGAATTTGGTGCAGAGTCTGATATTCTTTTACTCTGATCTCACACCCTCTTTCTTTTAATCTTTTAAGCTCACTTCTAACCAATCTCATCACCCACCAACACTCAATCTTTTGACCCCTCTCCTCTCAATCACTCTAAGGATTACTTTCGGGGTAGGAAACACTGGTTAACGTGAATCCATGGAAGTTCTGTTAAGCTCTCACATTGAATCCCATGTATTTGTCCTAAAAGCATGCGTTGCTCAATGATTTTCTTGACATTAAAGCGCAAGAAATCAATGTCAGTGTATGTATGCTAAAAAATGATAATAGTGAAAAATTTGAGCAATTGAAACATTTAAGATCTCTCAAAGCATTAAAATGAATGAATGAAATGAAATCAATGTAAATGCTTTGAGAATCTGACAATGATAAAATTAGATCAAATATTTCATGAAGAATTATAATAAGGGATATCAAAGACGTAAAATGTTTATATGAACAAAATATACACATGTTATCAATGAAAGCACATATAATGAAAAATGACGTCTGATCTCAAACAATGTAGAATATCCAACGGGAGTATTACCATTGAAAGATTTATCATTTGATACATGGTAATAAAAGAGTCAAGAAATGTGCTGAACCGATGTGTGTATGAATACTTGACAAAGTATATGAAAAGAAAATACAAAAGTATTATTCTTTTGGAAACACGATAAGATAATCATCAAAGTTGAACATTTTAAGAAACCATTTTTCACAAGTGAAAGTTGCTCACCTTTCAACAAGTGATAAAGATTGAGGTAAAGAAAATATACCTGTAAGCTCCCCTTAAAATGAATATTCTCAGTTAAGCACACTTTGACAAAACTTCAGATATTCTCCTCCTTAATATCTGCAAAAAGTCAAGTTATCAGAAAAATATATCAATGAAAGTACAACTAGCTATTATCTCCTTCCCCTAAAAGATATAGCAGTGTAAGTCACTAACTCCCCCTGAAATGAAAAAAACTTCTTGAAAAGATGTTATCTTTTGAGCATCCTTCAGAAGAAAAACTTTGAGATCGGGTTCTAAACTGAGTATTCAGAAGCCATAATTACTTAGTCTCCGGTGAGAATAGTAATTTACAGATTTACCAATTAAGAACGAGTGTTGATCCTATATAAACAGAAACCACCGTGACTTGAAGAATAATCTGCAAGATAAAAAATAATGGTAATCATTTTTTAAAAATGATTCCGCCTTCGTTAGTAAATGATGAATAGTAAGGATTGTTCATGATTTCCAAAACACAATCAATATAAGCACAAAATAAGATACACTCCCCCTCGAATCACGGATTGGCATTCAACATACCTAATTTGCTGACTAGAAAGATAAACCTATTTTCATCCAATGGTTTGGTGAAAAGGTCAGCCAACTGGTAGTCTGTTTGCACGAATTGCATCTCTATGTCGCCCTTTTCGACATGATCCTTGATAAAGTGGTACCGTACATCAATGTGTTTAGTCTTTGAGTGTTGCACTGGATTAGCTGTTATGGCGATAACGCTCTTGGAATCACAGTAAATAGGGACTCGCTGATATGAATAGCCAAAATCCTTCAACTGTGTCTTCATCCAGAGGACTTGCGAACAGAAGCTTGCGGCAGCTACATATTCAGCCTCGGCGATGGATGTAGATACACAATTCTATTTCTTTGACGTCCAACTTACCAACTTATCTCCTAAAAACTGACATGATCCAGACATGCTCTTGTGATCCAGTTTACATCCTGCGTGGTCAGCATCTATGTAGGCAGTTAGATCAAAACTAGAACCCTTAGGATACCAAAGGCCTAACTCGGGAGTGCCTTTGAGCTACCTAAGAATTCTTTTTACAGCGACTAGGTGAGATTCCTTCGGGTTCACTTGATACCTAACACAAAAACACATGACAAACATAATATTCGGTCTACTTGCTGTTAAGTACAATAATGAACCAATCATGCTACGGTACACTTTTTGATCTACAGATTTACCAGACAAAGCAGCATCTAAAAGTGTGCTCGTTGCCATTGGTGTTTTCATCACTGAACTTTCAGACATGTTAAACTTTTTCAGGATATCTAGAACATATTTTAACTGATTGATGAAAATGCCTTCGGGTAACTGTTTTACTTGAAGACCAAGGAAAAATGTCAGTTCACTCATCATTGACATTTCAATTCGAGATTCTATAATTTTAGAAAAGTTTTTACAAAATTTAGGATTTGTAGAACCGAAAATAATGTCATCCACATAAATCTGTATTAGAATCATATCTTCACCTTGCTTTTTCAGAAAGAGAGTCGTATCGATTGTACCTTTCTCAAACCCTGAAGTGAGTAGAAATTGGGTTAACATTTCATACCAAGCTCTCGGTGCCTGTTTTAATCCATATAGTGCCTTGTCTAGTACGTAGACATAATCTGGGTGTTTCAGATTGACAAAGCCTTCGGGTTGAACAACATAAACTTCTTCATGTAGAATCTCATTTAAGAATGCAGACTTTACATCCATCTGATAGGCTGTAAAGTTCTTGTGGGCTGCGTAAGATAGAAAGATGCGAATAGCTTCAATCCTTGATACATGAGCAAATGTCTACTCATAATCAATTCCCTACTGTTGATGAGAGCTTTATTTCTAACCACAACTCCAACTTCATCTCTCTTATTCCTGAAAACCTACTTTGTGCCAATCACCGATTTTCCTTCAGGTAGTGCGATAAGTCGCCAAACCTTGATCCTCTCAAATTGTAGAAGATCTTCTTGCATATCTAAAATCCAATCAAGATCACCAAGGTTTTTGATGCTTTCTTTGGCTCAAGAGAACTAAGGAAACTCGAGTAGAGACAGAAATTTGCAGATGTCGCCCGCGTTCTAACACCACAATCTACGTCACCGATTATGTTATGTAGAGGGTGATCTCTTGTCCATCTTTTAGTGCTCGGAAGTGGTTGAACAAAGATCTGCGTGTTGTCATCATCATATTCATCATATATGGCAGGAGAAACATTAGATGTACTCGGGACATCTTGTACATTTGTTTCTGACTGATGTAGTTCTGGAGCAGCAGAAGAAGTACTTGGGACTTCTTTTCTAGAATCTGTATCTACAGATGCAAAATTCAAATTAGTATTGTCAAAAATAACAGGCGTAGATGTACTTGACGAGGTTGATGTAGTGACAATTTCAGAAGGTCAAGAGATATCATCAGTTGTGACAGGGACCTCTGAAGTTGATGCAAATATGTTTGATTTGTCAAAATCTGCACAAATATCCATGAATGCATCAAGAAATAGTAAATCTAACTCAGATGCTATATTATGTGAGTCAGAAGACTTAGTCGGTGAAGGTTCGGGTTCTATTCTGTTTTGAATAGAGGCCTTCTGTTTCAGCTTGAGTTCTGAACTGCTGTGTTTAGAAGTCAATGTAGATGATTCGTCAAACGACACGTTCATACTCTCCATGATAGTCTTGGTTCGTCTATTGTAGACCCGATAGGCTTTTGACATCAAAGAGTATCCTATAAAATAGCATTCATCCGCTTTCTTATCGAACTTGACAAGATTTTCACGATCGTTTAAGATATAACACCTGCATCCAAAAACACGAAGAAATTTAATATTCGGCTTTGTATTATTTATAAGATCATACGTTGTTTTCTTATGTCTTTTGATCACGATGGTACGATTCTGTGTGAATCATGTAGTTGCAACGACTTCAACCGAAAGATACATTGGAAGACCAGAGTATGCCATCATCGTTCTTGCCTCTTCAACCAGGGTTCGATTCCTCATCTCGACCACGTCGTTCTGTTGAGGTGTACAGGCAGCAGAGAAATTGTGAGAGATCCCAACAGATGTGAGATAACTCTAAAGCATATCATTCTAAAACTCTGTGTCGTTATCACTTCTCAAAGTCTTAACCGACAGTTGAAATCGAACCTGAATCTTTTTTATGAAGGCAATAATAAGTTCTAATGCGTCTGATTTGTTTCGCAGAAATTCCAGCCAAGTGTATCTGGAGTACTCGTCTATAATAACTAATATGTACTTCTTCCCATTAATAGACTTAGTTCTCATTGGGCCTCAAAGGTCCATGTGAATAAGCTCCAGAGGTTTTGAGCAAAAGAATTCTGTCTTTGCTTTATGTAGACTGTGTTTCATTTTTCCCATCTCACAGGCGGGGCAAAGTGAATTCTTCTCAAACCTCAGTTCTGGTAGACCTTTGACTAAACCATGGCTCGCCAACTGGTCTATTGCTTGAAAATTCTAGTGAGACAGGCGCCGATGCCAAATCCGACTTTCAACTTTTGAAGCTTTGGCAATTATACACACAGATGTAGTTACATACAGTGTTGGAAAGTGCACTGCATATAGATTGCCTTGACATTCTGCTCGAAATACTTCACAACCATCCTTGTTTTCAATGAAAAAACTATCAACAGTAAACCAAACTTGATAGTGACTGTCGCATAATTGACTTGTGCTGAATAGATTATGATCAAGTCCATCTACAAACAGTACTTTCTTGATTGTCACGGTGCCGTTTTTCAATGAACCGTGTCCTCTAATGATTCCGTTAAGTTCAGAATTTGCAAAACTGACTGTCCCTGCAGGTTCCTCAACATAGTTATGTAAGAGATGTTTAAATCCAATCATGTGTTGCGATCATCCTGAATCAATGTACCACAGATGTGAGGCCTGCCAAAAGAACAAGTCACATCTTCTTAGGTACCCATATCCAAATGGGTCCTTCTTGGTTAGCCTTATGCAATTTATTCAAATCATCTACCTTAGCCTTGATTCGCCATTCATAACGAGTCTTTGGTATCCATTTCCAAATCATTTTTACATTCAACTCATGAAATTTATGTTTTCTAAAAGAATAAGCATTCTTATCATGAAAGACTTTAGCATGTTGTGCAGAGGATTTAAAGACAGGTTTAGCTCGAGATGCCTCTTTAACAACTTTAGACTTAGGATTAATGGTGTGAATTGTCAAAGCATTGTCATGACTGTGTTTGCAAATAAAGTTCTTACGAGAAAATGTCAATAGTTTTGATTTATCAAATTGAGTACAAACTTTCATACACTTTTGACATTTTGGATCGTTAGAACTTGTACATTTCAAACTATCACTATCAGTAACACTACTTTTAAGATCAACAACTTTCTTGTCACACTTCTTCTTCACCCATTCTCCTTTATCATTTTGCTTTCTTAAAGATGAAACAAGAAATGAAACCTTGTCAATTTTCTTCTTAAAAATTAAATTTTCCTTTAAAGTGCCAGAAGACTCTCCTTTCTCAAAGATGCTTGGAGGATATTCAGGAGTTCCAGTATAAACAACAGAGGTTTTGGAAGTGATAGTCTCAAACTCTGGGTTTGAATGAACATTCCATTTATGAGATTCAAACATCTTTTTCTCATCAAATTTAGCTTAAACAAATCAGTTTTCAAATTATGTAACTCTTTGGAGTGTTCTTTGTTTTCCTCAAAAGATTTGTCAAATTTGAATTTGAGATCACAATTCTCATCTTCCAACTCTTCAATGGTCTTTTGAAGGTCTTTGATTTGTTTCTCAAAAGTAGATGTTTGATTCAACACATAGTTTGATTCTAATTTCTCAATGACAGGAACAGGATCTGAAGCATTCATCATGTTTTAAAAAATCTCCTAAGTCATTTTCTTTGAAAATCAGTTTTAATGTTATGATTCATGACATTTAAACACTCATCAGTCTTATCTCTTTTGGAGATTCAAAATTAACTGATTCAGATATTGGAATCTGATTCTCAACATCAGTGTCTGATTCATATTCATCATACTGACATTGAGTTTTAGGTATATATGTGTCATTGTTGGCTGATTTTGTTGGTGATGATGTAGAAAATAATGATTGAAACTCAACAAACTCAGGTTTCCTGGTTTTATAGCTTTTGTTTAACTCATTATAAGAAAAACCAACATATTTAAACCAACTCGATGTATCATCATTATTCACGTCTTTACCTTTACAAGAGATGTCAGACTTAAGAGTTTTGGCTTTAACGAATGTGTCATGAATGTCTGGGATTTTCTTTGATTTTGACCCCAATTAATCAAAATTATATAAGTTTTCAGGGGCTTTCTTTAAAACATCATTTTCATCAAAACCTAATTTTCATCAAAACCTAATCCCTTCTTAGGATTAGAAAATCGGATCCTCTAGTTGCTTGATTAAATTCAATGTAAGTAAATCCCTTCTTATGTAAGTACATTCAATGTGTTCTCAGTCTGTCCTCTCTTTAAGTTTAGATCCTCTAGTTGCTTGATTTTGCAATATGCTTCATTTCGCTCCTGAAAGCAAGCTTCAATCTTAATTTTAAAATCACCTGTTATTCCCAGATAACATAATAATCAGCATTCACAGAAACTGACTCACCAACATTAGTTGATGATTCACCTACTTCATGCACACTTGGTAAAGCTTGTCCATTAATGACAAAAGTAGAATGATCTAGAAGTGGAGCATTGAAGTCAAACATATCAATCTCATTTACACACCCTTCATCAGAATTTAAAAAATCATTTGCAGACACAAATAATTTATCAATATCAACTTCAGAAGTGTGAGATGCTTTAGAGGATTTAGAATGCTTTTTAGATTCAACATTTAATGTTGTGTTCTTTAAAACAGTAGAAAATACATTTTGTTCAATATCAACCAATATTCTTTCATCCGATAAAATATTTTCAAGCTCAATTATTTTGCTTTCTAAAAGGAGTGGAGGTACATAAATCTTAGCTTTTAAAGGTTTTGCCTACAACTCGTTTGTTGAATAGATTTCAAAATAATCGTTTGAAAGACATTTTGGCTGATCTGAAATATAACTATCATTCAGCTTTTGATAGCAGAATGGTAGTTGCATTTTCTTTAAGTTCTTTCTTTTCTCATCCTCTTTAGCCTCTACTTCATCAGATGATTTCGTAACAAATTTGGGTTTCAAATGAGGATATTTACCATCCACAAAAGGAAAATCATAATTATACAAAGCTGGCTGTTTTTTGATAGCTTTCTTTAGATAGTGTGGGTTTTCGTAACCGAGACCCCACTTCTCTCTAACATCAGCTTCCTCAATAGGTGTGTTTAAGAAAATGGTTTGATCTGTTTGTCCTCTAGCATATAATTTTTCTTCCAAACCATTTACCTTCTTTGTTAAGCTCTTGTTCTCAACCTGCAAGTTAAACACTTTTAGAACACTTTCTTGCTTTTCTGAAACAGACTTAGAAATTTTAGATTCAAAATCAGAAATCTTACTTTCAAAACAATCTTTTTCTTCTTTAAAATCAGAAACAGATTTGCGAAGAGAATCAATCAGATTGCGAAGAGAATCAATCAGATCTTTGTTTCCAATAACTTCTTTGTTAAGGTCAAAGATATTTTGATTTTTCTTTGCAACTCTTTTCTTTTCCTTTTTCAGTTTATTTTGAAGATCTTGAAGATCGACCATCATAGCTTCCATTTTAACCATAAAATCAGATTTAGAAAGGTTAAGTACCTCATCAGCTGTTTCTTCATCAGAATCATCATACTTCACAGTGTTGCCCATCAAACACATGTGAGCTGATTCTTCTCCTTCCTCTTCATCAGAATGTTCTAACCAAAATTCGTCTTCAGCCATTAATGCCTTACCAGCTTCTTGTTGCTTGGTCAATGGCATTTTGTTCTTGTAATACTCTGAATTTCTAACCTTTGGCTTCCGACAATCTTTGGCATAATGACCGACCTTTCCACAGTTGTAGCATTTGATCAGATCATCATTCTTCTTTTCAGCACTAGTATAGTCATTCACAAACTTCTTCTTCTCATCCGACTTTCTTTCCATATACTGGTTCTCCTCATATCTTTTACCTCCAACTCTTCCCGATGTTCATGATTCTTTGAACCAGACGAAGAATACCTCTGTGTGTTTGAACCCGGTTTCTTATAGAATTTCTTTTTAAAGGCACGTGTCAAAAGAAGAATATCTTGCTTGAGGTTTTCACCATCGTCACTATCCGAAGCTGAATCAGAATCAGAAATGGGAATAACTATTTTCTTCTTCTTTTTCTTCTCTTTCTCCTTTTCTCCAGATACCAAGGCTATGGGGTCAGATACTTTCTCAGTTTTCTTCTTCTCAGATCTTTTCTCTTCAACCTCCTCCTCATTCTGTCTCAAAGTCTCATAAACTTCGTGGAGGGGTATGTCGCTCAAATGTTTAATTTGTTTCATCTGGCAGGTATGCTTTTTCCATTCTGGTTGTAAGATGCTGAGGAACTTCACGTTGTTTTCAATCTGTTTTTTCTTTAGTTTGTTCTTGGATAATTCGTTCAGAAGAAGCACGAATCTTTCATAAGTTTCCTCTAAGCTCTCACCTTCTTTGGCCTTAAACTCTTCATAGTTGTTGATACAGTTGGCCACCTTCATCTGATTTCCCACCTTAGAGCCCATCATCATCTTTTGTAACTGATCCCACATTTTCTTTGCATTCGCTTTTTAGTTGTCTATCTTTATATAAATCTCATTAGGAATACTCTGGAGTAGAAGAGATCTAGCATGCTTGTCGGCTTTAAAACGACTTTTCTGCTCCTCAGAATATTGAGCAATGTCCTTTGGAACAGTTTTCATCTTTCTCACTATGTCCTCGTCTCTATCCTCACTGTCTGAGGATTCATCATCAGGTATTTGGACAGTAGGAGGTATCATAGGACCTTCTGTAATCGATATCAGAATATTTTCTCCGTTCGCGTGCCTATCGACAAAATGAAGAAATCGATCCTTCCACTGTTCATATTCACCCTTGAATAGAATAGGAGGCTTTACGTCCGTACCAATAGAAAGAGCGTCTTTTGAGGTCATGTTGATCTACACTGCTTACTGATCGTCAAAATTCAGAAAAACACACTTGATCTACAAAAATCAAACTCAGTTAAATTTCAGATAAAAACAGAAATATTCACTAAGGATAGAACACGCACGATACTGAAATAAAGAAACTTCGCACAAAACTCTATGTGCGAGTTTCATAAACACGCACACCAAAGCTTGTGTGAACTGAACTTCGCACACGATGAAGCTTGCGTGAACCACGGTTCGCGCAGAAAGCTTATACGAGTTTTTCGTTCTCGCACAACACTATGTACGAGTTGTAGAACTTCACGCACACAACTATGTGCGAGTTTTGTACTTCTCGCTAAAGCTTGCGAGAACGAGACTTAGACAAATTTCGAAAAAAATTAAATGAAACCCGCTAAATGTAAACGCGCAAGAACAGGGACTTGCGAGTTTGAGACTTAGGAAAAATTTAACAAGGATACTTCGTGCAAAATATAAACGCGCACAACACACACTTCTCGCAGGAACACTTCACGCACAACAAGTCACGTGAACAGTAACAAATCGCACCTTGTGTTGTGCGAGTTTCTACTTCTCGCACAACTCTGTTAGCGAGTTCTTCAATTCAAACAAAAATAGGTCTTTGCGAGTTCTTTGTCTGCGAGTTCTACCAGTGTGCGAGTTCCTTCCTTAGCGTGTTCTTAGGCTTGCGAGTTCTTCACTAACGCGAACTTCAAATCTAGCGAGTTATTCACTTGCAGTTCTAAAAACTCGATTTTACCTTTGATTTCGATTCAAATCATCTTCAATTAGTCTGAAATTTTGCACAAATCTTCTAAAGCATGTTTCGAACATATTACAATTTAGTAATTTCAATCTAAAACAACAAAATTACAATTTCGATCTTAGAACAGTGTTCGACTAAACTTCGAACAAAACTTCACAAAAATCAAAATTCAGATCAATCTACTATGAATTGGACAAATCGATTCAAACAAAACTCAATCTAGATATAAAATCGAATCTAACAATACAAAATTCGAACCAAGAAAATCACTTAAATCCAAAAATCAAATTTCTACAGTATGTTTTGCGAGTTCTTCCAAAATACAATCAAAAATTCAAATTAGATCCATGTTTTCTGAAATTTGTTTGCTCTGATACCAATTGTTATTCCCAGATAAAAATGCTATCACAAGATGACAAATGATTACATATAATTTTCACTTTTATTTATCACAGATTTGAATTAAAAAGTTGACTTTGACTTTGATGCTTGAGATTTGACTTCAGCTTTGACTTTCAGTATTTAGATTTCTGTGATCTTGTATCCAACATATTTATGGTATAATATCACCTTTTTTAGAATTTAAATTAACAAGATTTCTTTCAAGCTCAGTAATTTTAGATTTCAAAACTTCTTTTTCTTTCTTTAAGGCATCTTTTTCTGATTCTTTATCCTCAACTACAACCTTCAATAATGTGTTTTCATCACGAAAACTCATCATTGATTTTCTTTTGTTGCTAAGTTTGCCTTTTAAATTCTCAAACTCTTATTCCATATTTTGAATATGAGCCATAAGTGATTCAACAAGTTTAGAGTTATAAATAGTACTTACCTCAGATTCACAGTCAGATCGGTCAGAAGAGGTTCCAGCTTCATCATCAATCTTTGCCATCATACACACTTGTGTGAAGTGTGCTGATTCTTCATCTGAGCTTTGGAAGAACCAATTCTCTTCCTCAGCCATCAGTTCTTTCCCTTCTTCTGCCTTCTTTGCAAGTAAAGACTTCTTATCATAATACTCTGAGTTCTTTACCCTTTTGAACTTGCAGTCTTTGGAAAAGTGGCCAAGTTTACCACAATTGTAACACCTGCCGTACTTAGGCTCAAAATTCTCTTCTTTCTTCTCTTCTCTTTTCTCTTCTCTCTTTCCTTCCTTCTTCTCATACCTCGGCTTGTACTTTTCTGATTTGTCTTTCCTGTACCCTTCATACTTTGTGTTTAAAAACATTTTCTTTCCAAAACTTTTCTGAAATTTCTTGGTGATGAGGGCCAGGTTTTCAACAACCTTTTGTATATCATCATCAGAATGTACATCAGTATCATCATAGGATTCTTCAGAACTCGACTAACTAAGCTCTGTAAGAAAGGATTTGGATATCTTGGACTTGTACTTTGATGAGGAAACGGTCTTTGAGCTTGAACCCTTTTTTCTTTCAGCAAGAAGAGCTAGAGAGTCCTTGACAATCTTCTTTTCTTCATTCAACAACTTTACTTCATCCTAATGCTGAGCAAGTGTAGTAAAGATGTCATTCACGTCCTCTAGTGCCATGTCTTTGGTCATCTGAATGTTGATGGCATAGTTCTTCCATTCAGGATTCAAGTTCTTGATGAACTTGTAGTTGATTTCAGACAATGATTTGTTCATCCCATTTCGCCTCAAGTCATTCAAAATCACATTGAACCTTGTATAGGTGTCCAACAAAGCATCCCCTTCCTTGGCATGAAATCCTTCATATGCATTGATGATTTGGTTCAACTTGGCTTGAATTGACCGCTCAGTACCTTGGAACTGTCTTTCTAGCTCATCCCATATGGCTTTAGCTGATTCTCGACTATCTACTCTGTTGTAGATATCGTTTGGAATGGCCATAGTGAGATAGATAAGAGCCTCTTCATCTATCTTGTATTGTTCCTTCTCCCTCTCACTGAAATATTGATATGGCTTTGGTACAATTCTATCAGGAACTTCTGGAGAAGTATCTGTTTCATCTTGTCCAGGTACATTTACAACAGGTTGAACTAGTCCTTCTGTAATGGATTTCATGTATTCTCTGTTCTTATGATTCAAGAATTGAATCATCCTCATCTTCCATTACGAGTACTCTCCGATAGATAAGACCGGAGGTTTTGATTGAGAATCCATGGAAAGTAATTCTTTAGACATGATGAGAATATCTGCACACAAAGAAATAACCTAGTAATGATATTTTAATTCAACAAATTGAGCAAGACTTGAAAGTTTTCAGAAACTGAAATTTCTAAAAACCTTAAGTCTAGAATTCGCATGTACCACTATGAAAGAGCAATTCGCATACAGAAAGCAATAGAATTCGTATAACACTTGGAATTCGTAGAAGCAAACAATCAATTCGCACAAGTATAGAATTCGCAGACAAGCAAGAATCAGAAACAAACAATTCGTAAAAGGCTTTATGTGAATTCTTTCACAATTCGCACATCTCTACCATACGAATTCCAACCTTGAAAAAATTTTGAAAACAAAACTTTTTGCTCAAAAAGCTTTTCGCAAACAGAATTCGTATAACACAAGCATACGAATTCTTTACTTGAAACAATTTTTTTTTCAAAGATCCAACAACTTTTTGTATCACATACGAATTCTTAAGTTAAAAAATATCTTTGAAAAACTATAAGAATTCGTATGAAAATTATGCGAAAACCTTGCAATTTGCATAACTCTATCTTGCGGAAACTACACAATTCGCATTACACAGGTATGCGAATTCTGCGTAATTCGTATAAAATCCTCTGCGAATTCTTGCCTTAATATTTCAAAAATCAACTTTTCGTTTACCACACTTCTGCGAATCCTTGCTTTTCGTATGAAGATATATGCGAATCCCAACACTTAGATATTTTCAAGAAAACTTCTATGCGAATTCTATGTCATTTCGTATATTACTGTAATGCGAATTCTGTACTTAAAGATTTTAGATGAACTATTAAGCGAATTCTTTCTACGAAAAATAGAATCCTGCGAGTTCTTCGTACGAGAAGGACAAATCTTGCGAGTTCTTGAGTTTTAAGTCTAAAAAACTCGATTTTAATCAAGAATTCGATCCAAATCTCCAAATCAGAAGCTGTAACTTCACAAAATCTGTCAAGTTAGTACAATGATCAATCCAATGCAATATCACAATCAAATTTACATTCTATCACATACATCTCGATCAAACAGTACTCGACAAACTTTCAGACAAAAATATCCAAAAAATCCACAAATTAATGATCAAAATCAGTTTCCAAGTGCAATTCAAATCAACAAAGATGTTCGATAACATTTTTCGACTACTAATCAACCAACAATTTTATCAAAAACTCATTTTGCACAAATTTGTTGAATTCTCTGATACCAATTGTGATCCCAGGTTTCTAGCATACTATTTAACAACACAGATTAAGAACACTTTTTGTATTGATCAAACACAAGATTTACAATTAATCACAGATCTAACTCGTAAGCACAAGTCTCACGTTGTGTATGTGTTCTGAGTGTGTGTGTGTGTGTGAGAGTTCGCTCTTACCAATTCTCTGAATTCGTATGTCTATGCGTGTGTCTACCAATCTAACAAAGAAACTATTTATACTAAGTCAACTTAAGTTGACTTTACAACACAAAACCCTTCACTTTCAACTTATTACAATTTTGTCCCTCTATTTAATCTTGAATACAATTCTAGTCTAACAAAAATATAAACATTAAATCACATGCATGAAGTTTAAAGTTGGTATTTGATATGTAGGAAATATTTCATGCAACTTTCTAGAATCCATGAGGTAGAAATTTGAACAAAACACCTGCATTCTAGTTAGAACTGTCAAAAGTTCTTCCTTTGATCTTAACTTTGGTTTGATCATGGATTTTATCCCCTTTTAAGAACATGAAACATGTTTTTGGGGATGAATCTACAAACATTAAGAATCAAAGATTGTTTTCTATCAAAACAAACTTGAAAATCAAAAGAGAGGAAGAAAACTCAAAGAATGAATGAAAATTTAAATGAAAGATGAGTAGTTTTTCATTATTTCATGTACTTACCTTGAAGAACACCTTCAAATGCCTTGAAACCTTGATTTAGTTGGTTGAATAAGGATGATTTTAGAGAAAAAAAAGAAGAAAAAATAGAAAGTAAGTAGAGAGAAATTTTCTAGAGAGATGTTAGAGAGAGAAGTGAAAGTGAGTTGTGATTTGAAAAATGAGATAAATGAGTGAGGGAGAGGGGTTAAAGGGGTGGGGGTGATTTCCGGCCATAGGGGGAGGGAAAAGAGAGGGTGGAGTGTTGAATTGGTTTTAATGATTACAATTCTAGGGAATTAAAAGAATAATTTGAGTTTTGTCTTTTTATTTGCATTTGAATATGATTAACTAACTAACAATTTATTTAGGTAGTCTTATTTGTATTGTGTTATTTTTATTTTTAACAAAATTGAACATATATATTTATATCTATATAAAATGTTAAGATTGGCATTTTATGAGATTTGTGGATAATGCACTCATCTAAGTGAATGCTAAGCAAAATTTCTAAACTTTTCTAATAACATGGCCTCAATTACTAGTTATAATATGTGACACATTTAACATATGATGCTAAGATGTTCAGTCCAGTTTTAACCTGAAACGTTATTTTGACGGATGTCACATTCGGGCGGTTTTTAGGTTCCATGTTGCTTAGAAAATTTACGAATATGCGGTAATTTGCAGATGCAGATCTTGTTGTAACTTTATCATTTGGATCACCAATTATATTTGCTGGAGGATGTGCCTTGTTCCACCTAGATGAGCTCAAGAGATGATCAATGTATATCTGTATGTTTGTCACGTAAAGTTCATCTTGAACCGCGGGCAAGCCAAAGTCATGTACCTCTGGACTTTTAGCACTTGGTGATTGAACTGTTTCTTTTGATCGTATCTCTGTTGGTAAGTCTCCAGACACAAATGATGTTGATACAGGTTCAACAGATGATGAAACCGGCTCAAATGAATTGTCTGGTGTTGCACTTCCAGAGATAACTGGTTCTTGACTAGTAGAAGCATCACCAACTCCTTTAGACGGACCAGATAAGTCTGCACTAGTGGTATGTGTGGTAGCATTTCTTAAGTTGTCTTGTTTGTCATTATCTACAGTTATATCATTAAAAACATCAATGAATAACAAATCAAGATCTGATTCAGTTAAGGTTTTTGACTTAGAATTCTTAGTATATGTCATAGCAGGTTATACACCCTTTGAAGTAGAAGCTTATCCATTAGGTACGAGTCCTGAACTGGATTGTTCAGAAGTCATTGATAAAGATTCGTCAAATGATACATTCGTGATCTAAATCATAGTCTTTGTCCTATTGTTGTAGATTCTGTATGCTTTGGATTGTAGTGAATATCCAATGAATACTCCTTCATCAGATGATTGTCCCTGTTTCAAGATTCTAATTACAAATTAATTAACAAAACAAGATTGTTTTAACTACCTGTTTCAATTCAATTTCAATTCAAACAATTACAAACAGTTTACGACTTTCTCTCTCTATACATTCCTTTCTCTCTCTACAATCTCTCTCAAAATGTGCATACAAAATCCTCTAGTCATCTGTCTATTAAACGAAAACAAAAACTATTTATACCTACTAACTAAAACAAGTAAACAAAACAATACATTGACTTTGACTTTTATTACACTTTGACTTTGACTTTCACTAAGAGTTGACTTTCCAGCTTTTGGCTTCTTCTACTTTTACTTCTGGTATTCATGATCTTGTATCCAACATATTTATGCTCTAACAATCTCCCCCTTTGGATTCAAGATCATCTTTGAAATATTTTGCAATTGAATCTTCTCTTTAAGATCAAAAAGTACAATCTCCCCCTTTGCAACAAATTTTCTTCTTTATGCACAAGCATTGCAATATCCCCTTTCTTTGACAGAATTCTTCCCAAGTATGTCTTTGAAAGATATTAACAATCTCCTCCAAAACTATCACAAAAACTCTTTCAGACTTCGAAAAGAAATTATCTTCAGATTTAGCTCGAATTGCTTTAGCAAAATATCTTCAAAGAAAATTTCTGTAAATTCAGCACATCTTCAGAAATCATCGACTTTGCTTGTACAATCTTTCAAACTTTCAAACTATGAACTTTATCTTCTTCAACTCTTTAACTTTGAAATTTCTGAATCTGACATTTCTTTAATTCATCTCCCCCTTTTTGATGAATAGAGCATCTATAGCATCAAAAATTTTACCAAGAAATGTCTTTGACCAATCTGATCTATTCAAGAGCCACTGATTCGTTGATCCGTAACCATGTATTCATCTAGATCTTTTCAAATCCAGGCAAAATAATCGTGTAATACCTTAATCAACAAATGAATCAGTTAAAATGCTTGTCAGTAACACTAAGTCACTGTGTGTAACAAATACACATTGTAAAGGAGCTTTTGTTATGTTCACTCCCCCAGGGCTTCCATCCAATCATCGAAACACCACAAAGGCATTTTCTATGAATGTTATGACAAGAAAAAAAATTCCTTGTGTGTTCGTGCAAGTGTAGAAGGAATTAAGCATATGATGATTGCTTTTATAAGAGGCTCAACATTGTGTAAACCACTGAGACAACAGTAGATAAACACAGACTCAATGTGCCTGATTGAAGTGCGAAGGTGGGGCAGACTTCCTTCTTTTTCAATATCCAGATTTTCCAAATGAAAATCAGATAGATAATATGCTGCGTCCCCAGAAAAATATGAAACATTTTCTTTTTAAGAAGAAAATGAGTGGCTGGTGGGGTTTATATCAAGAGTTGGCATGGGCTAGTTGCCTGTTTCAATAACGTTCACCAAAGAAATGTGAGACATTATTAATGTGGCTGCCCGACTCAGAAAGTAGTTGGTGCAGAGTTTGATATTCTTTTACTCTGATCTCACAACCTCTTTCTTTTTAATCAATAAGCTTACTTCTAACCAAACTCTCCTTTTCATTTTACCTCAACACACAACCCACACTCATTTCTTTTTTGACTCCTCACACTTAATCACTAAGGATTAAATTCTTGGGAAGGAAACACTGGTAATCGTGAATCCATAGAAGTTTTCATTTAAGTCCTAGCACAAAGAACCCGTAGTTTCCTATAAAGAATATGTTGCTAAAAAATGGTTTAACTTTATCAGTTAAAGCACAAATATACAAATGTCAGATGTATGTATGCTCAAAATAGAATCATGAAGATATGAGCATTTGAAGCATTGAAGATATTTCAAACAAGTAAATTGAATGAATAAATAAGAATGCAAGAGACTTGTTTGAAATTCTGACATTGTATGAAAATGATCAGAAATGAAATGATATAGCAATTAAGGCTTATGGTAAAAAAATAATGGATATTGTCCACATGAATCAAAATATAGACATTCTTGAATGAAACGCTTCGAAATGAAATGACGCTAAAAAATTCTTTGAAGTACAAGCGGGGTGTCTTACCTTCGAAAAATATGTTTCAAATTTGAGACATGGTAAGAACATTTTAAACAAGAAAATCAAACCGGTGTGTGTGAATACTTGAAAGTATATAGAAAAGATAATACACAAGTATTTTCTTTGGAAACACACGGTTTGTAAAACATTCAAACTCAAAATAAAATGAAAACATTTAAAATCAGACTTCCAATTCATGAAATCTGTGTAAGAATCGTGAAGTGGTTTGAACATTTAAGAATATGTTTTCTATGATTGAAAGTTGTCCTTCCTTCAATCCATATATGAGATTAAGATAAGAAATTTAACCTTTATCGTTCAGATTTAAATCTCGTGAAGTCAAGCTTAAAGTCATAATGATATGATCTAGTAAGCATCCTCTCAATCTGTAAAAATCTCAAAGTCATGTCAAAGCAACTTTATTCACAAATTTATTGAAAAATAAACAACAAAGAGCAGTAAAACATTGAGTGAACGAGTTCTGATATGAAGTAATCATAAATCATATAGTTACTCCTTTTGTTGTACTCATAGACTCCCCCTAAAGTCATGCATCACAAAAAATTTAGCAGTGAAGTAAATGCAAAAATGTTATAAACTCCCCCTCAAAATAATGTTGATCATCTTAACATCTTGTCTCACTCCCCCTGAGATCATGAACAAACATGTTAAAGTGCTGATATCCTTTCAGAATTAATAATAAAGAAATGATGAAAAATGACAATAAAATAAACTTTAATAGGTAATCACTGATTAGATCTTGGGATTTAGCATACCAAGCTTAGATACAAGAAAATTGAAGCTCTTTTCATATAAAGGTTTGGTAAACAAATCTGCAAGTTGATAATCAGTGTTTACAAAGTAAAGTTCTATTGTACCTTTTTCTACATTATCTTTTATAAAATGATACCTGACATCAATGTGCTTTGTTTTAGTATGCTGCACAGGATTAGCTGATATTGCGATAGCGCTCTTCGAGTCACAATAGATCGGTATTTTTTCAAATTTGAATCCATAGTCTCGAGGTGGAAACACAAAGTTGTTTTGTTGGGAACTGAGGATGTGAACAAGTCTTTAATGCTGCTAGTTCAGAATTACTACTGCTAGAAGACTGCAAAGTTACTACTGCTAGTAGAATTAATACTGCTAGTCAAAGTTAGTGCTGCTTGAACAAAGTTAGTACTGCTTAGCTAGTTAGTACTGCTAGTGGTTAGTGCTGCTTAGTAGTTAATGCTGCTAAGACCAAGTTAATGCTGCTAGAAGAAATTAATGTTGCTGAGCATAGTTAGTACTGCTTATGATTTAAAGAATCGGATGGAAAGGATGACAGCTGGAAAGAATCAAGATATTCATGGAAGGCTTAGAGATAATGATGGAAGATATTCTGAAGATATTTTATTAATTGTAATTAGCTTTTATCTTCAGTATATATATTGTATAGTTTAGAGAGAAATTAATTTATTCTAAGTTTTAGTTCTAGAGAGAAAATCAACCTCAAGGCATAGATCCTAATTCTAGAGAAGTAGAATTCGTATTGGTGAGCCTGTTCATCAATATTGAGGTTGTGTGTTTAATCTTGTAACTTCAAGAATTCAATACAAGTTTACAAGTTGTTGATTATATACTGTTTTGGTTTACTGTTTTAGTGAATATCAAAGTGTTATTCCGCAAACTTCTTTGATATTAGTTTCTGAGAATTTATTCTTGTTAAGAATTCGATCCTGACAAGTGGTATCAGAGCCAAACTCTCTCAGAAACATCTATTCATTCATCATGGAAAACCTTGCAGAATCAAACAGTACTATGGTCTCTAAGGTTCCAATGATCAAACCCAGTGAGTTTGACATGTGGAAAATCAGAATTAGACAATTCATTCTTCTCACTGACTACTCAATGTGGGATATAATTGAGAATGGTCCTTCTGAAGCAGGAAAGATAGGACCAGATGGGAAAAGACCTCCACCAAAGACAGATGGTGAGAGGAAGATCAGACAGACAGAGATGAAGGCATTGAGCACTCTGCTCTTGGCCATTCCAAATGAATACCAGCATCAATTTTGCAACTGCACTGATGCTCAGATTCTCTGGAATGCTCTAGAGAAAAGATTTGCTGGAACTAAAAGTATCAAAAGAAATCAAAGAGATGTTCTAAAGCAGCAGTATGAGAACTTCACTTCTTCAAAGAATGAGTCTATGACTCAAACTTTTGATAGATTCAACAAGCTCATTGGTGAACTGGCTACTGTAGGAGTGAAGATGGAACAAGATGATATCAACAGAAAGTTCCTCAGATCTCTTGGGAATGAATGGACTATGTACACTGTCTCATATAGACAGAGTGACAATCTGGAAGAGAAGGAACTTGATGATCTATATAATGATCTAAGAGTTTTTGAAACTGAGGTAGAATCCAAGAAGAATCCCACTGGCTATATCCACAATGCTGCACTTCTTTCAACATCTACTGATACTACTGCTAACCCTGAAGCAGTTAGTACTGCCAGTGGAGTAAATTCAGAAAAGGCACTGGAACTATCTTTGAAGCCTTTTTGTCCAGTCATAGCAACAATTCCTTGATTAATGATGATCTAGATCAACTTCACCCTGATGACCTGGAGGAGATGGACATTAAATGGCAGATGGCCATGTTATCTATGAGAGTGAAGAAGTTTATTAAAAGAACAGGAAGGAACAACTTCTCTCAAAGAAGAGAAGATGGAGCTGGTTTTGACAAGACTAAGGTGGAATGCTATAAGTGTCACATGAAAGGACACTTTGCTAGAGAGTGCAGGAGTGTTGTTCCAAACAACAACCACCAACAAGCTCAGAATGGAGGATACAATCAAAACAAGAATCCTGCTCAAGCCCTTGTTTCTCAACAAGGAATGGGATTTGACTGGAGTGATCAAGCTGAGGAAGCCATTCAGAATCAAGCTCTTATGGCAGAAGTGTCTGATCTCCCCTCTGAGGTAATTTCTAATCTTTGCACTAAATCCTGCATAGATACTGTCAAAAGATACAGGGATCACAATCAAAGTATGTGTGATGACCTCAAAAGATTAGAAAAGGATAGAAGAGATTATGTGTTGATAGTAGAGAGATTTGAAGAACAGATCAAAGGCTGTCAAGCCAATGAACTGCAACACTCTTATGACACAAACTATTGGAAGTGGGAAAAGAATGAGTTAGAAACCAAACTGTGTAAGTCCTTAGAAGAGAATGATAGGCTGAAAGAGGAACTGTCTAAAGTTAAGCTTGACATAGAAAAGTTTTCTTATGCTTCAAAAGCAATGGATTCTCTTCTAAAGGCTCAGATTCATGATAAGATGAAGCCTGGTATTGGATACAACAATACACCCCCTCCTTACAACAACAACTATATCTCTCCTACATCAGACTTGTTAGAAACTAAGGAGAAAAAGGACTTGTCTGAGGAAGCTTTTAAGATAGATCCTTTGGATGAGGTAGTAGTTAAGGATTTGACTGAGAAAGAAGCCAGTGAGAATAGGGATAATACTGTGAGTAAAAAGATACCATTAGAAAACAATATTATCACCAATGAGGGATGTGGGAAAATCTGGGTCAAGTCCAAGGAGATAGAGAAGACAAAAGGAAAGGATAACAAGGTCCATTACAAACAAACCACGGTTGTGAATCCTGGATCTGGTAAACAGTGTACTTTCAATACAACTAAGAGCCTAAATTCTGGTATAAAAAGAGGTAATCAAAGAAACTGGAATAATCATTGGGCTCAGAAACAAGGAGTTGATCTGAATAAAATCAATAGACCAAAACCTTGTTTCATATGTGGCAAGTTGAATCATTTGGCTAAGTATTGTTACTTTAACCCTATTAACCAATAGATGAACTTTCAAAGATTTGTGCAAAAACCTGTTGGTTATAGGAAGGCTGGAAAGAAACATGTGATGAAGAAATCTGTTGAAAGTAAAGGCCCTTTAAAAAATAAGGTTTTAAAAGAAAGTATTTTACTATGGGTACCTAGAAGTACTAACAGTGTTAGTACTGCTAACAATATTAGTGCTGCTAACACAGTTACTACTGCTAACAGTGTTAGTACTGCTGAAAATATTAATGCTGCTAACACAGTTACTACTGCTAACAGTGTTAGTACTGCTGAAAATATTAATGCTGCTAACACAGTTACTACTGCTAACAAGGTTAGTACTGCTAAGCATGCAAGTACTTCTAAAATCAGTATTGCTTCTAGCAAAAATGTTTCCAAGCCTATTATTGTGACAAAATACTCCAAGCATGAGGAATCAAAATTTAAAAATCTTGTCAAGAAAGAATGCAAGTATTTTGATGAGAAAGGGGTACCCAAGACCACTTTGGCTTGGGTTCCTTATTCAAACTAACTGATTTATCTAATGTGCAGGGCAATCAACAGCTCAAGGGAAAGAGCATTTGGCATGTTGATAGTGGTTGCTCTAGGCACATGACAGGTAACATGTCATGCCTTCAGGATTTCAAGCATATCAATGGAGGACATGTTGCTTTTGGAAACGATCTTACTAGTGGTAAAATAAGTGGCAAAGGTAATGTCACAAAAGGTAAGATGACATTTGAGGATGTCTACTATGTTGATCAATTGAAGTACAACCTGTTAAGTGTATCACAGGTTTGTGACAAACAACATAGCATATTATTTACAAACACAGAGTGTATGATCCTTGCTCCAGGGTTCAAAGTAGTTGATGAAAGCATGATACTACTTAGAACTCCAAGAAAGGACAATGTTTATTGTCTAGATATGGACAATGTTGATAGTGATTCATCCCTAAACTGTCTTGTTTCAAAAGCTTCTGTGGATGAATCCTCTCTTTGGCATAGAAGGATGTGTCACATGAATTTCAAGACTATGAACAAACTTGTTAAAAACAACCTTGTAAGAGGTTTACCTTCAAAAGTCTTTTCATGTGATGATCATTGTGTTGCTTGTCTTAAAGGCAAACAGCACAAAACTTCTCATAAGACCAAAGAGTTAAATTCTATTTCATCTTGTCTCCAGTTATTGCATATGGATCTGTTTGGTCCTACAAATGTTATGAGTATAGGCAAGAAATCTTACTGCTTAGTTATTGTTGATGATTACTCCAGATTTACTTGGGTACATTTTCTAAGGACTAAGGATGAGACAAGTGGACTGATCAAATCCTTTATTCTAAGAATTGAAAACCAAACTAATCAAAGAGTAAAAGTCATTAGATCAGATAATGGAACTGAGTTTAAAAATCTTGATCTAAACACCTTCTGTGAAGAGAAAGGTATTGAGAGACAATATAGTGCTCCTAGGACTCCTCAACAGAATGGAGTTGCTGAAAGGAGAAATAGGACACTAATAGAGGCTGCTAGATCTCTGTTGGCTGATTCAAAACTACCAATTACCTTTTGGGCTGAAGCAGTTAATACTGCTTGTTATGTTCAAAACAGAGTTCTAGTGGTCAAACAAAAGAACAAGACCCCATATGAGCTTTTAAATAAAAGAAAACCTTTCATTGGATTTTTCAAACCTCTTGGGTGTCCTTGTACTATTCTCAATACCAAATCTCACTTAGGTAAGTTTGATAGCAAAGCAGATGATGGATTTCTTGTTGGTTACTCATCTCAAAGTAAGGCCTACAGAGTCTTTAACTCTTCTTCCAGAATAATTGAAGAAAGTGATAATGTCAAAGGCAATGAGAACACACCAAATCCAATTGGGTCTGGTCCTCAGTGGCTATTTGACATTGACTCACTAACTAACTCTTTTGGTTTCAGTAGTGATGATTATACAGGTACAGGGACTGGAGGATCAGGGACTACACAAGTCTCAGAAAGTATATCTCAATCTGTGATATTTCCCATATCCACAGTGAATCCTGTTGAAGACTGTGAAAAGGAACCATCTACTGGACCAAGTCCAGGTGAAGAAGAAAGTAGATATGAAGAGACTCAAGAAAATAAAGAACCAGAAGTGGCTACTGAAAACACTTCAGTTGAGTTGAATGACTCTAATCTAGAGGTGGGACTTAATGAAGAACCTAGTTATCACACCAGAATACAAAAGAATCATCCTCCACAGCTGGTAATAGGAGATATATCCTCTCCTATGATGACTAGAAATCAAAGTAGACTTCAAGAAATACAAGATCAACAACACAGTGCTTTCTTGCTTTTTATCCCAGCTTGAGCCTAAAAAGGCACATGATGCTATGAAAGAATCTAGTTGGATAGAAGCCATGCAAGAAGAGCTACTGCAGTTCAAGCTGTAAGATGTTTGGGATCTGGTAGACCTTCCTAAAGGCCATAGGGCAATAGGAACAAAATGGGTCTTCAGGAATAAGAGAGATGAAAGAGGTATAGTGATAAGGAATAAAGCAAGGCTGGTGGCTCAAGGGTATACACAAGAAGAAGGGATAGACTCTGAAGAAGTATTTGCACCAGTGGCAAGGATAGAATCAATTAGATTATTCCTGGCTTATGCTTCCTACATGAAATTCAAAGTCTATCAGATGGATGTGAAAAGTGCATTTCTTTATGGTTCAATTGAAGAAGAAGTATATGTCTGTCAACCACCAGGGTTTGAAAACCCAAGCTATCCAGACAGAGTATACAAATTGAAGAAAGCACTTTATGGACTCCATCAAGCTCCAAGAGCATGGTATGACACTCTGTCATCCTATCTCTTGGACAATGGCTTTGAAAGAGGAGTCATTGATAAGACTCTATTCATCAAGAGAAAGAAGAAGGATATCTTGCTGGTCTAAATCTATGTTGATGATATTATCTTTGGATCAACAAGAGACAACATGTGCAAGGAGTTTGAGGAACTAATGCATCAAAGGTTCAAAATGAGTTCCATGGGAGAACTTACTTTCTTTCTTGGACTCCAAGTTCAACAGAAGTCAGATGGAATCTTCATCTGTCAGTCCAAGTATGTGCAGGACATTCTAACCAAGTTTGGTTTCTCAGATTCAAAACCTGCTAGCACACCTATGGAGACACACAAGCAAATAACAGCAGATCTTGAGGGGGAGGATATGGATGTTCATCATTATAGATCCATGATTGGCTCTCTCATGTATCTTACAGCCTCTAGGTCAGATATAATGTTTCCAGTCTGTGTGTGTGCAAGATTCCAAGTTAGGCCAAAGCAATCTCACTATCAAGCTGTTAAGAGGATATTCAGATATCTCAAAGGGCAACCCAGATTGGGACTTTGGTATCCTCATGTGTTGGGAACTGAAGAATTCATCAAGTATGGTTAATGCTGCTGGTTCAAAGTTACTACTGCTAGAAGACTTAAAGGTTAGTACTGCTGAGTGTTACTACTGCTAGTACTATTAATACTGCTAGTCAAAGTTAGTGCTGCTTGAACAAAGTTAGAACTGCTTAGCTAGTTAGTACTGCTAGTAGTTAGTGCTGCTTAGTAGTTAATGCTGCTAGAAGAAGTTAATGCTGCTGATCATGGTTAGTGCTGCTAAAGAGATTCAGATGGAAAGAATGACAGCTAGATAATCTGAAGATTATGGAAGCTTATAGATATACATGGAAGATATACTGAAGATATTTTATTTATTGTAATTATCTTTGTATTCAGTATATATATTGTATAGCTTAGAATAATGAATTAACTTTTATTTTCATTGTTTTAGAGAGAAAAACAACCTCAAGGCATAGATCCTAATTCTAGAGAAGTAGAATTCGTATTGGTGAGCCTGTTCATCAATATTGAGGTTGAGTGAGTAATCTTGTAACTTCAAAGCATTCAATACAAGTTTACAGTTTGTTGATTATATTCTGTTTTGATTTTCTGTTTGGTTAAATATCAAAGTGTTATTCCGCAAACTTCTTTGTTATTGTTTCTGAGAATTAATTCTTGTTGAGAATTCGATCCTGACAAGTGGTATCAGAGCCAAACTCTCTCAGAAACAGTTATTCATCATGGAAAATCTTACAGAATCAAGCAGTACTTTGGTTTCTAAGGTTCCAATGCTCAAACCAAGTGAGTTTGACATGTGGAAGATCAGAATCAGACAATATATTCTTCTCACTGACTACTCAATGTGGGATATCATTGAGAATGGTCCTTCTGAAGCTGGAAGGATAGGACCAGATGGGAAAAAACCTCCACCAAAGACAGATGGTGAAAGGAAGATCAGACAAACAGAGATGAAGGCCTTGAGCACTCTGCTCTTGGCCATTCCCAATGAATATCAGCATCAATTTTGCAACTACACTGATGCTCAGATTCTCTGGAATGCTCTAGAGAAAAGATTTGCTGGAACTAAGAGCATCAAAAGAAATCAAAGAGATGTTCTAAAGCAGCAGTATGAGAACTTCACTTCCACAAAGAATGAGTCTATGACTCAAACTTTTGATAGGTTCAATAAACTCATTGGTGAACTGGCTACTGTAGGGGTGAAGATGGAACAAGATGATATCAACAGAAAGTTCCTCAGATCTCTTGGGGATGAATGGACTATGTACACTGTCTCATATAGACAGAGTGACAATCTGGAAGAGAAAGAACTTGATGATCTATACAATGATCTAAGAGTTTTTGAAACTGAGGTAGAAACCAAGAAGAAGCCCTCTGGTTATATTCACAATACTGCTCTTCTTTCAGCATCCACTGATACTACTGCCAACCCTGAAGCAGTTAGTACTGCCAGTGGAGTAAGTTCAGAAAAAGGCACTGAAACTATCTTTGAAGCCTTTTTGTCCAGTCATAGCAGCAATTCTTTGATTAATGATGATCTGGATCAAATTCCCCCTGATGATCTGGAGGAGATGGATATTAAATGGCAGATGGCCATGTTATCCATGAGGGTGAAGAAGTTCATTAAAAGAACTGGAAGAAATAACTTCTCTCAAAGAAGAGAAGATGGAGCTGGTTTTGACAAAACCAAGGTGGAATGTTATAAGTGTCACAAGAAAGGACACTTTGCTAGAGAATGCAGGAGTACTGTTCCAAACAACAACAACCATCAACAAGCTCAGAATGGAGGATACAATATGAACAAGAATCCTGCTCAAGCCCTTGTTTCTCAACAAGGAATGAGATTTGACTGGAGTGATCAAGCTGAGGAAGCCATTCAGAACCAAGCTCTTATGGCAGAAGTGTCTGATATCCCCACTGAGGTAAGTTCTAATCTTTGCACTAAATCTTGCATTGACACTGTTACAAGATACAGGGATCACAATCAAAGTATGTGTGATGACCTCAAAAGATTAGAAAAGGACAGAAGAGATTATGTGTTGATAGTAGAGAGATTTGAAGAGCAAATCAAAGGCTTTCAAGCTAATGAACTTCAACACTTTTATGACACAAACTATTGGAAGTGGGAAAAGAATGAGTTAGAAACCAAACTGTCTAAGTCCTTAGAAGAGAATGATAGACTGAAAGAGGAACTGTCAAAAGTTAAGCTTGACATAGACAAGTTTTCTTATGCTTCAAAAGCAATGGACTCTCTTCTAAAGGCTCAGATACATGATAAGATGAAACCTGGTATTGGATACAACAATACACCCCCTCCTTACAATAACAACTATATTTCTCCTTCATCAAACTTGTTAGAAACTAAAGAGAAAAAGGACTTGTCTGAAGAAGCTTTTAAGATAGATCCTTTGGATGAGGTGGTAGTTAAGGATTTGACTAAGAAAGGAGCCAGTGAGAACAGGGATAATAATGTGAGTAAAAAGATACCATTAGAAAACAATATTATCACAAATGAGGGATGTGGGAAAATCTGGGTCTAGTCCAAGGAGATAGAGAAGACTAAAGGAAATGATAACAAGGTCCATTACAAACAAACCACAGTTGTGAATCCTGGATCTTGTAAACAGTGTGATTGCAATAAAGCCAAGAGCCTAAATTCTGGTTTAAAAAGAGGAAATCAAAGAAACTGGAATAATCAATGGGCTCAGAAACAAGGAGTTGATCTGAATAAAATCAATAGACCAAAACCTTGTTTTATATGTGGCAAGTTGAATCATTTGGCTATGTATTGTTACTTTAACCCTATTAACCAACAGATGAACTTTCAAAGATTTGTGCAAAAATCTGTGGGTTATAGGAAGGCTGGAAAGAAACATATGATAAAGAAATATGTTGAAAGTAAAGGCACTTTAAAGAAAAAGATTTTAAAAGAAAGTGTCAAAATGTGGGTGCCTAGAAGTACTAACAGTGTTAGTACTGCTAACAATATTAGTACTGCTAACACAGTTACTACTGCTAACAGTGTTAGTACTGCTAACAATATTAGTACTGCTAACACAGTTACTACTGCTAACAGTGTTAGTACTGCTAAAAATATTAATGCTGCTAATACTGTTAATACCTCTTCAAAGGTTAGTACTGCTAAGCATGCAAGTGCTGCCAAGGCAGTTAGTACTTCTAAAACAAGTACTAAATCTAGCAAAAACATTTCCAAGCCTATTATTGTAACAAAGTACTCCAAGAATGAGGAATTAAAGTTTAAAAATCTTGTCAAGAAAGAATGCAAGTATTTTGATGAGAAAGGGATACCCAAGACCACTTTGGCTTGGGTTCCTAATTCATACTAATTGATTTATTTAATGTGCAGGGCAACCAACAGCTCAAGGGAAAGAGCATTTGGCATGTTGATAGTGGTTGCTCTAGGCACATGACAGGAAACATGTCATGCCTTCAAGACTTCAAGCATATCAATGGAGGACATGTTGCATTTGGAGATAATCTTACTGGTGGTAAGATAAGTGGAAAAGGTAATGTCACCAAAGGTAAGATGACATTTGAGGATGTCTACTATGTTGATCAATTAAAGTACAACCTGTTAAGTGTATCACAGGTTTGTGACAAACAACATAGTATATTATTTACTAATACTGAGTGTATGATCCTTGCTCCAGGGTTCAAGGTAGTTGATGAAAGCATGATACTACTTAGAACTCCAAGAAAGGACAATGTTTACTGTCTTGATTTGGACATGGTTGATAGTGATTCATCTCTAAATTGTCTTGTTTCAAAAGCTTCTGTAGATGAATCCTCTCTATGGCACAGAAGGATGTGTCACATGAATTTTAAGACTATGAACAATCTTGTTAAAAATAACCTTGTAAGAGGTTTACCTTCAAAAATCTTTTCATGTGATGATCATTGTGTTGCTTGTCTTCAAAGGCAAACAACACAAAACTTCTCATAAGACCAAAGAGATAAATTATGTTTCTTCTTGTCTCCAATTACTGCATATGGATCTGTTTGGTCCTACAAATGTTATGAGTATAGGCAAGAAATCTTACTGCTTGGTTATTGTTGATGATTACTCCAGATTTACTTGGGTATATTTTCTAAGGACTAAGGATGAAACAAGTGGTCTTATCAAATCCTTTATTCTAAGAATTGAAAACCAAACTAATCAAAGAGTAAAAGTCATTAGATCAGATAATGGAACTGAGTTTAAAAATCATGATCTAAACACCTTTTGTGAAGAAAAAGGTATTGAGAGGCAATATAGTGCTCCTAGAACTCCTCAACAGAATGGTGTTGCTGAAAGGAGGAATAGAACACTAATAGAGGCTGCTAGATCTCTGTTGGCTGATTCCAAATTGCCAATTACCTTCTGGGCTGAAGCAGTTAATACTGCTTGTTATGTCCAAAACAGAGTTCTAGTGGTCAAGCAAAAGAACAAGACCCCATATGAGCTTTTAAATAAAAGAAAACCTTTTATTGGTTTCTTCAAACCTTTTGGGTGTCCTTGTACAATTCTAAATACCAAATCTCACTTAGGTAAGTTTGATAACAAAGCAGATGATGGATTTCTTGTTGGATATTCATCTCAGAGTAAGGCTTACAGAGTTTTTAACTCTTCTTCTAGAATAATTGAAGAAAGTGACAATGTCAAATGCAATGAGAACACACCTAATCCTATTGGGTCTGGACCTCAGTGGCTATTTGACATTGATTCACTAACTAACTCCTTTGGTTTCAGTAATGAGTATACAGGAACAGGAAGTGGAGGATCAGGGATCACACAAGTTCAAGAAAGTCTATCTAAGTCTGTGATTTTTCCCATATACACAGTAAATTCTGTTGAAGACTGTGAAAAGGAATCATTTACTGGACCAAGCCAGAGTGAAGAAGACACTAGAGATAAGGAGACTCAAGAAAATAATAAAGTGGCATCTGAAAACACTTCAGTTGAGTTACATGAATCTAATCTTGAGGCTGGACTGAATGAAGAACCTAGTCATAACACCAGAGTTCAAAAGAATCATCCTCCACAGCTGGTAATAGGAGATATCTCTTCTCCTATGATGACTAGACATCAAAGCAGGCTTCAGGAAATGCAAGATCAATAGCATACAGTGCTTTCTTGTTTTCTATCACAGCTTGAGCCTAAAAAGGCACATGATGCTATGAAAGAATCTAGCTGGATAGAAGCAATGCAAGAGGAACTGCTACAGTTCAAGCTACAAGATGTATGGGATCTGGTAGACCTTCCTAAAGGTCACAGAGCAATTGGCACAAAATGGATTTTTAGAAACAAGAGAGATGAAAGAGGTATTGTCATAAGGAACAAAGCAAGGCTGGTGGCTCAGGGATATACTCAAGAAGAGGGTATAGATTATGAAGAAGTGTTTGCACCTGTGGCTAGAATAGAAGCAATCAGACTATTCCTAGCCTATGCTTCTTACATGAACTTCAAAGTCTATCAAATGGATGTAAAAAGTGCCTTTCTCTATGGGTCAATTGAAGAAGAAGTATATGTCTGTCAACCACCAGGGTTTGAAAACCCAAGCTATCCAGACAGGGTATACAAACTAAAGAAAGCACTCTATGGACTACATCAAGCCCCAAGAGCATGGTATGACACTCTGTCATCCTATCTCTTGGAAAATGACTTTGAAAGAGGAGTCATTGATAAGACTCTATTTATTAAAAGAAAGAAGAAGGATATTTTGCTGGTCCAAATCTATATTGATGACATTATCTTTGGATCTACAAGAAACAACATGTGCAAGGAGTTTGAGGATTTAATGCATAAAAGGTTCAAAATGAGTTCCATGGGGGAACTTACTTTCTTCCTTGGACTCCAAGTTCAACAGAAGTCAGATGGCATTTTCATATGTCAATCCAAGTATGTACAGGATATTCTAACCAAGTTTGATTTCTCAGAATCAAAACCTGCCAGCACACCTATGGAAACACACAAGCAGATCACAACAGATCTTGAGGGGGAGGATATGGATGTGCATCATTATAGATCCATGATTGGATCTCTCATGTATCTCACAGCATCAAGGCCAGATATAATGTTTCCAGTCTGTGTATGTGCAAGATTTCAAGTTAGGCCAAAGCTATCTCACTTTCAAGCTGTTAAGAGGATATTCAGATATCTCAAAGGGCAACCCAGATTGGGACTTTGGTATCCTCATAACTCACCTTTTGACCTAATAGCATACTCAGACAGTGATCTAGGTGGGGCAAACTTGGACAGAAAATCCACTTCTGGAGGATGTCAGTTTTTGGGTGCTAGACTAGTCTCATGGCAGTGCAAGAAACAAACCACAGTATCCACATCTACAACAGAGGCAGAGTACATAGCAGCTGCAAGTTGTTGTTCTCAAGTCTTATGGATTCAGAATCAAATGTTGGATTATGGGGTAACCTTTATACACACTCCAATCTTTATTGACAACAGCAGTGCTATTAGCATTGTGAATAATCCTGTCAAGCACTCAAAAACAAAGCACATTGAGATCAGGTATCACTTTATAAGAGATTGTAATGAAAAGAAACTTATTCAAGTTGTCAAAGTTCACACTGATAATCAGTTTGCTGATTTATTCACTAAAGCTTTTGATGTGGGTAGATTCACTTTCTTGGTAACAAGTGTGGGAATGATCAACACTGAATAATCCCCTTCTCAAAAAGTGGCTTTATACCTGTATATTATTCTTGGAGTTACAAATCTTCTTTTTCAGGATATGCATAGCAGTACTCAGTGTTTAGCAAGTTTAAAAGGAGTATTTCAGTTAATACTGCTAGTTAGTTACTACTGCTCGTAGTTAATACTGCTAGTGGTTAATACTGCTTTCAGTTAATACTGCTAGTGGTTAATACTGCTTTCAGTTAATACTGCTAGTGGTTAATACTGCTTTCAGTTAATACTGCTAGTGGTTAATACTGCTTTCAGTTAATACTGCTAGTGGTTAATACTGCTTTCAGTTAATACTGCTAGTGGTTAATACTGCTTTCAGTTAATACTGCTAGTGGTTAATACTGCTTTCAGTTAATACTGCTAGTGGTTAATACTGCTTTCAGTTAATACTGCTAGTGGTTAATACTGCTTTCAGTTAATACTGCTAGTTAGTTACTACTGCTCGTAGTTAATACTGCTAGTTAGTTAATACTGCTAGCAGTTAGTGCTGCTCTAGGTTAATACTGCTTATGTTCCGAATACTATAAATACTCTTTGCCCGCCTAAAAGTTCATAACGACTCTTTGCATATTGTTATCTTGCGCTCAAAACCTTTTCTCTCTCAAGTTCGAAGTTTTCAGACAAGCTTTTCACTAAGATCAATGGCATCCATGACTTTTATCGACGAGCACAACGAGATTGCAATGCTACAAAAGCCAAAGCAAGCTGCAGGATTTCATCAGATTGTGGATTTCCTCAAGTCAAGCCACATTGCTCATGCTCTTCTTGTATCCCCTACAATCTATATTGAGCATCAAAGGCAGTTCTGGGCTAATGCAACCATTGTTGTTGAGAATGGTGTGCAGATGATCAAGACAAGAATCTGTGATCAATCACTCACGGTTACTGAAGAGGTTATTCGCATCAGTCTACGTCTAGACGATGCCTCTGGTATAACCTCTATCCCAAATGATGAACTGTTTTCAAATCTTACAAGAATGGGGTATGGAGGCCCATTGGGAGTTTTCAAATTCTCTAAAGCAAAATTTTCACCCCAATGGCGTTTCTTTGTCCATACTCTTATGCACTGTATCTCCAAAAAGACTACTGGATGGAGTGAGTTCAGCAGCACTATTGCTTATGCTTTGGTGTGCTTGGCCACTGCCAGAAAGTATAATTTTTCTAAAATGATTTTCAGTGATCTTGTCTCAAACATGGGAAACAAAAAGAGCTTCTTTATGTATCCCAGGTTTGTTCAAGAAGTCATTACTCATGAATTGACGGATATACCTCAACCTGTTGGGGTATATGTACCTAAACCTCCCAAAGGCAAGGTTTTCTCAAATATGAGAAGATCTGCTGGGGACTCTGAAGGAGTTGACACCCCATTGTTCTCTACAATGATGGTGGTTTCCCAAACCAATGAAGGTATGGCAGCAGGGTCAAGGCCCCCATTAGACCAACCCACTGCTAGCCAAGCCCAACCTTCCCACTCAAAATCTATTCTCCAGTCCCTTCTTGAAAAACCAACCTCTCCAATCACACAAACTTACAAAAGGAAACAGGTAAAGAAGGCTCCTTCCCTTCTTGTACCATTACCCACTAAGCCTATAAGCCCTCTAAGGGAAAATTCTCCCCTAGAGAATATCCAAAGGGAAACCACAAGGGTGTCTCCCAACCCAAAGGAGGTGCTCTCTGAGGAGGAGGTAGAGCATATGGGTGATGAGGCTGCCACTACTCCTGCTAGTACAGAGGAGGAAAGTGGTAACATCAATAAGACCTCCCCCATGGCAACTTTGAATGAGCAATCATTTGAAGGTCCCTGGTGCCAAGAAACCACAGGGGTGGATAGTGCTTCTGCAAGGCAGAAGACATCCACTAATAAAAGATCCAATGATCCTTCAAAGGAGGGTAACACTTTTGGAAAGGGTGAGGACAGATATACGTACTATGAATTGATGGAAACAATGGGGAACATCAATCAAGATGTTCTCAAACAAGGAAAAGATATTGAAGAAATGAAGCTAGTCATTCTGTCACAACAAGAACAGATTGCTAAGCTGAAGAGGATGGTGGTCAGTCTGGTACAAAGGAAGAAGAGAAAGCAATTCCAACTTAGGAGAAGGAAAATTGAGAATGATGCTCCCAAAAAGGGGGAGACCAACATGGAAGAAGCCACAAGAGAGGGGAAGCTTAATGTTGAGGGGGAGCAGGAAGCAGAAACAGAAAGAGTTTCAATACCAAAAGAAACAAAAGAAGCAGCAGAAACAGTTACTACTGCTGACATTAATAAAGCAGCAGAAACTGTGAAAGAAGTTCTAACAGATCTTGAGATTGCAGAAACCTTACTAAAAGCCAAGAATGATACTCCCAAGGTCACTTCAAAGACCAAAGGAGTAATCATCAAAGAACAAGGTGAAGTGATCAAGAAAGACAATAGCAAGAAGGCACTCAACAAAGACAAAGGAAAAGCAAAAATGGTGGAATCTGATCAACCAATCAAAAAGCAAAGGTTGGTTGAATCAGATGAAGCTCTAGCTAAAAAGATGCAGGAGGATTTTGAAAAAGAAGAAAGAGTTCAGTTGGAAAAGGACAGGGAAATGGCAAAAGCTCTAGCTGCTGAACTGAATGAAGCTTATCAACAGAGTATGGCAACTGAAATTGCACAGAAGAAAGCTGCAAGTATGAAGAAATCAGTGGTGAAAATAGTTGCAAAGAAGAGAAAACCCTCAAAGACATTCCTAGGTACCCAAGAGAGGAACAAAATGATTATATTTCTCAAAGGTGCTGTAGGAGTCAAAAAGGAGATGTTCTCCAAAATGTCTTTTGAGAAGATAAAAGAGTTCTATGATTCAGAGATGTTGAAGCTTCAGGAAAATGAAACTGCTAGGGTGGAGATGGAGAAGAGGATAAAAGAAAGTAATGACTTTGATTGTCAAAAGCCATTTCCAGATGAGCAAGAAACACCTCCTAAGAAAGAGTCCATTCTGGGAGAAAGTCTAAGGACTTTAAAGAGAACAAAGATGATGGCAAGAAGAAAGCCAATCAAGAAGCCTAGAGTATCTGAAGAAGAGGTTGAGAAGGTAGCTGAAGAAGAAGGGGCACCTGAGTCATCTAAACAGACAGAGCCAGCCAACACTGATGATGTAAATTTGTATATGGTAGTGATGGACAAAGTGCCTGAACCAATTTCAGCAGAACCTGTAGGAGTGAAGCCTCCTGAGGTCATTCTCTGGGATACATTGACAGTGGATGGAAAGGAATACATAAGGCTGAAAAGAAAAGATGAAAAGCATGAAGTGTTCAACACATGGGCAAAAATTGTCAGAACATGCTCTAGATCAGATCTTGAAGAGATGTTTGAGATAGGAATGAAGTTGTATGCAGATATTCTAAAGGCTCCAGGAATTTCAATTACAAAACTGGTAATGGAGTATCTGTGTATGATGTTCAAACCTGAAGAAGTAGAGCACTTGATCAAGGATGTCTTCAAATCAGTAAACAGTTGGACTCTATATGAAATTAGTGGAGTATATACAGTGACTTTGGATTTAAATCACACTGAATACTTCCTAGTGGATAGAGTGTATAATCATAGCAGATTGAAGCTACATGCCATGCTGAAGAAAAAGTTAAGGTGTGTTCCAGATTCAGAAATGGCTAAATACTTGATTCAAAGAACCATCAATCAGAGTTTGGGATTGGATGCAAACACTGGAATTTAGGCCATGATAGAGTTTTGGGAGCATCTTGAAGATTAATTCTGAAGAACTTGACTTCTCTTCTTAAAAGTCAAGTTAGGGGGAGATTGTTGGGAACTGAAGAATTCATCAAGTATGGTTAATGCTGCTGGTTCAAAGTTACTACTGCTAGAAGACTTAAAGGTTAGTACTGCTGAGTGTTACTACTGCTAGTACTATTAATACTGCTAGTCAAAGTTAGTGCTGCTTGAACAAAGTTAGTACTGCTTAGCTAGTTAGTACTGCTAGTAGTTAGTGCTGCTTAGTAGTTAATGCTGCTAGAAGAAGTTAATGCTGCTGATCATGGTTAGTGCTGCTAAAGAGATTCAGATGGAAAGAATGACAGCTAGATAATCTGAAGATTATGGAAGCTTATAGATATACATGGAAGATATATTGAAGATATTTTATTTATTGTAATTATCTTTGTATTCAGTATATATATTGTATAGCTTAGAATAATGAATTAACTTTTGTTTTCATTCTTTTAGAGAGAAAAACAACCTCAAGGCATAGATCCTAATTCTAGAGAAGTAGAATTCGTATTGGTGAGCCTGTTCATCAATATTGAGGTTGAGTGAGTAATCTTGTAACTTCAAAGCATTCAATACAAGTTTACAGTTTGTTGATTATATTCTGTTTTGATTTTCTGTTTGGTTAAATATCAAAGTGTTATTCCGCAAACTTCTTTGTTATTGTTTCTGAGAATTAATTCTTGTTGAGAATTCGATCCTGACATCATGACTCATCCTTTGACCTACTTGCATACTCAGATAGTGATCTAGGTGGAGCAAACTTGGACAGAAAATCTACTTCTAGAGGATGTCAGTTTTTGGGTGCAAGACTAGTCTCATGGCAGTGCAAGAAACAAACCACAGTATCCACATCTACAACAGAGGCAGAGTACATAGCAGCTGCAAGTTGCTGTTCTCAAGTCTTATGGATTCAGAATCAAATGTTGGATTATGGGGTAACCTTTCTACACACTCCAATTTTTATTGACAATAGCAGTGCTATTAGCATTGTGAATAATCCAGTCAAGCACTCAAAGACAAAGCACATTGAGATCAGGTATCACTTCATAAGAGACTGTAATGAAAAGAAACTTATTCAAGTTGTAAAAGTTCACACTGATAATCAGTTTGCTGATCTATTCACTAAAGCTTTTGATGTGGGTAGATTCACTTTCTTGGTAACAAGTGTGGGAATGATCAACTCTGAATAATCCCCTTCTCAAAAAGTGGTTCTATACCTGTATATTATTTATTCTTGGTGTTACTAATCTTCTTTTTCAGGATATGCATAGCAGTACTCAATGTTTCGCAAGTTTAAAGGAGTAAGTTAGTTAATACTGCTAGTAGTTAATACTGCTCTCAGTTAATACTGCTAGTTAGTTAATACTGCTAGTAGTTAATACTGCTTTCAGTTAATACTGTTTTCAGTTAATACTGCTTTCAGTTAATACTGCTCGTAGTTAATACTGCTCTCAGTTAATACTGCTAGTTAGTTAATACTGCTAGTAGTTAATACTGCTTTCAGTTAATACTGCTCGTGGTTAATACTGCTTTCAGTTAATACTGCTTTCAGTTAATACTGCTCGTAGTTAATACTGCTTTCAGTTAATACTGCTTTCAATTAATACTGCTCGTAGTTAATACTGCTTTCAGTTAATACTGCTCGTGGTTAATACTGCTTTCAGTTAATACTGCTCGTGGTTAATACTGCTTTCCGTTAATACTGCTCTAGGTTAATACTGCTTATATTCCGAATACTATAAATACTATTTGCCCGCCTAAAAGCTCATAACGACTCTTTGCATACTATTCACTTGCGCTCTAAACCCTTTCTCTCTCAAAGTTCAAAGTTTTCAGGCAAGAATCTTCAAGATCAATGGCATCAATGGCGTTCATTAACGAGCACAATGAAATCGCGATGCTCCAAAAGCGAAAACAAGCAGAAGGCTTTCATCAGATAGTCGACTTTCTGAAGTCTAGCCACATTGCCCATGCTCTCACTATGTCTCCTACTATCTTCATAGAGCATCAGAGGCAATTCTGGGCACATGCCACCATTGTTACTGAGGATGGTGTGCAAATGATCAAGACGACAGTATGTGGCAATCCATTGACAGTTACTGAAGAGGTAGTTCGCATCAGTCTACGTCTAGACGATGCCTCTGGTATAACTTCTTTTCCTAATGATGAACTGTTTTCTACGCTTTCACGAATGGGGTATGGAGGCCCATTGGGTGTTTTTAAGTTCTCAAAAGCTAAATTCTCACCCCAATGGCGTTTTCTTGTTCATACCTTGATGCACTGCATTTCTAAAAAGACCATTGGCTGGAGTGAGTTCAGCAGTCCCATTGCTTATGCTTTGGTCTGTTTGGCCACTGCCAGAAGGTACAATTTTTCACAAATGATTTTCAATGATCTTGTCTCAAACATGGGAAACAAAAAGAGCTTTTATATGTATCCCAGGTTTGTTCAAGCAATTATCAACCATGAATTGACGGATATTCCTCATTCTGATGGAATATATGTACCAAAACCCCCTAAAGGCAAGGTTTTCTCAAATATGAGAAGATCTGCTGGGGACTCGGAAGGAGTAGACACCCCATTGTTCTCTACAATGATGGTATGGTAGCAGGGTCAAGGCCCCCATTAGACCAACCCACTGCTAGCCATTCCAAACCTTCCCACTCTAAATCAATTCCTCAGTCTCTTTTTGACAAACCAACTTCACCAATCACCCAAACTTATCAAAGAAAACAGGTAAAGAAGGATCCTTCCCTTCTTGTACCATCACCCACTCAGCCTTTAAGCCCTCTAAGGGAGAATTCTTCCTTAGAGAATATCCAAAGGGAAACCAACAGGGTGTCTCCCAACCCAAAGGAGGTGCTCTCTGAGGAGGAGGTAGAGCATATGGGTACTGAGGATGCCACTACTTCTGCTAGCACAGAGAAGGACAGTGGTAACATAAATAAGACCTCCCCCATGGCAACTTGGAATGAGCAATCATTCAAAGGTCCCTGGTGCCAAGAAACCAAGGGGGTGGATAGTGCTTCTGCTAGGCAGAAGACTTCCACTACAAAAAGATCCAATGATCCTTCAAAAGAGGGTAACACTTCTGGAGAGGGTGAGGACAGATATACTTACTATGAATTGATGGAAACAATGGGCAACATCAACCAAGATGTTCTCAAACAAGGCAAACAGATAGAGGATATGAAATTGGTAATCTTGTCCCAACAAGTGCAGATTACCAAACTCAAGAAATTGGTGATGAAGCTTGTCCAGAAAAAGAAGAAGAGACAATTTGTGCTAAGGAGAAGAAAATCTAGGAATGATGCTCCCAAAAAGGGGGAGATCAACATGGAAGAAGCTACAGAAAAGAGGGAGCTGGAGCTTGATGGTATGAAATATGGTGGTGAGGGGGAGAAATGTGATGTTGAGGGGGAGCAGGAAGCAGAAACAGAAAGAGAACCAGTGCAAATAGAAACACAAGAAACAGCAGTAACAACAGAGCAAGCAGTAGAAATCATTAATACTGCTAGTTCAAGTAAAGCAGCAGAGATAGTGAAAGAAGTATTAACAGATCTTGAGATTGCAGAAACCTTACTTAAAGCCAAGAATGATACTCCCAAGGTCACTTCAAAGACCAAAGGAGTAATCATCAAAGATCAAGGTGAAGTGATCAAGAAAGATAACAGTAAGAAGGAAATGAACAAAAACAAAGGAAAAGCAAAGATGGTGGAATCTGATCAACCAGTCAAAAAGCAAAGGTTGGTTGAATCAGATGAAGCCTTAGCCAGGAAGATGCAAGTTGACATTGAAAAGGAAGAAAGAGTTCAAGTTGAAAAGGACAGGGAAATGGCAAAGGCTCTAGCTGCTGAACTAAATGCAGCCTATCAACAAAGCCTGGCAACTGAAATTGCACAGAAGAAAGCTGAAATTCTGAAGAAATCAGTGGTAGTAAAAACAGCTGCAAAGAAGAGAAAACCCTCAAAGACATTCCTAGGAACCCAAGAGAGAAACAAGATGATTATATTTCTCAAAGGTGCTGTAGGAGTCAAAAAGGAGATGTTCTCCAAAATGTCTTTTGAGAAGATTAAAGAGCTGTATGATTCAGAGATGTTAAAGCTTCAGGGGAATGAAACTGCAAGAGTAGAGATGGAGAAGAGGATGAAAGAAAGTAATGATTTTTTGATACAAAAGCCCTTTCCAGATGAGCAGGAAACACCATCAAAGAAAGAAGCTACTCTGGGAGAAAGTCTAAGGACTTTAAAGAGAACTAAGATGATGGCAAGGAGAAAGTCAATCAAGAAGCCTAGAATAACTGAAGGAGAGGCTGATAAGGTTGTTGAAGAAGAAGGGGTGCCTGAGTCATCTGAAAAGAAAGAATCTTCAAGTACTGATGATTTAAAGATGTACATGGTAGTGATGGACAAAGTTCCTGAACCAATTTCAGCAGAACCTGTTGGTATAAAGCCTCCTGAAGTTATTCACTGGGATACATTGACATTGGATGGAAAGGAGTACATAAGACTCAAGAGAAAGGATGATAAGTATGAGGTATTCAACACTTGGGTCAAGATTGTCAGAACATGCTCTAGGTCAGATCTTGAAGAAATGTTTGAGATAGGAATAAAGTTGTATGCAGATATACTGAAGGCTTCAGGGATTTCAATTACAAAATTGGTGATGGAGTATCTGTATATGATGTTCAAGCCTGATGAAGTAGAGCATGTGATCAAGAATGTGTTCAAATCAGTCAACAAGTGGACTCTATATGAAACTAGTGGAGTATATGCAGTGACTTTGGATTTAAATCACACTGAATACTTTCTAGTGGATAGAGTATATAACCATAGCAGATTAAAGCTTCATGCCATGCTGAAGAAGAAGCTAGGATGTGTTCCAGATTCAAAAATGGCTAAATACTTGATTCAAAGAACAATTAATCAGAGTTTGGGATTGGATGCAAACACTGGAATTTAGGCCATGATAGAGTTTTGGGAGCATCTTGAAGAACATGTAAAGAACTTGACTTCTCTTCCTAAAAGTCAAGTTAGGGGGAGATTGTTGGGAACTGAGGATGTGAACAAGTCTTTAATGCTGCTAGTTCAGAATTACAACTGCTAAAAGACTGCAAAGTTAATACTGCTGAGTGTTACTACTGCTAGTAGAATTAATACTGCTAGTCAAAGTTAGTGCTGCTTGAACAAAGTTAGTACTGCTTAGCTAGTTAGTACTGCTAGTGGTTAGTGCTGCTTAGTAGTTAATGCTGCTAAGACCAAGTTAATGCTGCTAGAAGAAATTAATGTTGCTGAGCATAGTTAGTACTGCTTATGATTTAAAGAATCAGATGGAAAGGATGACAGTTGGAAAGAATCAAGATATTCATGGAAGGCTTAGAGATAATGATGGAAGATATTCTGAAGATATTTTATTAATTGTAATTATCTTTTATCTTCAGTATATATATTGTATAGTTTAGAGAGAAATTAATTTATTCTAAGTTTTAGTTCTAGAGAGAAAATCAACCTCAAGGCATAGATCCTAATTCTAGAGAAGTAGAATTCGTATTGGTGAGCCTGTTCATCAATATTGAGGTTGTGTGTTTAATCTTGTAACTTCAAGCATTCAATACAAGTTTACAAGTTGTTGATTATATACTGTTTTGGTTTACTGTTTTAGTGAATATCAAAGTGTTATTCCGCAAACTTCTTTGATATTAGTTTATGAGAATTTATTCTTGTTAAGAATTCGATCCTGACATGTTTCTTTGACGCCCAACTAACGAGCTTGTGTCCAAGGAATTTAATATGACCCGATGTTCTCTTCCTGTCTAACATACATCCAACATGATCTGCGTCTGAATAAGCAGTTAGTTCAAAACCTGTATCCTTAAGATACCACATACCAAGATCTGCAGTCCCCTTCAGATATCTAAATATGCGCTTGACAGCAGACATATGAGATTCTTTAGGATCAGCCTGATATGTAGCACATAAACATGTAGAGAACATAATATGTGGCCTACTTGAAGTAAGACAATTATAGAACCTATCATTCCTCTATAAGTCCTAACATCAATAGCTTTTCCCGAAGGATCAGTGTTAATCTTAGTACCTGGTACCATTGGGGTTCCAATTGGTTTGCAATTTTCCATTTTGAACTTCCTAAGAATATCAAAAATGTACTTTGCTTGGTTTATAAAAATCCCCGTTGAAAACTGTTTTACTTGTAATCCGAGAAAGAAATTCATCTCTCCCATCATACTCATTTGAAATCTTGACACCATTAGATTTGAAAAGTTCTTACAGTATTTAGGATTTGTAGAGCCAAATATTATATCATCAACATATATTTGAATAAGAATGATATCGGCTTTTTCCTTTTTAATGAATAAAGTGGTATCGACTTTACCTTTTGAAAAACCTGACTTGACCAAGAATTTTGATAATACCTCACACCAGGCTCGAGGCACTTGTTTTAACCCATAAAGTGCTTTATCCAAGATGTAGACATGATCTGGTTTATCTAGATTCACAAAGCCTTCTGGTTGCGATACGTAGACTTCCTCCTTAAGAATACCATTCAGAAAGGCAGTCTTCACGTCCATTTGATAGACTATGAAGTTCTAGTGAGCAGCGTAGGCTAGAAACATGCGGAATGCCTCTATACGCGCTACTGAAGCATAAGTCTCGTCGTAATCTATTCCTTCCTCTTGCCGGTAACCTTTGGCAACAAGTCTTGCTTTGTTTCTTATGACAATACCATCTTCATCCTTCTTGTTTTTTAATACCCATTTAGTGCCGATAATGGTCTTTCTTTCTGGTTTTGGCACTAGTCTCCAAACCTTTAGGGCTTCGAACTGGTTTAATTCTTCTTGCGTAGCAGACACCCAATCTGAATCAGCTAAAGCTTCTGATACTCGAGTAGGTTCTATATTGCTGAGGAATGAGTCATGCAGACATTGATTTAAAGTTGCTGACCTAGTTTGCACCGGTTTGTTTAGATCTCCAATGATTTGGTGAAGAGGGTGCTCTTTGGTCCAGCGATGTTCATGAGGGAGTGGATTAGATGAAGATTGATCATAATTGTCATCTAAGAATCCACTATCAGCTTCTTCAATTTGTACAGTATGAGGGAGTGTGTCAGTTGAAGTAATTGGTGCAGAAGTTTCAGTAGGTACAACTTGTTCAGTCTGTTGATCTGTACTTACAGTACATCCTACTGATTCAACAACTTCTGGATTTTCGTTAATAGTTACAACTTCAACACTCGGAGTAGGCATATGAACTGGAATATCTTGTTGAATCAGTGAGTTTGATTCAATAGAAACATCTGAAGTGATTGGAGAATTTGTCGTTGAATCTTCCATCCTGTCAACCACAACAGATTTATTCACATTAGATCCAAAAAATTCATCATAAAACAATTCAAATAAATAATCTAAATCAGATAAATGAGTAGTAGATGATGATGCTTCATCTGATTTGTTCTCTTCAGGTACAGATTCTGGACTAAGTTGCCCAGAAGCTAGCACTCCGGTTATCACGGGTTCTGAACTGACTTGTTCAGAAGCCATTTCCTCATCGAATGTGACATTTACGCTCTCGATAACAGTCTTCGACTTCTTTAAGTAAACTCGATATAAAGTAGATGTAGAAGAATATCCAATGAAGATTCCATCTTCTGCCTTATCACTGAACCTATTCAGACTCTCTCTGTCGTTTAGTACAAAACACTTACACCTAAACATATGAAAATATTTGATAGTCGGTGTTTGGTTGTTGATCAAAGCATACAGAGTCTTTTGAAATCTGCGATGTATCATGGAACGGTTTTGAGTGTAGCACGCAGTCGAAACAACTTTTGCCCACAAAAATAGAGGTAAGTCTGATTGGGTAAGCATAGTGCGAGTGGCCTCGACTAGCGTTCGATTTCGCCTTTCGACTACTCCATTCTGTTCTGGCGTACGAGCAGCAGAGTATTGATGTGATATTCCGACCGATTCGAGATACTCTTCAACAGTTCTATTTTTGAACTCTGTGTCATTATCAGTTCTGAGAAGCTTGACTGGTTTCTGCAGATTCACCTGGTTCGTCTTCAGAAATGTAATGAGTACTTCGGGCGTCTCATCTTTTGATCGTAAAAATTTAACCCACGTGTATCGCGAATAGCCGTCCACGATAACTAGAACATATTTCTTTCCGCCTAGTCTTTGCGTTCACATCGGACCACAGAGATCCATATGCAACAACTCTAATGGAGAATTGGTACTAGGTTCAGTCTTTGGTTTATGTGGAGCTCTATTCTTCTTCGCTTTTTCACACGCTTCACACAAGTGTTCTTTCACATACTTAAGCTCAAGAAGTGCATTCACTAACTTTCCACTAACCAGCTTGTTTATGTAATGAAAATTCAGATGAGAGAGTCGTCAATGCCATAGCCAGTTTTGTTGCATCGAGGCTTTTGAAAGTAGACACACCTGATTGTCAGTCTGGACCTTTGTCAAATTAATTGTTTAGAGGTTTGACTTGCGAGTACCAACTAAGAGTTCTTTGCCGTCTTCAGTACACACCGAGCAACTCTTAGCCTTGAAATTTATCTCTAAACCTTTGTCGCAGAACTGACCAATACTAAACAGATTCTGTCATAATCCTTCAACATAGCTCACCTTCATAAACGTTATGTTGTCTTGAATGATGTCACCAAATCCTAAGATCGGTGAGAACTGATTGTTTCCAAATCGTACATTTCTACTGAATTTCTCTGTATAATTAGATAATAAATCCTTTTGCTTGGTCATATGCTTGGAACAACCACTATCCAAGTACCATATATGACGGGTCTGCAAGAGAAATCAGGGAATAACAATTTTAGGTACCCATTTAAAAACGGGTCCTAATAGATTAGCACACGATTTTGGAATCCATTTGAATATGGATCCTCTTTTCTTTTGAAAACACTTAAAAACATATGATTTAGAAGAATAAACGTGATCAGATCCAAACCAATCATTAGAATAATGATGAAAAGCAAAATCATTCCATTGATAAGAATAAGATTTAGTAGTAGTAGGAGGAGATAATTGGAACAATTGCTTTATAAAATATCTCTTATAAGAAGTTACAAGGTTGTTATTAGTAGAAGCAACAGAACCAACTACATCAGACAAACTACTATTCGATCTATTACAAGAATCATCAGGAATTGATTCTGCCTTGTCATCACTCTTCCTTTTAGGTCGCCATTCAGTTCTCTCTTCTGACCTTTTCTTTCTTATATCTGAAACAAAGAATTTAGATTTATTAGGAAAATTAGATTTCTGAGATTGACTTTTCTTGTGTTTACCAGTGTTTTTCTGTTTCTGTGAGCGCTGTTTCTTATCTTTCTTACCTTTGGCATAGTAATCAACATTCACAGGAACTGATTCACCAACCTTAGTTGATGATTCACCTTTTTCATGAACACTAGGTAAAAATTCTCCATTAATAACAAAAGTAGAATGATCTGGAAGTGGAGCGTTGAAGTCAAACATATCAATTTCATTAATACACCCTTCATCAAAATTAAGAAAATCATTTGCAGACGCAAATAAGTCATCAAAATTATCAGTTGAAGTTTGAGGAGCTTTAGAAAAATTAGAACACTTTGTAGATTTATTTTGAAAAACAGTGTTCTTTAACACAGTTGAAAATATACTTTATTCTATATTTACCAAAATTCTTTCTTCAGATAAAACTTCTTCAAACTCAATTATTTTGCTTTCTAGAATGGGTGGAGGAACATAAACTTTTTCAATTGCAGGTTTTGCCTCCATCTCTGAAACATAATAGCTAGCAAAATAATCAGTTGAAAGAACTTTTGGTGTTTCAGAAAGGTAACTACCATTTAGCTTGTCATAGCAAAATGGTAGTTGCATTTTCTTTACATTCTTTGTATTTTCAATTTCTTTAGACTCGACTTCATCTGGTAATTTGGTAACAAATTTGGGTTTTAAATGAGGATATTTACGAACAACAGCAAGAAAATCAAAATTATACAATGCTAGTTGTTTTATGATGTAACACCCTGAATTTTGGGGTTGGGTGAGAAGTTGACCGTTACCCAAAGTTTAGGGGGGTTATTTGTAACTTAGGTTATATAAATACAAATAAAATCTGAGATATTTTCAAAATATCTCATTTGGTCTGATTCTTGTTTGAGAAGCCAGAGAGAAGTGAAGAGCAGGAGAAAAGCAGTGTTGAAGTGGTTGATCGATTCGGACAAATCAAGGTACGAATCTAGCTTAATACTTTGATCTGAATGCTTTTAGCCGTGTAGATTCTCGTTATGAAGGTTTTAAACCGTTCCATTTCGAGATCTGAGTATTTCTCATTTTGGATCTGGGTTCTGTATCTCCGACTGTTCTTGGCGAACAAGACGAATGCACTCGACCGGAACCCTTTCGACCGGTGAGATGCATTCGACCGGTACCCTTTCGACCGGTGAGATGCATTCGACCGGAACCCATTTGACCGGTATGGGTTTGACCGGTATGGGTTTGACCGGTACGGGTTTGACCGGAGTGTTGTCTTCGACCGAAACCCCTTTCGATCGGTAGTGCCTTCGACCGGATTAGGTTCTTCTCGTTGTTAGCTTATGTTATTTCTTTTGAGTTCTAGTCAGGTAGCAAGAGAGTTATCTGTGTTTCGACTTACCGATTCTTTCGGTGTTGTCATAGGTAGCATTCGTTAGGGAGAAGGAAACTGAGGTGAGTTCCTACTAACTTTTCTAAACTGTTATATATGTCAAAGATTGTATTTTTTAACTCCTACATATCTCTACGTTTTCGGATTGTCCGTTTATTTCATTTTGATGTAACTTGGGGTTTTGAGATATCTTAGGGTTCCTAAAACGCTTTTGACTAAAATGATGGATTTCACCTTGTTGAAGTAAAATAATGTTTTACTTGCCCAGTGTGTGGCTTATTCGAAAGAATGTATATAAACTGGATTTATGATTATCTTTCTTACCAGCAGTTGGTCTGGAAAATGGCATTTTGAAATATAAATGTGGTGGAAGCTATTTATCTAGCTTTGTTGGTCACACGAAATATTGTGACCACTCATGACTATACTAGTGGATCCCTAGGTATCGAGTCGGCTTATGGCTGGGAAGGATATGCCCCTTCCGTTGTAGTTAGATACATTTGTTCCTCGGGGGCAACTTAGGTACGGTTATGTGAGACCGGATCCTAGCCATGGGTCAAATGTAGTCTAATGAACGAGTATGACATGGTTCCTTGGGGGCCCTCCCTCACATCGTAGTATGGACCGAAGCGTTCGTGGCCATGGTTCCATGTATTTAGCTCATAACTCGGATTTGTGGCTTACTTGGTGTTCCACTATAATCCTTGGTAAATCGGGTAATCCCCGTCATCGAAAGATGTGTTTTGGACCGGTTGTCCATTTATTATCAAGAACTGTATTTTGCACAACCAAACCTTTGAAAGGATTTGCTTGCTACATTTGTCAATATCTCTTGAGATTTATGAACTTTATGTTCTCACTAGGCTTAAAGCCTAACACTTTTTCTCAAATGATTTGTATAACAGGTTTCCCTTAGCGTTGGGCTGCCGGGGTTTTGAGAGACGAGTTTGGTCTCGAGGCTTTTGGGAGATGACTAGTATTGTATCTGGGCATTTGTTAAGTCCCATTCTTTTGGTGAATTATGGATTGTCAGCTGATGTAATCTTCATATAGGTATCTAGATTAGTTCGTTGATGAACCCTATATCTGTTCAGGTTTTGTAAAGTCTTAAGGACTGATTCCCTTGATGGGAGGTTTATATCAATACGATCGTCATGTTGCCAGGTTTTTTTTTCCAGGTTTTAATTTACTCTGATTTTTAGGGTGTTACAAATGATGGCTTTCTTAAGATAGTGTGGGTTTTCGTAACCAAGACCCCACTTCTCTTTAACAGCAGCTTCCTCATTTGGGGTGTTTAGAAAAATGGTTTGATCTGTTTGGCCTCTAGCATACAATTTTGCTTCCAATCCATTTACCTTTTTCAGTAAGCTCTTATTTTCCACCTGCAATTTATTAGCATTTAGCACAGACTCTTTGTTAAGTCTAAATATTGTATTCAAGATTTATTAGGAAAGTCAAAGGTGTAAGTCAACAAAGTCTACAATGTTAAAGTCTTTGTCAAAGTCAAAGTTGTTTTAGTTTTACTTACTGGTAAAGTTTTTGTATTAGCTTTGGGTATAAATAGGGTTTTGGTTTATGTTTTTGTTAAGAATTGTATTGTAAAATCAGAGACGTGTGATTGAAATTCATGATCTACTTTCTCTCTCTACTCTCTCTCTCTAGATTTCATTGTTAAATCTTGTTTGTTTTGAGAATTGCTTGATAGTTTGAATTCAAAATTGGTATCAGGGCCGTACCAAACGATTTTCAGAAAAGATTTCACAAAAAGTTAGATCAATTTTCTGGATTTTTGGATCAAAAAGGTTGATTTTCTGAAAATTCTCAAGAACACGTATTTTACTGTTCATCCGAATTTTTTTTCCGCTTTTGATGCAAGAAAATGGACTTATTGTATTTGATTTGTGTTTTGGATTGTTTCTTGTATTGATTACATCACGAATTTCGAACTAAATCGATGTCAATTTTTGAAATTTTGGTTTTCTTGGAATTTTTATTCGTACACTGGTTGAATCAATTTTGTGTGAATTGTTGTTTTTAATCTGAAATTGATAGTAGATATGTGTTTAGTATTGATTTGTGATAGTACTGATACATTTTTGAGAATCAATTTGCAGGTTTGAAGAGATTTGAATCTTTTTGATGAAACAGGTCTGATTATCAGATTTGCGCTAGTTCATAAAAACTTTGCGCCAGATCTTAAATCCAATTCAATCGAAGTGCAGTGGAATTTGTGTCACTCGATTTGTATATTTGTAGGTGGTGGAAATCAAGTTGGAGATTGAATTCAAAGTTTGATTGGATAAACTTGTTAGTGGGTCGGTGGAAAATTGTCAAGATTAACATCAATTTGTGATTTAATTAGTGGATCGGTGGGAGTTATTTTCAAAGCCACATTAATTAAATTAGTGGGTTAGTGGATGATGGATATAGTGATTGAAATGGGACGGTGACTTTGTTTTTGAGTCTTGCACCAAGAGCATTTCACACAAACATGAGGTTTGCGCTATAGATTTCTCACGCAAACATGAGGTTTGCGCTATAGCTTTCTCACGCAAACTTCTCATTTGCACCACTCAGTTTGCGCCACTCAAGCATGTGATTTGTGTTAGTTTAAATTTTCAAATTCAATTTTAATTGGTTGTCAAAGTTATCATGGGACGGTGGCTTTAATTTGATTTGTAGGGTGGATTTAAATGTGATTAGCTATTGAATGTGATCATGGGTCGGTGATGGTAGCATTCAATCATGGCATCCACAATTCTTATTTTGATTGCAATATTTTGATTACAATAAATTGTGATTGGTTTTTCAAAATTAATGGTGCCTGTGGTTTTAAAACCATAATTGGTTTGAAATTGATAATGGGGCGGCTGAGTTTTGCAAATTTCATACTTTGCGCCAATCAAACCTCACACAAAGTCTTACTTTGCGTCAAAAGCTACTCACGCAAATCTTGCAAACATTTTGAAATTGATTTTTAAAAAAAAAATTGCATTGTGATTGGTTGTTTAGTGGGACGGTGGCTAAACTTTGCGTCATCCACTATTCACGCAAACATAATTTTTGCACCAACAACTTAATCAATTTTGTGCCAAGTTTTAATCGGTGGTCGTGTGAATTGTGCAGGTTGTTTGAGAGTTTGCAGGTTTGTGCCACTAACTGTTCAAGTGTTCTGCGAGTTCAAGTTCAAGAAATTTGAGAGAAGTTTCAGTGCTTTGAGAGTTTCAGCGATTGAATTTTTCTAAGAATTATTTTTGTTGTACTGATCTGATTTTGACTTTCAGTCAAAATTTCTGAATTGTTTGAGAACGATCTTTTTTATCAAGTTGTTTCTCATTCAAAGTTTTCTGAGAGAGAAAATTTTAGATTGTCTGAATTTTGTTTTTGAATTCATTTCAACTAACGATTATTTTGTTAAATTCTTTTTGAAACAGGATGAGTTCTCCAATATTACTCAAAGGAAGATACGAGCAGTGGAAAGTTGATTTTTTCAACTTTGTAGATAAACATGAGCTGAGTTTCTATATCAGATTATCATTGATTGAAGGAGAGATGAAACTTCTTACTCCAACAGAAGATTGTACTGAGGATAGGGAGGAAAGAAAGAGTGATGATAATATGGCTCAAAATTTTTTGTTGAATAGTATTCATTATGATATTAATGGTCACATAAATAGCTATCAGTTGACAGGAAAAGATTTATACAAGTCAACAGGAAAAGAGATATGGGACTATCTTGAATGGACACTGTTAGTGCCAAAGGAGAAATGGAATATGAGAATGCTGAGTTCAGAAAGAAAATATCTGATTTGGAGCAAAAGCTTGCTGAAGATAAAGCTGATTTTGAGAGTGAAAAGAAAGGATTTTCAAAGAAGTTCTCAGATTTTTCAAGAAAGTGTTATGAAGAGAAGAAGTCAGTTGAGCTTAAATGCATAAAACTTTCTCAACAAGTGTCTGATTTTGAGAAAGTACTTATCTTGGAAAGAGAGAAGTTTGCTAAAGAAAAGAAGGCCATTGAACAGAAGAATGTGGGATTCTTCAAAGAAATATCCGGCCAAAGAAACGATGCAGAGAAAGGTTTTGAAGAAGAACGATGCATCTTTGAGACTGAAATTAAAAAGCTGACTACCAAGCTATCTAAACTATCTGCAAATGCACTGAAAGAGTAGAAAACGAAGTCCGAATTCAAGGATAAGATTGACTTACTTGTCAAAGAAAGAGACAGCTTTGCTTCAAAGATTAAAGAGCATGAACAAACAACTTCAAGTTCAAATCAGAAAGCTGTTTCTTCCAAGAGGTCAGTTAAATCTTCTGATCAGATTCGTAGTACTAACCTCTTCTATGATAGAAATTTAGATGGTTCAGGTACATATCCGAGAAGAAGAAGTTACAAGGCAGAGGAACTGGTCTGGAAGAAGAAACCAGTTAAAGATGAGATGACAAATGAGCTGAAAGGCCAAGAAGAACAATGCGCGTAAAGGTAAGCCTGATCATATCTACTCGAGAGATCAATTAATCAGGTTATCTGGTAAGAAATACTATTTTTCTTATTGCTGTATACATGATCCTATTCACAAGATGAGTGATTATTTCTAGTATGGTTCTTACTCGATTACCCCCACAAGAACTGCAACTAACATTCATGGACCCAAATACTAGTGGGTACCAAAGCCGAAAACTGATTCTGTGTTGCAGGCACCTCAAGTAAAGGGGGAGTAAGAGAACTATGGCTCTTGAATAACACAGTTCAAGACCCGCATCTCAATGTCAAGATTATGGCTTCTAAGCACAACAGCTTAGGACCCGTACCTCAACGATTAAAGACCTTTACTCCTGTCATGATATGAGGATTGTACTCCAATACTCAAATGAGGAAATCAACCATCAAGGGGGAGTACTTTCTTTTCTGAAAAATGCATTAAAGAGATATGACGGACTACATCCCCGAAGGAATTGTAGATCTCTATCCTGTACTTTTTCACTGATAAATCTTACTGATATGACAGACTACATTCCAGAAGGAATTGTGGATCTCTATCTTGTTTTCATTGATAAATCTACTGTTGAATAATTTATAGGGGGAGTAAAGGTGATGGCTTCTGGTCAAATAACAGATCAGGACCCGTTTTTCAATGATCAGAGAAGGATATTCTGCTAATATCCAGGGGGAGCTTAAAAGATCTAAAAAATTCTATCATGATTTGAGGGGGATCTTAAAAGGTAAATATCTTCTAATCTAGATCTCTGATTGTTTGAAAGAAGAACAACTTTCAAGCATGAAAAACAGTTTCTGAAATGTTCAAACCACTTCTGGTTCTCAAAAGATTTTATGAATTAAGAAGTGTGATTTTAAATGTTTTTCAAATTTTGAGCTTAATGTTTAACTGACCGTGTGTTTCCAAAGATCAATACTCGTGTATTGTCTTTTCCATATACTGTAAAGCATTCACACACATCGGTTCAGTATTTCATTTGATTTGTTATTACCATGTCTCATAACGAACATATTTTTTGCTGGTAATACCCTCGTTTGCTTTCAAAGTTGTTGAGCATCCTCGTTTGCTTTCAAAGTTGTTGAGCATCATTCATCTTTTTCATATTTGTGCTTTCATTGATAAATTGTTTATATTCGTCCATATAAACAAAATATCCAGTTCTTTGATACCCTAACCATTTCATTTGATCTGCTTGATACATTGTCAGATTCTCAAAACAATTCTTTGGATTTGATTTCATTCATTCAATATCATTGTTTTTAGAAATCTTCAAAGTTCAATTGCTCAAATTTCATGAGCATACATTTTGACAATGATATCATACACTTTGTGCTTACTTTTCAGTTAAACTGTTGAGCAACTATTCTTTATAGGATTTACATGGTATTCGTGTGTGATCTTAAACAGAACTTCCATGGATTCACGTAACCAGTGTTTCCTACCCAGGGAGTTATCCTAGAGTGATTGAGGGGTGAGGGGTCAAAATCAAAGAGTAGGGGAGATAACTCATCCGGTTGAGTTTTTCTCATTGTGTGGAGCGGTAAAATGGAAATGAGAGTTTGGTTAGAAGTGAGCTAAATGTTAAAAAGAAAGAGGGTGTGAGAATAGAGTTAAAAGAATATCAGAACTCTGCACCTACCACTTTCTGAGTCGGGCAACCACATATTTTGATTGGTTCACATTCTTTGGTGACCATCATTGAAATAGGCAGTGAACCCATGCCAACTCTTGCTATTACCCCACCAACCACTCGTTTCTTTGTCGAAAAAGAAATGTTTCATTTTCTTGGGGAAGCAACATATATGCTATCTAGTCTTTACTCGGAAGATTTAGATATTGAAAAAGAAGGAAAGTGGTCCCACCTTCGCACCTCTTTCATGCACATTGAGTCCGTGTATTATCTGTTGTTGTCTCAATAGTTTACACAATTTGAGCCTTATGAAACACAATCATTGTGCCAAATTCTTTCATACAAAAGCACGAGCACACAGAAAATTTGTTTTTCTGTCAGAACATTCATAGATAAACCTTGTGTTTTTCAATGATTGAATGGAAGTCTTGGGGAGTCATCTTCAAACCAGCTCCTTTAATTGTACATTCGTTGTACACAGTAACTTTGTGTTACTAACAGGCATTCCTAACTGTTTTATTGGTTGAATCAGGGTTACCACGATCATTTTATCTGAATTTGAAAAGATTCGGGTATATATAGTTCATGATTCAGCTATTCATATCAAAGAGCGGCGACTGTCAAATTATCATTGAAAGGGGAGATTGTTATTTGAATACAAAGGGGGTGATCAAAGACTGTGTCGAAATTGAAGATGTTTTGATGATCATGATGCTCATAATCATCAAAAAGGGGGAGACATTTATAAAGATTCAATTTCAATGTCATGAAGTGATGTCAATGTGAAAAGAGTGGTGAAGAAATTCTGAAAGTTCAAGTCAATTCAGATGCTTCATATGATTCAAAGATAAATCAAGATTCGTGAAAGTTTGTTTTTCTGAAGATTGTCCAGAGATCACAAGAGATGAAGATACAATTTGTCAAAGATCCCTCAAAGATTAAAGGTTCAAAGCCAAAACTTCAAAGCTGAATTTTTCAAAGTTCAAAGCTTCAAAGGTGTTTCAAGAATTCAGTTTCATGTTTAAGACATGTTGACTTTCAAAGCTTCAAAGTCAAAAATACTTTTCAAGATTCTTCAACGGAACAAAGATTGAAGATTGTTAAAGTTTCAAAGTTCAAGAGACAAAAGCTGAAGAATCAAGTGCTGAAGACTAATGTCAAATTTTTATTAAATCTTATATACAAAGGGGGATATTGTTAAGTCTAAAAATTGTATTCAGGATTTATTAGGAAAGTCAAAGGTGTAAGTCAACAAAGTCTACAATGTCAAAGTCTTTGTCAAAGTCAAAGTTGTTTTAGTTTTACTTAGTGGTTAAGTTTTTGTATTAGCTTTGGGTATAAATAGGGTTTTGGTTTATGTTTTTGTTAAGAATTGTATTGTAAAATCAGAGACGTGTGATTGAAATTCAAGATCTACTTTCTCTCTCTACTCTCTCTCTCTAGATTTCATTGTTAAATCTTGTTTGTTTTGAGAATTGCTTGATAGTTTGAATTCACACTCTTGTTTTTCCAAATCAGACTTAGAAATTTTGGACTTAAAATCAGAAATTTTATTTTCAAAACAATCCTTTTCTTGTTGAAGATTAGAAACAAATTTGTTCAGAGAATCAATAAGATATTTGTTCCCAACAACAACTTTGTTAAGTTCAAAAATCTTTTGATTCTTCTTTGCAACTCTGCTCTTTTCTTTTTGTAATTTTTATTGTAGGTCTTGAAGTTCGACCATCATGGCTTCCATTTTACTTATGAAATATTGTTCAGTTAAGTTCATTACCTCATCAGATGCCTCATATTTTGAATCATCATACTTAACTTCTTTACCCATTAAGCATAAATGAGTAGTCTCTTCATTCTCTTCCTCGACATCCGAATGATCTAGCCAATATTCATCTTCAGCCATTAATGCCTTGCCAACTTTCTGTTTCTTGGCCAAGAGCATTTTGTTTTTCTAGTATTCTGAATTCCGAACCTTCGGCTTCAGACAATCTTTTGCGTAATGACCAATCTTGCCACAGTTGTAGCACTTGATTAGATCATCAACTTTCTTCTCAGTGCTGGCGTAGTCATTCACATACTTCTTCTTCTCATCTGGCTTCTTCTCCACATACCTTTTCTCTTCATACTTCTTTCCTTCTATTCTCTCACGATGCTCATAATTCTTTGATCCCGATGATGAATATCTCTGAGAGTTAGACCCTGGTTTCTTGTAGAACTTTTTCTGGAAAGCTCGGATCAGTAGCAACATGGCTTGCTTGAGATTTTCACCATCATCTCCATCAGATTCAGAATCACATTCAGAACTAGAAATAACAATCTTCTTCTTTTTCTTCTTCTCTTTCTTTTCTTTCTCCTTTTCTCCAACTACTAGTGCTATGGGATCGACAACCTTCTCAGCATTCTTTTTCTCAGCTCTTTTCTCTTCCACTTCTTCCTCATTCTGTCTCAACGTCTCGTAGACCTCATGTAGTGAAATCTCACTCAAATATTTCATCTGTTTCATTCGGCGAGTGTGCTTTTCCATTCAGGTTGCAGAATGCTTAGGAACTTGACGTTGTTTTCTATCTGCTTCTTCTACACTTTGTTCTTTGAGAGTTCATTCAGAAGAAGTAAAACCTCTCATAAGTTTCCTCTAGGCTCTCATTCTCTTTCGCTTTAAACTACTCATAGCTATTGATGCAGTTAGCCACTTTCAGTTGATTGCATACTTTGGAACCCATAATCATTTTCTGTAGCTGATCCCAAATCTTCTTGGCATTTGCCTTGTAGCTATCTATCTTGATGTATATCTCATTCGGAATTCTTTGGAGTAAAAGTGATTTGGCTTGTTTGTCGGCTTTGAATCTGTTGTTTTGCTCATCAGAATATTGTGCAAAGTCCTTCGGAACAGTTTTCATCTTACGCACTCTGTCCTCATCTCCATCCACACTGTCTGAAGAGTCATCATCAAGAATTTCAACAGTAGGTGGAATCATGGGACCTTCTGTAATTGATAGAAGAATGTTTTCCCCATTTGCATGCCGGTCAACAAAATCCAGAAATCTGTCTTTCCATTGCTTATATTCCCCTTTGAAGAGAACAGGGGGTTTGACATCAGTGGCAATTGAAAGAGCATCCTTTGAAGTCATCCTGTTTCAAAAATATGCAATAAGAAACTTGAAATTGACCGTTAGTCCAATAGAAATCTCAAGAATATTGAATAACACTGAAATAAACTAGACAAAAGAATTTCTGAAATCCACTAAGTCTATAATTCGCAGAATACACTAGAAGTACAAAGAATTCACAACGAACACATAAAACACAAGGATTTCGCAAGATTGAATTTAGAATTCGCAATCTTAAAAGAACAAACAGAATTCGCAAGTCCAGAAAATAAAATAGAATTCGCAAGTCAGAGGCTTACAAATCCTACACATAGAAGTTTTCAAAAACTTTTCGTAAAAACAATAAGAATTCGTAGACTACACTTCTACGAATTCCAAAGAATTAGTAGACAAGTCTAATACCAATTCTGTACTTGAAAGAAATTTCTTGAAAAATCTGCGAATTCTGAGCAATTCGCAACACAGAGTAATGCGAATCCTTTACAATTCGCAATAAATACAATAGCTAATTCTATACTTAATTTTTTTTTTCGAATTAACCCTCTGTGAATCCTACGTAATTCACAACAGACTCATATACGAATTCTTGACTTTTCGCAATATAGAGTACTACGAATTCTATACTTACAAATTTTCAGAAATATCACAATGCGAAATCTGATGATCTCAACGAATTCTGAAGCTTTCTACAAATTCTTCAAGAAATCTGCGAAAACTTAGAACTCTACGAGTTCTTGGGATGAATCTTGCGAGTTCTTGATCAAGTTTGCGACTTCTTCAATTTTTCGAAGAAAAACTCATCTGATCTGTCCAAAATCCAACTTAGACCTCGAATTTAGAACTCAAACTTTGACAATTTGATCTCTATTACAACTGGAACAAATTACAATCAAAGAATTTCAACAACAATCAACAATCTATACAAATAGATCCATTACAGTCCTCGTGAACTCATGGACTTCAAACCTCAATAAAATCCAGAAATTCGTGAAAATTACAGTGCAATTTGTGAACCAAACTATACAAACTCGATCCAGTACTCTAATCGATCACTAATCAATCGATTCCAACTTGAAAAACACATAATCACTTAAAATCGGACTCAAAACTCAACGTAACAGTGTCTTCTTTCATTTCTTGATTTGATTTCAATTGAAAAATCTCTGATACCAATTGACAGTAGTCTTTCGACCATTAATAATTTCTATGAATTTTTATTTAAATGTTTATTTATTATGATCCTATTATGTGTGAAGCATGTGGTGGCTACTGCTTCAGCCCATAGGAATGGAGGCATATCTGAATAAGCTAGCATTATGCGCGTTGTTTCTACTAACGCCATGTTCTTTCTTTCAATGACCCCATTCTGTTTAGGAGTCACAACTGTCGAGAAGTTGTGTGATATGCCAACGGACTCTAGATAATCTGAATAGTTTCATTTTTAAATTATGTTTCGTTGTCACTTCTGAGTTGTTGCACTTGGCACTGAAGAAGAACTTGTATCTTTTTGATAAACTTGATGATTAGATCTGGAGCCTCAGACTTTAGCCATAATTATTCAAGCCATGTGTACCGTGAGAATTCATCTGTCATCACCAATATGTACTTCTTGCCATTTATGGATTGTGTTCACATTGGTCCACATAAGTCCACGTGAATGAGCTAAAGAGGTGCTATGTAGTTTGAAAGCATTTTAGACTTATGAGTACTCCTCTTCATCTTGCCCATCTCACAAGTTGAGCAAAAAGATACGTTTTCCATTTTCAGCTCTGGCAATCCGATGACTAATTCTTACCTTAGGAGTTTGTTGATATCTCTGAAGTTTTGATGAGAAAACCTTCGGTGCCATAACCAACTGTCTTCTGATGAAGCGTTAAAAATAAGACAGACTTGTCTTGTTGCAGATAATGTAGGAAAATGAACACCATAAAGTTACCCATCCTTCCTGCTTTTATCAACTGAGCTCCATTCTGATCTTGAATATAACAAAAATCTTCATCAAATACCACTTTGCACTTTTTCTCAGCAAACTGACTAATGGAAAATAAGTTGTGTGTCAATCCCTCAACATACAAAACCTTTGAAATTGTAATCATGATGTTCTTGATAACACCGTATCCTCTAAGGTATCCTTTCATATTATTCCCGAAGCTGGATGAACCTGCATAATGTTCTACATAATCAAACAGTAGGTGCTTATGTGCTGTCATGTGCCTTGATGCACCTGAATCTATGATCCACACATGACAAGCCTGCAATAAACAGTCACTTCAACTTAGGTACCCATATGAATATGGGTCATTTCTTGTTAGTATCCTTTAACTTTTTCAAATCAGTTGACGATCCTTTGATTTTCCATTCAAATTTGGGCTCTTTTGCTGAAACTTGTGCATTAATTTCAAAGTTTGGAATCCAATTCAACACAAATTTCACGTCAACTAATTTGTCCATTTTTAAATCATTGTGTTTATTTTTCTTAACAGAAAAAATTTCAGCTTTTTGTTTAATAGAGGACTGATTAGGGATTTTATTCCTCACAAACTGGTCAGGTTTTCTTTTGTCTTCTTTCTTTTGTCTTCTTTTGGGTTTCAAATAAAATGAACTATCATGGCAATAAGAGCATTGTAACATAGTAGTATCTTGTGTCAACAATTCAGTTCTAGAAAGATTTTTCGTTTTATTGAAACACCGTTGACAAGTTTGATTACAAACTTCATTAGTTATGCTATTACAAACTCCATTGCCAGCCACATTCTTCTTCTTCTAAACGTTTGTCTTCTTTCTTATTTTCATTCCTTCTTCCTTCACTTTCTTATTTGAAGAACAAACAAAATTAGATTCATTGAAAGTGAATTTTTCAAAGAAAGCATTAGTACAAAATTTGGAATTACAGGATGTTTGGGAACTAGAATTAACTTTAATTCCCGATGAAAATGTATGAAATCCCAATACAATTCAAGCACAATCAATGAAATATTTGACAATCAAGATTCTAGAGAGAGAGTAGAGAGAGAAATAGTCACAAGTATATTGATCTGACAATTACACGTATGATACTTGGTTATTACAAACACTCATGACACAAACACTATTTATACTCACTACTACTCTCACAAGCATACAATAGAAACTCTCAAACAACTAAAGTTGACTCTGTTGACTTTGCATACTTTGACTTTGACTTTTCACAATTAAATCTTGGATACAATTTATACACTAACACCCGAACATTCTCTTATTTCATATATGGTTGACTCGTTTTTCGAAAATGTTAAAATCTTCAATGATGTTTTCATTGAGGAGTATTTTAATCAACTATTCAAGTGTCAGATTTAACATCAACATTGACTAGGAATGAAGATTGAGAACTCTGATCTAGGACAAACTGCTTTGCCTTTTGAGAAATTAGAGATTTGGGATTCTAGATGTCTGAGTTCTTTTTGTAAATCGGCATTTTTAATCAGACTTAAATCTAATTCCATCCCAACTTTTTAATTTGCATTTTCCAATTCCTCAACAAGATTGTTGAGAACTGAAATTTGCTTTTCTAAATCATAATTTTTTTTAAAGCAGTCTGGTAATTAGATTCTGTAAAAAATTGAAGTCTTATTAGAAACCAACTCGTTTTCAGAATGAGAGTTTTCTTCCCTATCTTCCTTGATAAAGCAAGAAATCACAGATTCGGTTTCATTAGATTTGGAATTTGATCTATTTGTCTCATTTGATTTTGGGAAAAGATGTTCAAATTCGAAGAAATTTTTCTTTTTATTTTTATAACTTGAATTTAATTCGTCGTATTTGAAACCAACATTTTTAAAATCATGACAGCTTGAATCATATTTTACCTCTGATTGAACTGTCACTGTTTCTTCTCTTTTTACCTTTGGAGTTTCTGGTGTCGAACTCTCAGACTTAACGAATGTCTCACATATGTGAGGTATTAAAACAATTGGAGCATCACCCAATATTTTAAATTTTTAAAGATTTTCGGGTGCTTTCTTTAAAACCTCAGTATCCGGAAGACCCAAACTCATTTTTCGACTATAAAATCGAGTATCTTTTAGGTTGCTGGTTAAAAGCTTCAAACTCTGCTCTGCTTGACCTCTTTTAAAATTGAGATCTTCCAATTCCTTAATCTTTGCATATGCTTCAATTCTGTCCTTCAAAACAATTTCATATTGCAAAGTTAGATCTAAATATTTATCTTTCACTGAACTTACTTCTTTTTGTGAATCAGATATTTTAGCTTGAAGATTTACCTTACCTAGTTTGAGAAGATTATTTTCCTCTTCTCTTTCCTCTGCTAAAGTTTTAAAAATCAAAGTTTGATCTTGATGTCCTTGGATAAAATTCTTTTGTCTTAAGAAAATTTTATTTTAATTTTTGGGATTCATCATTCATCAGTTCTAATTGGGACATCAAGTTCAAAACTTCATCATTTTCAGAAAAACATTCAGACTTGTCAAAAATAGAGTTTACCTCAGATTCCGAGTCCTCTTCGTCAAGAGTTGCCATAAGGTTGTAATGAACTTGAGTGAAATTGGCCTTTTCTTCGTCATCAGATGAAAAATCCATCCAAATCTCCTCTTCAACTTTCAATGCTTTACCTTTCTCCATGGCTTTGACAAGCCGAGCCTTTTTTGAGTAGTACTCGTAATCTTTCACTCTCTTTGCTTTACAATCTCTGGCAAAGTGTCCGGTTTTTCCACAGTTGTAGAATTTGACATTTTTCTCTTTCTCTTTCTCATCTCTCTTCTCTTATTTTCTGTCATCTCTCATCTCATCCTTTCTGTCATCTATTTTCTCATACTTTCCATTGAATATGTCAGCTCTGTGATGATCTAGTTTGGACTTGTGGTATAACTTCTTTCTTCCGAACTGCTTGTGAAACCTTGTAGTCAGAAGAGCTAACTTTTCAGCAAAATATGTAAGCTCACTGTCAGAGTCATCTTCCTCCTCAGAACTGTCAGATGAGTCAACCATAACAAAAACCTAGGCTTTCTGCTTTTCTGTCTTCACTAAGCTTGAACCACCCTTTGTCAACTTTTCTGGGGACAATAGAGCCAACGAATCTTCCACCTTCTTCTGTTTCACTTTTATCTCGGACAATTGCTTGTCTAGAACATATTGTTCTTTCACTTTGTCCTCGTGATGATAGAGAACACATAATAGGTCATTGAGTTTCTCCTCATCCATGTCTTTGTTCATTTGCAACTTCTGATTGTAATAGGACAACAGATAATCCCTTGCAAGGTTTGTTCAATTCAGCAATTGATTCAATTATCTCGTACCTATATTCGTTGTTCTACTAGTAGACGAAGTGATTTTGTTGATAGCAGATTTTTTAAAAATTGGTTTGGTTCTTATTATATATATCATTCTGATAATCCAAATGATTTTAGAAAGAAAAGAGGACCCAAATTTCGTTGGGTGCCAAAATCTGAGACTAACATGAAAGGACCCATTTATAAATGGGTACCTAAACCAATTGTTGATTAATTTCTCTTGTAAAGAACTGTCATATGTGGTACTTGGATTTCGGCTGTTCCAAGCATATGACTGGGAGAAAAGATATTTTATCTAACAATACAGAGAAATTTTGCAGAAATGTATCATTCGGGAATGATCACTCTCGCCAATACATGGATATGGAGACATCATATAGGAAAACATAACGATTAAAAATGTGAGTTATGTTGAAGGCCTAGGACACAATTTATTCAACATCAGATTGTTCTGTGACAAAGACTTAGAGGTGAATTTCAAGGACAAGAGATGTTGTGTAAGAACTGAAGACGGGAAAGAACTCTTGGTCGGCACTCGGAAGTTAAATCTCTACACGATAAATCTGTCCAATGTCAAACCCAAAAATGTTGTGTGTCTACTCTCGGAAGCCTCTATGCAACAAAGTTGGTTGTGGCATAGACGGCTATCTCACCTCAACTTCCGCTACGTCAACAAGTTGGTGAAGGGAAATTTAGTCAAAGGACTACCTGAGCTGAAATATGAGAAAGAACATCCATGTGATGCATGTGAGAAAGGGATGATGAAAAGAGCTTCACATAAGCCTACGCCTAAACCGAATATGAGTGATTCCTTTGAATAATTGCACATGGACTTATGCGGTCCAATGCGTACATAGAGCATAAATGGCAAGCGATATGTTTTGGTGATAGTGGATGATTACTCACGATACACTTGTGTCAAAGTTTTAAGGTCAAATGATGAGACTCCTGATGTCATCATCTCGTTCCTAAAGAGTATCCAAGTGAACATGAAGAGAATAGTGAAACTGATCAGAACAGACATTGGCACATAATTCAAAAACAAATTAGTGGAAGATTATCTCGAATCGGTCGGGATAACACATCAGTATTCTGCTGCCAGAACGCCTTAACAGAATGGGGTAGTTAAAAGAAGAAATCAAACTTTAATTGAGGCTCCATGTACGATGCTTAGCCAATCTGACTTACCTCTATTCTTGTGGGTTGAGGTTGTTTCGGCTGCATGTTATATACAAAATCGCTCGATCATTCATCGTCGCTTTGGCAAAATGCCTTATGCTCTTATAAACAACAAAACACCTAGAATTAAACATTTCCATATTTTTGGATGCAGGTACTATGTGCTTAACGACAAGGAGAACTTGAATAAGTTCAGTCCAAAAGCTAAAGAAGGGATTTTCATCGTCTACTCTCAAACATCTACATCATATAGAGTTTATCTGATGAAATCAAAGATTGTTGTAGAAAGCGTTAATGTCACATTTGATGAAGCAATGAAAGTGGCTTCTGAACAAAGTAGTTCAGAACCCGTGATAACAGGAGTGTTAGCTTCTGGACACATCAGTCCAGAACCTGGTTCTAGTGTTTCTAATTCTGATAAAGCTTCAACGTCTACTTCGCATTAAACAGATTTAGATCTATTGTTTGAACATTTTTTATGATGAGTTTCTAGGACCTAAAGTGTCTAAACTTGTTGTGATTGACAGTTCTGAAGATTCAAGCGAACATCATCAAATCACATCAGATGTATCTACTAAACTTATACCCCCAATTCAGGAGGAAAGTCAGTCAGTTCAAAGAGAAACTCCATCAGTTGAAGATACAACAAATACTAAAACTTCTGCACCTGTAACTTCAACTGAACACCAAGATGAAGGTTATTTAGATGATCAACATGATCAATCTACATATGTTCCACTCCCTCACATCAACAAGTGGACCAAAGAGAACCTGGTACATGAAATTATCGGAGATCCTTCGAAACCAGTGCAAACTAGGTCCGCAACAGTAAATGAGTGCTTGTATGATTCCTTCTTTAGCAAGATAGAGTTGACTCGCATATTAGAAGCTCTTGAAGATCCTGACTGGATAGCAGCCATGCAAGAAGAACTTAACCAGTTCGAAGAACTGAAAGTATGGAAACTCATGCCGAGACCTGAAGGAAAAACAATTATTAGCAGTAAATGGGTATTCAAAAATAAGAAAGATGAAGATGGTGTAGTTGTCCGCAACAAAGCTCAACTTGTAGCTAAAGGATACCGTCAAGAGGAAGCCATTGATGACGATGAGACATATGCTCCAGTTGCATGAATTGAAGCTATCAAAATGTTTCTCGCGTATGCTGTACATAATAACTTTAATTTCTATAAGATGGACGTGAAAATGGATTTTCTGAATGGCATCTTGAAGGAGGAAGTGTATGTTTCTCAACCAGAAGGGTTTGTTAGTGCTGAAAAGCTAGATCATGACTACATTTTATACAAAGCCCTTTATGGATTAAAACAATCCCCTCGCACCTGGTACGATGTCCTTTCAAAGTTTCTAGTCAAGTCAGGGTTTTTGAAAGGTAACATCGACACTACTCTATTCATTAAGAAAGAAAAAGACGATAATATTCTCATTCAAATTTATGTTGATGACATAATTTTTGGGTCAACAAACCCTAAGTACTCTAAGAATTTTTCTGCCTTAATGGTGTCACGTTTTCAGATGAGTATGATAGGAGAGATGAATTTCTTTCTCGGATTACAAGTCAGACAATTTTCCACGGGGATTCTTATAAATCAAGATAAGTACATTTGTGACATTTTAAAGAAATTTGAAATGGAAAATTGTACACCTATTAGCACCCCGATGGCACCAGGGACTAAGATTGGAGCTGACCTAAATAGGAAAGTTGGTGATCAAAAGACCTATTGATGTATGATTGCTTCTTTAATGTACTTGACAGCATGTCGACCTGATATTATGTTCTCGACATGTTTGTGTGAGAGATATCAGGTCAATCCCAAAGAGTCCCATCTTTCGGCAGTGAAAAGAAGTTTTAGATATCTACATGGCACCGCAAATCTTGGTTTGTGGTATCCTAAAGATACATGATTCGAAATGACAACATATTTAGGTGCGGATCATGCTAGTTGCATGTTAGACAGGTAGAGTACATCGGGTCACATACAATTTTTGGTAGACAAGCTCGTTAGTTGGGCTTCGAAGAAACAACTTTGTGTATCCACTTCAACAGCGGAAGCAAAATACGTAGCTGCTGCAAGCTGTTGTTCTCAAGTGTTGTGGATGCGGACACAACTTCAATACTATGGTTTCCAATTCAACAAGATTCTGATATACTGTGATTCGAAGAGTGCAATCACTATATCTGCTAATCTTGTCCAACATACCAAAACAAAGCACATTGACATGAGATATCATTTTATTAAAGATCACGTTGAAAAAGGCACAATCGAGTTATACTTTGTAAAGACAAATTATCATCTTGTTGATCTTTTCACCAAACCGTTGGACGAAAAAAGATTTAATTTTCTCATTTCTAAATTAGGCATGCTGAATCTAAAAACAAAATTTTTACAAAATCCATATTTACGTTGTACAGTTTAGTTTATAATTTTCTTCATGTCTTTACTTTTAATTCTGAAAGATATCTGAACTGAAGGTTGTTCATGATTTCAGGAGGAGTGTGTACCAAGAACATATGATCATATTTCAAGGGCGAGTTAGAGTTAGATACTTTACATATGATTAGTTCAGGGGGAATTATTGACTTCTGATTAGTTCAGATCAAAACTTGTTTTTCAATGTTTTACTTTCAATAAGACTTTTAATAAAACTTTGATATTTTGATAATTTATTTTTACTTTGTGCATATTTTGAGGGGGATCATACAAGATTTCAATCAATCTTGACTTTGAGGCGATTTTATGAGATTTAAGTTGAGTGTAAGAATGTTTCTGTAACACCCTAAGAATAGGGATAACAAAAACTTTCCAAAAATGGAGAAGTGGTATAAAGTTTGCCATAGCAAGAGCCTCCCAAAAAGGGGAAATATACAAATAACCTGTTTAATCACAATTATGTAATTTAACGGATAAATAAACAACAACCAACTAATCTAATTTCTACATCTAGAAAAGAGATTACAAAACGGGTGTCATCTATAAACCAAAATCTTCCAACAATAGTTCAAGTGCCAAAATCCCAAAGCTCTTGCTCAAAGCATCTAAACTTGCCTAGGAGCCGCGCCGCTAACATCTGAGATACACATCGACACCAAACAAGTGTTAGGCCAAAAAGCCTAGTGAGTTGAACAATAATAAGCATGCATGAACAGTTACAATTCTTATCAGCAGTTAACCAGTGTTCAAATATATGTGGAGTCATTAGGGGGGACCCAAAGCACCAATCAAGTCCCACCCAAGAGTCGATATACCTTGATGCCCTTAACAAGGAACACTCGAAAGGCCCGACACATCCGAAGACTATCGCTAAGAAAATTCCCCGAATGGCGGAGGTCTAGGTACATACCATCACAGTGGTGCCCAAGACTACATCCTCCTAGTGTACTGACTTGGTTCATCCACATAACGCATATAGGAGGTCCTTTAGGTGTATTTCAACCCAACATATATCCATACCGACTACGGGCTTAATATTACCATCCTATCCTCGTGAAGTCCAACAAAGACCCATATGACAATTATATTCATCATGTATATAAATATGTCACCAAAGTGGTATTCCAACTAGAACCATCATAATACCCATACATGTATACATTTAACATATCAAGGTACCCACATTATGTATCCATGAGAAAAGCCCCAAATAAGGGTACATATAACATACTTTATGGCATATCATCAATATCCATATCTCCAACTATTTCCACAAAGAAAACCCAAATACTTGAACACATAGAGATGAGATAATAACAAATAAGAGTATATGATGTGTATCTAGTTTTGACAAAGGTTAGTAAACTCACAATCTAGGTTTTGTACCAAAACCTAGAAAAGATGAAAACCCTAGATGATGAAGATGAGACTTGATGTAGGAGAGGAATGACTTTGATGAGGATCTTCAATAAATACACTTGGATGAGACTTGATGAGCCAAGAATCACCCCAACAACCCCAAACCCTAGCAATAAATGTGTGTGTGTGTTTGGAATGCCCAAAAATCGCCCAAATGAGAGAGCTCCCGTTTTAGAATGAAGAAGTGAGAAGTAAGGTATCAGATTTGGGTTAAAAACAGAAGGTTGGAGGACGCGGGCGACATTGCCCCGCGACTTTGCCCATGGCATTGTCGCCAGGGCATTGTCGTGGTCTCACCCCCAGCCCTGGTACATACCTCGCGAATTTGCCCAAGGGCATTGTAGCGGTGGCATTGTCGCCGAACTAACCCCCCTCATGGTACACCTTCCGCGACATTGACACGGCGATAGTGACAATGTGACAGTCGCGTGTCATAGTCGCACCAGACTTCAAACTTCCCGAAAATTGACCAATTACGATAATGAGCTCGAGGTTGGAACGATTAAAGATGTTATATTAAATTACTCAACATTACAACATAGTAACAATCATTAAATGTATATAAGGACTCATATTTTCACGTAGGTGCAATTGACGCATTTAAAGGAAATAAATACTTACCTTGAGAATTTCCGGGTGTTACAATCCTCCCCACATAATAGGGATTTCGTCCCCGTAATCTTACACTAGATTAAATAAGTGAGGGTAACGCTTCTTCATATCATCCTCGGATTCCCAAGTAATGTTAGCATCCCGATGGTGCTTCTATTGGACTTTAACCATAACCACGTCTTTATGTCGCAACTTCTTCACTTTCGATTCCAGAATTGACTCCGGCTCCTCCACACATCGATTTCCATTGTCTACCCGAATTTCCGACAAAGGAATCACGCTTTCCTCTTCGGCTAGGCACTTCCGAAGGTAACACACGTGGAATGTAGGATGTATGCCATCCATTTCCGGCGGTAAATCTAACCGGTAGTCTTGCAAACCAATCTTCTGCAAAATAACGAACGGTCCAAGGAAACGATGACTAAGCTTCCCACGCTTCCCAAAACGTATGATCCCCTTCCACGGAGACACCTTCAACATGACCCGGTCACCCACTTGAAACTCAACCGGTCTTCTCTTCTTGTCCGCATAGCTCTTTTGTTGGTCTTGCACCGCCTTTAATCTTACTCGAATTTCTTTCACCTTGTCCGCCGTCTCTTGCACTATTTCTGGCCCGGCGAATTGCTTTTCGCCCGCTTCTAGCCAAAAAACTGGGGTTCTACACTTCCGTCCATACAAAGCCTTAAACGGTGCCATTCCGATACTAGAATGGTAACTGTTGTTGTACGCGAACTCTACCAAAGGTAGGTGTGAGTCCCAACTTCCCCCGAAGTCTATTACACACGATCTCAACATATCTTCTAGCATCTGGATCATCCTCTCGCTTTGACCATCCGTTTGAGGATGATATGCCGTGCTCAGATTCATTCTATTGACCAACACCTTTTGCAAGCTAGTCCAAAAGTTCGAAGTGAAACGACTATCCCGATCCGATACTACAGATTGCGGAACTCCGTGCCTTGACACCACCTCGTCGATGTACAGTTTAGCCAACTTATCTATTGGCAAGGTCTCCCGCATCGGAAGAAAATGTGCGCTCTTGGTCAACCGATCCACGATCACCCAAATTGTATCATGACTATGTAAGGTCTTTGGTAGCTTTGTCACAAAATCCATGGTGATGTTGTCCCACTTCCACTCGGGAATGGACAACGGTTGCAAACTTTCATACCGTCTTTGATGCTCCGCTTTGACTTGAAGGCATGTGATACACTTTTCCACATAGCTAGCCACATCCACCTTCATCACCGGCCACCAATAATTCAACTTTAAGTCTCTATACATCTTGGTGCTACCGGGATGTATAGAATATTTCGACTTATGTGCTTCCTCGAGAAGTAAGTCACGATTTCCCCCAATATTTGGCACCCAAATTCGCCCTTGGAAGAGTTTGAGTCCACGACCATCTTCCATTAAGAGTTCCTTTTGCTTGGACATAACCTCGGCCTTGAGGTTCTCTTCTTTAAGTACTTCTTCTTGGCTCGTTCTTATACTCTCCAACAAACTCGACACCACATCGATTCTGGTAAGGGACATTTTGACACCTCCATCATGACTCCTTCGACTCAACGCATCCGCCATCACGTTGGCCTTACAGGGATGATAGAGTAAATCTCAATCGTAATCCTTCAAAATCTCTAGCCATATCCTTTGTTGCATGTTGAGTTCCTTTTGATCAAAGATGTACTTGAGACTCTTGTGATCCGTAAAAAGAGTACACTTGGTCCCATACAAGTAGTGTCGCCACCACTTTAACGCGAAAACTACCGCCGCCAACTCCAAATCATGAGTCAGATAGTTCTTCTCATGATCCTTTAATTGTCACGACGCGTAGGCTATTACTTTCCCCCTTTGCATTAGGACACACCCAAGCCCCATCTTGGAAGCGTCACTAAACACAACAAAATCCTCCGATCCTTTGGGTAGGGATAAGATCGGAGCTTCGCACAACTTCCTCTTGAGCGTCTGAAAGGCTTGCTCTTGTGCATCGGTCCAAAGAAACTTGACGTTCTTCCTTGTAAGAGAAGTGAGCGGTGTAGCTATCTTGGAAAAGTCTTGAATGAAACGTCGGTAGTAACCCACTAAACCCAAGAAGCTTCGGATCTCCGTCGGACTTGTTGGAGGTTCCCAACTCATCATTGCCTCGATCTTTGCCGGATCCACTTTTACCCCTTCCTTTGATACCACATGCCCCAAGAATTGCACCTCTTGGAGCCAGAATTCGCACTTCGAGAATTTCACGAACAACTTCTCCCTCCTTAAAACTTCTAATACTTCCCGTAAGTGTTTTCCATGCTCGGAATCATCCGTTGAATATATTAAAATATCGTCGATGAAGACGATCACGGATTTATCCAAGAATGGGCGACACACACGGTTCATCAGATCCATGAATACGGCTGTAGCGTTGGTTAGACCGAAAGGCATCACCAAAAACTCGTAATGGCTATATCGCATTCGGAAAGTCGTCTTCAGAATGTCCTCTTTCTTCACTCTCACTTGATGATATCCGGACCGAAGGTCAATCTTCGAGAAACATCCCGCGCCTTGAAGTTGATCAAAAAGGTCATCGATGCGAGGTAAGGGATACTTGTTCTTCACTGTGACTTTGTTTAACTCCCGATAATCTATGCACATCCGCATAGGTCCATCCTTCTTTTTCACGAATAGTAACGGTGCTCCCCAAGGAGATGAACTTGGTCGAATGAAGCTCTTCTCCAACAACTCTTGAATTTGCGTCATCATCTCTTTCATTTCTGTCGGTGCCAAGCGATATGGAGCACGAGCTATCGGAGCCGCTCCTGGTGTGAGGTCAATCTGAAACTGCACCTGTCGCTCCTGCGGTAATCTGGGTAAACCTTCCGGAAAGACGTCCGGATAATCTTGCACTACCTCCACATCTTCAACTGACTTCTTTTCTTTCTTCGCCCACAACGTAGGCCAAGTACGAAGGGTAACCCTTCGCTAAGAACTTGTGAGCTTTAAGAGATGAGATAATAGGATTATTCCTCTTTCCTTTCTCCCCATAAATGGTAGCCACGCCATTTTCCGGTAATGGCACTTGGATCATCTTTTTGGAGCAAAAGATGTCCACCCTATGCCTTACTAACCAATCCATACCTATGACTACATCAAATCCTCCTATAGCCATAGGTAATAAATCCACTCCAAAAGAACTCCCATCGCTCTCTAGAGTGCAATCACAAAAACGATCACGAATTATCACTTGATCCCCATTAGCTACTTCTACTACTAATGCATCGGGAAGGATACTAATAAGAGTGGTGAATTGTTTACAGAAAGCATCCAACACAAAGGAACATGTAGCACCCGAATCAAACAAGAGACGAGCAGGCATAGAGTTTACTAGAAACGTACCCGAAACGACATCCGCGGTCTCCTTTGCCTCCTCGTTAGTCATCCGGAAAGCTCGACTCGGTGCCCTTGATGGTTGCTCGACCCTAGCCGTCGAACCCACATAATTTCCACCACCTCCTCTAACTAGCCTTGGACACTCTCGCTTCATATGCCCCGGCTCTCCGCATTCATAACATACTGACCCATGGAGGGAACACTCTCGAGTTGTGTGGTTTTTCTTACCCCACTTGTTACACCCCGCTGGACCGGAGAGAGTCCTTGTAGCGCACTACCTCGAGTGCTTTGACCTGCACTTGTGGCACCACCGATCTTCACGGCATTGATCACCCGTTCTCCCGCATACAAAGGGTCTTGATTGACGAACGGGCCCAGATGGCCCCTCCCACTTCCATTTCTCACCAACATGTTCTATCTCATCCCTTTCGGCATTGATGTCGTCCTCAACGAGTAAGGACTCTTCGATAACCTCTTGCAGAGTCGAACACTTAGCATTCCTTACCGCCGTTCGCATCTTGGCCGGTAACCCTTGATGATAGGCCTTAATCTTTGACCTTTCATCGGGGACCAGATGTCCCACCAAGTTTAGTTTCTCCAAGAAGAGTTTGGAGTAGCCAACAATAGACAGATTCCTTTTATTCAGATCTCGGAACTCCCGCTCCAACTTGTCCATCAAACGCTCACTACAATACTTGTCCGTAATCTTCTCCTTGAACACCGGCCAAGTTAACTTAGCCAGAACTTCAGGAGTGAGGACTGATTGAGTGAGATTCCACCAAATCAAAGCCTCTCCCCGAAGTAGTTGAGAAGCAAACTTGAACCGTTGATAGGGATCACACTCACTTGACTCAAAGGCCATCTCTACCTCCTTGAGCCAGTACATGCAAGCAACCGGGTTATCTGAACCCACAAACTTCTTAGGGTGGCACCCCATAAACGAATTGTAAGTGCACCCCTTAGTCTTCGTTCGAATCCCTTCAGTGGATGGTTCCTCAACCGTTACCACATTTGTTCCACCCGACCCTACAATAATGTTTTCATCCATAGTCTCAGGTTGTCAGTGGCTAACTTCTCGATCCTCTAGGAGTTTCATGAAAAACTGTTGCTGTTGGGTCATGGCCGAAGTCATGGCCAACTGTTGTTGAACCAAGGCTGCATTCATGGCCAACATCATGCTATCTCGAAGCCGGGTCTCCATGGTAACTTCTTCCATGATGGCATTACCTGTATTGAGGTTCCGGCGTGGAATATGCTCAGGTCCGCCTCCCAAGATTCTGGGTACAGGATTGTCATCAGTGGTTACACCCACGGAGGTCGTACAGCTGCAGATTCCACCTCTGGTTGACCCTCTCGCATGTCCGGCAACCTACTTCGAGTGTTTACCATTATAATTTGCCATGCACGTACGAGAAATAGATTGAAAAAAGACTAAGAGAGTTGAACTCATTGTACGTACTACTACCTTCATCAATTATCATAATAATAGTAAACCAAGCATGCTCACGTAACAATGCATTCATAATAGCAGTAGCTAAGTGAAATTATGAATGAACCATACACAAGAATTCTTGTCACCATCATCACAACTTTCAATTAAAGTAATTCCGTAATCCTAACGCTCTCCCCACCTAGGATTTCTACCCCAAGTGGACAGTGAAGTCATAAAGTCTAAAGCTTAAGTCTAGATATGCTAAACAATACCTAGTTCACTTAAACTAAAGCTCTGATACCAACTTGTAACACCCTAAGGATAGGGATAACAAAAACTTTCCAAAAATGGAGAACTGGTATAAAGCTTGCCATAGCAAGAGCCTCCCAAAAAGGGGAAGTATACAAATAACCTGTTTAATCACAATTCTGTATTTTAACGGAGAAATAAACAACAACCAACTAATCTAATTTCTACATCTAGAAAAGAGATTACAAAAGGGGTGTCATCTATAAACCCAAATCTTCCAACAATAGTTCAAGTGCCAAAATCCCCAATCTCTTGCTCAAAGCATCTAAACTTACCTAGGAGCCGCGCCGCTAACACCTGAGATACACATCGACACCAAACAAGTGTTAGGCCAAAAAGCCTAGTGAGTTGAACAATAATAAGCATGCATGAACAATTACAATTCTTATCAGCAGTTAACCAGTGTTCAAATATATGTGGAGTCATTAGGGGAGACCCAAAGCACCAATTACGTCCCACCCAAAAGTCGATATACCTTGATGCCCTTAACAAGGAACACCTGAAAGGCCCGGCACACCCGAAGACTATCACTAAGAAAATTCCCCGAATGGCGGATGTCTAGGCACATACCATCACAGTGGCGCCCAAGACTACATCCTCCTAGTGTAATGACTTGGTTCGTCCACATAACGCATATAGGAGGTCTTTTAGGTGTATTTCAACCCAACATATATCCATACCGACTACGGGCTTAATATTACCATCCTATCCTTGTGAAGTCCAACAAAGACCCATATGACAATTATATTCATCATGTATATAAATATGTCACCAAAGTGGTATTCCAACTAGAACCATCATAATACCCATACATGTATACATTTAACATATCAAGGTACCCACATTATGTATCCATGAGAAAAGCCGCAAATAAGGGTACATATAACATACTTTATGGCATATCATCAATATCCATATCTCCAACTATTTCCACAAAGAAAACCTAAATACTTGAACACATAGAGATAAGATAATAACAAATAAGAGTATATGATGTGTATCTAGTTTTGACAAAGGTTAGTAAACTCACAATCTAGAAAAGATGAAAACCCTAGATGATGAAGATGAAACTTGATGTAGGAGAGGAATGACTTTGATGAGGATCTTCAATAAATACACTTGGATGAGACTTGATGAGCCAAGAATAACCCCAACAACCCCAAACCCTAGCAATAAATGTGTGTGTGTGTTTGGAATGCCCAAAAATCGCCCAAATGAGAGAGCTCCCGTTTTAGAATGAAGAAGTGAGAAGTGACGTATCAGATTTGGGTTAAAAATAGAAGGTTGGACGACGCGGGCGACATTGCCCCGCGACTTTGCCCATGGCATTGTCGCCAGGGCATTGTCGTGGTCTCACCCCCAGCCCCGGTACATACCTCGTTACTTTGCCCTGCGACTTTGCCCAAGGGCATTGTCGCGGAGGCATTGTCGCCGAACTAACCCCCCCCCTCACAGTACACCTTCCGCGACATTGACACGACGATAGTGACAATGTCACAGTCGCGTGTCATAGTCACGCCAGACTCCAAACTTCCCGAAAATTGACCAATTAGGATAACGAGCGAGAGGTTGGAACGATTAAAGATGGTATATCAAATTATACAACATTACAACATAGTAACAATCATTAAATGTATATAAGGACTCATATTTTCACGTAGGTGCAATTAACGCATTTAAAGGAAATAAATACTTACCTTGAGAATTTCCGGGTGTTACAGTTTCTAACCTTAATCTCATATTGTTTGAAAGAAGGACAACTTTCAAGCATGAAAACATTTCTAAACGTTCAAACCACTTCTCGATTCTCAAAAAGATTTTATGAATTCTAGAAGTGTGATCTTAAATGTTTTCATATATGAGCTTAAAATGTTTAATTGACCATGTGTTTTCAAAGATCAATACTTGTGTATTATTTTTTCCATATACTGTCAAGCATTCAAACACACTGGTTTAGTCGTTCTTATTGATATTTGTTATTACCATGTCTCTATTCGAGACAATTTTCGATGGTAATACACACCGTTTGAATTTCAAATTTGTTGAGCGTTATTTTCTTTCAAAACTAATCGATTCTTTCATGAATGTCTATATTTGTTTTTATAGACAAATTCCAATTCTTTCATGACCTAAGATTACATTGTTTATCATTCTTATATGATCTTTTCGATATATTGTCAGATTCTCAAAAAAGTTTCTTGTATTCATTTCATTCATTCAGTATACTTGTGAGAAATCTTCATAGTTCAAAAGGCTCAAATATTCATAATATTTTCTTGAAGAGCATACATTTATCTGACATTGTTATTTATATTACTGAGCTTTACATGTTCAAGTTAAACGGTTGAACATCTTATTCTTTTAGGACAATATTTTCATGGGATCAGTGTGTGAGCTTATAAGACTTTTATGGATTCACGATAACAAGTGTTTCCTACCCAAGAAGTTATCCAGAGTGATCGAGAGGCGAGGTTCAAATATCAAAGAGTGGGGGAGGAAGTTCATCCGGTTGAACAACCTCAATGTGCTGAGCAGTAAAATGTAAAAGAGAGTTTGGTTAGATGTAAGCTAAATGATAAAAAGATAGAAGGTGTGAGAACAAAGTTTAAAGAATATTTGAACTCTGCACCAACTACTTTCTAAGTTGAGCAACCACATTACTGATTGTTTCACAATTCTTTCGTGAACATAATTGAAATAGGCAGTGAGCCAATACCAAACCTTGACTTAACCCCACCAGACACTCATTTCTTTCTTAACAAAGAAATGTTTCAATTTTTTCATGGGGATGCAGCACATTGGTGAGCGAAGGTGGGTACCCGCCCCAAATTCCTGGAACCGGTCCCGGAACCGGAACCGACAGTTCTTGGAATGAAGGAAGCGGAAGCGGAACCGGTTATACTGGTTCTTTATATTAGGGAATCGGTCTCAAAATCATCGGTTCCGGTTCCGATACCGGGTACCCGCCATCTAATTTTTTAATTTTTTTAACGTTCGTATTATAAAAAAGTAAATTTTAATATATTACAAAGTCCCAACGTAAAGAAATAAATACCACAAACGTGAAAACTAATACGATAAAAAACTAAACACCAATAAATGCTATAAACGATGCTTACAAAACAAATAAATATTACAAACGGTTCTTCCAAAACAAATAAATACTGCAAACGGTGCTTCCAAAATACTTCACTTCCTCAAAATTAGTTGATGCTAATAAATATTACAAACGGTGTTTCTCTAAAATGTAGTTTATTAAATCTTTATAAATAAATAAAATATATTTTATTAAAAAATAGCGGGTACTTGTCAGTTCCGGTTCTGGGTACCCAGCGGGACCGGGTACCCGCTTCCCGAACCGGTCCCGGCGGGTACCCAGCGGTTAAGGGTTCCCAAAAAATGAGAACCAGAACCGGAACCGTTCCTGATCGGTTTCATATTTTAGGAACCAGAACCAGAACCAATCATACTGGTTCCGATTCCGGAATCGACACATCCGAAGCGGTTCCAGTTCCGGTTCCAAAGGCGGTTACCCGCTTCTGATGCTCACCCCAAAGCACTTATGCTATTTGATCTTCATTCGAAAGATTTGGATATTGAAAAAGAAAGAAGTCTGCCCCACCTTTGCACTTCGATCATGCACATTGGGTTGTGGAAAACTTGTGTCTCACTAGTTTACACATTTTTGAGCCTGATAAAGCACATAATGCTTAAGTTCTTTCATACACAAGCATTTATACACATAAAATTTGATTTTTTCAGAATGTTCGTAGAATTACCTTGTGTTTTTCGATGATTGAATGGAAGCCCTGTGAGTGTTCATCAATAAAACTCCTTGTAAAGTACATTTGTTGTACTAAGTGGCTTTGTGCTACTTATAATCATTTTATCCGATTTATTTGTTAACTCAGGGTTACACTCATTTCTAAATATGAAATGATTCGAAATTATTATGAATTGACGGTTGTTACTTAATCAGTACGAAAGAATGATATTGGTCAGAAATTGGAAGAATGCATTTCTTGCAAAGTTTTTATGATTTTGGAGCTCACAATCATCAAAAAGGGGGAGAAAATATCAAGAAATGAGGGAGAAAGTATAGAATGATAAAGCAGTTTATGGGAGAAAGTAGCAAGAAATAACAGTGTGAATTTCAGTTTCAAGTTTGTGGGGAGAAAATCAAGAATGGAAAAGAAATTTCTGAGAGCATCAAGAGAAAGATAAAGCAAATTCAGAGAACGATAGACAGTTCAAAATTCTTGAATTCAATGTTTTCTGTAGTTTTGTTGAATTTTACAGAAACTTTCTTTGAAGAACGTTTGAAAGAGAAAAGTGAGCTAAAGATGAAGATAATTTCTTTTCTAAAGACAACATTATTTAAGAAATGGGGAGATTGTTTCTGGAGATTGAAAGAGGTTGTTACAGAGTTTAGGGGAGATTGTTATAGTGTGAATTCAGTTCAAAAGAAGAGTTTATTTCAAAAGGAGAGACAATTATTATCAGTATTCGTCTCAAAAAGAGGGAGATTGTTTGTTAATGCTAAAATTCTTCTTGAAGAGTGATCTTAACTTCCTTAGAAGAGCAAATTAATACAAAGGGGGAGATTATCAATTTATCTTTTGATGATTGATCTTGAATCCAAAGGGGGAGATAGTTAGTGCACATTTCATAGTTGGTGACATTCAGCCAATGATCGTCCCCGACCATCAAAGTTTTGCCTGTCTCCTTCTGCTTTTCAAAAACAAAGTTGTTTTTGTAATAGTCAAAGATCCTTACTTTGGGCTTTCTTCAGTCCTTGGCAAAATGACCGAGCTTTCCACAATTATAACACTTGACTGGTTCATCAGTTTTCTTCTCCTCATATTTGTTTACATACTTCCTCTCCTCTGGCTTTCTCTCCTCAAACCTCTTACCTTCAGATCTCTTGTCCACAAATCTTCTTCCTTCCACCCGTTCCTTATGCACATAATTCTTTGATCCTGAAGAATACCTTTGACTGTTTGATCCAGGCTTCTTGTAGAACTTTTTCTGGAATGCCCTGGTCAACAAAAGCATTGCTTTCTTCAAATTCTCTCCATCATCAGAATCAAACTCAACACTCTTTTCTTCCTCAGTTTCAGACACAATCACTTTATTCTTCTTCAAACTTACAAACTTCTTCTCTTTTCTCATAGCAACGAGGACAACAGGATCAACAACTGGTTTTTCAGCTTTTTTTTCTCCTCTCTTATCTCATCAACTTCTTCCTCGTTCTAACGTAGAGTCTCATAGACCCCATGCAATGGAATCTCATTGAGATCTTTTAGTTGTTTCATCTGATGGATAAATCTTTTCCATTCAGGTTTTAATATGCTCAGAAACTTCACATTGATCTCAATATGAGTTATCTTCACCTTGTTCTTGCTCAGTTCATTTCGAAGTGTGACAAATCTGTCATATGTTGTCTCTAAGCTCTCACCTTCTTTCGCTTTAAACTCTTCATAGTTATTTAAACCGTTTTACACCTTCATCTGATTGCCTACTTTTGAACCCATCATCATCTTCTCAAGTTGATCCCACATCTTTTTTTACGGTTTGTTTATAGTTGTCAATCTTCACATAGATTTCATTCGAAATCCCTTGCAGTAAGAAAGATCTTTCCAGTCTATCAGCCTTGTGTCTCTTTTTCTCTTCATCTTAATACTCATCTGGATCTGTTTCATACTCTTTTGTAATGAACTCTAATCCATTCTCTTTTGTAGTATGAAGCTTTGTTGGAGGTTTCATCAGACCTTCTTCCAATGATTACCTTATGTAGTGACCAATCTCATTTCTATCGATAAAATCCAAAAATCGGTCCTTCCACTGTTCATATTCGCCCTTGAATAGTATTGGTGGTTTGACATCAGTTCGGATAGCTAGAGCATCTCTTGAAGTCATCTTGATACATGCACAGATCTTTAAACACAAATCAGAAAAATCTCAAAATTCCAAAAATCAATCAAAAATGATATGGAATTCTCATACCACTGTTGATTATTTTTCGCAAACCACTGAATTTCGACTTTTCACAGAGAAAAACACCAAACAAGTGAGGAATTCGCAGGTAGTGCCTTGCGAATTCTTAGATTTTCGCAAGTAGAGGCTTGCAAATTCTAGACTCATAAATATTCCAAAACACCGCTTGAACTTTTTGCAAACTAAGGCTTGAGAATTCTGGACTTAGAAAAATTCAAGTACAAAAAGATGAACAATTTTCGCAGAACGTTTTGCGAAATCTGGACTTAGACAAATTCAAAGATCTTCAATGTACAAATTCTTCAAACTTTTCGCAGACCAATGAACCTCAACATTAACTTTTCGCACGCTGAACCTTGCGAATTCTAACTTTTTGTAAGCTGAAGTCTGCGAATTCTGAGGTTTTCGTAGGCTTCGACCTGTGAATTTTGAACTTCTCGTAAGGTAGCCTTTGCGAGTTCTAAACATGGAAATTTCCAATAAAAAATGACTTGAGAATTCTTGCACTTTTCGTACACCACATCCTGCGAATTCTTGCCTTAACACCAAAAACACAAAACAATAGCCTATGTCAGTTCTTCAAGGATGAATCTTGGGAAAAGTGTGGATCTTGTGAGTTGTTCCACACTTCGAACACAACACTTCAAATTCAGCCAAAAAACAATCTAATACACCAAATTAGATCCTGAAACTTTGTGAATTCAATCATGAGCACTTTCAGAACAAGTTACAAACAAACAATTACATCCAAAAACAACAAAATTACAAGATTGGTCAAGATACAGTGTGTGAATAAACTTCGAACCAAACTTTCAACAAATCCAAAATTCACACAAACAGTTGTGAATTGGACGATGCGAATCAAATCAAACCTGTTCTAATCCAAAACACAGAAAATCTAACAAAAACAATCCAAAAACACCACACAAACTCGAAATTTATCCTGGTTCAGTTTTCTCTGCGAGTTCTTAAAAGTTCGACCAAAAACTCAAGTTCTTGAAATGGTTTTATTATGTCCCAATTTTATCAAGTTCTAATCACAACAATAACAAGATGACAATAACAGATTTAATCAATCTAGCTGTTTCAATTACAAATCAAGATTTCGTATACAATTGTTCTCTCTGTCACTTTCTCTCTCTACTACTCAGCGTGCAATCTTTCTAACTTCTAACTTCTACAACTAACGCTCTAGTCATATGTCTCTTAAAACAAAGACACACGTGCTTACAACACAACTAGAAACAAATTTATAAGGATTTGAGTTTTGAATTTATTACAAATTACTTTGACATTGCTTTGAGAGTTGACTTTGAGCTTTGACTTGTTTGACTTTCAGCTTTCTAGCTTCATGATCTTGCATCCAACAATTATATGTTCTAACAATCTCCCTCTTTGGATTCTAGATCATCTCTAAAAAAGATTTTGTAAAACAATCTTCATCTTAAGCTCAATTTGTGCAATCTACCCCTTTCTGTACAACACAAACAATATCCCCTTTGATGCTCAAAACAATCTCCCTTTCATGAATAAATTCGTCTTCAGAAACTTTTGTAATCTCCTCAAAGTCTGTCTTCAAGAACATTAACAATCTTTCCAAGGTTGTAAAACCTCTTTTAGACATAGGAAATAAATTATCTTCAGAATCAACTCAGTTTGTTTCAGCAAATTGTCTTCAAAGAAAATTTCATTAAAATTCAGCTTGCTTTCAAAAATCTTTGAATTTTCTCATTCCGCCTTCAACAAACTTCAACAATCTTAGCAAATCTTTACAAACATTCTCAATAATCTTCTTTCACAACCATTTCTTGATCACTAGCTTCTCCTATCTATATTTCATGAACCTCTCCCCCCTTTTGCTGAAATGGCATTAACATCATCAAAACATTCTCAAGAAATGTCATTGACCAGATCTGCCCATTGATCTTTTCCAAGAGCCACTGATTATTCATTGATCCAAAAGATATTCATCCGAATCTTTGCAAATTCAGACAAATTATGAGTGTAACACCTGAATCTACAAATGAATCATTTAAAATGCCTGTCAGTAACACAAAGTCACTGTGTGTAACAAATACACAATGGAAAGGAACTTTTGTGATGTTCACTCCCCCTGATCTTCCATTCAATCATCGAATAACACAAGTTTATTCTATGAAGGTTTTGACAGAAAAACAAATTTTCTGTGTGTACTTGCTTGTGTTTGAAAGAATTTAGAACAAATGATTGCTTTTAAACAGGCTCAAAATTGTATAAACCATTGAGACAACAACAGTTAAACACAGACTCGATTGTGCATGATCGAAGTGCAAAGGTGGGGCTGACTTCTTTCTTTTTCAATATCCAGATTTTCCAAATGAAAACCACATAGGTTATGTGTTGCGTCCCCTTGAAATATAAAACAACTTCTTTTTTAGAAGAAAAATAAGTAGTTGGTGGGGTTTTTATAAAGAGTTGGCATGGGCTAGATGCATGTTTCATTGATGTTCACAAAGAATTGTGAAACACCAACAATATGGCTGCCCGACTCAGAAAAAGTTGGTGCAGTGTTTGATATTCTTTTACTCTATCCTCACACCCACTTTCTTTTAATCTTTTAGCCCGCTTCTAACCAAACTCTCATTTCCATTTTACCTCGTCGTACAAACCCACACTCAGATATTTTGACTCCTCACTCTTCGATCACTCAAGGATTAACTTTTTGGATAGGAAACACTGGTTAACGTTAATCCATAGAAGTTCAGTTAAGCTCACACAATGAACCCATGTAATCCTATAAGTACAATGTTGCTCAACTAGTTTAACTTTGTAGTTAAAGCACATATATACAAGTCAGATGTTCGTATGTTCATAGATGTAATCATGAGGATTTGAGCATTTTAAACATTGAAGATATTTCAAAACAAGTATATTGAACGAATGAAATGAATACAAGAAACTAGTTTTAAAATTTGACATTGTATGAAAAGATCAAATAGAATGATTTATCGATTAAAGCTTAGGTTAGCAAAAATTAGATATTGTCTATACGAAAGAACATATAGACACTCTTGAAAAACCGTTTTGAAATGAAATCATGCTCAAAGCAGTGAATATCAAGAGGGGTGTATCACCATCGAAAAATTTGTTCAATTTGAGACATGGTGATAACATGTTCAACAAAAATTTAAACCGGTGTGTGTAAATACTTGAAAGTGTTGATCCCAATTATGATGTTCTAAACTTTATTTAGTTTCAACTACACAGAAACTGATAAATAAGAGTGCGGAAGTGTTTTAAAGTGTAGAGAAAATAGAACTTGAAAGGTAGTAGACACACTAGCAAATAATGAACAGAAATATAAAATGCATTAAGATGATTACTGAAGAATCTGCTTCATTAATTTTCTCAAGAACACCAAGAACCCGCACTAGTATGTGCTAAAATGCTCAAAGATATTACAAAGTTCTGTCAGGTTAGTGTGTGCTCGCGTGAATTACAAAACAGAGAGTGCTCCCCTCATATAGGATGAGGAGCACACAATAGTACAAGACAAAGGTTGACATTCCCTAAAAGGAACGCCACCTGGAAAGTTAAACAACGTGGGACGCGCACAAATGATCTTTAGAATCTTCGTATAGCAGGCTTACGTGTTCTACACGTGGTCTTGTCTTGAACCATTGTCACGAAATCTTCCATCATTCAACTCTAGAGGTTAGCCATCACAGAGGCTCTGTGATCTGAAGTTTATCTTCGGGTGAGAGTCCTTGGGTAGATAGTCAATAGAGTCTTCTGAGCTTGCAACTTCTATGGTGAACTTGGAGTTTTTTAGTAGTCTTCTGAGGTTCCTACACTTAGCCTATTTTTCAATTCTTCTATACATGTGAGTTGGAGCAAACAATCTCCCCCTAAGTATTGAAAAATAAAGATTTGGAATGTTGAGTGCTTGGCTAAGTTAGAAACGAAAAGAGGTGAAAGGAACTCAACCTCTGAAGACTAAATCTTTCATTCAAAAAGGGAATGCCAGAAGGCAAGTACATGTTATGTAAAATACATTGAATGAAAAACTAAACTATTACAAGGATTACTGAGGGAAGTCATTTATCGGATTGGTAAAGCTTTCTGCTAAGGTCTTCCTCATCAATAAAATGAGCTCCCTGTATTTGATCTGTGCATCAATCATCCCGATCATCTTCTCTGCAGGTCCCTCTTGCACAGCCTTTGATCCCCTTTTTCTCAGAATCTTGTACTTAATTTTCAGCAGAGTACTGTTCTAATATTTGAGACTTTGATTGGGCATGAACATTTTTTTGCTCTCATCATCGTCTCTGTAGATAAATCCGAATATAGTTTCTGTGATTAATGAGTTTGATGGTACATCTTCGATTCCAGGGAATTTGTTATATGGTTTGGTTATCTATGATATTTGACGTGTCCATGCATGACTTCCTTGATCCGGCCATTTGCTATCATGTAATCCTTCCGCTTTTCAAGTATTTGTTAAGTGAAAGCATGTAGTTGAGGAAGATCATAGGCATAGAAGTTCTTTAGATCAGCATCTGTGAAGGTGTACTACCGCCCATATTCTCTCTCGACCAGGTACTTACCGTACATAATTGACTTGTTGGCGAAGGAGTGCAGAGAGATGCTCATCAAAGTCTTTATATCCTCTGTGGAAAACACCTCATTCTTTTCTTGGGTCGTTTGCTCGAACCTTCTCTTGATATCTTCTTTGATTAGAGGATGTAGGTTTGGTGCAATGAATACGGCTTTGGGTTATGCGCTATAGGGGTTGGTGTGAATGTTTTCATCAAATTTTAGTTCTTTCGGTGGTGGCCTAGCAATGGGAATCCTCATAGCATCAATCAATTGAACGATTTGTTTCACCCTGTCCTCTTTCTCTGTTTGCTCAGAGGGTTTCTTCTTTTTCGGTTCAGAGGGTGTCTTTGTGGGGTTATGTGGATGGGTCTCTGCGATTTCTGCGGCATTCACTAGATCAAGACTATAGAACTGTACTTTAGGGGTAGGTGCAGTGGGCATTAACTCAGGACTTGAAGGTTCCACAAACTTTGCAAGTCCCTCTGCGATTTCTTCAGAGCCAATAATGACCTTTCCCTTCTGTAGCTCTGCAGAGGTGATTGTTTGGATGATTTCAGCATCTTTGTTTATTTCCTTAGAGACACAAGATTTGAGCTTTTGAGTCTTGTGTGTATCTGAAGGTTCCTTCTATATGGGTAGGGCCTGACGAGGAGTGGCAACTATAGGTGTAGAGCTTTTGATCGTTTTGGCCTTCTCCCCTTCATGATGGCCAAGGCCAGAGGCATCTGGATCCTGATCATCATGGTTGGCCCTCTTCTGCGCGGTTTCTCCCCGGCACGATGCAGGTGCTTTCCTTTTCCTTCACCAGAGGTGGTTATTTGTGTTCTTGGTGATCTTGTTCATCACATCCTCTACAGCAAGGGAGAGTTTGTTGACCTCGTAGTCAGATTTGAACTTAATTGTCGTGACGGTCTTCTTCAGATCTTCTGCTACAGTCTTTCCTTCTTTGGAGATAACTGATCCTATAAGGTTCAGATCCCTCAGAAGCATCCGGCCTATGGTTTGAAGGTCTTCTTTTGTTGCCAGGGCGGATGTGTTTGCTGCAGAAGGGGTGGTGGAGGTGCAGAGGTTGAGGCTGAAGCTTGAATTGGGACCATGACACTGCGAGTCATGTCCTTGATCTCCTCTTTCAATCTGGACAAATCATCCACCCCTGATTCAATGACCTTGGTTGCAAACTTTGCCATTTCATCCATGCAAATATCTCCAAGCACTTTAATGGCGTCAGTCTGTTTGTTGATGGACTGAGCACAGTGATTGAAGTATTCTTTTGAGGCATTTGAAGATGAGGCATCTAACAACTTCTGAATATTTGAGGAATTTTGAGCTAATATCTGTTGGAGTGCCTTCAGAGCTTCCACAACAACGATCAATTTGTTGAAGTCATCCTTGGTGACAGAAGATTCTGTGAGTTTCTTTAATTACAGATCATTCACCAAGGAGACGTTTTTGGAACTTCTGCTGGCATCTTTTATGTCGTTGATGGTCATGGTGGACATGGTTGGGATGTGATCGTCTAGATGTTGCTCGCGCCGTTAAACGCACAACAAGGTTTAAATTTATAAACCTAACTCCAACCTAGTGATAAGGTAAGTCAGGTATCGTTCTTCTCAGGGAGTCAGTGGTTAAATTAACGATTTGTGTTAAAATCGATTGCACGTGTGTCACAATGATTAGCTACCCAATTTATCAATTAAGCTCAAAACATAGTAAAAACGAAATCTACTTGGCACAAATACACTACTTTCGAAATCATGGGAGTTGAGAGTTAAACTACTACTAATAAAAATCGAAACTTAATAATTAAGCATCAACTAGACTAATAGAGACTTGTAAGCGAGAACTTTATCTAATAAACAAACATTGTAATAACCCCATTTAGCTACAAATGATGCAATAGAAACACCAACCCACCTAGGACTTTCTTCAAACACTTGGTGGGCAAAACAAGAAATCATAAACTAAAACTTCATTGATAAAAAAAATCCAAAACCAACATCAATTCAATATTTGAATAATCAAATCCCAACTATTAATTGATTCTATGAATACTATTAACTTATCAAAGACTCAATCTAAACAATGTCAAGAACAAGACCTAACTTTTACTCTAACACCAAATTGAAATAATCAAATGTAACACGTTATGAATGAAAAATACTTGAAACAAACCTCCATATTCGCTTGTATTGCTGCTATGTCATAACCAAAAGAAAACAGTAAAAACTAAACAAAAAACACAGCCCTGTTTCAGCCTTCAGCAGCTCCAGCAAAACAGCCCCGAACACGCAACAAAACATCCCCAAACACGCAGCAAAACAGCCCCAAAAACGCAGCCTGGAACCCTCCTTTGAATCCCCTTTCAATCTCTGATTTCGTCCTCTTCCTTCTCTTGATTTGATACCCCTCGTGTGTGCCAAACCTCTTCCAAGAGCCTCCTTTTTATTGCCCACCAACAGCCCTCCTTTCCCTCTTTCTTTTCTTCCCACTCACGCACCTACCAAAATTAGAAGACATACTTCCCTTTTTTTATAATAAAATATTCTCTTCTAATTAGCACTACTCTTTAATTATATTTTCCTTTTTTTCCATGATCGAACTCAATTAATAATGGATTCTCCCCTTTTGTTGTTTTGTACCTCATACTTCATTTCTTGTACATTACTTGTTTTGCTGTCCAGCAGATCTTTTCCGACTTCGATGTCAATTTCGGCACAGATTCGTTACGATTTGGAAAAAACTCAAAACTTCAAAGTCATAGGTCCGATTGTTAGGTTTCCAGATCATCTTGAATCGCCTTAAACGGAGCTCGGACGAGTGAGATACGGACGAAACGCCACATACGCGCAAATCTACAAAAATCCTCGTTTTGTTCTTTTTCGTTCCAACTTGTCCCGAACCTATCAAAATATAAAAAACGCATCATTGTAGTTTGGTTTTACCATTCTTATGCATTAATTGAGGGTGATTGACGAGAAAATAAAGTACAACTTAACGGACGATCACCAGAGTTTCGAGTTTTTCGAACACTTGATCAACAAAGGTTTGAAACTCCTCTTTTGTGACATAGGTGCCCGGGGTAAACTCTGGATCAACACATGATCCAGATTTAGCCAAGGAGTATTTGGCACCTACAGAGCTTGTGGTGATGATGGGCTCTGTAGGATTTCCCTTCAATCCTCGACAATCATTAGAGGATTCGTCTATAAAGGTTCTGTCGATGAGTCTCTTGGGAGAAGATTCAGAGTATTTCCCAAGATCCTTACTGAGTGAACTCTGTGGATGAACTAGGTCCACAGAGTTGTCATGTGTACTTACCACCATCTCTGAAATGATTTCGGTTGTTTGTTCAGGTGGAGCAGAGGCATCACATGCCTAAGCAGGGATGAGTATCGTGTTCTGGGGCGAATGAACACTTATCTCTGCACATCCATCCTTTTGAGAGGATGAAGTGCATTGGGATTCCCCGGTTAGGATTGGCACAGAGGATGAAGGAATATCCTCTGTCCGGTTATTCGGGTTAGGGTTCGGACTGTGCGGTCCTTGTTCAATATTCTTCTGCGCTAGTACTACAGGAATAGAAATGTGGCTTGCACTAGGAGGGGGGTTAGGGAGTGTGCCAGAGGTATATATTTTTCACCGATCTCCTCCAATGATTTTTTCTTTTCATCTTCTCTCTCACCCTCAGAGCTAGAGAGCCCTATAATGTCTTGCATTTCCTCATCTACTCTCTCCCCTAGGTCCACAGAGTATAGCTTTGCCACCTCTTTGGCTATCTCTGTGGCAACATGTAGAGGAATCGATGGTTTTTCCTCAGAGCTCTCCACGATATGGGATCTTCTCTTTTTCCTCTACATAGGTTCCTCTAAGACCTCTACAGGTTCTTCCTTTGTCACTTGGACAATGGTTCAAGAACATGCCATTTTAACAAGCCTTCTCTTTGTAGGCTTCTGAAGGGGTTCTGTAGTTGTAGCCTCTGTAGTTGCGATCACTACCCCCTCAGAGACCGTTTTAGCCTTTTTCTTCTTTGGCTTGGCAACCTCTGCAACGGATTTTAGGCTCTCTTCAACTACAACCCTCTTTTCGGTTTCATTTTCTTTTTCTCCTTTTTGGGTTTTTCACTCTCCATCCCAGTCTTGGGCTCTACTCTCTCTTGTCTCACTTGTGCCTCTTCAGCCACATTCTCCTCTACACCTTCTGTGATTTCCTCCCTAAGGTAAATAGCGATCTCACCCGCTTGGAATCCTACACGTAGGTGGGTTGCAGAACTCGGTGCAGGAGTCCTGTGCCCATGAATGTACATCCTAAGTCCCTCTTCACTACCCAAGTAATCTAGGATACGGGCCAGCATAGGTCTTGTGTGGCCCAAGAATTACTAGCATAAAACCATACAAATCTACACAAAACACTTTTGTTTATTAATCACAAAGATTACATCAAATCATATACCTATTTGTGATAAACCTTTCAAGATAGAGTGTTTGTGTGTGTTCTCAAGGTGTGCAACTATGTGTTCTTACTCTCTCAATCAATACCACGCTTACACCTTCACTTTCACACACTTAATTGTTCACCCTTACTTAAAAACAACACAAAGACTTGCTTATATATAGGTCAACATGACCAAGCAAGGTCAAACCTTCTAAGCACATTACAACACACACCCAAACACTAATTACAACAATGACCCTCATTTAATCTTGAATACAATTTCAGTCTAACAATCTCCCCCTTTGGATTCAAGATTAAAATTTTTTTTGGCAATAATCTTCAGGTCTTCATATCTTCAGAATTGTCTTCAGCTTTCAGTTTTTTTTTCATAACTTTGATATCTTTAAATCTTTTTACACTTTGTATGATCTTTGACAATTCTTCAACTTGTCTCTCCCTTTGAATTAGCTTCTGAATATTCTGAATAGACAACTTTGCTTTCAAACTCTGACTTTCTTTCACTTTTTCTTTGACAAGCTTTCTTTAACCTTTGACTTTGATCATCTGAAAACTTTATCTCCTCTGAAATCTTTAAAACTTCAATCTGATCTTGAACTTTTGATTAGTCTCCCCCTTTTTAATGATTTGTAAGAATCAAAATCATTAAAACACTTCAAGGTCAGATCTGTCATTGAATGAACTTCCCACCGTCTGATAAGCACATTCTTCATGAACTTTCATCTACCCCTTATGATAATAGACAATCTCCCCCAGATAGGAAAATTATTAATCTCCCCAATACATGATGTGATAAAATCTGTCGTCTGATCTGAAAGAGCCGTTGAACCATGAATATATTCATCTGAATCTTTTCAAATTCAAACAAAATAAGAGTTGTAACCCTGAATCAACATATGAAACAGTTAGAAATTCCTGTCAGTAACACGAAGTTACTGTGTACAATGAATGTACAATTTAAGTGGAGCTTGTTTGATGTTGACTCCCCAGGACTTCCATTCAATCATTGAAAAACACAAGGTAATTCTATGAATGTTCTGACAGAAAAACAAATTCTCTGTGTGCTCATGCTTGTGTTTGAAAGAATTAGCACAATGATTGTGTTTCATAAGGCTCAAAGTATGTAAATCACTGAGACAACAATGATTATACATGGACTCAATGTGCATGAGAAAGGGTCGAAGGTGGGACAACTTTCCCTCTTTTTCAATATCAGCATCTTCCAAGTGAAGATCCGATAGATTATATGCTGCTTCCCCAGAAAATGTGAAACATTCTCTTTTTAAGAAAAGAATGAGTAGCTAGGGAGGTTTTATGCAAGAGATTGCCTATTTCAATGATGGTCACCAAAGAAATGTGAACCAATCAGTAATGTGGCTGCCCAACTCAGAAAGATGTTTGGTGCAGAAAACTGATATTCTTTTAACTCTGATCTCACACCCTCTTTCTTTTAAATATATAAGCTCACATCTAACCATTCTCTCATTTCCATTTTACCTCTGCTCATTCCCACACTCAATTCTTTTAGACCCCTCTCCCCTCAATCACTCAAAGGATTTCTTCCGGGGTAGGAAACACTGGTTATCGTGAATCCATGGAAGATCTATTAAGCACTTACACTGAATCCCATGTTCCTAAAAGTACATGTTGTTCAATGATTTTCTTCACATGTAAAGCACAAGAAATCATATGTCAGTGTATATATGCTCATCGAAGATCAGAAATGAAATGTGAGCATTTTAAACATTTAAGATGTCTCAAAACTTTATATGAATGAAAAGAATAGAAATGTTTTGAGAATCTGACAATGATTAAGATCAGATCAAATTATCATGAAGAAAAATATTTGGGAATTCAAAGACGTAAATTGTTTATATGAACAATATATAAACATATTCTCAATAAAAGCACATTTAAAAATGAAATGACGTTTGATTCAAACAACTGTGAATACCAAAAGGGAGTATTACCATAGAAAGATATATCATTTGATACATGGTAATAACATAATAAATTTGAAAATACTGAACCAGTGTGTGTATGAATACTTGATAAAGTATATAGAAAAGAAAATACACAAGTATTATTCTTTAAAGAACACACGACCAGATAAGCATATAAGTATCCAAGAATCACTTAAAAATTCACACTTCTCAAATCATAAAAACATGTTAAGATTGTGAAGTTGTTTGAACATTTTAACACCATTTTTCACAAGTGAAAGTTGTTCTTCTTTCACAAGTGTTAGAGTATAAGGATTAGAAAGAAATACCTGTAGATCAGAATCCTTAACTCCCCCTGGAATGAATATAGCAATTTAAAGTATCCGTGAATAGATATCCTCCCCCTTGATATCTGTAAAACATCAATATTTTTAGAATTATTATTATAAAAGATATAGCAATATAAATTCTAAACTCCCTTTCAAACGAAAAACTTCCTGAAAAGATGTAATCATGACAACATCCTTTAGAAGAAAACATTTGAATACGAGGTTTTGAACTAAATTGTCCAAAAGCCATAGTCACATAAAATATCCTGCAATAATTTTTTTTGGTAATCATTATAAAAATGATTCCGCTTTAGTCAGTCAACATATGATGAAATATCCAAAATATATGCAAATAACACACAAGATTAGAAAACTCCCCCCTAAAATCATGAAGTGGCATTTAACATACCAAGTTTGCTAACTAAAAAGTTAAACCTCTTTTCATCCAACGACTTGGTGAAAAGGTCAGCCAACTGGTAGTCTGTAGTCATGAAGTGCATCTCGATATCGCCCTTCTCGACATGATCCTTTATAAAATGATAACGCATGTCGATGTGTTTCGTCTTGGAATGCTGCACTGGATTGGCTGTTACCGTAATCGCACTCTTAGAATCGCAGTAGATAGGGACTCGTTGGTAAGTATAACCAAAATCTTTTAACTGTGTTTTCATCCAGAGGACTTGTGAACAACAGCTTGCGGCAGCTACGTATTCAGCCTCGACGGTGGATGTAGAAACACAATTTTGTTTCTTAGATGTCCAACTAACCAAATTATCACCTAAGAACTGACAAGAACCAGAGGTGCTCTTTCTATCCAGTTTGCATCCTGCATGATCAGCATCAGTATAGGCAGTTAAATCAAAAGACGAACCCTTAGGGTACCAAAGGCCTAACTAAGTAGTACCTTTAAGATACCTAAGAATCCGTTTTACAGCGACCAAATGTGATTCCTTTGGGTTTGCCTGATATCTAGCACAGAAACATGTAGCAAACATAATATCCGGTCTACTTGCAGTTAAATACAGCAGTGAACCAATCATGCTACTGTACAGTTTTTGATCTACTGATTTGCTAGAAATATCTGCATATAAAAGTGTGCCCGTTGCCATTGGTGTTTTCATCACTGAACTTTCACTCATGTTAAATTTCTTTAAAATATCTCGAATATATTTTGATTGATTAATGAAAATGCCTTCGGGTAACTGTTTAACTTGAAGACCAAGGAAAAAATTTAGTTCTCCCATCATTGACATTTCAAAACGAGATTCCATGATTCTTGAAAAGTTTTTACAAAACTTTGGATTTGTAGAACCAAAAATTATGTCATCTACATAAATTTGTATTAGAATCATATCATCACCTTGCTTTTTCAGAAAGAGAGTAGTATCAATTTTACCTTTCTTGAATCCTGAAGCAAGTAAGAATTGAGTTAGAGTTTCGTACCAAGCTCTTGGTTCCTGTTTGAGTCCATACAAGGCTTTGTCTAAGACATAGACATGATCAGGGTTCATTGGATCAATGAAGCCTTCTGGTTGAGCAAGATATACTTCTTCATGCAATATCCCATTTAAAATTGCAGATTTTACGTCCATTTGAAAGACAGTAAAAATTTTATGCGCTGCATAAGATAAGAAGATTCGTATAGCTTCCAGTCGTGCCACAGGAGCAAACGTTTCTTCATAATCAATCCCCTCCTGTTGACAATAACCCTTTGCAACAAGGCGAGCTTTGTTTCGAACTACAACTCCAGATTCATCTCTCTTATTTCTGAAAACCCACTTTGTTCCAATAACAGATTTTCCTTCTGGAAGTGGTATAAGTCGCCAAACTTTGTTCCTCTCAAATTGTAGAAGTTCATCTTGCATCGCCAGTATCCAATCTGGATCACGTAAGGCTTCTGAAGCTTTCTTCAACTCGAGAGAACTTAAAAAGCTTGAATATAGACAAAAATTAGCTGATACTGCACGCGTTTGTACACCAGACTGTGCATCACCAATAATATTATGAAGTGTGTGAGCTCGTGTCTATTTCATGGTACTTGGAATCGGATGAATGTCAACTTGAGTATTATCTTTCTCATATTCATCATATACTGCAGGTAAGTCTTGATCAACCCCAGATGTACTCGGGACATCTTTTACAACCTCTTATGAAGTAAAAATTTTCAGAGCAATAGAAGAATCACTCGGAACTTCTGTTGCAGAATTTGGATCTGCATTCACAGAATCAACATTAGTACCTTCAGAATGTATATGTGTAGATGTACCTGATGTGGTTGATATTGTGACATTTTCAGAAGGTCCTGAAATATCTGCTATTATAATTGGAACCTCTGAAGTTGATGCGGATATGCTTGATTTTTCAAAATCTGCACAGATATCCAAAAAAGCATCAAAAAATAATAAGTCTAATTCAGCTGTGATTTTATTTGAATTAAAAGACTTATTCTGTTTGACTTCGGGTTCTATTCTGTCTTGAATAGAAACCTTCTACTTAAGCTTGAGTTCTGAACTGTTGTGATCAGAAGTCAACGATGATGATTCGTCAAATGACACATTAATGCTCTCCATGATCGTCTTGGTTTGTCTATTGTAGATTCGATAGGCTTTAGACTTTAACGAATAACCAATGAAATATCCTTCGTCAGCCTTCTTGTCAAATTTACCATGATTGTCTCGATCATTGAGAATATAACAACTGCAACCGAAAGTACGAAAAAATTTAATATTCTATTTTTGACGATTAATAAGTTCATACGCTGTCTTTTTATGTCTTTTGATGACAATCGTGCGGTTTTGTGTGAAGCACGCAGTGGCTACGGCTTCAGCCCACAAAAACATTGGCAACTCAGAATAGTCTAACATAGTCCTTGCAGCTTCCACCAGTGTTCGATTCTTTCTTTCAACTACGCCGTTTTGCTAAGGAGTGTAGGCAGCAGAAAAGTTGTGAGATATCCCAACAGATATGAGATAACTCTGAAGTTTTTCATTCTTGAATTCCGTACCATTGTCACTTCTCAAAGATATAACCGACAATTGTAGTCGAACCTGAATTTTCTTTATAAACTCAATGATCAGCTCTGCTGCATCTGATTTGTTCCTTAAAAATTCCAGCCAAATATATATGGAGTACTCATCTATCATGACCAAAGTATATTTCTTACCATTAATAGACTGAGTCCTTATCGGGCCACAAAGGTCCACATGTACTAGCATAAAACCATACAAATCTACACAAAACACTTTTGTTTATTAATCACAAAGATTACATCAAATCATATACCTATTTTTGATAAACCTTTCAAGATAGAATGTTTGTGTGTGTTCTCAAGGTGTGCAACTATGTGTTCTTACTCTCTCAATCAATACCACGCTTACACCTTCACTTTCACACACTTAATTGTTCACCCTTACTTAAAAACAACACAAAGACTTGCTTATATATAGGTCAACATGACCAAGCAAGGTCAAACCTTCTAAGCACATTACAACACACACACAAACACTAATCACAATAATGACCCTCATTTAATCTTGAATACAATTTCAGTCTAACATCTTGTCCCTGGTACCCAGTTTTCAACACCGTTGGCTTGTGTGACTTCATGTCATAATCTTTGATGTTGTTACCTTCTGCAGGTAGTTTCCCTTCACCCAGTAAAGTGTCCCCCAGAAGGACTGCGAATAACCTGTTGAACACCAGATTCTTAGGTTCTGTCCCTAGTGCTTGATCCACCTGCTTGGTGATCACTGCATTTCTGATTTCTCTGAATATTAGCCCTGCATAGTCCAGAGGCAAGTAGTAGTACATACCATACATGATGGCGAGTGTGGTATGACTAGACTGGTAAGGGCTCCCAACTTTGCAGGTTATACAGTGGTTGAGGATTGGGAAGAGAACGTTCCACAGAGGTGGAAGATTTTGGCGTCAGAAATCCTTTCTCTTGGTGATGGGTGCTGCAAAGCCAATGAACCTAAGAAACTCTAGAATTTCAGAGTACGTGGGTTCGTCTGAGAATTTCACCAAGTTCAGTTTAGTCTTGGTTGGGAGTTCGAAAAGTTCTGAGACTCTTCTTCGATTTATGCCTAAGTCCAGAATTTTGGCTGTTGCAGGATGGGTAGCATAGCCCATAACGCAATATCCATAGTTGTCCAGTATTGTTGAATGTAGGTTTCAGGGATATCAATTCGTTTAGGGTTAGGGCTTTTGTCAGTACATGATTTTTCAGAATCTGGATGAGTGGTGCAGCTTCTTCTGGAAAACCATTAGGATTCAAGACCACATAGTGGTTGTTTCGCTTTAGGTTATGTTGTTTGGTGTGATAGTCATGGAGAGTGAAAGAGAGCATTCTGCTCGTGAGAGTTGTTCTTGTTCAAGAGATTTAGAGTCCTCCTTTTGAGCAGCCGAATGCATGGATTTGTTCGAAGAAGATGAACTCTTGGAGTTCTTGGAAGAAACAAAATGAGAATCCATTGCAAGAGATCGAACAAGAGCAAATAATTTTTTTTTTTTTTTGCTTTGTAGATCTTGAGAGAAAAAATTTCAGGTAGAGAGAAATGAGGAAAAAGAGAGAATGGGATTTATATACTGAGAGAGAGGTGAAAGAATTAGGCGGTAAATAATAAAAATTTGAAATCGGTAATCAGTACATATGGATAAGTATCCGTTTCTAAAAAATGACGGGATAGATACGGGGCAATGAAATTTTGCCACGTCAGGATGGGCGGTGCACGATCGAGTACGTGCGCCTCCTCCTATTCTCACGCTTGTGGCATTTGTTATATCCAAATGACAGTGACATTAAAAAATAACCCGCATTCAATGACCATAAGGTAAAAATTTACAAGTGATGAAAGTGGCAGAAGCTCTGTGGGCTGAGAGCTTCAGAGGTCATGAGTGAGGTTTTGAGCACACGTTCGGCTCAAAACTGTGAAAGAACAATGATGTGATCGAATCCCTTTTAAATAGGATCTTGTTAGTCAAAACATCCCCCTTTTTTTGAGGTGTAGAGGCTCTATGATTGATCACAGAGGCTCTGTGAAAGACCTCATACTTAGATATTTTCAAACTTTTGATCACTCAAGGTTTTGACTGGATTTAAAGGAAAAAGTAGGATATTTCAGAAAAATTGGTGCTTAAAGAGATGTTTTGTTCTTGAGTATGAGCTTACCTCATACTTAGACTCCCTGTCGCACAGAACTGTCTTGCTCCCCCTTGAAACGTCAAGGTCTTCTCTTTGGCTTATTCTGCTCCCCCTTGAACTATGCTTGGGTCATTAAGGGTAATATTTGTACATGACATAGATTTCAAAGAAATTTGACAAGAAATAAAACAGGGTAAAAGGAATATTTACAAACGAGGAACTATACATATAAGGATTATGTACAACAGAGGCTTTGCGGGTCAACTCATGTTCAGCATACCAATTTTGCCGACAAGAAAAGTGAATCTTTTCTCATCTAAAGCCTTTGTGAAAAGGTCAGCAAGCTGATAATCTGTGGGAACAAAATACATCTCGATAGTGCCATGCTCCACATGATGCTTCAGAAAGTGGTGCTTGATATCGCAATGGAACTTTTGGAGTCACAGAGGATGGGAGTTTTCTCAATGTCAAAGCCATAGTCTCTGAGTTGGGTTATCATCCAAAGAGCTTGTGAACAACAACTCGCAGCAGCAACATACTATGCTTCTGCCATAGAAGTTGAAACACATTTCTGTTACTTAGAAGTCCAGCTGAATAATTTACCTCCTAGGAATTGACAACTCCTAGAGGTACTCTTTCTGTCGAGTTTGCATCCTCCATAATCTGAATCTGTATAAGCCACAAGATCAAAGCCAGAGTTCTCTGGATACCAAAGACCAAGATTCTTGGTTCCCTTTAAGTATCTAAAGATCCTCTTGACAGCATGAAGATGAGATTCTTTAGGATTAGCTTGAAATCTTTTGCAGAGGCATGTGGCAAACATTATATCAGTTCTACTTGCTGTTAAATACAAAAGAGACCCTATCATTCCTCTGTAGAGTTTACATTCCACAGATTTGCCCTCTGGGTCAGCATAAAGCTTAGATCCAGTGGCCATAGGGGTTTTCATTGGTGAAGAGTCAGATAACTTGTATTTATCAAGTATGTCAGAGACATATTTTGATTGATTTAAGAAAATGCCCTCTTTGGTTTGTTTGACTTGCAATCCTAAGAAGAATGTGAGTTCTCCCATCATGCTCATCTCAAACTCACTCTTCATCAATGACTCAAACTTTTTACAATAAGAATCATTTGTAGATCCAAAAATAAAGTCATCAACATAAATCTGTACAAGTAGACTTTCACCTTTTCTCTTCTTACAAAATAAAGTAGTATTAGTCGTACCTCTTTCGAAACCATTTGCAAGAAGGAAGTTTGAAAGTCTATCATACCAGGATCTGGGGGCTTGCTTTAGTCCATAAAGAGGCTTGTCCAAGAAGTATATGTGATTAGGGTATTTAGAGCTTTCAAAACCTGGTGGTTGTTAGACATATACTTCTTCTTGAATCTGTCCATTTAAGAAGGCTGACTTTACGTCTATTTGGTATACCTTAAAACCTCTGTGGGTTGCAAAGGCAAGAAATATTATTATTGCCTCGAACCTTGCCACAAGGGCAAAGGTTTCTTCATAGTCAATTCCTTGTTCTTGGCAATATCCCTTGGCCAACAGTCTTGCCTTGCTCCTGATCACTACACCATCCTCGTCTTTCTTGTTCTGAAGACCCATTTTGTCGCTATAGCAGTTTTGTCTTTCGGCAGAGGCACTAGGATCCATACTTCGTTTTTTTCAAACTGCAGAAGCTCCTCTTGCATTGCTTCTACCCAGTTTGGGTCTTCAAGAGCTTCAGAGATCTTTTTGGGCTCGATAATACTAACAAAGTTTATAAAGTAACAAAAGTTTGTAGTACTAGATTGAGTCCTCACTTTGTCAGAGGGGTCACCTATAATTTGGCTCTGCGGTTGACTTCTGGTCCATTTTATCATGCGAGGTAGGTGATCATTAAAACTTTCTGAGATTATTTCTGGAGCATGTTCTTCATCTTGATGTTGATCTCCCTCTGTCGGAGAGAGTTGATCATTTGTACATGCCACAGGGCCTGATTGATCAATTTGAATTGATGTGAAGAGCTCTATGGTGCCTTGTTTAGAATTCTCTGATTGTTCTTGTGTTGCCCATTCAGAGGTGTCTTGAAGGTGATCTTGATCTTGATTGAGCTTAGATCCTTGTTCAGTGTTAGCCTCTGAGTGTTCCTCCTCGACTTTTACACCTACAAAAGTAGTGGAAAAGGGTGAAGTATTGCTAGGACCAGTTAGAGAAGTACCTGTTTGGTCCTCAGAGGTTTCGTCTTCAGGGGCTCTGTGATCACCTTCAGAGGGGCCATTATCATTGAACATATCTTCAAATAGATGATGAAGATCATTTGCTCCTGATTAATCACCAGATTCATCATCCTGAAGTTTGAGTCTTGAGCTGATTTGCTCAGAAGTCATCTGAAAAGAGTCATCAAACGAAACATTAATACTTTCAAGTATATGTTTGGATTTGAGCATATAGACTCTATGTGCTTTGGAGGTTGATAAATGGCTAACAAATTTGGCTTCATCAGCTTTTGGGCAAAATTTCCCTATTTGTTCTCTGTCATTCAATACAAAACATGTACAGCCAAAGACATGAAAATATTTGATGTTCGGCTTCCTATGGTTGAACAAGTGGTATGGGGTCTTTGCATGCCTCATCACTATCAATGATCGATTTAGAGTGAAGCATGTTGTTTAAATGGCTTCTACCCAAAAGGAAATCGGGAGTCCCGAGACAGTGAGCATAGTTCTGGAGGCTTCCACTAGTGTTCTATTTTTGCGTTCAACAACACCATTTTGTTGTGTAGTCCTTGCAGCCGAGAAGTTCTGTGAGATGCCCTCTGTCATAAGATAGGCTTCAATGGTTGGGTTATTGAACTCCGTGCCATTGTCACTTCGAATTCTCTGTACCCGCAATCATGAAGAACTTGTATTCTCTTAAGAAGATTGGTTAGTACCACAGGAATATCTGATTTCTTTTGAACAAACTCCACCCAAGTGTATCTAGAGAATTCATCTATGAGTACAAGAATGTACATCTTTCCACCTCAACTCTGCACAGATATAGGACAACAGAGGTCCATATGAAGCATTTGCAGAGGTCAAGGGCAAGAGATGTCTGACTTGCTCTTATGGGCAGCTCTTTTGAGTTTGCCCATTTCACAAGCAGAGCTTAGATGATCTCTGTCAAATTTGATACTTGGTAACCCTCTCACCAGTTCTAATTTCACAACCTTGTCAAGAGTATGAAAATTTAAGTGACAGAACCTGTTATGCCAGAGCCAAGCCTCCTCATTCTTACTTGAGACCAAACAAAGCTTTTCTTCTTTGTTGATCGACTTGATATCCATGAGATACAGATCACCTCTTCTTTTGGCTCGCATAAGTTCTGTGGATGTATCTTCCTTCAACAGAGAACAGTATTGCTTTTTGAATATCACATCTAGTCCATTATCAAAGAGTTAGCTAACACTTACTGGCACATGTAGTAGATAAGGAGATCAAAGGGAAGCGCATCCAGGACATTCCAATAGTCCGAGATTTTCCAGAAGTATTCCCAGATGATTTACCAGGATTACCCCCACCGAGGCAGGTTGAATTCCGTATTGATTTAATTCCTGGAGCTGCACCAGTAGCTAAAGCACCATACCGTTTCGCACCGTCGGAAATGCAGGAATTGTCCGAACAACTTCAAGAACTTCTCGACAAGGGATTTATCAGACCTAGTTCTTCGCCGTAGTGAGCTCCAGTTCTCTTTATCAAGAAGAAGGATGGAACCTTTCGAATGTGTATTGATTATAGAGAGCTTAATAAACTAACTCTCAAGAATCGATATCCACTTCCCCGAATTGATGATTTGTTTGATTAATTGCAAGGAGCAACGTATTTTTCAAAGATCGATCTCCGATCCGGATACCATCAGATGAGAGTCCGCGAAGAAGATGTTCACAAGTCGACATTTAGAACTCGACATGGACACTACGAGTTTCTAGTTATGCCTTTCGGACTGACAAATACACAAGCGGTTTTCATGGATTTGATGAATAGAGTTTGCAGACCATACTTGGACATGTTTGTAATCGTATTCATTGATGATATTTTGATATACTCCCGAAACAAAGAAGATCATGAGCAACATCTAAAGTTGATTCTAAAATTGGTCAAGGACCAGAAATTGTACGGAAAATTTTCTAAATGCGAATTTTGGATTCGTAAAGTACATTTTCTTGGTCATGTGGTCAATGAGAAGGGAATTCATGTCGACCTGGCGAAAGTCGAGGCCATCAAAAAGTGGGAAACTCCGAAGTCACCAATGGAAATTCGTCAATTTCTCGGTTTAGCAGGATATTATCGACGATTTATCGCCAATTTCTCCAAGATTGCGCAACCTCTAACAACACTGACCGAAAAAAAATGAGAAATTCACCTGGGAGAGAAACAGGAGGAAGCATTTCAGATACTCAAGCATAAGCTTTGCAATGCACCAGTTTTAGCTTTGCCAGAGGGAATTGGAAACTTCGTGGTCTATTGCGATGCATCACGTCAAGGATTGGGATGCGTACTAATGGAGAAGGATAAAGTCATCGCATATGCGTCTAGACAACTTAAAACCCACGAGAGAAATTATACCACTCATGATTTGGAGTTGGGAGCTGTAATATTTGCACTAAAAATTTGGAGACATTATCTTTACGACACAAAATGTACAATCTTCACCGATCACAAAAGTCTTCAACACATTCTTGATCATAAGATGCTCAACATGAGGCAACGAAGATGGGTCGAGTTGCTTAATGACTATGACTGTGAGATAAAGTACCATCCAGGAAAAGCTAATGTAGTAGCGGACGCGTTAAGCATAAAAGAAAGAGTAAAGCCCTTAAGGACACGAGTTATGGGAGTAATAGTTCAGACAAGCCTTAAGGCACAAATTGTCAAAGCTCAAGAAGAAGCATTGAAGGCGGATAATATGAGTGGCGAAACTTTACATCATATGGAGAAGGAATTTGAAATAAGATCTGATGGAGTGTGTTATTTTAAGAATAAGGTTTGGATACTAAAGGTTAACAACCTACGATCCACAATTATGGAAGAAGCACACCAATCAAGGTACTCGATTCACCTAGGAGCAGACAAGATGTATCAAGATTTAAGAGAGCATTATTGGTGGCCAGGAATGAAGCGGGACGTTGCCTTGTACGTAAGCAAGTGTTTGGCATGTGCAAAAGTCAAAGCGGAGCATCAGAAACCTTCAGGACTTCTTCAACAACCTGAAATACCCCAATGGAAATGGGAGCAATTATCAATGGACTTTATAACCAAGCTACCCAGGACTAGAAAAGGTCATGATGCAATCTGGGTCATTGTAGATCGACTCACAAAGTCCGCGCATTTCCTACCAATTCGAGAAGATTATAAGATCGAAAGACTAGCACATTTGTATATTGCTGAAATCGTTTCCCGACATGGAGTACCCGTCTCTATCATCTCCGATAGAGATAGCCGATTTACCTATAGATTTTGGCAGTCACTTCAGAAGGCTTTGGGCACTAGGCTGGATTTAAGTACAACTTACTATCCTCAAACAGACGGACAGACGGAGAGAACCATTCAAACGTTAGAGGATATGTTGCGCGCTTGCACGATAGACTTTGGTAGTAGTTGGGATCATCACTTACCGTTATTCGATATTTCTTACAATAATAGCTATCACGCTAGCATTCAATGTGCTCCATACGAAGCTTTATATGGACGTAAGTGTAGGTCACCACTTGGATGGATAGAAGTCGGACATAAACAATTGATCGGGCCGGACATCGTTCAGGAGACCACAAATAAGATATCAACCATTCGGGATAGACTTAAGACGGCAAGAGATCGTCAGAAGAGTTATGCTGATAACCGAAGGAAGCCGTTAGAATTTCAAGTGGGTGACAAGGTACTTTTAAAAGTATCACCCTGGAAGGGAATAATACGTTTTGGGAAGCGAGGCAAACTGAGTCCAAGGTATATTGGTCCATTTGAAGTGACGAAAAGAATTGGACCAGTCGCATACAAACTCAAGTTACCACAGGAATTGGACCAGTCGAATTTGAAGAAGTGTCTGACCGATGAATCACTGGTCATATCACCGGAAGAAGTAAAAATTGAAGAACGTTTGTGTTTCAGGGAAGAACCGATCGAAATACTCGATCGAGATGTCACACGATTAAGACGATGAAAAATTCCAATTGTGAAAGTCCGATGGAACTCGAGGCACGGTCTGGAATACACTAGGGAGCGAGAAGATTATATGAGAAATAAGTATCCTCAGCTACATGTAAAGAAATCATCTGAGGAAATCAAAATGTGAATTTCGGGACGAAATTCCTTTAACGGGGGGAAATTGTGACATCCGTCAGAAATCAAAATCTTCAAGGTTAGAATCCATCGAGCTATTAGAGAGTAGTTCATAGAATTTACTCCTCTGTAATCTAATTAGATTGGTTAGATTAGAATTTTTCCGAAAAATTTCGGTAGTCGTTTAGAAAGCCCGGTTCGGACCAGTAACCGACTAAAACGTCCCATAAAATGCCAAATATTATGTCACATGTCTAAAATACATAAAATAATGAGGTTTATATTATTTAGGTGAATATAGATTTATTTGTAAAAATTTACTCAATTTAGAGAGATTCGAGAATTAAAAATTGTCGGTTCTCAATTTATCTGATTTATTTGTGAGATTGACATATATTAATTTTTTTTTATAAAAAAAATGTATATGAGGTGGGCTTGGAGAGGCCACATGGCCGTCCCTCCACCCTCTCCCCCTCTTATTTAAAAAACAAAAATTTCATTTAAAAATTTATTTCTTCACTTCAAAAAAAAATTTACTCTTCACTTTCTCTCTCACTCTCTTCATACGACACCCACATACACACTACATTCCCTCAAGAAATTCCAGAAAATTAAACATCAATCAAGGATTGAAATCATCTTCAAATCAAGAATATCAAGTTACTTCATCATCTACACAAGGTACAAACCCTATTTCATCATTTCTTCATGTTTTATTCAAGTTTGATGTTTGAACTTTATAAAAATCCTCATGCATGTGTAGAAATATTTCATTTATGGTTTTTGAAGTGAAATGGACATCATTGATGAATAAAACATTCATAAGGTGATGCCATAGGATGATCTTCCATGAAAAATCAAGTTAAAAAGTGAAATTTTGAGCCTCTTGATGAATATATCGATTTTATCATGGGTACAACCTTGTGTACGAAAATTTTGATGTTTTTGTTTGTTTATAATCAACATTCTAGTAGTAATTTCAAGTTTAAACAAACTCTTATGATAAGATTATTCAATCTTGTGTGATTAAGAGTCTTGAAAATTGATAAGTGATGAAAAATCACTTATTTAATTTTCTTTGTCATATGCAACTCACTTTGGACGAAACTTTTGTAGTTATATATGTGGCCAAGGTGTATATTTTCATTCTTAGATCATTATTTAGTGAAAAGGGGTTGAAATCCAAGTGGTTTCACAAGAAACCATGGAAAATGGACCTCTTAATGCTTAATACAAAAACCTTGTACTACACAGCTTGCCGTCAAGAATGGAACTCCCACATCCAAGCTGTGTATCTCAACATTTTACTCTATGAAATTTTGGATTTTTAGGTCCAAAATTTATTTTAATGAGTTAGATTTCAAATGAATCAAGAATTACTCAAAATTATGAGGTTTTGGTCACTCAAATGTATTTTGGAAGAAAGTGGTGCAATTTGTCCCAAGCTGACAGATTAGTACACCCTACTTCTAACGGCCATAATTCTCTCATACATCATCAAAATGAGGTGAATCTTTTTCCATATAGTAGATTTTTGAGTTAGCTTTTCATCCATATATGGATCAATGAATAATGTTGAGTTTTGATCCTCCAAAAACATGCTACAACAAAAGTGCGCAACTGATTCAAAAATCATTGACCTACTGTTTTGTAGAAATTATTTGGGGCATCAAAACACTTCCAAAATTTATTAAATTTTACCTTAGAGTTCTTAATTCATTATATTAGCTCATATAAAAAAAATGGTTAGGATTGTTAAATGGGAAGTTGTATTTTGAAAGCCATTATGTGGATATAATTTCTGGACAGCAAGTGCTGAATCCAGAAAGATGGTTCTAAAAACCTCAAACTTATGTATTATGGTATAAGAATGTTATAATGATCATCAATTCTTATTTTTTTTTACAATAAAATACATATATTGGCATTTTATAAGACGTGGGATTAGTTAGTTAGGCTTAAGGTAGGGAATTGACATTTAGCACTTTTTGTGCATCTTCCTCTATAGGGATATAGAAGCTCCGGGCTAGGGGAAATCACTATTGCGTATCTTGCGTCATTATACGAGGTGAGTATTCACAACCCCACTTTTATTGTTTTGATTGAACTTGGGGTGGAAAGCATGTTAAAATTGAATATTTAAAGATTCATGAGGCTTTGTTATAAAGCGTTACGTATTGAAATTTATGAGGCTTTGTTGTAAAGCGGTTGGTGTAGAAGTTATATGACATGTATGCTAATGATATGTTGAGGTTTTCATTTGTTAAGTCCCTAGGTACACTACTAGTTAACCCAGAATTGGGCCTATAGTATTAGTGGATAGCGCTATTTGGTCTGACAAGCCCACCTTATACTGACGAGTAGGGGTGCACTGTACTAGAGAAATATGACTACCTATGTGGTTAAAGCCCACCTCTGAGGTAGATCATGGGGCGTTGATTCGGTCCGGGAAGGTTTAGTAGTGGCTCAACGTGGTTGTATCAATGCATACCTCTTGTCATATAAGCTAAATTGTGATACTCATGAATCAAAGAATTGAAGTTTGGTTTATACGTATGTTTTACAAATGACAACTTGCGTATAAACTTGATTTGTGTATATTTAAATACCTGTGAACTCACCAACTCTCGTAGTTGACCTTTATTTTAAACATGCTTTTCAGGGAACAAGAAGGTACTTGGAAATGACTAAAGTTTATCTCTTGTGTAAACCGTATGCAACACTTTTCATAATAGTGATTTTGTACTTCAATTTTTGAGATGTAAAAGGGATGTAAACTTTTGGAACTTGATGTAATCAATGGTTGAATGTATGGTGGTATTTCTTTTGTATCCTAGTGCTATGCTTATCGAACTGTCATATTCCGTGTTTCCGCTTTAGCGGGGTGTGTCAGCTTACGACGGGGCCACTGATGATGGTGAGGCTCTTCAGAAGGCAATGATCCTTCTATCACAGCATTATCAGAAGAAGTTCCAAACGCGTTCGGGTTCTAACAATCTTCGCTTCAATTCTATGTCAAAGAATGTCAAAGCGCCCAAAGCTAAGAAAGATGTTGCTTGCTTTAACTGTGGAAAGCCGGGTCACTTTTCAAAGGATTGTCGAGTGAAGGTACTTCGGGATTCTACATACTATCGAAAGAAACTGGAACTTGCTGAAAAAAGAGAGAATGGAACTGCTTTACTTGTGGAAGAAGAGTATTGGCTGGATCATTCCGATGATGAAGCTGCAAATGTTGAGACCGCTCACATGTGTTTCATCGGAGATGATCAGTCAAATGATGATGATTCTGATGCTGATGAAGATGAGGTACATTCTGATTTTGATTACAATTTCATTTCCTCAAAAATGAGCATTATTATAACTGCTTTATCTGATCTTCGTTCGAAGCTAATATCTGAAAAGAATTTAAATTTAGAAAAGTCATATTTGATTGATAAATTGAAAATTTCTTTGAAAGATGAAAAATCTATTTTGGTTCATACTAAATAAATCTTTCAAAATCAATTGGATGATTTGGAAAATTCAAATAAGACTTATCTTGAGTCTTTGACTGAAATGACCACCTTAAAAGATAGTTTTTCGGATAAAATAAATAACTTAGAAGAAAAGTTATATCGAAGGAACCAATCTGAACAAACTATTTATTTGAACAAACCAAGGAGTTATGAATCTATAAAAGAAAATGGGGACTTGGTTTTGAAAATCCTCATTGTTTAAACAATGCGATAGAAAAATCCCCTACTTTATATACAATTATCTAACTCTTGCTCAATATGTTCCTCAGTTTAAAATTTATTGGATGAATGAAAAGCAAGTGTTAGAAATCGAAAATGAGAGAAGGACGAATAACAAGAAAAAGGTAATTTCTTTTGTCTATACGCATGAAAATGCAAATTATTTTTCTGACAAATCAAAGAGAGGCAGAAAAGGTTTAAATGATATATCTCCCGTCAAGTCTTCGGTGTCTGATGATTTTGTTGATATTTTTGCCAATAATTCTGATAAGGAAAATGTATCTCCGGTTTCTTATGATTCTAGGAGATATATTCCCCCTTCAGTATTAGAAGGCAAAATCATTGACTTAGAAGATAAAATGGAAGATCAAAATATTCTAAAAGAAATTAAATCTAATATCTTTCTTTCTTTCATGACTTCAAGTCTTGAAGAAAATTTATTTTCTCAAAAACAAGATTCAGTTTCAGGCCTTTCTTTTGATTTTCAAGAAAATAAAAAGGAATTTCTAAAATATGAAAACCTTTCTCAAAAATTTTCTGACTTCGAGGTTAGTTCAGATGTATTGCTTGATCTGATGGGTGCCTTAGGTAAAATTGCTTCTTCTAATTCAAATATTAAGTCTAAAATTCTTGATGAATCTTTTACGCTCAATGATGATTATTATAAACCTAAGCGTAAAAGAAGAAGGTCAAAGAAGTCAAAGAAACAAGAGCAGTCATTTCTGATAATTCTAATTCTTATTCTTCAATGATTTCAGATAGGACTTTGAGCACTCATTCCAAGCAGATATGGAGAGCCAAGCGGACATCAGATGATTCTCAGACTGATGAGGATAGATATGTAGACAAACAATATAAAAGTGATTCATTTGATGTCTGTAATAAAGTTTCAAAATACTCTATAAAGCAAATGATTCAAATTTCCAAAAATGTCTCATATTTTTCTTCTGATTCTAGTTCAGATGATTATGCTTTCTCTTCTTCTGATTCTTCTGTTAATTCTTGTGATTATCTCTCTCGTTCTTTATATGTTAGATCTAACAAGTTTCTCCCCATAAGAACTGCAACTAACAAACATGGGCCCAAATTCAAGTGGGTACCAAAATCTCAAATTGCTTCTAAGTTGTAGGCATCTAATGTCAAGAGGGAGTAAGATAAATTTGGCTTCTGAGTAATTCAACTCAGAACCCGTGCTTCAAAGACATCGACTTCTAGACATGTCAGTCTAGACCTTAGCACCTTTGGTGTTGGACTTATCCTCTTTAGTAGAGGTACCAGATTGTCCTTTCTCACCCTTAAATTTGACATTTTTGGTTTTGGGGTAAGATATAAGACATGAAGGCCTTGAGAAATATTGGTTAAGATCATGCATAAGATCAAAGCATTTACAATGAGAGACTGCAGAAGTAAATTTCTTAAACATTTTATTAAATTTATCAAAGGAGGGTACAGAGAATTGTTTACAACAACCCTTTTTAGATTTGGGTTTCTTTTCACATAAAACTTTATCTTATCTGGGTTGAGTTTTATCGAAAACTCCTCTTGGATGGCTCTTTGATTGTACCCTCCCTTGGTGACTTCCGTTTCTTTCTTTCACTGCCACAGAAGCCTCAATTTTATCAAATTTGGAATCATTTTCCCTTCTGTTGCCAAGTGAGATTTTCTTGGAATGGTTTCATGGGTTTTGGAGCTTTGGTCTTTAGAGAGATCTGGACTTTTTCTTTGCTTATTTTTTCAAGCTCAAGAGAGGTCTTAGCTTGCAGACACATATCTATGAAGTCAGGGCAGATGGGTACTCCTGTAGTTCTCCTTTTGGGAGAGATCATTCTATTAAAAATGACAGAGGGAAGCTTATTTTCCTCTGGACTACTGGGGACTATCTCTTGTTCCACAGAACTAGTCTCTTCATTGACAGAGGATGACTCAAACTCTGACTGAGAGTCTGAATCAAGAAAATCTCTGTGGATAAGGGCATGACTTTCTGGATATGTATTGCTTTCTCCACTAACGGTGTCCTTTGAAAAGTTTAGATCTTTGAGAATGCATGGGATCACGTTAGGTATGCTTAGACACTTAAGTAGATCATCGTCAAAGATTTCTTGTACTTTAGATGCTATAACAGGATGACTTAGAAAGTGATTCTCATATGTTTTTCTTAAGTCACTTTCCAAAAATCTTTTGAAAAGTTTTTCTTACACAAAGGCAGGGACAAACTCTGGTGCATCAGAGGACAATTCCTTTTCAGGAATCATTATGCACACGAATGCCATTTGAGTTTGTGATTCTGGATGACCAAATTTGAAGATTCCTATCTATTTTAGAGACAGATTTTCTCTTTTTCAGAGAGTGAAAATGACAAATCATTGTTTTCATACCATACATTTGCCATCTGTAGAGGTTTCCTCCGATGTGGTCCTTCAGAGGTTCTACGCCTTTTAAATGTGGAAATCAGATTTAGAAGACTTGGTTTCAAAAATTTTTCAGGCAGAAGATGTTTGCAAGAGATTTGTTTCTTTTCTTTCCAGTATAGGGGTCTGTATCATCGAACCCTAAACCTCTTCTGCCAATCTGGGTACATACCTTTTCATGAACTTTCTGTGCATCCTAATATTTCTAAATTAAAGGATCTCCGTCGAGTAGATCTTGATGAAGGACTTCTCTTTCTTTTTGGAAAAAGTTTTTCATGGAAATAGCATTCAATCAATCACTCTCACTAGACTTTAGCTTCTTAACCTTTTCTTTCAAAGCTTGATCGAGTTTGGAAACCTATTCTTTTAAACTTTTCTTTTCTGAAATATGCTCAAAAACCAGTGATTTTCTTTCAAGATAAAGTTTGTCCTTCTCTTGAGTGAGAAGTCTTGTTTCTCTGTCAAAGAAGGATAACTTCTTCTCTAGCTCTGAGCATGTGTTTTTGCAAGCAAGAAACTCGCTCTGTAGATCAAGAGATTTGTTTTCAGAGTCTATAATAGATGAGTCATAAGTAGATACGTCACGGTCGCCGTCAGAGGTGTGGACTTTTGCCTTTCCACAGAAGAGTGCACTGTTATCCCCTTCGTCAGAGGATTCATTGGTCACAAGATTTTATTGTTCAGGCATCAGGGATCTTTGAGTGTTATATTCTGCCTTCTTATTGAAAAAAGCAACATCTCTAACAGGTTTCCCTTTGATGACATTGGACCTGCACTCTGCTGCATAATGTCCTGGCTTCCCACATTTGAAGCAACCTTCGTTCTATTGGGGAGCCTTGTCTCCACCTCTGCCATCATTCTTCTGTCCGTTTCATCTCTCATCCATCCTATGATCACCAAGTTCTTCTCTCCTAAACTTTCTCGTTTCACCATACCCTTTTCCTATGTTTGCCGGCTTTTTCTTAAGACCCTTGTTAAACTCTCGGTTCATAAGTGTTTTGGCCAGAGCAACCATGTCGATTTCCTTCTCAGAGCATTCTCCACTGTCACTCTCTGCCACCAGTACCTTCTTCTTCTTCTTCTTCTGCGCATCCTCTGTGACCATTTCCTTCTTTCCTTTGCCCTGAACATCTAAGTTATTTCCCACCAACTCCAGAGGTCCACCGACAGGGGTCATCAGCTTTGAGATTCGGTTCTTTTGGCTTATTAATTTCCTAAAAAGGTCAAAAATGGACCAAACATCAAGATCTAAGGTTGCTTGCATGGACATGGTCAGATGAAGCCATTCGTCATTGAGATTCTGAAGGAATCAGACATTGTTTTCCTCTGAACTTCTGTGGATGCCATACCTCTTACACTTGTTGATCAACGAGTTTTATATGTTGTAGGTGCTCTTAATAGATTCACCCGACAGAGCCTTAAAAGCATAATATTCGTTTATACATAAGGCTCTGTTGTTTTTTAGGGTTTTAGCACCACCTTCGAGCTGTTTTTCAAGCTCTAACCACATATCCTTTGAGGTCTCACAGGAGTCCTATGACTAAAAAATATCATTTGGAATGGACAATATGAGTAGCCTTTTGGCTTTCTTTGAGAGTTCATCCAGGGCACTCTCTTGTTCAGTCCACTCAGCAATGGGTTTGGGATGTTGGTATTCAGGTATTTCTGGTGTGTTTGCAGTAGCAGGAACACGAGGAACAGTGGTCATAGGAATGTATGGAGGATTGTGAAGAAACTCAACCAGTCCAGGATCCCCACCTTCAAGGAAGTGTACCATCCTGATTTTCCACTGAGGATATTCATCCCTGAGTAGAGTAGGAGGTTTTGATTAAGATCCTGAGTTGAAGAAGTTGATAACATTCACCATTTTTAGTTGGCAAGGATAGGACAAGGAAACAGAGTATGAACTGAACTGTATATGGGGGTGAGGATAACCTCAACGATGATGAATATTTTGGTAAGAGAGAAGCTAACAACCAACCAACAAGCTTTGAATCTGTCTTCAATGGCTGGAGCACACTTGCCTTTGGATTTATATCAAACTGGTTGATATAACTCCAGAAAACAGAGTGTTTTCTTTGAATGGAGTACAAAGTAAAGACCGGACACAAATTACTACCAAGAACACTGGAATCAAATATAGAACATGATCCTTTGATGTTAAGAACCAAAGTTTGCTCTGATACCAATTGTTGATCCCAATTATGATGTTCTAAACTTGATTTACTTTTAACTACACAGAAACAGATAAATAAGAGTGCGGAAAAGTTTTAAAGTGTAGAGAAATTAGAACTTGAAAGGTAGTAGACACACTAGCAAATAATGAATAGAAACATTGTTGGTCCCGAAGGTGCTTAACAAGTTTGTAGAAGGGGGGGGGTTGAATACAAACACAGAATTTAAAGTTTAATAAATTGTTTATTGATAAATCAAATACAATTTACAAGTTTGTTGCGGAATAAGATTAAGACAGACTCAATCTAAACAAACTTAAGAAACACTAAGATGGTTGCACAAGAAATTCAGAGAAAGGAGGATTAAGAGATATAGAAAACAAAGGTTTCTATTTGGAGTTCAAGGATTGAGCACACCCTCAGATGGAGGGGTGAAGTTCCTATTTATACCCTATGCATTAAATGCATGGCAGGGCACTTTACACGTGGCGTTTACTGATTGGCTTTGAATGTCTGACTTTGGGAGACATGCTTTCGGCCGGATCATGAACAGTGTAGTTGACGGAGTTGTTGTACGAATTGTGTCAAAGGCATGTTCGTTCTGACACATCGTATTGAGTTTTGCAAGGTTAGACAAAAAGAAACTTGAGTATAAGCTAAGTGATCATTCAATCGCTGAATATCTCTTTCAGCAGAGATATCAAGAGTTCAGCGATCGCTGAAGCTTTACTCATGTTCCTTCGCGTATAAGTAGAGTTGTCTTTGCTTCACTGATATCCGCATCAGGTCACTAGTAGACTTATCTTTGTTCAGCAGCTTCGTCTTCGATTCAGCTATGAACATCTGTTGATGCGAGACTTGTCTTCAGGGATTACGTTACTGTTTATATCAGAACTATCAGCGATAACTGAACAAACTCAGTTTGATCACTGATAGTGAAACACTAATACATATTAAACGTTTGAGAAAGATTATCAGCGATAACTGAACAGACTCAGTCTGATCGCTGATGGTGAAACACTAATACATATTAAACTTAATTTTCACTAAGTATAGAAAAGGGTCTTTATCAAATCACTGAGAGAGCTTGGATCAACAATCTCCCCTATTTGATAATGACAAAGTAACTGTAGAAAATTAATTTATAATTCAAAATGATGGAATAATCAGGACTCATAACATACATGTCCCAATTACTATTTTGAGGGATCTTTTACAGTACTGATAGAGTTAAGTACTTCACTGAAATTCTCATTAATCCAAGAAAAAAGATTACAAGGTATGAAAATTACAAGTACAAGTGATGTATTAACTGCTGTAAGTTAAACTAATAGATTACAAGAAAGAAAACTAATCTATCAACTATATAAAGAGGGTTTAGGAGGATTGATAAAATACTCAGGTATTTCTTCTCCTTTTTGCCTTCGCTTTAAAGATTCTTTGTAGATGATCGCTATGATTGGCTCAACAGCAGGAGAGAGAGTACACCATAGGCACATGAGATCCTTGAGAAGAGCGAGGGGACAGATAAGGATTTTAGAGACTCTTTGAAATCTGAGTTGTTCCTCGTCATCTTTGAAGAAGATTCCGAAAGGTTCTTCAAGAACTTGTCCCGCAACATATGGTCCGCCAAGAGGCAGAGAGAGATCCAGAACTGAGAGATCATGAGGAGGACCGAACAGAGTTTCTCTTGAGAATTTGATGGAGGTTTCATTTCTGATCACTACGACATTATCAGATGAGGAGGAGACAGGCTTTCTCTTGATTTGCTTGGACTTTGGAGGAAGAGTAGATGGGACGTTTAGTATAGCAGCGACTCTGTTGAGGAGGGCATCATTTACCCTTTCAACATAGCCTCTGTATGTTGACTTTGATTTCTTCAGTGCATCTTTGAACTCAAGCCACTCCATGTAGCCAAATTCTTCCAGCTTTGAAATGAACATAGCCTTGCAGCTTCCATCCTCTCTGGTAATCTCCATTGTGACAGAGAGTTTATCCTTCTTCTTTCTCCCAGAGATAGCAACAACTACGATCTTCATTGGGTCAGAGCGATAGTCAATTTTGTGTTTGCACCAATCGACTGTATTATCGCTGACCGCTTTTTCTTTGGAGCGTTCCTCTTCAATCTCTTTCAAAAGAGCTGCCTAGACTTCCACTGGTTTGCTTTTCAGCTTCTTGTCTTTGACTTGAGAGGACTGAATTTTGAGAGCTAGAGAGGCATCTCTTTGACAGTCAGCAATCAGCTTCTCAGCCCTGACGGATTCTTCGATTTCAGCTTCAGTCAGGAACTCCAGATCTGATGATTGAGAGGGGATCTTTCGTCGTTGACTCTCCAGATGAGAGATCATCTCTGTTCATTTTTTTCTCTCTTCCTCTGACCAATGAGAGGGTCTAGAGGGCCTTCCATGATGTTTCAGGGACTCTTCTTCTTCTTCATCCTCTTCATCAATCTCTCTTACAGAGATTGGAATTATTTGATCATCAGCTTCACCAACTGGGATTATTTGGAGTTCTTTACCCTTAAGCAGGGGAGAGAACTATCTGGTCAGAAAAAGAAAAAGGTTAGATTTAGTTTTAGGGAAGGAGAGAGATAAAGGCTAGAAAGAAACAGGGGTTGGATTTTTATAGAAGGATAAGGGAACGATAGTAAGGCATACCTGAGAAGGATTCTCCTCAGGTAGTGAAATCATCTTCAGGGTTCCCTCAACAGTTGCACCTTTGCTTTAGGAAGGGGTTCCTGAAGGTGTCTCTTGACTCCCCCCCTGCTTTGATAACTTCTTTCGAAGCTATCGCTGATGAAGTGACGGCTGAAGAACGCTATAGAGATTGATCTTCATCGTCATCATCATCATATTGATGAGAATCTTCCTCTTGATCTTCAAGATCAAGGTCTTCATCATCATCGTCTTCTTCTTCTTCATCATTGATTAAATCTTCGAGAGAAGGAGGGGATTTTTCAGCAGCTATCTCCCCCTCAACGTAAGAGGGAGTTTCCTTTTGTTGGACCTCAGCAGCGATTTCAAACTCCGTATTTTCTTCAGCTGCTTTCTCCCCCTCTTTGTCATTATCATTGAGGGAGAGATCTTTGGAAGGAGATGAAGCTTTTGCAGCGGCCAACACATGAACTTCAGCCTCCAAACTGTCCAGTCGGCCTTCAAACGCAGGAAGATCTGACGTAGCCTGATGAATAAACTCCACGGCAATGTTCAGTGATGTACGATCGTTCTCTGTGAATGAGGGAGTAGGAGTAGGAGCTCGTGCTTTCAGGTAAGTCATGATTTGCTGAAAAAGGACTTCACAAGAATCAACCTTTGTAGTCAGGGCTACAAACTGTTGTTGTGAGTCTTCTCTGACTTTGACAATCGCTTCTTGGGGAATAGCGATGTGAGAAACGTCAGCTTTGGAGGCGCAGGTGGCAGTCAGCATCTTCAATGCTTCACCAGCTGATTGAACAGGGTTGGTGGTGTTGTTGAGAGAGGCAGTCAGAGATTCCACCTTTGCACTCAGATTGTTGACATTTGGGTCAACAGTCGCCAAACTAGGACATGAAATATAAGTTACTTTTTGAGAAACAGGCTTATATGGTGAGTTGGGAGAAGTGTTTAAGGTTATAGGGATACCTGAATTATCAAACATTTTGTAGAATTGTAAAGATTCCTCAAAAGATTGATGTTCAGGTCCTATGGGTCCAAACTGTGGAGTAGAAATAGATGGAGGGTTAGAGAACAAAAAAATAGAAGGACTAGAGATGGGGATAGAAGACGTAGGGATAGGGGTAGTTACCACAGGTTATTGTTGAACTGAGATTGTAGGTTGCGTCACTGTTGTTGTGACAACGACCGAGATCGCTGGCACGGTTGAAGTGGTTATAGCTGAGAATGTGGAGGAGAGACCCACGAAAGCATCCAAGGAAGTTTATTGATAAACATCCTTAGGTATAGAGCTAGAGGTAGCTTTCTCCTTGGTGACCTTGGCGTTCTTCGAAGGACCAAGGGAGCCAGCTGATGGTCGTTTGGAAGGGGTAGCGGCAGGGATAGCAGAAGAAGGAACCTCCTGCATGGCCGCTGAAGTAGAATAAGTGAGTAGAGAGAGTCGGGAGCGAAGTTCAGAGATAATTACCTCGTTGGGGAGCGTCTTGACCTCCAGGGAGCGCTGACCCACTTTTGGAAAAGATGCATCTGAGTTAGTGGGGTAAGTAGCAGGGTAGAGAAATTTCAGGTACGCGCAAATAAAGCGTACGTAGGGGACCTTGGGACTGCTTTCGGTCTTCTCTATCTTTGACTTGAGATCATCAAAGATAGCTGTTGCGTAGTCGAAGTTTCGTCCAGTGATCACTGAGTAAGCCATCTGGACCGGAATCTTGCTTGCTTGGTCCAGTGACCCACTCTTCCCACTCATACACTGAATGAAGTGTGAGAAGATTTAGTTAAGCTGAGAAGGCATCAGTGCCTTCTTCACAAGAGTCCGCTTCTTGTTTGGAATCGTCGTCCTTGGCTTGGGTTCCAAAGCGTATTCCATGGCATCCAGAAATTGGATGAGTTCAGCATCAGTTGGCAAGGCGTCGAATCCATTCCTGGGTTTGTCAGGAAAACGCAGAGCTTTCCTCAGGCCTAAAGCAGCCATCATCCCTGATCCAAGTTGAGTGCTGAAGGAGATAGCAGGAACCTGTTCACCCTTTTGTTGGTGATAAGAGGTTTCGTCAGCGGTAAACCAGAAGTGCTGGAGAAGAGCTTTGGAGGGTGTTGGATCTACAGTGATAGCATAAGCAATGCAGGATTGCTTTAGAAACATTGCAGCTTCCTTCAGATGTGGGTACTTAACACCGTCAAAATCGAGGCGAGCGAGATGATTGTTCTTTGGAAGCTCTGAGTCAGTGATGGCGAACTTGACGTTCTTAGAGGCGACAAGTGCAGATTGAGCCATTCTGATCTATGAGTAGATAAAAGAGTAGAAGAAAGGTTTTAGTCTAAAAATAAAGAAGATTTGTCTAGTTTCTATTTTGGGAAAGAAACATAGGGAAATCAACAAATTTGAAGATTAAAAAGGTGTTCTTGACAGAAGATACAAGAACAAGAAGAAAAACCAAGGATTTTGAATGAAGAACAATCAAAATAGAATGGTTTTTAAAGAATAAAATCAAAAATGAAAATGATTTTATGTGATTAGAATCTTATAAACCCATAAATGGAGTTTTATGTAAAAAGATTTAAGATAAGAATTTGAAAAAGATCAAGAATAACCTGTTGATCTTTGAAGAAGATGATGCAACTGCTTGAGAATGCTAGAATGCTTGAGAGAGTATTCTTGCTTTGAAAGTATTTCCAGAAAGCGTAAAATGATAAGAATGGAAAAACATTCATTTTATATATGAGAGAAAGGAGAGAGAATGTGAGAGGCAGGAAAACAAATGCTCATCATGACATGGACACGTCCCACGAAGTTGATTGGATAAAAGGGCAACGGACGAACGTGTCAGAAAAAGGCATGTCGTGGATTGTCGGTTCAAATGACGTCATAGAAAAGAAACTGTTCATTTGTCCGTTTTGAAATTATCGCTGAAGAAAAGTCAGCGATAGATTTTTCTTTTTGAAACTATCCCTGATGGTAAAGATAGGGATAGATTTTCTTTTAAAGGATCACTGATTAGAAATATCAGTGATAAATTTATATTTCAAAAAGCTTTTAATCATTTGAAGAAAGTTCAGTGATTAAGGTTTATATTTTGAAAAACAACTGAATGAAGATTCCGTTGTAGGGATTGACAGAACATACCTGAGAGTCAGAATATTTATCAGAGAATGATAAAAGGGGAACTTATGAGTATTGACACAATGCATTAACGCTGAAGAATTATTCTTCGAGATTCAGCATTCCAAGCTCACTGATGAGAAAGTTGAACCTTGTCTCATCAAGAGGTTTGGTGAATAAATCAGCAAGCTGAAAGTCAGTAGGGATAAAGTGAAGTTCAATATCACCATTCATCACATGATCTCTGATAAAGTGATATCTGATCTCTATGTGTTTCGTCTTTGAATGTAGCACTGGATTATTTGCTATAGCGATAGCACTAGTGTTTTCGCAATAGATAGGAATCTTTGACAGCTGAAGGTCATAGTCTAATAGTTGATTTCTCAACCACAAGATTTGAGAACATCTTCCAGCGGCTACATATTCAGCTTCAGCTGTGGAAGTGGACACTGAATTTTGCTTTTTGCTTGTCCAGCTTACCATCTTTCCTCCGAGGAGTTGACATCCACCAGTGGTACTCTTTCTGTCAAGTTTACAGCCTGCAAAATCACTATCAGAATAACCAGTTAGATTGAACCCTGAGTCTTTGGGATACCAAAGACCGAGGTTAGGAGTTCCTTTCAGATATCTGAATATACGCTTAACAGCGATCGTATGGGATTCCTTGGGTTCAGATTGATAACGTGCACATAAAAAAGTAGAATACATGATGTTAGGTCGGCTCGCCGTAAGATACAGCAGGGAGACTATCATTCCTTTATAGGCAGTGACATTAACAGGTTTTCCAGAAGGATCTTTGTTAAGTGTCAGGGGTGGTGCCATAGGAGTTTTCATTGATGAAGTTTGTGTAAGATCAAACTTCTTCAGCATATCTTTAACATACATACCTTGGCTGATGAAAGTACCTTTATCAGATTGTTTAATCTGAAGACCAAGAAAATATGTCAGCTCACCCATCATACTCATTTTATATTCTTTCTTCATTCTTTCAGTGAAGCGAGTACATAGAGATGGGTTAGTAGAACCAAATATTATGTCATCGACATATATTTGTACAAGAATTATATGACCTTTTATCTTTCTGAAAAATAACGTATTATCAATCTTGCCACGTTCAAAATTTTCAGAAATAAGAAATGATGAGAGAGTGTCATACCAAGCACGAGGGGCTTGTTTTAGACCATAGAGAGCCTTATCCAATTTATAAACATAATTTGGATACTTAGGGTCATAGAACCCTGGTGGTTGTTCTACATAGACTTCTTCATTCAGCTTTCCATTGAGGAACGCTGATTTTACGTCCATTTGATAAACGATGAAGTCTTTATAGACTGCATAAGCTAAGAATAGTCGAATTGCTTCGAGCCTAGCCACAGGGGAAAAGGTTTCATCATAGTCTATGGCTTCCTCTTGTCTGTATACCTGAGCAACAAGTCGATCCTTGTTGCGGGTTACAGTTCCATGTTCATCTAACTTGTTTCTAAACACCTATTTGGTGCCTATAACAGTTTTTTCAGATGGTCTAGGAACGAGATTCCAAACTTTGTTACGGGTAAACTCGGTCAGCTCTTCTTGCATAGCGCTGACCCAGTTTGGATCTCTGAGGGCATCATTAGTCTTCTTTGGTTCTATTAAAGATAGAAAGTTGACAAAGAGACAGATATTACCTGAGCTTCGTCGTGTCTGAATACCTGCATCTGGATCACCAAGAATTTGATCTATTGGATGATCTCTGGTCCATCGCTGAGCAGGAGCATGATCGCTCAACTCAGAGGTTGAATCAACAATTGGGATGTTTACTGATGAGGACGTTTGAGGTTCATAAGCAATTAACTGTTGAGTAGTGGACAGCCTGTTGTTATCAGAGAGGTTTTCAGACAGAGGTAGATCTGATGGTAGCAAGGTGTTTAGAGGTTCAGCTGAAACCCATGAGTTGGATTCAGCGCTAGGAGGTATAATGTTTGTATCATCATCAGCGACTGGAGAATCGGAATGCTGATGGTTTGAGAAGAAGGGTTCAGTTTTCTTGTAGTGAGAAAACATCCAAGCATTTAACTCTTCATTGTCAGTGATTGGTTTGGAGTTCGCTGAGCGAGTTTCATCAAAAGTGACATGAATTGTTTCTTCCACAGATTGTCTTCGTTTGTTGAAAACTCTGTAGGCTTTTGAGATGGAGGAATATCCTAGAAATATTCCATCATCAGCTTTTGGGTCGAACTTTCCAAGCTGATCTTTGTTGTTTAAGATAAAGCACTGACAACCAAAGATATGAAGAAAGCTGATAGAAGGCTTCCTTCCATGAAAGAGTTCATAAGTTGTCTTACCAAATCGCTTTACTATCAGCGATCTGTTTTGAGTAAAACATGCAGTGTTTACAGCTTCTGCCCAAAATTGAGTAGGGAGATGAGAATCACTGAGCATTGATCTAGCAGCTTTAATGATCGTTCTGTTTCTTCTTTCAGCGACTCCGTTTTGCTAAGGTGTTCTTACTGTAGAGAAGTTATGAGAAATTCCCTGGTTTTCAAAAAAATTGTTTAGGGAACTGTTTTTGAATTCAGTTCCATGATCACTTCTTATTGAACGAACAGTAAGATTATTCAGCACTTCCATCTTTTTAACAAAAGATATTAGTTTTTCTGGAGTATCACTCTTACAGCGAAGAAAGATAACCCAGTTATAGCGAGAGAACTCATCTACAATGACAAGCGTATATTTCTTTCCAGCTATTGATTGGATATTGACAGGGCCAAACAGATCTATATGCAGGAGCTGAAGAGGACTTGTCACTGAGGAAACTTGTTTAGACTTGAAACTAGCTTTTGTTTGTTTTCCTTTTTCACATGTTGAGCAGAGAGATTCTTTAGCATATGAGTGCTGAGGAAGACCAGAAACCAGTTCTTAGATGAGAGAGAATTCAAGGTTTTGAAGTTTAGATGAGAGAGCCTTTTGTGCCATAGCCAGTTGACATCAGAGGAGTCCTTAGAGAGAAAACATAAGTTTTCAGTGGTAGTAGAGTCCATATCTATTACGTAGACATTTTCTCTGCGATAACTACTGAGAGCAAGTTTTCCTTTCTCATCCACCACTAAACATGCTTTTTTAGAAAAGCGAACTTCGTAGTCTTTATCACATAGCTGAATGATGCTTAGAAGGTTGTGCTTTAGTCCATCTACATAAGCGACTCTTCGAAAGGTAGTTGTCCCATTGCTGAGGACACCAAACCCTTGGGTATTTCCTTTTCCATTTCCACCGAAGGTCACAGAGGGACCTTTCTCTTTCTTGTATTCAGTGAGCAGGTTTTTTTGTCCAGTCATATGACGAGAACATCCACTATCGAGATACCAGATGCCCTTTGATCCCTGCACACATAAGGAAGATTAAGCCTTGTTTGGTACCCACTTTTCAATGGGTCCTTTAGAGTTAGTGGATGTCGAAGCTTCAGCAGTCTTCACAGCAGATGAAGATTCAGCTTCAGTGGTGATCTTCACTTTGGTTAATTTCTTAACCTTAGTGGTTTTCTTCACTTTGGTTGATTTTTCAGCTTTAGTGACCTTTTCAGCCTTGGAGGCATTCATCTTCACTTTAACTGATTTATCAGCTTTAGTGGCAGTTGGACATTTGCTTGCAATATGGTCAGTAAAACCACAGTGATAGTATTTTCTATATTTGAAAATGGTTTTAGGACCAGAAGTAGAAGGTTTTGCAAGTTTAAGATGAGCAGGGCCAGGTCCAAGAATGCTTTTCTCATGAGATCTGAGAGGAATTTTCATTTCTTCAGATTTCATGGATCTTAGATCAATCTTTAGCTTTGGAGGACAGAGATCGAAGATTTCTATCACAGAGCTAGAAGATTGATTTACTGAAGGTTTAGAAGGAACTTTCCGTTTTGCTTTCTTGGTAGCCTTCTAGGGACGAAGAATGGACTTTCCTTTATCCTCAGACTTAGTGTCTTTGGATTTTTCCTCAGGGATAGAATTAGAAGAAGAAGGATAAAATTGATCATACGAAGTGTCAGAGATAGGAGTGACAAACGTTCCAAACTTAAGCATGAAACTTTCTTCTTTAGGCTCATCCTGTGGTGTCCAAAAGCCAAGAAAAGTTTTATCACTTTCAGGAGTTTGAGCATTTATTATCTCAGAGATATTTGTTGATGATTTGCACCATTTTTCAACATCAGCCTTTTCTGCTTTTAGAGCAGCGATGGCTTGTTCACGTTCAATCCTGATGATTTCATTTATAATGATTTGATCTTTCAGCTTTTCTTCTAAAAGATTTAGTTCTCTGATCTTTTCATGACATTTCTCTAGCTCTTGAGTTAAATGAACATTTTTATTCTCAGCTTGAGTTTTGTCATTTAGAGCATTATAAAGGTCAATCGTCAGCACATCAACAGCGCGACTTCTCTCAGCTTCAGACAGAGAGGGATTTGTAGAGATAGATACCTGAGATGATATGTAGCTCATAGAAGGTTCAGATGGTTCTTCCACTTCTTTTTTAATCTCGGCCATGAGGCAAAGATTAGCGACTTCTTCTTCATCAGAACTTGATTCTTCTGATTCAGCCCGGTCATGTTCTTCAGCGATGAGACCTTTACCTTTTCGCTTATAGCTTTTCAGCTTTTGATATTTGTTCTTCAGCTTTAGGTATTTGTCATCACTGGATCTTCTTGAGGTAGAAGGTTTGAACACCTTTTTCGATCTGCACTCACTAGCAAAGTGTCTAATCTTTTCACAGTTATAGCAAGTGGCAGTAACCTTATCAATAGGCGTTGATTTTGGCTTTTCAGTAAGAGAGAGAGGCTTACTTCTTCGGATGTTGCTATTTCTTGCAAATCTCTTAAAAGAGTTTGTCAAGAGTGCTAAGGACTCATCAAACTCTGAAAGATCAGGGTCTGATAGATCCTCAGATTCAGAATCTAACTCAGTGATGGTGAGAGTAGATCGCTGAGATGGAATTATCTCTGAAGAGACTAAAGCAACAGGAGTGCTTTTAGAGTCCTTATAATCTTTAACAAGATTCTTTTTCAGGAGATTCGATTGCTCATAGTTGAGCAATATTCCATACAAAGTGCTTAGAGAGAGAGAATTTAAGTCTTTTGTCAGCTTAAGACAAATTGAATAACTGTCCCAGCTTTCAGGAAGACATTCTAAGAATTTTGTTAAGACCTCATAATTAGAATAGGTCCTACCAACAGTACTTCGATCAATGATTAAGCAGTTAAATCGCTGATGAACGTCAGAAAGAGATTCATTCTTACCAGCGATGAAACTTTCATACTGTCTTACCAAGTTAATCTTTCGAGTCTCTTGGATTTCAGTGGTGCCCTCATATTGAACACATATGGTTTCCCACATTTCTTTAGAAGTTTTCAGATGCATGATGGAATGGAAAAATTCATCAGGCAAAGCCATTGAGATAATGGTCTTTGCTCTAGCATCTATACCTACCTTCTTTTTGTCTTCATCACACCACTGTCTTATTTCCTTAACGACATAGCGTTCAGGGACAACTTCAGTGGTGGTAGTAGCGGGAACTGCAGCTATAATTCTAACAGGTTCATAGGGTCCATTTTCTATATATTCAGGTATAGTAGGATCAACACCTTCAAGAAATAGTATCATTCGATTTTTCCATAGAGAAAAGTTATCTCTGCTAAATCGAGGAGGTTTAGAAAGTGAACCATTATCATAGTAGTTTGTGTTTGTGTTAAGTGCCATTTAGAATAGCAAAGAAGAGAATAAAGCAAGATCTTGTTTATTAGATTAAACAGACTGCTCTGATACCACTTGTTGGTCCCGAAGGTGCTTAACAAGTTTGTAGAAGGGGGGGGTTGAATACAAACACATAATTTAAAGTTTAATAAATTGTTTATTGATAAATGAAATACAATTTACAAGTTTGTTGCGGAATAAGATTAAGACAGACTCAATCTAAACAAACTTAAGAAACACTAAGATGGTTGCACAAGAAATTCAGAGAAAGGAGGATTAAGAGATATAGAAAACAAAGGTTTCTATTTGGAGTTCAAGGATTGAGCACACCCTCAGATGGAGGGGTGAAGTTCCTATTTATACCCTATGCATTAAATGCATGGCAGGGCACTTTACACGTGGCGTTTACTGATTGGCTTTGAATGTCTGACTTTGGAAGACATGCTTTCGGCCGAATCATTAACAGTGTAGTTGACAGAGTTGTTGTACGAATTGTGGCAGAGGCATGTCCGTTCTGACACATAATACTGAGTTGTGCAAGGTTAGACAAAAAGAAACTTGAGGTATAAGCTAAGTGATCATTCAATCGCTGGATATCTCTTTCATCAGAGATATCAAGAGTTCAGCGATCGCTGAAGCTTTACTCATGTTCCTTCGCGTATAAGTAGAGTTGTCTTTGCTTCACTGATATCCGCATCAGGTTACTAGTAGAGTTCTCTTTGTTCAGCAGCTTCGTCTTCGATTCAGCTATGAACATCTGTTGACGCGAGACTTGTCTTCAGGGATTACGTTACTGTTTACATCAGAACTATCAGCGATGACTGAACAGACTCAGTTTGATCACTGATAGTGAAACACTAATACATATTAAATGTTTGAGAAAGACTATCAGCGATAACTGAACAGACTCAGTCTGATCGCTGATGGTGAAACACTAATACATATTAAACGGAATTTTCACTAAGTATAGAAAAGGGTCATTATCAAATCACTGAGAGAGCTTGGATCAACAAACATAAAATGCATTAAGATGATTACTGAAGAATTTTGTTAGTCCTGAAATCTAGATTCCTATTGCATTTTCACGAAACAAAACAAACAAGATTATCAATTACCTGTTTTGATTTCAGTTTCAATTCAAATGAGTACAATTGTTTTCTCACTTTCTCTCTCTAGACAATTCTCTCTCTCTCTAAAACTCTCTCTGAATCTTCAACTAGTCACTCATACATTAGAAAGAAAAACTAAGGTATTTATACCTACTACAAAATGTAAAGAAAACAAACAACTACAATTACATTGACTTTGACACTTTATTATAAATTGACTTTGACTTTAAATGAAAGTTGACTTTCAGCCTTTGACTTCTTGAATCTCTGACCTTCAGAATCCTTGATCTTGTATCCAACATATTTCCGCTGTTACAATCTCCCCCTTTGGATTCATGATCATCTTTAAGAAGATTTAGCAAATCAATCTCCCTCTTTGATTCCATCTGGACAATCTCTCCTTTTGCAAATATATCCTTTCTTTGACTGAAATTCTTCCCAAATCTGCCTTCAAACAAATAACAATCTCCCCCAAGAATAGTATAAACAATCTTCAATAATTTCCGCAAAACTTTCACAAATCTCTTTCAGACTACGGAAAGAAATTATCATCATATTTAGCTCGGATTGCTTTAGCAAAATAATCTTCAAAGAAAATTTCCTCAAAATCAGCACATCTTCAAAAATTCTTTGAAAATTTTCAAATCTTTACATTGAATCTTCTGACTTGAACATTTCTATAAATCATCTCCCAAAACTCCAAAACTTTAACATTTCTTGATACCATCTCCCCCTTTTTGATGATTTGAGCATCGGTATCATCAAAACTTTCACCAAGAAATGTCTTTGACCATTCTGATCTGTCCAAGAGCCTCTGATTCTGTGATCCATAACCATGTATTCATCTGGATCTTTTCAAATCCAGAAAAATGAAAAAAATGTAACACCTGAATCAACAAATGAATCAGTTAAAATGCCTGTCAGTAACACGAAGTCACTGTGTGTAACAAATGCACATAGGAAAGGAGATTTTTGATGTTCACTCCCCCAGTGCTTCCATTCAATCATCGAAACACCACAAAGGCAATTTCTATGAACGTTATGACAAGAAAACAAATTCCTTGTGTGTTCGTGAAAGTGTAGAAAGAATTAAGCATATGATGATTGCTCTTAAGGGTAAAAAATTGTGTAAACCACTGAGACAACAGTAGATAAACACAGACATTATGTGTTGCGTCCCCTTGAAAATATAAAACATTTTCTTTTTAAGAAGAAAATGAGTAGTTGGTGGGGTTAAAGTCAAGAGTTGGCATGGGCTAGTTACCTGTTTCAATAATGTTCACTAAAGAGTTGTGAAACATTAGTAATGTGGCTTCCCGACTAAGAAAGTAGTTGGTGCAGAGTTTGATACTCTTTTACTCTGATCTCACACCCTCTTTCTTTTTAATCATTAAGCTCACATCTAACCAAACTCTCTTTTCCATTTTACCTCAACGCACAACCCACACTCATTTCTTTTCGCCTCCTCACACTCAATCACTATGGATTAACTTCTTGGGAAGAAATCACTGGTTAACGTGATTCCATAGAAGTTCATTTAAGTCCTGGCACAATGATCCCGTATTTTCCTAGATAACAGGTGTTGCTCAAATGATTTAACTTTATCAGTTAAAGCTCAAAAATACATGTCACATAAATGAATGCTCACACGATATAATCATGAAGATTTGAGCATTTGAAACATTGAAGTATTTCCAAACAAGTAAATTGAATGAATGAACATGAATACAAGAGACTTGTTTGAAAATCTGACATTGTATGAAAAATGATCAGAATCAAATGATATAGAAATCAAGGCATATGGTCAAGAATAATGGATAATGTCTATATGAATCAAAATACAGACATTCTTGAAATGACGTTCCGAAATGAAATTATGCTCAAAAATACTTTGAATACAATTAGGGTGTCTTACCATCAAAAATATGTTTCAATATGAGACATGGTAAGAACAATTTTATCAAAAAAAAATAAACCGGTGTGTGTGAATATTTGAAAGTATATAGAAAAGACAACACACAATTAATTATCTTTGGAAACACACGGTTTATAATCATGTAACCACAAGTAAAATGAAAAAAACATTTAAAATCACACTTCCAATTCATGAAATTTGTTTAAGAATCGGGAAGTGGTTTGAACATTTAAGAACATGTTTTCTATATCTGAAAGTTGTCCTTCTTTCAGATATATTTGAGATTAAGATAAGAAATTTACCTTTTCGCTCAATCTTAATTCTCATAAAGTCAGCTGTAGTCATTAAGATATGATCGTGTCAACTTCTCTCGTTCTGCAAAAGTCTCAAAGTCATGTCAAAATCAATTTTATTCTCAAATTTATTCTCAAATTTATTCAAATGTAAAAGACATAAAGCATTAAAACAGGTAACAATACGAGTTCTGATCAGAAGTAATCAAAAATCATAGTCTTACTCCTTTTGATATGACTTATATGCTCCCCCTAAAATCATGCATCACAAAAAATTTGTCAGTGTAGTAAATGCAGAAATTAGATAAATTCCCCCTCAAAAGAATGTAGATCATCTTAAAGTTCTTCTCACTCTCCCCCTGAGATCATGAACAAACTATTAAAGTGCAGATATCCTTCAGAAATAATGATAAAGAAATGAAGAAAAATGACAATAAAAGAAACTTTAATAGGTAATTACTGATTAGACCTTGAGATTTAGCATACCAAGCTTATATACAAGAAAATTAAATCTCTTTTCATCTAAAGATTTAGTAAACAAATCTGCAAGTTGATAATCCGTTTTTATAAAGTAAAGTTCTATTGTACCTTTTTCTACATTATCTTTTATAAAATGATACCTGACATCAATGTGTTTGGTTTTCGTATGCTGTACAGGATTAGCATATATCGCGATTGCGCTCTTCGAGTCACAATATATCGGAATTTTATCAAACTTGAATCCATAGTCTCGCAGCTGTGTTCGCATCCACAAGACCCAAGAGCAGCAACTGGCAGCAGCTACATACTCTGCTTCAGCAGTCGATGTGGAAACGCATAATTGTTTCTTTGATGCCCAACTAACGAGCTTATCCCCAAGAAATTGAATGTGACCTGAAGTTCTCTTCCTGTCTATCATACAACCTGCATGATCTGCATCTGAGAAGGTTGTAAGTTCAAAGCTAGTATCTTTAGGATACCACAGACCGAGATCTGGAGTCCCCTTCAGATACCTGAAAATACGTTTTACTGCAGACATATGGGAATCTTTAGGATTAGCCTGATATCGAGCGCATAAACATGTAGAAAACATTATTTCTGGCCTACTAGAAGTTAGATACATTAAAGAACCTATCATTCCACAATATGTCCTAACATCCACAGCTGTTCCCGAAGGATCAGTGCCGATCTTAGTACCAGGTGCCATCGGGGTACCAATCGGTTTACTGTTTTCCATGTTGAACTTCTGAAGAATGTTCAAAATTTATTTTGATTGATTGATAAAAATCCCCGTTTTAAATTGTTTGACTTGTAATCCGAGAAATAAATTCATCTCTTCTATCATACTCATCTGAAAACGTGACACCATAAGGTTTGAAAAGTTCTTACAGTACTTAGGATTTGTAGAGCCAAAAATAATATCATCTACATATATTTGAATAAGAATGATATCGGCTTTCTCCTTTTTAATGAATAAAGTAGTATCAACCGTACCTTTCATAAAACCAGACTTGACCAAGAATTTAGATAACACATCATACGAGGCACGAGTAGGTTGTTTGAGTCCATAAAGGGCTTTATCCAAGATGTAGATGTGATTAGTCTTATCTGGATTCACAAACCCTTCTGGCTGCGAGACATGTACTTGCTCCTTAAGTAAGCCATTCAGAAAGGTTGTCTTCACGTCCATTTGGTAGACGGTGAAGTTTTTATGAGCTACGTAGGCTAGAAACATCTGAATCGCCTCTATACGCGCTACTGGAGCATACGTCTTATCATAATCTATGCCTTCCTCTTGCCGATAACCCTTGGCGACAAATCTTGCTTTATTACGGATTACGATACCATCTTCATCCTTCTTGTTTTTGAACACCCATTTCATACCAATAATTGTTTTGCCTTCAGGTTTAGGTACGAGTCTCCAGACTTTGAGTGCTTCGAACTGGTTCAACTCTTCTTGCATAGCTGTCACCCAATCTGAATCTTCAAGTGCCTCTGATACACAAGTAGGCTCAATCTTGCTCAGAAAGGAATCATGCATACACATATTTAAGGTAACAGACCTAGTTTGCACCGACTTATGTAGATCTCCAATAATTTGACTTATCGGGTGCTCTTTGGTCCACTTTTGTTCGTGAGAGAGTGGATTAGATACAGATTGATCATGATAATCATCTTGAAATCCACTATTAGGCTTTTCAGTTTGAGTAGTTGTAAGGGGGTTTGCAGTTGAAGTTTCAGGTGTAGAAGCAGCAGTTGGAACAGCAGACTCTGCCTGTTGAGTAGACAGTGTATCACACCCAACTGATACAGTTACTTCTTGCTCAACAGTTACTTGTACGTCTTCAACTGTAGGAGTATTCGATAGAATGTGAGTTTCTGACTGAACGGGGGATTCAGATTCAGTTATAACTTCTGAAGTGACTGGATGATTTGAACTTGTGTCTTCAGACCTGTCAGTCATAGCAGATTTAGGCAAATTAGATCCTAGAAACTCATCATAAAATAATTCAAATAACAAATCTAAATCAGATAAATGTGAAAGTAAAGTAGAAGCATTATTCAAATTGTTCTCTGTAGAAACAGGTTATGGACTGATCTGCCCAGAAGCTAATACTCCAGTTATCACGGGTTCTGAACTGAGTTGTTCAGAAGCCATTTCTTCATCGAATGTGACGTTAACGCTCTCGATTACTGTCTTGGACTTCTTTTAGTAGACTCGATATGCAGTAGATGTCGAAGAATAACCAATGAAGATACCCTCATCCGCCTTGGCACTGAACTAGTTCAGACTCTCTCTATCGTTAAGCACAAAACACTTACACCCAAATATGTGAAAATACTTGATTGTCGGTGTTCTGTTGTTGATCAACGCATACGGAGTCTTTTGAAAACGGCGGTGTATCATGGACCGATTCTGAGTATGACATGCAGTCGACACAACTTCTGCCCAGAGGAAGAGAGGTAAGTCGGATTGGCTAAGCAGAGTACGAGCGGCCTCGACTAGCGTCCGATTTCGCCTTTCAACTACTCCATTCTGTTCGGGCGTACGAGCAGCAGAGTATTTATGTAAAATCCCGACTGATTTGAGATATTCTTCAACAATCTTGTTTTTCAACTCTGTGTCGTTGTCGGTTCTAAGAAGCTTGACTGGTTTCTGGAAATTCACCTGGATCATCTTCAGAAAAGTAATGAGAACTTCGGGTGTCTCATCTTTTGATCGTATAAATTTGACCCATGTGTATCACGAATAATCGTCCACGATAACCAACACATATTTCTTTCCACCCAAGCTCTGCGTTCGCATTGGACCACACAAATCCATATGCAACAACTCTAACGGAGAGCTGGTACTCGGTTCAGGCTTCGGTTTATGCGGAGCTCTCTTCATCTATCCATTTTCACATGCTGCACATAAGTGTTCTTTGACGTACTTGAGCTCAGGAAGTCCGTTGACTAACTTTCCACTAACCAGTTTGTTGATATACCTAAAGTTGAGGTGAGAAAGCCGTCGATTCCATAGCCAACTTTGGTGCATCGAGGCTTTAGAGAGTAGACACACTTGATTGACAGTCTGGACCTTTGACAGATTTATGTTGTAGAGGTTTGACTTGCGAGTCCCGACCAAAAGTTCTTTTCCATCTTCATTGAGTACCGAACACTTCTTGGCCTTGAAATGCACCTCTAATTATTTATCGCAGAACTGACCAATATAAGTTATGCCCTAATCCTTCTACATAACTCACCTTCTTTATCGTTAAGTTCTCGTGTACAACATCACCATAGCCCAAAATTGGTGAGAACTGGTCATTTCCAAACCTTACATTGCCGCTGAATTTCTCTGTATAATTAGTCAGTAAAGCTTTCTGCCCGGTCATATGCTTGGAACAACCGCTATCCAAGTAACACATATGCCGGGTCTGCAAGAGAAATCAGGAAACAACAAACTTAGGTACCCATTTAAAAATGGGTCCTAACAGATTAGTACAAGATTTTGGTATCCATTTGAATATGGATCCTTCTTTTCTTTGAAAACTTTTGAAAATATTTGGTTTAGAAGAATATACATGATATGATCCAAACCAATTTTTAGAATTAAGAAAATAAGCACAATCATTTCTCCGATAATGATAAGATTTAGTAGTAGTAGAAGATAATTGAATCAATTGCTTTATTGAATAACGCTTGTAAGAAGTTACAAGGTTTTGTTTAGGAGAAACAAGTTGACCAACTACATTATTATCACTACTATCAGATCTATTACATGAGTTATCAGAAATTGATTCAACTGTCTCATCATTCTTCCTTTTTGGTCGCCATTCAGTCTTTGCTTTCGACCTTTTCTTTCTTAAATCTGAAACAAAAGATGTAGATTGATTAGGAAAATCAGATTTCTGAGATTGATTTTTCTTGCGTTAACCAGTGTTCTTCTTTTCTGTGAATGTTGTTTCTTATGTTTCTTACCATTAGCATAGTAATCAGCATTCCCAGAAACTGATTCACCAACCTTAGTTGATGATTCACCCTTTTCATGTACACTTGGTAAAGCTTTTCCATTTATGATGAAAGTAGAATGATCTGGAAGTGGAGCATTAAAATCAAACATATCTATTTCTTCTATACACCCATCATCAGAATTTAGAAAATCATTTGCAGACTCAAATAAGTCATCAAAATTATCAGTAGAAGTGTGAAGTTCTTTTGAAACTTTAGAACACTTTGTAGATTTAGAATGAAAAACAATGTTCTTCAAAATTGTAGAAAACACATCTTGTTCTAAATTCACCAAAATTCTTTCGTCAGATAAAACATTTTCAAGTTCAACTATCTTGCTTTCCAAAATGAGTGGAGGGACATAAACTTTTGCAATTGCAGGTTTTACCTCCATCTCAGGAACATAATAACTAGCAAAATAATCATTTGAAGCAACTTTTGGTGTTTCAGAAAGATAACTATCATTTAACTTTTCATAGTTAAACGGTAGTTGCATTTTCTTAACATTCTTTCTATTTTCAGTTTCCTTGGCCTCAACTTCTTCTAGTAATTTGGTAACAAATTTGGGCTTTAAATGAGTATGTTTACCAGCAACAACAAGAAAATCAAAATTATATAGTGCTGGTTGTTTTCTGATGGCTTTCTTTAAGTAATGAGGATTTTCAAAACCAAGTCCCCATTTTTCCTTAACATCAGCCTCCTCATTAGGTGCATTAAGAAAAATAGTTTGATCTGTTTGACCTCTTGCATAAAGTTTGGCTTCATGACCATTTACCTTCTTATGTAAACTCTTGTTCTCAACCTGCAATTTATGAACAGTTAGTTCAGATTCTTTCTTTTCTAAAACAGACTTAGAAATTATAGATTCAAACTCAGAAATCTTCTTTTCAAAATAATCTTTTTCAATTTTGAAATCAGACGCAAATTTACGTAGAGAATCAATTAGATCTTTGTTCCCAATAACTGATTTATTAAGTTCAAAGATCTTCTGATTTCGTCTAGCAACTCTGTCCTTTTCCTTTTTCAGTTTAACATGAAGATTTTGAAGCTCGACCATCATAACTTCCATTTTGGTCAAGAAATCATGTTCAGTTAAGTTTATTACCTCATCTGCAGTTTCTTCATCAGAATCATCCTCTTTATCTTCTTTTCCCATTAAGAAGTGATGAGCAGACTCTTCTTTCTTTTTTTCTTCTTCTTCATCGGGATGATCCAACCAAAATTCGTCTTCAGCCATTAATGCTATGCCAGCTTCTTGTTTCTTGGCCAATAGCATCTTGTTCGGATAATACTGTGAGTTGCGAACCTTTGGCTTTCGACATTCTTTAGCAAAATGTTCAATCTTGCCGCAGTTGTAGCATTTGATTAGATCATTAGCTGCCATTTCAGCACCGGTATAATCATTCACATATTTCTTTCTTTCTTCTGGTTTCTTCTCAACAAATTTGTTTCCTTCTACCCTTTCTCTGTGCTCATGGTTCTTGGAACTGGACGAAGAGTATCTATGAGAATTGGATCCCGGTTCTTGTAGAATTTTTTTTGGAATGCTTGGGGTCAGTAATAGCATTGTTTGCTTGAGACTTTCTCCGTCATCTCCATCAGATTCGGATTCTGATTCAGAACTGGTAATAACTTTCTTCTTTTTCTTCTTCTCTTTCTTTTCTTTCTTCTTCTCTCCGGCTACCAATGCAATGGGATCGGGAACTTTCTCAACTTTCCTTTTGTCAGCTCTTTTCTCTTCCACTTCTTCTTTATTCTAACGCAACGTCTCATAAACCTCATGTAACGGAATGTCATTTAGATCCTTCATCTATTTCATCCTGCGCGTATGTTTCTTCCATTCAGGTTGCAGGATGCTTAGGAACTTGACATTATTCTCGATCTGTTTCTTTTTCACTTTGTTCTTGGACAATTCATTTAGAAGCAGGACAAACCGTTCATAGGTGTCTTCTAAGCTTTCATTATCTTTTGCTTTAAATTCTTCGTAGCTGTTAATGCAGTTAGCTACTTTCATCTGATTTCCAGCTTTTGATCCCATCATCATCTTCTAAAGTTGGTCCCACATCTTCTTAGTATTGGCCTTGTAACTGTCTATCTTGATGTATATCTCGTTCGGAATACTTTGAAGAAGTAAGGATCTTGCTTGTTTATCTGCTTTAAAATGACTTTTCTGCTCCTCAGAATATTGTGCAAAATCCATTGGAACAATTTTCATCTTTTGCTCTTTGTCCACATCACCATCCTCACTGTCAGATGAATCGTCATCAGGTATTTGGACAGTAGGTGGTACCATAGGACCCTCCATGATTGACAAAAGAATGTTTTCTCCATTTTTGTATCTGTCCACGAAGTCAAGAAATCTGTCCTTCCACTGCTCGTATTCCCCTTTAAACAGAACCGGGGGCTTGGCATTTGTGCCAATTGAAAGAGCGTCCTTTGAAGTCATCCTGTTTGTACCTGTTTAAACAAATATGCAATAAGAAACTATAAACTGATCGTTAGGCCAATTATGAAATCACAAGAAAAATACAAGAAATCTTGAAATATAAAAAATACAAGAAATCTTGAAGTGCTAAAATTCGCAAATCACTATAGAAGCTTAAAACACGCAGAAGCTTGAAACTCGCAAGTCACTATTCACTGATAAATTCGCAGGCTTTAGCTTGCGTGTTTGTGAATCTCGCACGCAAAGGTTTGCGTGTTTTGGCAAACTCGCAGATCGCTAAAACTCGCAAGTGACTATTCATAAAGAAACTCGCAGATAAAGGTGTGTGTGTTCTCTAAACTCGCAAAGCATTACTTGCGCGTTTGAACAAACTCGCAGATCGAACTAACTCGCAGATCACTATTCCTCAGAAACTCGCACGCTTAGTCTTGCGCGTTTGTAGAACTCTCTAATGTCTACGTGCGTGTTTCAATACTTAGAAAAATTTCCTCAATCTTCAAACTCGCAGACTTCGATCTGCGCGTTTCTAGAACTCGCAGATAACCCTCTGTGCGTTTTGTCCAAAAATCAATTTCCTTCGACTTGCGCGTTCTTCCAGATGAAGCTTGCACGTTCTTTCGATGAACTTGCGCGTTTTATAGATCTTGCGCGTTCTTGGAGTTTTCGAACAAAAACTCAAACTTTCACACAGAAATCCATTGAAATCTTCGAATTTGATCTCGAAACTTTGTCAATTTGCTCGATTTCAATACTCTAGTAAGTTACAATACTTGAATTACAACAACAAACACAAATCGATACAAATTTAATCGATCACAGTGCGTGAAACTCGTGAACCAGAAAATCAGAAAAATTCAAAATTCACACTCGATTACAGTGCAATTCGTGAAATTACCTATACAAACTCGATCGATTATACTCAGCAAACAAAACCTAATCGATTACAACTCCAAATTCGCATTAGAACTCAGAATTTGATTTGACTTCGACGAACACAGAGTCGAACTATTTCTTGATCTGATTTCAATTTGGATTATGCTCTAATACCAATTGTTAGTCCTGAAATCTAGATTCCTATTGAATTTTCTCAAAACAAAACAAACAAGATTATCAATTACCTATTTTGATTTCAGTTTCAATTCAAACGATTACAACTGTTTTCTCACTTTCTCTCTCTAGACAATTCTCTCTCTCTAAAGCTCTCTCTGAATCTTCAACTAGTCACTCATACATTAAAAAGAAAAACTAAGGTATTTATACCTACTACAAAATGTAAAGAAAACAAACAACTACAATTACATTGACTTTGACACTTTATTATAAATTGACTTTGACTTTAAATGAAAGTTGATTTTTAGCCTTTGACTTCTTGAATCTTTGACCTTCAGAATCCTTGATCTTGTATCCAACATATTTCCGCTCTAACAAATCTGCTTCATTAATTTGCTCGAGAACATCAATAACACGCATTAGTATGTTCTAAAATGCTCAAAGAAATTACGAAGTTCTCTTAGCTTAGTATGTGCTTACGTGAATTACAAAACGGAAAGTGCTCCTCTCATATAGGATGAGGAGCACACAATAGTACAAGACAAAGGCTGACATTCCATAAAAGAAATGCCACTTGGAAAGTTAAACAACGTGGGACGCGCACAAATGATCTTCATAATCTTCGTACAACAGGCTCACGTGTTCTGCACGTGGTCTTGTCTTGAACCATTGTCACGAAATCTTCCATATTTCATCTCCAGAGGTTAGTCATCACAAAGGCTCTATGAGTGATCACAGAGGCCCTGTGATCTGAAGTTGATCTTCAGGTGAGAGTCCTCGGGTAGATAGTCGACAAAGTCTTTTGAGCTTGTGACTTCTGTGGTGAACTTGGAGTTTCTTAGCAGTCTTCTGAGGTTCCTACACTTAGTCTATTTTTCAATACTTCTATACATGTGAGTTGGAGCTAACCGAAAGTATATGGAAAAGACAATACACAAGTATTAATCTTTGGAAACACACGGTTTATATATCATTAAAGCACATATAACTTGAAAACATTTAAAAATCACACTTCTATATTCATGAAATCTTTTAAAGAATCAGAAGTGGTTTGAATATTTAAGAACATGTTTTCATATCTGAAAGTTGTCCTTCTTTCAGACACGTATGAGATTAAGATTTGAAATAAACCTTTTCACTTAGTCTTAAATCTCATCAAGTCAGCTCTAAGTCTTATATGATATGATCGTGTAAGCTCTCTCTCAATTCATTAAAAATCACAAGTCATCAAAGTATAAAGCTTTATTCACAAAATTTATTTAAAAGTAAAATGACATAAAGCAATAAAATTGGTAAAATACGAGTTCTGATCAGATGTAATCAGAAGTCATATTCCGTACTCCTTGATTCTTACTCCCCCTGCGATTGTGCATTAGAAAATTTATCAGTTAAGAATTTATGCAAAAATATGAACTCCCCCTCAAATGTATGTAGATCATCCTTTCTTGGATCATCTCACACTCCCCCTGAGATCATGAACAGCCTTAAGTGCAGATATCTTTCAGAATAAAAATAGAGAAATGAAGAAAAATATAAATAATAGAACTGTTAGATCTGTTTTTATAGTAATCATTGTATTTATTTTCTAGTCTAGACTGTTCTTAATGATGTAATCTGTTTTGTTAAGGCTAGGGGTATTTAAGTCCCCTTAGACCTTTGTTCTTGAAACTTTGACACTCATTTGAATATATCTGATTACATTTGGCGCTCCTACTTTCTCTCTCTAAAGATTTAGAGATCTTGGACTTTCAATTGGTATCATAGCAATCTGAATCTTGAGAGAACTGAGAGAATTTTTTTTCTTGTCAGGATCGAATTCTCAACAAGAATTAATTCTCAGAAACAATATCAAAGAAGTTTGCGGAATAACACTTTGATATTCTATAAAACAGTAAATCAACACAGAAAATATGAATAACAAACTGTAATCTTTTATTGAATGCTTTGAAGTTACAAGATTACTCACTCAACCTCAATATTGATGAACAGGCTCATCAATACGAATTCTACTTCTCTAGAATTAGGATCTATGCCTTGAGGTTGATTTTCTCTCTAAAAGAATGAAAAACAAAAGTTATCTAACTATTCTAAACAATACAATATATATACTGAATACAAAGACAATTATAATAAATAAAATATCTTTAGTATATCTTCTATGTATATCTCTAAGCTTCCATGTATATCCTTTCATACGAATCTTCATCATATAAGCAGTATTAATCTTCAGCAGCATTAACTTCCTTCTAGCAGCATTAACTACTAAGCAGTACTAACCACTAGCAGTACTAACTAGCTAAGCAGTACTAACTTTGTTCAAGCAGCACTAACTTTGACTAGCAGTATTAATAGTACTAGCAGTAGTAACACTCAGCAGTATTAACCTTTAAATCTTCTAGCAGTATTAACTCTGAACTAGCAGCATTAACCATACTTGAGTTTTCTTCAGTTCCCAACAATCTCCCCCTAACTTGACTTTTAGGAAGAGAAGTCAAGTTCTTCAGATCTTCTTCAAGATGCTCCCAAAACTCCATCATGACCTAAATTCCAGTATTTGCATCCAATCCCAAACTTTGATTAATTGTTCTCTGGATCAAATATTTAGCCATTTCTGAATTTTCACCACATCCAAGCTTCTTCTTCAACATTAAATGAAGTTTCAATCTGCTATGCTTGTATACTTTATCCACTAGGAAGTATTCAATGTGATTTCTATCCAAAGTCACAGAATATACGCCACTAGTTTCATACAAAGTCCAATTGGTAACTGCTTGAAAAACACTCCTTATGATCTCCTCCACTTCATCAGGTTTGAACATCATACACAGATACTCCATCACCAGTTTTGTAATTGAAATCCCTGGAGCTTTCAACTGATCTGCATATAACTTCATCCCTATATCAAACATTTCTTCAATATCAGACCTTGAGCATGTTCTGACAATTTTAGCCCAAGTACTGTAGACTTCATACTTTTCATCTTTTCTCTTCAGTCTGATATACTCCTTGCCATCTACTTCCAAAACATCCCAGTGAATGACTTCAGGAGGTTTAACTCCTACAGGTTCTGCTGCAATTGGTTCAGGCACTTTGTCCATCACAACCATGTACATCTTGACATCCTCAGTACTTGCAGGTTCTTTCATTGTAGATGAATCAGGTGCCTCTTCTTCTTCAGCAACCTTTTCAGCCTCTTCTTCCTTTAATCTAGGCTTCTTTGTAGGCTTTCTCCTGGCAATCATCTTTGTTCTTTTTAAAGTCCTTAGACTTTCACCAATTGTTGTTTCCTTCTCTGGAGTTTCTTGCTCATCAGGGAATGGTTTTTGCAAGAAATCATTGCTTTCTTTCATTCTTTTCTCCATTTCAACCCTTGCAAGATCATCCCCTTGAAGCTTTATCATCTCAGCATCATACATCTTCTTGAGCTTCTCAAAAGACATCTTTGAAAACATCTCTACCTTGACACCTACTGCACCCTTGAGGAAGGTAATCATTTTCTTTCTCTCTTGAGCACCCAGGTATGTCTTTGAAGGTTGTCTTTTCCTTGCAGCCATTTTGATCTTAGCAGGCTTCCTCAAAGATGTGGCTTTCTGCTTGGCTTGTTCTGTTGCTAAGCTTTGTTGATAGGCTTTGTTTAACTCTGCAGCCATTGCTTTAGCTATCTCTCTATCCTTTTGCACTTGCATGGTTTCTGCTTCTTCAAGTTCAACCTGTATCTTCCTAGCTAGAGCTTCATCTGATTCAATCAGCTTCTGCTTTTTCATTGGTTTATCAGATTCAACTAGCTTTGCCTTACCTTTCTCTTTACCCATCACCTTATCAATGCTAGAGTTCTTTGCTGCATCACCTCTTTCTTTTATGACAACTCCTTTGGCCTTTGAGGTGACCTTGGGAGTATCATGTTTGGCTTTGATGAGTGTTTCTGCAACCTCAAGCTCTGTAAGGACCTCTTTTACTGTTTCTGCTGCTTCTTTCAGCTCAGCAGTATTAACCATTTCTGCTGTTTTACTTGAACTGGCAGTATTAATGGTTTCTGCTGCTGGCTCTTTTTCTGCTGCTTGCTCATTCTCTCCCTCAACATCATGTTTTTCCTCTTGCTCCCCCTTAGCTTTGGCATCAGCTTCTGACTCCCCCTTTTTGGGAGCATCAGTCACTGGTTTCCTCCTTCTGAGCACAAATTGTTTCTTCTTCCTTTGCAGAATCAGTTTCCTTACCATTTGCTTCAACTTGATGATTTGTTCTTGTTGTGACAGAACTATGAGTTTAAGCTCTTCTATATCTTTGCCCTGTTTGAGTACATCCATGTTGATGTTGCCCATGGTTTCCATCAATTCATAATAGTTATATCTGTCCTCACCTTCTCCAGAAGTGTTACCCTCTTTTGAAGGATCATTGGATCTTTTTGTAGTGGAAGTCTTCTGCCTAGCAGAAGCACTATCCACCCCCTTGGGTTCTTGGCACCAGGGACCTTCAAATGATTGCTCATTCAAAGTTGCCATGGGGGAGGTCTTATTGATGTTACCACTTTCCTCCTCTGTGCTAGCAGGAGTAGTGGCAGCCTCATCACCCATATGCTCTACCTCCTCCTCAGAGAGCACCTCCTTTGGGTTGGGAGACACCCTTGTGGTTTCCCTTTGGATATTCTCTGGGGGAGAATTCTCCCTTAGAGGGCTTATAGGCTTAGTGGGTAATGGTACAAGAAGGGAAGGAACCTTCTTTACCTGTTTTCTCTTGTAGGTTTGGGTGATGGGAGAGGTTGGTTTTTCAAGAAGGGACTGGGGAATTGATTTTGAGAGGGAAGGTTGGGCTTGGCTAGCAGTGGGTTGGTCTAATGGGGGCCTTGACCCTGCTGCCATACCTTCATTGGTTTGGGACACCACCATCATTGTAGAGAACAATGGGGTGTCAACTCCTTCAGAGTCCCCAACAGATCTTCTCATATTTGAGAAAACCTTGCCTTTGGGGGGTTTAGGTACATATACCCCAACAGGTTGAGGTATATCCGTCAATTGATTAGTAATAACTTCTTGAACAAACCTGGGATACATAAAGAAGCTCTTTTTGTTTCCCATGTTTGAGACAAGATCATTGAAAATCATTTTAGAAAAATTGTACTTTCTGGCAGTGGCCAAGCACACCAAAGCATAAGCAATAGTGTTGCTGAACTCACTCCATCCAGTAGTCTTTTTGGATATACAATGCATAAGAGTATGGACAAAGAAACGCCATTGGGGTGAGAATTTTGCTTTAGAAAACTTGAAAACACCCAATGGGCCTCCATACCCCATTCTTGTAAGATTTGAAAACAGTTCATCATTTGGGATAGAAGTTATACCAGAGGCATCGTCTAGACGTAGACTGATGCGAATAACCTCTTCAGTAACTGTTAGTGGTTGATCACAGATTCTTGTCTTGATCATTTGCACACCATTTTCCACAACAATGGTTGCATTGGCCCAGAACTGCCTTTGATGCTCAATGTAGATTGTAGGTGCTACAATAAGAGCATGAGCAATGTGGCTTGACTTGAGGAAATCCACAATCTGATGAAATCCTGAAGCTTGCTTTGGCTTTTGTAGCATCGCAATCTCGTTGTGCTCATCGATGAAAGTCATGGATGCCATTGATCTTAGTGAAAACTTGCCTGAAAACTTCGAACTTGAGAGAGAAAAGGTTTTGAGTGCAAGAGAACAGTATGCAAAGAGTCGTTATGAACTTTTAGGCGGGCAAAGAGTATTTATAGTATTCGGAATATAAGCAGTATTAACCTAGAGCAGTATTAACTACTAGCAGTAGTAACGGCTAGCAGTATTAACTAACTAGCAGTATTAACTGAAAGCAATATTAACCACGAGCAGTATTAACTGAAAGCAGTATTAACCACTAGCAGTATTAACTGAAAGCAGTATTAACCACTAGCAGTATTAACTGAAAGCAGTATTAACCACTAGCAGTATTAACTGAAAGCAGTATTAACCACTAGCAGTATTAACTGAAAGCAGTATTAACTATACTTACTCCTTTTAAACTTTGCTAAACACTGAGTACTGCTATGCATATCCTGAAAAAGAAGATTAGTAACACCAAGAATAAAAATATACAGGTATAAAACCACTTTTTGAGAAGAAGATTATTCAGAGTTTATCATTCCCACACTTGTTACCAAGAAAGTGAATCTACCCACATCAAAAGCTTTAGTGAATAGATCAGCAAACTGATTATCAGTGTGAACTTTGACAACTTGAATAAGTTTCTTTTCATTACAATCTCTTATAAAGTGATACCTGATTTCAATGTGCTTTGTCTTTGAGTGTTTGACTGGATTATTTACAATGCTAATAGCACTGTTGTTGTCAATAAAGATTGGAGTGTGTAGAAAGGTTACCCCATAATCCAACATTTGATTCTGAATCTATAAGACTTGAGAACAGCAACTTGCAGCTGCTATGTACTCTGCCTCTGTTGTAGATGTGGATACTGTGGTTTGTTTCTTGCACTGCCATGAGACTAGTCTAGCACCCAAAAACTGACATCCTCCAGAAGTAGATTTTCTGTCCAAGTTTGCCCCACCTAGATCACTGTCTGAGTATGCTATTAGGTCAAAAGGTGAGTTATGAGGATACCAAAGTCCCAATCTGGGTTGCCCTTTGAGATATCTGAATATCCTCTTAACAGCTTGAAAGTGAGATTGCTTTGGCCTAACTTGAAATCTTGCACATACACAGACTGGAAACATTATATCTGGCCTTGATGCTGTGAGATACATGAGAGAGCCAATCATGGATCTATAATGATGCACATCCATATCCTCCCCCTCAAGATCTGCTGTGATCTGCTTGTGTGTTTCCATAGGTGTGCTGGCAGGTTTTGATTCTGAGAAACCAAACATGGTTAGAATATCCTGCACATACTTGGATTGACATATGAAAATGCCATCTGACTTCTGTTGAACTTGGAGTCCAAGGAAGAAAGTAAGTTCCCCCATGGAACTCATTTTGAACCTTTGATGCATTAAATCCTCAAACTCCTTGCACATGTTGTTTCTTGTAGATCCAAAGATAATGTCATCAACATAGATTTGGACCAGCAAGATATCCTTCTTCTTTCTTTTGATAAAAAGAGTCTTATCAATGACTCCTCTTTCAAAGTTATTTTCCAAGAGATAGGATGACAGAGTGTCATACCATGCTCTTGGGGCTTGATGTAGTCTATAAAGTGCTTTCTTTAATTTGTATACCCTGTCTGGATAGCTTGGGTTTTCAAACCCTGGTGGTTGACAGACATATACTTCTTCTTCAATTGATCCATAGAGAAAAGCACTTTTTACATCCATTTGATAGACTTTGAAGTTCATGTAAGAAGCATAGGCTAGGAATAGTCTGATTGCTTCTATCCTAGCCACAGGTGCAAAAACTTCTTCATAATCTATACCCTCTTCTTGAGTATAGCCTTGAGCCACCAGCCTTGCTTTCTTCCTTATGACAATAGCTATTTCATCTCTCTTGTTTCTGAAAATCCACTTTGTGCCAATTGCTCTGTGACCTTTAGGAAGGTCTACTAGATCCCATACATCTTGTAACTTGAACTGTAACAGTTCTTCTTGCATTGCTTCTATCCATCTAGATTCTTTCATAGCATCATGTGCCTTTTTAGGCTCAAGCTGGGATAGAAAACAAGAAAGGACTGTATGCTGTTGATCTTGCATTTCTTGAAGCCTGCTTTGATGTCTAGTCATCATAGGAGAAGAGATATCTCCTATTACCAGCTGTGGAGGATGATTCTTTTGAACTCTTGTGTTATGACTAGGTTCTTCATTCAGTCCAGCCTCTAGATTAGAGTCATGCAACTCAACTGAAGTGTTTTCAGATGCCACTTCTGATTCTTTACTTTCTTGAGTCTCCTCATCTCTAGTTTCTTCTTCACTCTGATTTGGTCCAGTAAATGATTCCTTTTCACAGTCTTCAACAGAATTCACTGTGGGTATGGGAAATATCACAGATTTAGATATACTTTCTAAGACTTGTGTGATCCCTGATCCTCCACATCCTGTTCCTGTAGAATCATCACTACTGAAACCAAAAGAATTAGTTAGTGAATCAATGTCAAATAGCCACTGAGGTCCAGATCCAACAGGATTTGGTGTGCTCTCATTGCATTTGACATTGTCACTTTCTTCAATTATTCTAGAAGAAGAGTTAAATATTCTGTAGGCCTTACTCTGAGATGAATATCCAACAAGAAATCCATCATCTGCTTTGCTATCAAACTTACCTAAGTGAGTTTTGGTATTTAGAATTGTACAAGGACACCCAAAAGGTTTGAAGAAACCAATAAAAGGTTTTCTTTTATTTAAAAGCTCATATGGGGTCTTGTTCTTTTGCTTGACCACTAGAACTCTGTTTTGGACATAACAAGCAGTATTAACTGCTTCAGCCCAGAAGGTAATTGGCAATTTTGAATCAGCCAACAGAGATCTAGCAGCCTCTATTAGTGTTCTATTCCTCCTTTCAGCAACACCATTCTGTTGAGGAGTCCTAGGAGCACTATATTGCCTCTCAATACCTTTTTCTTCACAAAAGGTGTTTAGATCATGATTTTTAAACTCAGTTCCATTATCTGATCTAATGACTTTTACTCTTTGATTAGTTTGGTTTTCAATTCTTAGAATAAAGGATTTGATAAGACCACTTGTTTCATCCTTAGTCCTTAGAAAATATACCCAAGTAAATCTGGAGTAATCATCAACAATGACTAAGCAGTAAGATTTCTTGCCTATACTCATAACATTTGTAGGACCAAACAGATCCATATGCAATAACTGGAGACAAGTAGAAACAGAATTTAACTCTTTGGTCTTATGAGAAGTTTTGTCTTGTTTGCCTTTAAGACAAGCAACACAATGATCATCACATGAAAAGACTTTTGAAGGTAACCCTCTTACAAGGTTATTTTTAACAAGATTGTTCATAGTCTTGAAATTCATGTGACACATCCTTCTGTGCCATAGAGAGGATTCATCTACAGAAGCTTTTGAAACAAGACAATTTAGAGATGAATCACTATCAACACTGTCCATATCAAGACAGTAAACATTGTCCTTCCTTGGAGTTCTAAGTAGTATCATGCTTTCATCAACTACCTTGAACCCTGGAGCAAGGATCATACACTCAGTATTTGTAAATAATATACTATGTTGTTTGTCACAAACCTGTGATACACTTAACAGGTTGTACTTTAATTGATCAACATAGTAGACATCCTCAAATGTCATCTTACCTGTGGTGACATTACCTTTTCCACTTATCTTACCACCAGTAAGATTGTCTCCAAATGCAACATGTCCTCCATTGATATGTTTGAAATCCTGAAGGCATGACATGTTGCCTGTCATGTGCCTAGAGCAACCACTATCAACATGCCAAATGCTCTTTCCCTTGAGCTGTTGGTTGCCCTGCACATTAGATAAATCAATTAGTATGATTTAGGAACCCAAGCCAAAGTGGTCTTGGGTACCCCTTTCTCATCAAAATATTTGCACTCTTTCTTGACAAGATTTTTGAACTTTAACTCCTCATTCTTGGAGTACTTTGTTACAATAATAGGCTTGGAACTAGAATCAGTACTAGTTTTAGAAGTACTAACTACCTTGGCAGCACTTGCATGCTTAGCAGCACTAACTTTGTTAGAAGTAGTAACTGTGTTAGCAGCAGTAACTGTGTTGGCAGTATTAACTTTTGAAGAGGTATTAACAGTATTAGCAGTATTAATATTTTCAGCAGTACTAACACTGTTAGCAGTAGTAACTGTGTTAGCAGTACTAATACTGTTAGTACTTCTAAGCACCCATATTTTGATACTTTCTTTTAAAATCTTTTTCTTTAAAGTGCCTTTACTTTCAACATAATTCTTTATCACATGTTTCTTTCCATCCTTCCTATAACCCACAGATTTTTGCACAAATCTTTGAAAGTTCATCTGTTGGTTAATAGGGTTAAAGTAACAATACTTAGCCAAATGATTCAACTTGCCACATATAAAACAAGGTTTTGGTCTATTGATTTTATTCAGATCAACTCCTTGTTTCTGAGCCCATTGATTATTCCAGTTTCTTTGATTTCCTCTTTTTAAACCAGAATTTAGGCTCTTGACTTTATTGCATTCACATTGTTTGCAAGGAATAGGGTTCACAACAGTGGTCTGCTTATAGTGAACCTTCTTGTTCTTTCCCTCAGTCTTTTCTATCTCTTGGGACTTGATCCAGTGCTTTCCACATCCCTCATTGGTGATAATATGATTTTCTTTAGAAATCTCACCACTCACAGTATTGTCCTTATCCTTGACAACTTCTTTCTCAGTTTTATCCTTAACAACCACTTCATCTAACGGATCTATTTCAGTGGCTCCCTTAGGTAGATCCTTCCTATCCTTAGTTTCTAACAGCTCTGAACTAGGAGGGATGTAGTTGTTGTTATAGGGTGGTGGTGTGGTATTGTACCCTATACCTCTTCTCAGTTTATCATGAATCTGAGTTTGTAACAAAGAATCCATTGCTTTGGAAGCATTAGAAAACTTTTCTACATCAAGTTTGACTTTAGCTAGCTCTCCTCTTAGCTTTTCACTTTCTTCTTTAGATCTGGTCAGTTGAAGCTCTAAGTCATTCTTCTCCCACTTCCAGTAATTTGTGTCATAAGAGTGTTGAAGCTCATTAGCTTGAAAACCCTTAATCTGTTCTTCAAATCTCTCAACAATCCTCACATAATCTTTTATGTCTTTTTCCAATCTCTTAAGGTCATCACTCATGTTCTGGTTGTGATCCCTATACCTTTTAACAGTGTTAATGCAATTTTGAGAGAAAAGATTGGAAGTTACCTCTGTAGTGAGACCAGACACCTCTGCCATTAGAGCTTGATTCTGAATAGCCTCTTCAGCTTGATCACTCCAATCAAACCCCATACCTTGTTGAGATACAAGGGCTTGTGCAGAGTTTCTGTTGAAGCTTCCAGATTGAGCTTGTTGGTGGTTGTTATTCTGAGACATTCCACTTCTGCATTCTCTAGCAAAGTGTCCCTTTTGATGGCATTTGTAACATTCTACCTTGGACTTGTCAAATCCTGCTCCATCTTCTCTTCTTTGGGAGAAGTTGTTCCTCCCAGTTCTTTTGATGAACTTTTTAACTCTCATGGAGAGCATGGCCATCTGCCATTTAATATCCATCTCTTCAAGATCATCTGGATTGAGTTGTTCCAAGTCATCATTAATGAGAGAAGAGTTTCCATGACTTGCCAGAAAGGCCTCAAACACAGTTTCAGTGCCTTTCTCTTGGTTTGTTCCATTGGCAGGACTAACTGATTCAAGGTTGGAAGTAGAATCAGTTGATGCTGAAAGGAGTGCAGCATTGTGAACATACCCAGAAGGCCTCTTTTTAGCCTCTACCTCAGATTCAAAAACTCTTAGATCATTATAAAGATCATCAAGTTCCTTTTCTTCCAGTTGATCATTCTGTCTGAAAGATACAGTATACATGGTCCATTCATCACTCAAGGACCTTAGAAACTTTCTGTTCAGATCATCTTGATCAATTTGTACTCCCACTGTAGCTAGTTCACCAATAAGTTTGTTGAACCTGTCAAAAGTTTGAGTCATGGACTCATTCTTGGTTGACATAAAGTTTTCATATTGTTGCTTCAGAATGGCTTTCTGATTTCCTTTGGTACTTTTGGTACCAGAGAATCTCTTCTCCAGAGCATTCCAGAGCATCTCTGCATCAGTGCAGTTACAGAACTGATGTTGATATTCATTGGAAATAGCCAAGAGCAAAGTGCTCAAGGCTTTCATCTCTGTCTGTCTGATCTTTCTTTCTGCATCAGTTTTTGGTGGAGTTCTCTTTCCATCTGCACCAATCTTTCCTGCTTCAGAAGGACCATTCTCTATGATGTCCCACATAGAATAGTCAGTGAGGAGTATGTACTGCTTGATTCTGATCTTCCACATATCAAATTCATTGGGTCTAAGCATTGGAACCTTTGAGACCAAAGTACTGCTTGATTCTGCAAGATTTTCCATGATGAATAGTTGTTTCTGAGAAATCAGGCTCTGATACCACTTGTCAGGATCGAATTCTCAACAAGAATTAATTCTCAGAAACAATATCAAAGAAGTTTGCGGAATAACACTTTGATATTCTATAAAACAGTAAATCAACACAGAAAATATGAATAACAAACTGTAATCTTTTATTGAATGCTTTGAAGTTACAAGATTACTCACTCAACCTCAATATTGATGAACAGGCTCATCAATACGAATTCTACTTCTCTAGAATTAGGATCTATGCTTTGAGGTTGATTTTCTCTCTAAAAGAATGAAAAACAAAAGTTATCTAACTATTCTAAACAATACAATATATATACTGAATACAAAGACAATTATAATAAATAAAATATCTTCAGTATATCTTCTATGTATATCTCTAAGCTTCCATGTATATCCTTTCATACGAATCTTCATCATATAAGCAGTATTAATCTTCAGCAGCATTAACTTCCTTCTAGCAGCATTAACTACTAAGCAGTACTAACCACTAGCAGTACTAACTAGCTAAGCAGTACTAACTTTGTTCAAGCAACACTAACTTTGAGTAGCAGTATTAATAGTACTAGCAGTAGTAACACTCAGCAGTATTAACCTTTAAATCTTCTAGCAGTATTAACTCTGAACTAGCAGCATTAACCATACTTGAGTTTTCTTCAGTTCCCAACATTTCTATTTCTGAATTTGTTGATTAAATCGAAAACTTGATCGATTTTCTTGAATTTTTCAAGAAAATCTCGTTTTCTTGATTTTTCATCAAATTTGCATAGGTTTGTGATCGGATTGTGTTGTTTTTGGTCTCATTTGTTTCGTTTGTGTTAGTCGATCATACTTGTTTCATATAATTTTGCATAAAAATCATGATTTGATCTTCGTTTTTGTGATTTTGTGATTTTCTGGAAACTCGAGTTCTCATACTGTTACATTCACGATTTTGAGTTTTAGTGTTTTTTTTAATCGAAATTGTTAGTTGAAGGTTGTTATAAAGTTGTTTTCGATAATCAGAGTGTGTGTTTCTTGCATAAATTTCTTGATTTCATTTGATCTTGCGTGTTCTTTTTAATTTTCTATGGTTTGCGCAAGTTTATGTAGATTTGCGCAACATTCATGTAGGTTTGCGCATGTTCATGCTGATTTGCGCAAGATTCATATCACTTTGCGCAAGATCATTGTGTTCTAATCCGTGTGTTAGTGCTTTTCAGGTTCTCGCATTGGAGTAATTACGCAAAGCAAAGTTTGCGTATCAAGTGCCATCCGAGAAACAAAGTTCGCGTATCAGGCTACATACGCAAAGATCAATTTGCGTATCTCTCTAAATACACAAAGCCCAGTTTACGTACCCTTCATCATACGCAAAGTCTACTTTGCGGATCTCACTGCATACGCAAATCTTCTGTGTGCGCAAGTTCCAGACTTAGTGAATTTTTCTGACTTTCTGATTTTGTCAAGATGTCTTTGCAAGCTCAAATGTACAAGAATGACCTGATGATGTCATTGGGGTCTGACACATGTCCTCCTGTACTGATCAACGAGAATGAATTTGAACAGTGGCAGGACCGATTCATCAATTTCATTGAAAGACAACCAAATGGGGATAACATGATGAAATCTCTAACTCAGGGTCATATGGAAAAGCCAATAATAGAAATTCCAGCTCTAGGAAAATTTCAGGCTACGTGGGTTGAGAAGCCTCTTCGAGAATATAATGCAGATGAACTATTGAGGTATCAAGCTGACAATCAGGCAAAGTCAAATCTGATTCTCGCACTGCCAAACTCCATTTACAACAGAATTGACTGTTTCAAGCATAATCCTATGCATATGTGGACTCAACTGGAAAAGATTATGCTTGGTACAACTATGTCAACTCAGTTGCGCCAAACAAGGTATATGAATAATTTTGAAGAATTCAAGGCAAAGGATGGGGAAAGCTTAAAGAGTGTATTTGACCGATTTTGGGCTGTCATCAATGATTTGTACAAGATCAAAGTTAAAAAGGCTGAATTGGAGGCTAACTTGAAGTTTCTAAATGCCTTACAACCAGAATGGAACAAGTCATGCCATAGAATGAGAAACGATGTTCGAATATCTACTATGCCAATTCAGGAATTGTACGAAATTCTGATGACAGATGAGACAATGGTGATGGAAAAGAAGGCTAAGCTCGATAAGAAGAATAAGCCTAAGATTGTTGATCCAATTGCACTCATTTCAAGTCAACTGGCCGAGCAAGCATTGACAGATGAGGCTTATGATGGTTCTACTAAAGATGATGGTGAAGCCTTAGAGAAAGCCATGATTCTTCTTTCACAACACTACCAGAAAAAGTTTCAGCGAAGAACAGGATCAGACAATCTGCGTTTTACTTCCGGATCTAAGAAGTTGGAACCTGGTGCTCCATCAAAGCCTTATGTACCAAAGTATGAGCCTGCAAAAGTAGTAGAACCGAAGAAGGATGATAAGAAGGTCATGAACTTCTACAACTGTGGAAATCCAGGACACCTAGCTAAGGAATGTCGGGTAAAGGTGGTCAAAGATTCTGCATTCTATCAAAAGAAGTTGGAACTGGCTGAGAAGAGAGAAAACAGAACTATTCTGTTGGCTGAGGAGGAGTATTGGTTGGATCACTCAGACAACGAAGCTGAGAATGAAGAGACTGCAGCAATGTGCTTCATCGGTGATGATAAAAGTGATGATGAAGATGAGGATACCTCAACAGATGAATTTGAGGTAATTTATGTGTTTCATGTCAATTTCATTTCTTCTCAATTGAATGTCATTGTCAAAGCTTTACATGATTTTCGTTCTAAGTTCATATCTGAAAAGCATAATAATCAAGAGAAGTTTGTTTTAATTGAAAAATTGAAAATTTCTCTCAAAGATGAAAAGAGTATTTTAAATGACACAAAAGAAAATTTTCAAAAACAGTTGAATGAGTTGGAAAATTCAAATCAGACTTATCGTGATTCTTTGACTGAACTGACTTCTTCAAATCAAACTCTTTCAGATAAAATAGTTGTTTTAGAAAAGAAATTGTATAAGAGAGAACAATCTGAGCAAACCATTTACATGAACAAACCAAGGAGTGAAGAAGCTATAAAAGAAAATTGGGGAATGGTTTTGAAAATCCGCATTATTTAAATCTTGGTAAAACAGAAGTTCCTACTTTATATGAATATGATCATCTTGGTCTTGCAAGATATGCCCCTCGGTTTAAATTCTTCTAGACTTGTGAAAAACAAATTTCAGATGAAGAAAATGAGAGAAGAATTACAAACAAGAGGATGGAAGTGCCATTTGTTTACACTTCTGAAAATGCCAAATATTTTCCTGACCAATCAAGGAAATCCAGAAAATTTCAAAATGTTTTGAATATAAAATCTTCCAATAAATCTTCATTACCAACTGAATTTGTTGGTTTATAGTATTTACTTCATTTTAGAATCTGTCCAGAAATTGGACTTCACTTCTAGCTTGCACAACTCACAAACCACATGTCCAAATTTGGGGTTTTTGCTTCTAAACTATAATTTAGAGTGTTATCTTTCTAAAAAGTCCGAAAACACTGAATTTGGAGTTGATTTGGGCACTTAAATGGAATTTATAAGAAAGGGGTGCAATCTGTCCAATGAGGACAGAATCATACACCCAACTTGTAAAGACCATAACTCCCACATTATTCATCCAAAATAAGTGAATCTTTTTCCAAAAGATAGGATTTTGAGTTAGGTTTTCATCCATATAAGGATCACTATCTAATTCCAAGAATTGATACCCCAAAAGCCTGTTACAAGTGAGGTATGTCACTGATCCGAAAATCAGTGACCCTCTGTTTTGTAAAAATTATTTGAGGTATCAAAAGTTATTCAAAAATTATAAAAAAATTAAGATTTACTCTAAACATATTATAGTATCATCACAAAATTTGTGATTAAATAATTATCTTGGTATGTTAAGCTTCCGTGTTGATTTCATCGAATAACTTTCTGGACAGCATATGCTGAATCCAGAAAGGTAATCTTCTTAAGTCTAAATTTTGTTTTATTGTATTTTGGAACTTTGTATAGTTTAAAAATGGATATGGACTAAGGAATTTATATAATGGAATTTCATGGGACAATTGGACATATTGGTTGGACATCGGAATAGGGTATTAATGTGTTTCTCTATGGCAACTCTTGAATAGGGAAACTAAGGGTGTGGCAAATTCCATAAGTATTAAAGTAAAGTTTCACCCGTTCCATTCGTTAAGGTGAGTATTCACAGCCCCACTTTTATCGTTTTAACTGATTTTGGGGTGAAAAGCATGTTTTAGTTGCGTATTTAAAGATTCATGAGAATTGTTTGAAAGTATTGCGAATTGGCAATTTATAAGGCTTTGTTAAAAGCGTTTGGAATTATAAGCTATATGATAAGTATGCAATTGATGTGTTGAGTATTAAATGTTAAGACCCCGTGACACTACTATTAACTCGAAGAAAATCGGGCCTATAGTATTAGTGGATAGCGCTATTTGGTGTGACAAACCCACCTTAATGCTGACGAGCAGGGGTGCACTATACTAGAGAAGATGACTAAACATGTGGCTCGAACCACCGCTGAGTTAGTTCATCGGGGGCGTTGAAATTGGTCAGGGACGGCTTAGTAGTGGCTCAACGTAATATTTATCATTGCATACCTCTTGTCATATAAACTAAGTTATGATACTCATGAATCAAAGAAATTGAAGTTTGGTTTAAACTTATGTTTTACGAATGATAACTTGCATATAAATTGATTTGTGCATATCTAAAACCTGTGAACTCACCAACTCTTTGTAGTTGACCTTGGTTTTTATTCATGCTTTTCAGGAATCGAGAAGGTAATTCCATGATGTTTTAGCAGTGCACTTCATATTTTGAAGCAAGATTATTTTGCTTTATGCGTATCGTTATATTTTAAGTTTGGGAATTGTAAACAATGACGATACTATGTTCTTAAAAATGTAATGTATTTTGAAAGTTAAGTAAATGTTGGTATGTTATAATTTTGTGCTATGACATCGGAGCTGTTATGCCTCGTGTTTCCGCTTTAGCGGAATGTGACAGATCAAGGGGGGGTGTTTGTAACACCTTAGGCATATCCCATATCGGCCGTGGACAGGAGTGATGCTGGGTGTTATAAGTAATATCTTGGCCTTCCTAACAACAACGCGTTTTGGGGCCACAAGCACGTCAGGTTCTGGGAACTCTGAGGTTAAGGGTGCTTAGGTGGGAGTAGTCCCAGGATGGGTGACCCCCTGGGAAGTTTCTCACCAGGTCGCCAGAAACAAATCCGTGCACTACACGTTGGTTAAATCCAGGGGCAAAGCGGACAATATTGTTGTCGAGGCAGGCGGGATGTTACACTGATTCATATTTCAAAGAGTGACTCATATTCTTCTTCTAATTCTGATTCTGATGATTATGTTTTTTCCTCTATTGATGATTGCTTTCATGAGAATAATAAGAATAATTTTTCAAAAAGTAAAAGACACAAATCTAACAAGAAGGGACCCATAAGCATATGGGTACCTAAATTTGTGTAGTTTCTGTATGTGCAACCTAGTCATTTATGGTATTGGATTCGGGGTGCTCCAAACACATGACTGGCAACAAATCATTATTGTCCAATTTTAAAGAAAAATGTTGCGGTTGTGTTAAGTTTGGAAACTGTGAGACTGCTCTAATTCTTGGTTATGGTGATCTTGTTCAAGGTAATATAACTGTCAAAAGAGTAAGCTACATCGAAGGCCTAAGTAACAACTTATTTAGCATCGGGCAATTCTGTGACAAAGAGCTTGAAGTCAACTTCAAATCCAAAAGAGATGCAGTGAAGAACGATAGTGGCAAGGATCTTCTGGTGGGAAAAAGACGCTCAAATTTGTATACCATAGATATTTCTAAGATCAAAATCCCTTCAGATATATGCTTGCTTTCTAAAGATTCTATTCAAGAAAGTTGGATTTGGCACAGACATTTAGCTCACCTCAACTTTAAGTATATAGGTCGCCTTGTCAAGCATGATTCAGTGAGAGGTCTTCCAGTTCTTCGTTTCCAGAAAGACCATCTCTGTCAGGATTGTGAGAAAGGAAAGATGAAGAAAGCATCTCATAAGCCAAAGCCTGAACCATGCACTTCGGCTATTCTTGACATACTGCAAGTTGATTTATGCGGTCCGATGAAGACAAAGAGTATAGGTAAGAAGATATATGTTTTGGTGATTGTTGATGACTACTCAAGGTATACATGGGTAAAATTTCTCAAGTCAAAAGACGAGACTCCTGAAGTTCTCATCACTCTCATCAAGACAATGCAGACAAATAAGCAAAAGCATGTCAGGGTGGTAAGATCAGATAATGGCACTGAATTCAAGAACAATACTCTCCAGGCTTTCTATGATTCTCAAGGTATACAACAACAATTTTTTGTTGTCCGTACTCCGCAACAGAATGGGGTTGTTGAAAGAAGAAACAGAACGCTTGTTGAGGCCACCAAATCAATGCTTGCTTATTCAGGGCTTCCTTTGTCTCATTGGGCTGAAGCCGTATCAACTGCCTGTCATACTCAGAACCGATCAATTCTGCATCGTCGGTTCAACAAAACACCGTATGAACTTATGAACGGTATCAAACCGAACGTCAAGTATTTCAAGTTATTCGGGTGTAAATGCTATGTTCTGAATGACAGAGATAATCTCAACAAGTTTAGTCCAAAGGCAGATGAGGGTGTATTTCTGGGCTATTCTTCTAATTCTGCAGCTTACAGAGTCTTTCTGATCTCAGCAAGAAAGGTGATAGAGAGTGTAAATGTAAAATTTGAGAAGCTGCTGATTTGGTTTCTAGTCACTCCGGCTCAGAACCCGCTTTTACTGACAATTCAGTTTCTGAACAATTCAGTTCAGAACCTGCACTTCAACAAACAAATCAGGATTATTCTTCTTCTATTCTTAATATTTCTGATTTAGATTTTCTCTTTGAAAATTTTTAAGATGATATACCTAGATCTAACTCTGAAAATGTCTCAAATATTTTGAATAAGGAAACTGAGAGCACGTCTACTCCCAATTCCGCTGCATCTATCTCTGAACCTAATGTTGTTCCAGTTCCTCCTGTTGATCAGACACAATCAGAAACTGAGCTTATTCATGAAGAACATAATCAAGAAGAATCTGCTCAAGAATAACCTTTTCAAGAGGAATCAGTTCAGGAAGAAGAACAAACTGTTGATATTCAAACTAATCTTCCAGAATCTGATACAAAAGTTGTTGAGCTACCTCCTCCTCCAGTTGAAACTGTTTCTATCTCTTCAAGTGAATTAGAAGCTCCTGAGCTTCCCTCTCAACAATTAGAAGTGGTACAAGACATTATTGATCCTCTCCCTCACACCAAAAAATGGATAAGATCTCATCTAATTCATCAAATTATTGGAGATCCTCAAGCCAGTGTGTCTACACGTTCCAAGACGGCTACTTCCAACGAGTGTCTCTTTACTTGCTTCTTAAGCAAGATTGAACCAACAAAAGTTTCTGAAGCGTTGGAGGATCCGGATTGGATTATAGCAATGCAAGAGGAGCTCAATCAATTTGACGCACTCAAAGTTTGGAGACTTGTACCACGGCCGAAAGGAAAGAGCATAATTGGAACAAAGTGGATATTCAAAAACAAGAAAGACAAAGATGGTATCGTTATTCGGAACAAAGCAAGATTGGTAGCCAAGGGATACCGACAAGAAGAAGGAATTGACTACGATGAAACATTCGCGCCAGTCGCTCGACTTGAAGCTATCCACATGTTTCTTGCCTTTGCTGCTTATCGCAACTTCACCGTATATCAAATGGATGTCAAGACAGCATTTCTCAATGGCAAATTCAAAGAAGAAGTCTATGTATCTCAGCCAGAGGGATTTGTTGACAAAGATCGTCCTGATTACGTATATTTTCTCGATAAAGCTTTGTATGGTTTGAAACAAGCTTCACGGGTGTGGTATGACGAGTTTTCAGCCTTCTTAATCAAATCCGGCTTCTCCAAAGGATCAATAGATACCACTCTTTTCATTTATAGATCAAACTTGGATATCTGCTTAGTTCAAATATATGAAGATGATATTATCTTTGGTGCGACTAACAAATCTTTATGTAATTGGTTTTCTAATCTAATGACTTCTAGGTTTCAGATGAGCATGATGGGAGAAATCAATTTCTTCCTCGGCTTAAAAGTGAAGCAACTTCCAAATGGAATATTCATCAACCAGTCAAAGTATGTATTTGACATCTTGAAGAAATTCAAGATGGACAAATCTACTTCAATCGGTACGCCGATGGCTCATGGTGCCAAAATCGGACTTGATCCAGATGGAAAAGTTGTGGATCAAAAGACATATCGAGGAATGATCGGATCACTGATGTATCTCACAGCAAGTCGCCCGGATATAATGTTCTCTACATGCCTATGTGCCAGATTCCAAGCCAAGCCTAAAGAATCTCATCTACTAGCAGTCAAGCGCATATTTAGATACATCAAGGGAACTCCTTACTTTGGTTTATGATATCCTAAAAGTTCTGACTATAAATTGATTGATTATTCTTATGTAGATTTTGGCAGTAATCAGTTGGATCAGAAGAGTACTTCAGGTCATCTTCAGTTTTTGGATGACAGACTGATAAGCTGGGCGTCGAAGAAGCAGAACTGTGTTTCTATCTTGACTGCAGAGGCAGAATACGTCGCCGCAGCTAGTGGTTGCGCTCAAGTCCTATGGATGAAGACACAACTTCGGGATTATGGGATGTTGTACAAAACAGTGCCAATATATTGTGACAGCAAGTCCGCAATTGCCATATCAGTCAATCCGGTCCAGCACACAAAGACCAAACACATAGACATGCGGTACCATTTCATAAAGCATCATGTGGAAGAAGGTACTATTGAATTATATTTTGTACCAACCGAATATCAACTTGCTGATATCTTTACAAAATCCTTAGATGAAAAACGTTTCAATTTTTTGCTTTCAAAATTAGGCATGTTGAATTTAAAAGTTTAAATCTTTACAAATTTTATTCTATAAAGTAAAATTTTACAGATTTTCTTTCTTTTGAATAAAATGTATGTCTAGGATCTTTTACAAGTTCTTTGTTTATATTAAAGTTTTATATGTTCAACTTTCAAGTCTTACAAAAGTCGAAAAGTCAGCAACATGTTTGTAGCTTTTGATACTGCTTTAAAGATATGTGAGTCGGAATTTTTATAGTTTACTTTGCTTAGACAACCTAAATGATCAGAATTATAGATCGGAATGAAAATATGGGCTAAGCATTTAGACGTTGATCTGAGTGATTGAGATGAATAATAAATTATTAAAATACAGAAATTTCTGAGTTTTAAAAGTTTGTACCTGTGACCTTTCTGGTTTGGGAAAGTAAGTTCCGTGGGATGCTCGTCATCTGGTCCCCTAAGTTCAATTGATCTGGGAGTGATCGAACCCAAATCCTTCTATAGAATCAGATCGAAAGTCATGTCTTACTTGTATGAATGGGTTTAGGATATGTCGATGTAGCCTTTCTGATCCGGGAAAGTAAGTTCCAAGGGGTGCTTGACACTTAGTCCCCTAAGGCCAACTGGTCTGAGAGCGGCTGACCCAAATCCTGCAATAGGGTCAGATAGAAAGTTACGTTTACGGCATGTTCTTTACTTAATGAACTCTTTGATTAAAAGATGCCAAAGTGCACAACTCTTAAAAGATGCCAAAGAGCACACTCATGTGAAGATGCCAATGTGCACACTGCTAAAAAGATGCCAATGAGCACACATCTCATGATACTTGGTGATATGTTTGAGTTGCGATAAACCTGTAAATTTGTGAAAGTCTTAATTTTTGATAGTTTAGTGTTAGTACGTGCAAAGTTTTCTATAATATTTTTAGAACTGCATTTTTTCTTGAAGCTAATCGAAGTTCACATGCGAGCACACTGAATAGACAGATGGAAGTTTTTGAAACTGAACATGTCTTAACTTGATATGCAATTATACTTGTTATTGCATCCAACAACATATGCTTGATTTCAACTGATTGATAAATCTGTGAAATTTTAATAAGTAGACTATAATTTGTTTCGTGTTTAAAATTTTATATGTTCAGTTGTTTCAAAATTTATATTCAGTATTATTTGTCTTTTTACACTGATGTTTATATGATTGTGTATCCATATTTTTTGTTAAATGGTCTGTGAATATTTCGACGGGGAAAGCCAATCTGAAAAGATTTTATGAACCAGTCTGTTTTTGAGGAGGAGTGAAAATAGCTGACAAATTATTTCACGAACTGATTAGAAATTAATAAGGGGGAGATTCAATCTGCAAAGTTTATCTGACCTGTTCTTTGTTTGAGGGGGAGTAAGTAAAAATAACTGTGCTGATCAGAAGTTCAACAGGTAAGAATTTCAGATATTTCTACACATTTGCTATACTAACAGATAAATTTTTGTGCATTTGTGTAGGGGGAGTAAACGGTATTCAGGTATTATTTTTTTTAGTGTATTTTTTTTATTTGGTATTTTTTTATGGTTTTAATTTTAGTTTAGTTTTAGTTTTCTTGGTTTAAATAGCATTTTCTATTTTCATTTTCCTTTCCCGCCCATTGCTTTATGTTCTTTCTGTCATCAACTTTCTCTCTCTCTGTCGCCTCTTCACTGTGTTAGAAATCTAATCTGATTTCTTTCAGATCTTGGATTCGTAAAATCAGGTATGTTGTCGATTCACTTTTGTATTTGATTTTTGATTTAGAGTTGGGATTATATGGTATTTTTCATCGATTCGACTGTTCAAAATCTGATTATTTGCTTTTCTTCGAACTGTTCATCTTCTCAGATTGTATTTTGTTGTTTGTTGCTTCAAATAGAGTATTGGGTTTTGTTTAGTTTCGATTTTCGAATCTCAGGTATGATTTCTTACCCTCTGATTTTACGTTTAATAGCTTTAATTTTGAATTTTTATGTTTTTATGTTCGAACTCCCGAAAACCTAGGGTTTTCGTATCAAGTGTCTTGTACGCAAAGTCTACTTTGCGCATCCAACAGGACACGCAAAGTCCAGTTTGCGTATCCCGTTGGTTACGCAAAGTGTACTTTGCGTATCTAACTTGATACGCAAACCTCAGTGTTTTTGTGTGTTTGTTTAGTTTAGTTTGCGTAACACTTTGGATACGCAAAGTCTACTTTGCGTAACCTGTTGGATACGCAAAGTGTACTTTGCGTAACCTTCGTGTCCCGCAAACTTTGTGTTTTGGTGTTGTAAAATTTGTCAAGTCTAGTTTTCGTATCAAGTTCAACACGCAAACCTTAGTTTGGTATCATGCCTGATGCGCAAACTGTCCTTTGCGTATCACGTTCAATGCGCAAACCTCTCTTTTCGTATCTAACTAGATGTGCAAACCTGACTTAGAAAATTTTTCAATTTTTCAGTTTTCTTACTTTGATTAATTTTTCTTCGTTTTTGTCTATCAGGTGTTCAAATGTCTTCTCATACCCATACTGATCCCATGATCCAAGACGAGAATGTCATTCTCGAGGATCCGTCTGATCAAGCATCACATGATACACCGATGCCATCTGTCCCTTCTGTCGGGGCGAATTTGTCTGCTTCACGTCGCACTCCGAACGACGTCTTTCCATCATTGATGTACATCCTCCCATACAAGCCGAACAACTACTATGTGGATTTTGACAGAATCAAAATTCATCCAGTCGTTCGTGCTATTCTCAGAGGTCATCCATTAGCACAGGCTCTTACATCATGTGCTGATGTTCCAGAGGTATACGTTCAGCAGACCTGGCACACTATTACAAAGAATGAGCTGGCTCGTCCTCACCGCTTTGATCTACAAATTGATCAGTATGATTCCTTTCTTTCTTACAAGCGTCTTCGACTGATACTGGAGCTTCCTGAGCCCAACTCCAGACCGGGCCGAACATCTTATGACAGCTTTCCGTCTGAAGAGGAAGTGTTTGAAGGAATTCGTAATCTCGGCTATGTTGGTACCTTGAATAGAGTTCGTGATTTTGATAAGTCTAATCTTCCTCCAGTTTGGTATGCTCTTTTTTCTGTTATTATCAGGTGCCTTTCATTGAAACACTCTGGCACAGACAGTGCAAGTCTACTTTATCTCCGATTGTTCCATGCAGTCGTCTATGACTTGCATGTCGACTTCACATTTATTTTCTGGACCGAACTCTCAGAGGTGGTGCATGACAAGCTTACCAACAAGAAGCGCAAGTTCATTCCATTCATCAGATTCTTGAAGTTGATTGTTAGAAGTGTACTAAGAAGCAATCCAGCGATTCCACGCAGACTATCTTGGCCACAGGTTCCAGACACAGAGATGCTTTATATTCAGAAACAGAAGCAGTCGTTCAACTACTCAATGACTATCCCATATGCTTTAATTCCAAATTACGCTGACATAACTGATGATAGTGTCATAGAGTATTGCATGGAGAATGAATTTATGGAGGTTGCACAAGATGAGCCATCTCATGACACACAAGCTGCTGCTACTCAAGAGGTTGAAGTTGAAACTGCTGATGAACAAGAAGTTGAAGTAAATATTGCTAATCAAGAGGTTCAAGCAGCAATTGCTACTCAACATATTGATGATGTACTTGCTTCTATTCAATCTGAACCTGCTATTTCTGTCAATGATATGTCTGATACTTCTGATGCTGCTGTTGATGCTTCTAATGATGATGATTCTGAGGGTGATGATGGTGATGATGCTGATCAACCAAGTCTTCGTGTCTATGCAAGACATTCCAAGGAACCAGAAGTTGGTGTTTCAATAGAAGTTGTTTAAGAAGATGATTATGTTCCTGTTAATCCTTCTGTTGCTCATCTTCATGTAGATGAATTGGATACAACATTTGATCAAGCCTCAGCTTCGGTACAAAGTCAAGTTCCAGCAACTTCCCTTGCGGCTATTCAGTCTACAACAGTTTCATCTGTAGAGCTTTCTTCTGATCAAGCTCGGGTTTCTTCTGACAAATTCTCTACTTTGAACGATGTCATTCGTCAGTTATCAGAGAGAATGGATGCAGAAAAGGAAGCACAAATTTAGAAGTTGAAGACATTCTTCAAAGGCAAGATGCCTGAGATCGATCCGTCTCTCATTCCTCCAGAAATCCCCTATAGAAAACCTATTGGCGTTATTATCAGAGATTCTTCGTTTGCCTCAGTTTCTACAACTTCACCAATAGTTTCTCTACCGACTCCTCCCGTATTCACTATGTCTGCTGGACTCTCCACATCAATTCCTTCTGCTACAACTTCCAGGTCTTCTTTGCATGATCTGCCTATTTCTGAATTAACTGATTTGTTGTATGCACGTCTTCTTTCAATGTCTCCGCCGAAACATCAAAATCAGGATCTGCTTTCTCTTCTGAGAATTTCCAATCTTCACCGTCTCAAGCGCCTTCATCTGATTCTGACAGGATTACACCGCTATCTGATGAATTCCATTCTTTCAGATCAGAAGTTCGTACTAGTTTTGCAGATTTAAGGTCTTTCATGACTCAATCTTTTTCTGATCTTGCTAACCGGTTTGATAATCTTCAACAAAGCTGCAGAACAAAGGTCGGCCGTCTCTTAAGCGCCGACATGACCAAGATGATCCCGATCATCAAGGCCATGAGGGGGAGATGGCTAAGAGACTAAGAATGGAAGGAACTTCATCAGAAAGAGCTAATCAAACTAAAGAAGAAGCGGTTGGTGGATCTGAAAAGAATGCTGAAAATGTTGAAGATTGCAACGTTAATGACTTGGTGAATTTGTTGATTGATAGGGTTGATTCTTCTTCAATGTCTGATTTTATCAAAGTTTCTGAGCAGAACAAAGAGAAAAACTGGCAGATTGTGGTTTATGAAGATCCAGACATTGTTTCTAATCCAGTTATAGTTACTAATCCTGAAATTGTATCTGATATGAAGTCTTTCTTTTCGGACATTATTGAAATTAATTCAGATGATGATGATGATTCTAAGTATGAAAAAGTCTGTAAAGTGAAGATAGAAGATTGTGATGACATCATTATCATTTCTGATACAGAAGATGATTCAGTGTTCATGGATGCAAAAGATGAAGAAGAGGAAGAAATGTTATACAGTGATCTTCCTGCTCATGGTGAGCTTCCTGAAACTGCTAAAGCTATTTTTACTCCTGCTACTAGTCCAGCTCTGACTACCACTATTCCTTCAAGATCATTTGAAGTTGGTCAGTCGTCAAGAGCAAGCTGATGGTCCACATTCTGATCCTGTGATTCCACCGTCTATTCTAGAAGAAGGACCAACTTTATCTAGACAACAGAGGCAGAGGAGTTTGCAACAGAGGTACATGGCTTCAAGACTAAGATCAGCTTTTCTAGAAGACACTCAGAGTAACATCTTTGTTTCTAGAAGAAGGCCAATTAACATCTATGCAACTCTTGGAGTAGAGAAAGAATCAGATGCATATCAATTTGAATACTTAATGTTCATTAAGTGCCAGCGTAAAAGGAATAATACCGTTTCTTCTCCGCACTTGATTGTTCGAGTCATCAGTGTCACAATCAACAAGTTTGTGAATATCTGGTATCATGACTTTGAAGTTGAAAGATGAGACTGCAGGCGGTATAAATTCTCAGAGGCAGACTTCTCTAACCTTTCTATAGATGACATTGAGTTCTTATATGATCATTTCAGAAATCTCTATCATAGATCACAGGATGTTTCACAAGATTTGTTCGTCATCAAAAGATTCATTCGACGGTAAATCCGATTCTTCCGAGTTTTTGATTTCCAGATGGCAGTTGAAAGTTTTCATCCGGTTGTTAATCTTCAAAGGCCCAACCGAAGCTTGCCAAACTTAGAGTCTTATCCTCTTCTCACCATAGTTGAAGATCCATATGGAGTTGTGTATAAGAATGGCTCAAATGAAAAATGCTTTCTCAGATTTGAAGAAATTGCTCATTACTCTGATGGAACTTTAAAGGTGATTAAGCTTCAGTTGGAGCAACATCTGAAGGAGGCTAAAAGAAGATTTTTGGAAACAAGAGGTAATGCATTTCTGGTTGATAATGATGAAATCCGACTTCTCGAGAAGACTCTAGATACAATTCAAGAGAGATTGAATTTCCACATCACTCTGCGACGTTTGGAAGTGTTAATCGGGCTGAATAGACGTCGTCAAAGAGAAGAGCATCAGTGATTCTCCAAAGTCGCGTGGTTGGTCTATGCTGTTTTAGAAGATTGTTTTTGAAGACCACAGCGCCAATGATTAATAATGGGGAGATTGTTAGATCTGTTTTTATAGTAATCATTGTATTTATTTTCTAGTCTAGACTGTTCTTAATGATGTAATCTGTTTTGTTAAGACTAGGCGTATTTAAGTCCCCTTAGACCTTTTTTCTTGAAACTTTGACACTCATTTGAATATATCTGATTACATTTGGCGCTCCTACTTTCTCTCTCTAAAGATTTAGAGATCTTGGACTTTCAAGAACTTTAATAGGTAATCACAGATTAAGTCTTGAGATTTAACAAACCAAGTTTTGAAACGAGAAAATTAAATCTCTCTTCATCTAAAGGCTTGGTAAATAAATCAGCAAGTTCGTAATCAGTGTTTACAAAATAAAGTTCGATTGTACCTTTTTCCACATTATCTTCGATAAAATGATATCGAACATCAATGTGTTTGGTCTTGGTATGATGAACAGGATTCGCAGATATGGCAATCGCGCTCTTCGAATCACAGTAAATCGGGATCTTGTTGTATTTGAAGCTATAATCTCGGAGTTGTGTTCTCATCCACAACACTTGAGAACAACAGCTTGCAGCAGCGACATACTCTGCCTCAGTTGTTGATGTAGATACATATAGTTGTTTCTTTGAAGCCCAACTCACGAGTTTATCGCCCAGAAATTGTATGTGACCCGACGTACTTTTCCTGTCAATCATACAACCTGCATGGTCTGCGTCTAAATATGCTGTCAGTTCAAAATCTGTATCCTTAGGATACCACAGACCAAGATCTGTTGTGCCCTTCAGATATCTAAAGATTCTTTTAACTGCAGGCAAATGAGATTCTTTCGGAGAAGCCTGATATCTAGCACATAGACATGTAGAGAACATAATATCTGGCCTACTATATGTTAAATACATTAAAGAACCAATCATTCCTCGGTAGGTTCTAACATCGACAACTTTTCCTGAAGGATCAGTGCCAATCTTAGTTCCTGGTGCCATCGGGGTTCCAATAGGTGTACAACTTTCCATTTTAAATTTTCTAAGAATATCGAAAATATACTTTGATTGATTAATAAAGATCCCCATTGAAAACTGTTTGACTTGTAATCCGAGAAAGAAATTCATCTCTCCCATCATACTCATCTGAAGTCTTGACACCATGAGGTTAGAAAAATTCTTACAGTATTTTAGATTTGTTGAGCCAAATATGATGTCATCCACATATATCTATGATATCGGCTTTTTCCTTTTTGATAAACAAAGTACTATCGATCTTACCTTTAGAGAAGCAAGACTTGACTAGGAATTTAGAGAACACTTCATACCAGGCTCGAGGGGCTTGCTTCTAGACCGTAAAGAGATTTGTCCAGAATGTAAACATGATTCGGTTTCTCTGGATTGACAAAGCCATCAGGCTGAGAAACGTAGACTTCCTCCTTGAGAATGCCATTTAGAAAGGCAGTCTTCATGTCCATTTGATAGACGGCGAAGTTCTTGTGGGTAGCATATGCAAGAAACATCCTAATATCTTCGATGCGCGCCACTGGAGCATAAGTCTCGTCATAGTCAATACCTTCCTCTTTCCTATACCCTTTAGCCACTAGTCTTGCTTTATTTCTGATCATGATACCATCTTCATCTTTCTTGTTATTAAACACCCATTTTGTGCCTATTATAATTTGTTATTTCCCAATTATGTCAAGTTCAAATCTAATTGCAATCACAAACAAGATCAATCAAAATACCTGTTTCAATTAATCACAAGATTCGTATACAATAAACTTTCAGATCACTTTCTCTCTCTACAATCTTTCACACGAACTCTCCCTCTCTAACTTGTAACTATCAAACTTGATACACTACTTGTTCTAACCACAACTACTAGCCACATGTCTCTTAAACAAAGACACACACAAAAAAAGAAACAAGAAACAAAATACAAGGCTTTGACTTTGACTTTACTACAAGGGACTTTCACTTTCACTTTGAGAGTTGACTTTGATCGTTGACTTGCTTGACTTTCAGCTTTAGTCTTCATGATATTGTATCCTACAAATGTGCTCTAACAATCTTCCCCTTTGAATTCAAGACCATCTCCCCCTTTGATCAGACTTTAAAAACTTTATCTCCCCCTTTGTAGATTTCTTACAATAAAGATCATCTCTAGAGAAATAAGCATTGAAGTGCAATCTCCCCTCTTATACTCAGAACAATCTCCCTTTTCTTTGATAAAACTGTATTCAAAACTTTTAGCAATCTTCCCAAAGTCTGTCTTCAAGAAAATTAACAATCTCCTCAAGGTTGTAAAACCTCTTGTAGACACAGGAAATAAATTATCTTCAGGTTTCGCTCAATTTGCATCAACAAAATGTCTTCAAAGAAAATTTTTAGAAATCTTTGCACTGTTCTCTTTTCACTTTTACTTTACTTTATCAAAATCCACAATTCTTGATCACTTTTCAAATATTTCTTTATCTTCACCCCCATATTCATTCATTTTTTTACACAAGCATTTGTTGATCTCTACTCCCTCTTTTTGATGATTGGAGCATTCGAAATCATCAGAACTTCTTCTAGAAATGTCACTGAAATTCTGACCATTGATCTTTTCCAAGAGCCTCTGACCATCTATCGATCCAAAAAGTTATTCATCCGAATCTTTGCAAATTCATACAAATTATGAGTGTAACACCTTAATCAACAAATTAATCAGTTAAAATGTCTGTCAGTAACACAAAGTCAATGTGTAACGAATACACATTGGAAAAAAGATTTTGTGATGTTCACTCCCCTAGGGCTTCCATTCAATCATCGAATAAATACAAGTTTACTCTATGAATGTTTTGACAGAAAAACGAATTTCCTGTGTGTACGTGCTTGTGTTTGAATGAATTAAGCACATATGATTGCTTTTATATGCTCAAAATTGTGTAAACAATTAGGACAATAACAGTTAAACACATACTCGATTGTGCATGATCGAAGTGCGAAGGTGGGCATACTTCCTTCTCTTTCAATATCCAGATTTTCCAAATGAAAACCAAATAGCATATGTGTTGCGTTCCCTTGAAATATGAAACAATTTCTTGTTGAGAAGAAAATAAGTAGCTGGTGGGGTTTTTATCAAGAGTTGGCATGGGCTAGTTGCCTGTTTCAATAATGTTAACGAAGAATTGTGAAACACTAGAAATGTGGTTGCCCGACTCAGAAAAAGTTGGTGCAGAGTGTGATATTCTTTTACTCTGTTCGCAGACCTTCTTTCTTTTAATCTATAAGCTCGCTTCTAACCAAAATCTCATTTCCATTTAACATCATCACACAACACACACTCAGTTATTTTGACTCCTCACTCTTCTATCACTCAAGGATTAACTTCTTGGGTAAGAAACACTGGTTAACGTGAATCCATAGAAGTTTCAGTTTAAGTCCTCATGCAATGAACCCATGTAATCCTGTAAAAACATGTTGCTCAAAATGCACAAACAATACATGTCAGATGTCTGTATGCTTAATGAAATAATCATGAAGATTTGAGCATTTTAAACATTAAATATATTTCAAGCAAGATAATTGAAAGAATGAAATGAGTACAAGAAACTTGTTTGAAAATATGACATTGTATGATAAAGATCATCAAATGCGAACATATGTAATCATTCAGATTTGATCTTTTCAATTAAGGCTTAGGTCAACAAAAATCGAATATTGTCTATACGACTCAAAATATAGACATTCTTAAAAGAACGTTACGAAATGAAATCAACACTCAAAATTCATTGAAGTTCAATCGGGGTGCAGCACCATCGAAAAATATGTTCAATTTGAGACATGGTGATAACATTGACAACTATTTATCTTTGGAAACACAAGGTTTATATATCACTAAAGCACAAGAATAACGAAAATATTTTAAAATCACACTTCTATATTCATGAAATCTTTTTGAGAATCATAAGTGATTTGAACAATTAAGAACATGTTTTCATATATGAAAGTTGTCCGTCTTTCAGATACGTATGAGATTAAAATTAAAAATAAACCTTTTCGCTCAGTCTTAAATCTCATCAAGTCAGCTCTAAGTCATATTGATATGATCGTTTAATCTCTCTCTCAATTCTGCAAAAATCACAAGTCATCAAAGTACAAAGCTTTATTCACAACATTTACTGAAAATATATGACAGAAAGCAATAAAACTTTGAATTGACGAGTTCTGATCAGATGTAATCAGAAATCATATACTCCCCCTGAAATTATGCATCATAAAATATGTTAGTGAAAAACATGATAGAGATCTACAACTCCCCCTGAAATGTAGATCATCTTATCTTGCGGATGCATATTTTCAGTAAAAATATGTACTCCCCCATGAAGGTTGATCTCCTCATTTATGTATCGAAGTACAATCTCTTATCAGCACGGGAGCATCATCTCTTTTGATCATTGAAGAACGAGTCCTAAACTGTTGTGTTTAGAAGTCAAAATCTTCATCCTTGAAGAACTGGTCCGGAACTGTAGTATTCAGAAGCCTTGGTTCTTTTACTTTCCCTTGACTTGAGGTGATTGCAACACAGATTCATCTTTTGGCTTTGGTACCCACTGGTATTTGGATCCATGTTTGTCAGTTGCAGTTCTATTAGGAGTAATAGAATAAGAACCATACCAGTAATGATCAGTCGTTTTATGAACAAAATCATATGTACGACAATAAGTACAATAATTCTTCTTTTTAGATAACCTGATTGATTGTTCTCTCGAATAAACATGATCAGGTTTAACTTTTCGCACAATGTTCTTCTTGGCAATTGGTGCATGTACACATGATTTCTTACGTTTCTTCTCTTCATTCTTTTCATCATTAACTTTTTCACTTTCCAAACCAGCTTTTCTTCTCTATATCTTCTTCTTCTTCTTCTTCTGAATGTATCTGAACCATCTACATTTCTATCAAAGAAAATGTTAGTAGTACGAATCTGATCATATGAATTGTGAGTCCAAGATCTCTAAATCCTAGAGAGAGAAGGTAGAGAAGGAGAGAGAAGCGCAAAGTATGAATGTGTATTGATGTCGCGTGTAAAAGTGTTACAAGACACAAGGACCAAAGGGACTTAAATACCCTTGGTCAATACACAAATAAAACCTATCTAAGTACAGTATTTGACCAAGCCTATAAATACAAGGATTACTATAAAATCAGACTTAACAATCTCCCCCTTAGTAATCATTGGCGTTGTGGTCTTCAAAAACAATCTTCTAAAGTAACACGGACCATCTAAGCGACTTTGCAAAGCTTTTTGACTTTTTAAGAAAAATTTCTTCTCAGCAACTTGCAGTTTGAGTTATCTTTGCTGCCTTGACAAGACTGGACCAGTTTGGAATAAACTTGAAAGAACTTTTGATTCATCAGCTTGTGCTCTAGACGACACACCTCCTTTAAATGACCTTGTATGAACAGTGGTGATCGGAGCAAGAACAGCAAAAGACTAGTATGGCTGCGAAAAATAGAATCTTGAGCAGCAGAATCTTGATCAACAGATTAACAATTGAACTCTTTGTCTCTTTATCATCTTCTTAACTTCTTTTAACTTGTTTTAACAATTGAATCAGAAGAAAGGCTAGAGATAGAATCTTGTTTTTGAGAATAATATCAGATTCAATTTCTTTTAAAATAATTTGATCTTCCATCTTATCTTCAAGATCAATAATTTTGGCTTCTAAAATTAAAGGAGGAGTATATTTCTTAGAATCATAAATGATTGGAGAAATATTTTCCTTATCAGATTTATTGGTAAAAATATTAACAAAATCATCAGTTACTGAAGAATTGACAGGAGATATATCATTTAAACCTTTTCTACCTCTTCTCGATTTGTCAGGAAAATATTTTTCATTTTCAAACGTGTAAACAAAAGGAATTTCCTTTTTCTTGTTATTTGTCCTTTTCTCATTTTCGATTTCTAACACTTGCTTCTCATTCATCCAATCAGTTTTAAATTGAGGAGCATATTGAGCAAGTGTTAGATAATCGTATTTATATAAAGTTGGGGATTTTTCGATCGCATTGTTTAAACAATGTGGATTTTTAAAAACAAGTCCCCATTTTTCTTTTAAAACTTCCTCACTCCTTGGTTTATTCATAAAAATTGTTTGCTCTGATTGGTTCCTTCGATATAACTTTTCTTCTAATTTATTTATTTTATCCGAAAGACTTTCTTTTAAATTGGTCATAGCGGTCAAAGACTCAATATAAGACTTATTTGATTTTCCAAATCATCTAATTTCTTTTGAAAGATGTCTTTTGTATTTTCTAAAATAGATTTTTCAACTTTCAAAAATTTTTTAGTTTGTCAATCAAATCCGACTTTTCTGAATTTAAGTTCTTTTCAGAAATTAACTTTAAGCGAAGATCATGTAAAACAGTAATTATAATATTCATTTGTGAAGAAATAAAATTGTAACCAAAATCAGAATATACCTCATCTTCATTAGTGTCATCATCAGAAGTCTGATTATCTCCAACTAAGCACAGATGAGCAGTCTCAATAGAATAAACTTCGTCTTCAGAGTGATCCAGCCAGTACTCTTCTTCAGTAAGTAAAGCAGTACCATTCTCTCTTTTCTCGGCCAGTTCCATTTTCTTTCGATAGTATGCCGAATCTCTAACCTTCTTCACTCGACACTCCTTTGAAAGGTGACCCGGCATTCCACAGTTGTAGCACTCAGCATTCTTTGGCTCGGGCACTTTGACTCTGTAACCGGAAGTGAAGCAAGAAGTGTTGGAACTCGAACGTGGTTGGAACTTTTTCTGGTAATACTGTGAGAGAAGGATCATAGCTTTCTCGAGTGCCTCACCATTGTCATCAGTAGACCCAGTGTAAGCATTATCAGACAATGCTTGTTCTGTCAATTGTTTCGTGAGGAGAGCAACCGGGTCCATTGACTTTTTGTTCTTCTTCTCAAGCTTTGCTTTCTTCTCTAGCACCAAGCTCTCATCAGTCATCAGAATCTCATATAATTTTTGAATCTGCATAGTGGATACCCGAACATCGTTCCTCAGTCTGTGAGAAGATTTGTTCCATTCAGGCTGAAGAGCATTGAGGAATTTCAGATTCGTCTCAAGCTCTGTCTTGTTCACATTTATCTTTCGCCGATCATTCAGCACTGTACAGAACTTGTCGGAAACACTCTTTAGAGACTCAGATTCTTTGGCTTTAAACTCCCCAAAATTGTTCATATAACGTGTATGGCGGAGTTGAGTTGCGACTGATGAACCAAGCATGATCTTTTCCAATTGTGCCCACAACAGATTTGGATAATCCTTGCAATGATCAACCCGGTTGTAGACAGAGTTTGGTAAAGCTAGCATCAAATTAGCTTTTAATTCTCGACCAGCTTTCATTCGCAAAGCCTCTTCAGTTGTGGCAGGAGTCTCTTTATTAGGCTTTATGAAAGGTCCTTCAGTTAGAGACTTCATCATGTTATCTCCATAAGCTTGACGCTCGATGAAGTTCAGGAACCTATCTTGCCATTGAGTGAATTCGTTTTCGTCAACTAGAACTGGAGGACGAGTTTCTGTGCCTAATTGCATCATCAGATCACTCTTGTAAAATTGAGCTTGGAAAGCAAACTTCGCAGAATCCATATTTCAGAAACTCAAAAAAAATTCTAAGTCTGGACTGAGAACTGGCGCAAACTTGAGATTTGCGTGAGAGACACAAGACGCAAACTGAGATTCTCTCGAGCAGAAGGCAACGCAAACTTAGAATTGCGTGAGACGAGGAAGACGCAAAGTAAGCTTTGTGTGAGTCGTAGAAGACGCAAACCAGACTTGCGCGATACACGGGTGACGCAAATGATGATTTGCGTGAGCAAAGGATGACGAGAATTTGACTTCTCGTGAGCTGAAGGAGACGCAAAGTTTAACCTGTACGATGAAGAGGAAACGCAAAGCTGAATTTGCGTGAGACAAAATAGACGCGAACTGAACTTCACGTGATGCACAGGAGACGCAAAGTTCTCTTTGCGTGATCCACGAGAAACGCAAATTGCACTTTGCGTGAAGAACTGATTCCTGAAGCAGATGAAAACCTGAAACACACTAAGACAAAATTAGGAATATCGTGCAAACTAAGAAGAACTCGCGCAAATCAAATGATGAACTCGCGCAAACTGTAAATCTGGCGCAAACCGTTAGAAAATCAAGAAAACTTCCAAAAATCGATTACAAAAATGAAATTGATTGAAATTTCTTGCACAAAAACGATCAAAAAGTATTTTCTGACAACTTTCAAGAAAAAATTCGATCAAAAACTCCCAAACAAAGATTTCGTAAAATAAACAGTCCGCAGAACGAGTTTTTCAGAAACTCAAAAATCTTCAAACTTGGACAATAAAAAATGATTTTCTTGCAAATCGATGTGAATCAAAATAAAATTATTATCAAAAACGGATCCAACAAACCAATTTTCACAAGAATTCGATCAAAAGCACAACTAAATTTGATGAAAAAATCAAAAACGAGATTTTCTTGAAAAAATTGAAGAAAATCAATCAAATTTTCAAATTAATGTACAAAAACAGATATGAAAAACAAATCTCTCAATTCTCTCAAGATTCAGGTCTGCTTTGATACCAATTGTGAGTCCAAGATCTCTAAATCCTAGAGAGAGAAAGTAGAGAGAGGGAGAGAGAAGCGCAAAGTACGAATGTGTATGGATGTCGCGTGTAAAAGTGTTACAAGACACAAGGACCAAAGGGACTTAAATACCCTTGGTCAATACACAGATAAAACCTATCTAAGTACAGTATTTGACCAAGCCTATAAATACAATGATTACTATAAAATCAGACTTAACATGAATTAACTGACCTTTTTGTTGAAACGGTTCTTTGATGTGAGGTTGAGGTTGTCCTTTTAGAGTCAACTGGATCATTTCTAGGTGTGTGGATTTTTGACTTTGGAGTCGTTTGCTCAGTCACCACCACCTTAGAAACAATTTCTTCAACCTTTTTTAACTTTGAAGAGTAACTTCTCTTTCTTTGACGAGCAGGTCAATCTTTTCTTGAAACTCAGACTTCTTTTTTTGCTCTTTCAGTGCACTTGTGAATAGTTCAGATAACTTCTCAGTAAGCTTCCTTGTCTCAGATTCAAACATCTGTCTTTCTTCTTCAAAACCATTCTCAGCATTCTTTCTCTGACCAGATATTTCTTTAAAAATTCCAACATTGTTTTGTTCAATGGTCTTTTTCTCCTTTGCAAATTTACCTCTTTCCATTATGATTACTTTCTCAAAGTTAGATACTTGTTGAGAAAGCTTGGAACATTTAAGCTCAAACATTTTCTTCTCTTCAAAACTCTTCCTTGAAAACTCTGAGAATTTCTTTGCAAATTCTTTCTTTTCTTTCTCAAAATTATCTCTGTCCTTGGCCATCTGTAGCTTCAGATCAGTAATCTTCTTATTCAGCTCTTCATTAGCATACTCTGTTTGTTGAATCTTGATAATTTGAGCATCCAAGACAAAAATCTTTCTTTTCATCTCAGTATTCTCAATTTCCAGACTTTTTACCTTTAGAAACTCTTTCTCTAGAATATCATTCCCAGTCTGCAATACTCTTTCAATTGATGACATCTTTGACCCTCCCATCATCTTCTCAAGTTGTTCCCACAAATGTTTCCTTGTACCCTTTTTTACTATCTAATTTGATAGAAATCTAATTTGAAACTCCTTCCAAGATGAAAGCTTTGGCCAATTTGTCAGTTTCATATCTCCTTATCTGCTCACCTGTGTACTCGTCAAGTGATATTGGAAACTCTCCTCGTTCCCTTAATCCATTTTCTCCTAGAAAAGAGTAAGTCCTTGTTGGAGTTTTCATCTTTCCTTCCTTCATAGATATTTTGATATATATTTTCCCAAGTCATTATGGTCGACAAAATCCAGAAAGTGATATTTCCACTGCTCATACTCTCCTTTGAATAAAACAGGCGGTTTCACATCAGTTCCAATTGCGAGAGCTTCTCTGGAAGTCATCCTGTTTCTAAAGATATGTAATAAGAACTTGACAAATGATCGTTAGTCCAAGTGAAATCAGAAAAATATACATAAACCCTTAGAAAAATTCAGAAATGAAATTTCCAAAAATCACTAAGTATGGAATTCACATAATACAGTGAGTCACAAAGAATTCGTATGTAGAATTCGCACACAATACTCTTTTAGAATTCGCACACAGGTAAAACAACACATAATTCGCACACTTAGAATTCGCACAACTAAAGAATTCATACACAGATCAATTCAGAATTAGCATGCCAAGAATTCGCATGAAGAGTTATACGAGTTCTAAGAATTCGCATACAACTCTATGCGAGTTCTAGACTTAGAAACATTTTTGAGAATCAAACTTTTCGCATATAACTTTTCTTATAAAGCTTTTCGCACAAAAAGATTATACGAATTATGCACTTGGAAGAAATTTTAAAACTTTTATACGAGATCTGAAGAATTCGTATCATACACTGATGTGAATTCTTAGCTTTTCGCGTGAGACACAGGTGCGAAATCTATCCTTAATATTTTTCAAAAACACTTTTCACACAAAGACTTATGCGAATTCTGAAAATTCACATGAAACAAATATGCGAATTCTAGGCAATTCTCAGTACACACATGCGAATTCTATGTAATTCGCACAACACCCATCTGTGAATTCTACACTTGAAATTTTTCAGAATAAAAATATGCGAAATCTAATTAATTCTGCGAAATCCAATGAGTCTGCGAGTTCTTCTTGGGAGTTCTTGAAGGATCTGCTAGTTCTTCAGTTCTTCGACCAAAATACACATTGATCTATTCAAAAACCCATCTAACCTTCGAATTTCAATCCAAAATTTCGACAATTTTACCACTAATACAACTAGAACGTATTACAATCAAGAAATTTTGATAAAGAACATTCAATTGTACAAATTGATCTTGTTACAGTGCTTACGAACTCGTGAATACAAAACTCAACAAATCTCATAAATGGATGATCAATTACAGTCCAAGACTCCAATTTAACAATCTAAGAACAATCTAATAACCTATACGAACATCATTTGACCAATTACAACTCGAAAAAGTCACAAAAACTCGAAATTCGATCTAAGACTCAATGAACACAGTGCGACTCCATATTTTCTTGACTTCAAACATGGATTTGCTCTGATACCAATTGTTATTTCCCAATTATGTCAAGTGATTATCTAATTTGCAATCACAAACAAGATCAATCAAACTACATGTTTCAATTCATCACAAGATTCGTATACAATGAACTTTCAGATCAATTTATCTATCTACAATCTTTTCACACGAACTCTCTCTATCTAACTTGCAACTGTCAAACTTGATACACTACTTGTTCTAACCACAACTACTAGACACATGTCTCCTAAACAAAGACACGCGCACAAAACAAAGAAACAAGAAACAAAATACAAGGCTTTGACTTTGACTTTATTATAAGGGACTTTTACTTTCACTTTGAGAGTTGACTTTGAGCATTGACTTGCTTGACCTTCAGCTTCAGCTTCAGTCTTCATGATCTTGTATCCAACAAACATGCTCTAACATAGTGTGACCATCAGGCTTAGGCACAAGTCTCCAGACTTTGAGTTCTTCGAACTGATTCAACTCATCTTGCATCACAGTTACCCAATTGGAGTCAACTAGAGCTTTAGATACGCGTGTTGGCTCTATCATGCTCAGAAATGAGTCATGCATACACATATTTAATGTAGCAAAACTAGTTTGCACCGGTTTAGATGGATCTTCTATGATCTGATGTACCAAGTGATCTTTGGTCCACCTATGTTCACGAGGGAGTGGATTTGATGTAGATTGATCATGATTTTCATCTAGAAATCCACTTTCAGCTTCATCAGTATGTTCAGTATTTGGTAGGGGTGCAGTTGAAGTGTTTTGTGTAGAAGCTTCAGTAGGTACAACATTATCTGGCTATTGATTAGTTGTTACAGTGCAGCCAACTGATTCAGCAACTTCTGGCTCTTCATGAATATTCACACTTCAACAGTTGGAGTAGGCGTTTGAATTGGAATCTCTTGTTGGCCGGGGGATTTGATTCAGTAGATATATCTGAAGTGGTTGGTTAATTTCTTCATGAATCTTCTAATCTGTTAACCACAACAGGTTTAGACACTTTAGTTCCAAGAAATTCATCATAAAACAATTCAAACAAAAGATCTAAATCAGATAAATGTGAAGTAGATGATGACACTTCATCTGATTTAGTAGAAATAGGCACAGGTTCAGGACTGATATGCCTAGAAGCTAGTACACCAGTGATAACGGGTTCTGAACTTTCTTCAACAGAAGCCATTTCCTCACCAAATGTAACATTCACTCTCTCAACTACTATCTTTAACTTCTTCAGGTACCCTTTAGAGATAGTCTAATGTAGTCTCCCAAATCATTGCGATCAATAAAGTCTAAAAAGCGATCCTTCCACTTCTCGTCCTCTCCTTTGAATAAGACCGGAGGTTTTACATCAGTTCCGATAGCGAGAGCTTCTCTTGAAGTCATCCTGTTTCAAAATTATACAATAAGAACTTGACAAATGATCGTTAGTCCAAGTGAAATCAGAAAAACTCAGAAACTTCAGAAAATAAGATTTCCAAAAATTTCTTAAGTATGCAATTCGCACATCACTGTGAAATACAAGAAATTCGCATACACAATTCGTACACTACACACTCAATCTTTAGAATTCATACACAAGACAAATTTCAGAATTCGCATGTAAAAACGTGTTAATCAAAAATCCCAAAACAATCAAGCAATTCTCATAATATGATCAAGAACTAGAGAGAGAAAGTAGATCTTGAATCCATTAGTCACAAGTCTGAATATTACAATGACAAGCTTACAACTCTAGTTACAAGATTCTTACAAAGCCACAAGGCTAAAAGCCTATTTATACCACAAGATTAACAAAGACTTAATGACTAAGGAAACAAATACACCTTTGACTTTTACAAGACTTTGACATTGTTAACTTTCTAACTATGACTTTCTAAATAAATCTTGGATACAATATTTTGACTTAACAATCTCCCCCTTTGTATTCAAGATTTAATAAAAATTTGACACTAGTCTTCAGCTCTCGATTCTTCAGCTTTTGTCTCTGACAACTTTGACAATCTTCAATCTTTCTCCCTTTGAAGAATCTTGAAAAGTCTTTTTCACTTTGTAGCTTTGAAAGTCAACATGTCTCGAACAGGAAACATAATTCTTGAAACTTCTTTGAACTTGAAACTTCATCTTTGAAACATCTTTGAAATCTTCTTTGAAAAACTTTCTTTGAACAATGAAACAGCTTTGAGGAATCTCTGATATTGAATCTTCATCTCTTTGATCTCTTGACTGTCTTTAGAGAAACAAACATTCACAAATCATCTTGATTTATCTTTGAACAATCTTTCTTCAGAATCTTTTAACTTTGAATTAGTGGAAGCATTTTGAATTGACTTTTGAACTCTCAGAGTTTCTTCACAAGACTTTTCATCTTTGACAACTCTTCATGGCTTTGAAATTGAATCTTTATAAATGTCTCCCCCTTTTTGATGAATGTGAGCGTCATGATCATCATAACATCTTCAATTTCGACACAGTCTTTGATCACCCCTTTGTAACAATCTCCCATTTCAATGATAATTTGAGAGTCGCCGCTCTTTGATCTGAATAGCTGAATCATGAACTGTATATAGTTGAATCTTTTCAAATTCAGATAAAATGATCGTGTAACCCTGATTCAACAAATGAAACAGTTAGGAATGCTTGTCAGTAACACAAAATTACTGTGTACAATGAATGTACAATTTAAGGAGCTGGATTGATATTAACTCCCCAGGACTTCCATTCAATCATTGAAAAACACAAGGTTTATCTATGAATGTTCTGACAGAAAAACAGATTTTCTGTGTGCTCGTGCTTGTGTATGAAAGAATTTTTGCACAATGATTGTGTTTCATAAGGCTCAAATTATGTAAATTGTTGAGACAACAACATGTATTACACGGACTCAATGTGCATGAAAGAGGTGTGAAGGTGGGTCAACTTTACTTTTTTTTCAATATCTAAATCTTCCGATTGAAGATTAGATAGCATATATGTTGCGTCCCCAATGAAAACGAGTGCTTGGTGGGTTAATTGCAAGAGTTGGCATGGGCTCACTGCCTATTTCAATGATGGTCACCAAAGAATGTCAACCAATCAGAAGATGTGGCTGCGTGGCTCAGAAAGTGGTTGGTGCAGAGTTCTGATATTCTTTTAACTCTGATCTCACACCCTCTTTCTTTTTAACAATTAAGCTCACTTCTAACCAAACTCTCTTTTCCATTTTACCGCTCCACACATTGAGAATAACTCAAACGGATGAGTTATCTCCCCCACTCTTTGATATATGACCCCACACCCCTCAATCACTCTAGAATAACTTCCTGGGTAGGAAACACTGGTCTACGTGAATCCATGGAAGTTCTGTTTAAGCTCACACACGAATCCCATGTAAGTCCTAAAACGCATGGTTGCTCAACAATTTAACTGAGCAGTTAAGCACAAAGAATTATGATAACATCGTCAAAATGTATGCTCATGAGATTTGAGCAATTGAACTTTGAAGATTTCTCAAAACAATGATATTGAATGAATTGTTTTGAGAATCTGACAATGTATCAATCAGATCAAACGAAATGGGTAGGGTATCAAAGAACTAGATATTTTGTTTATATGAACAAATATAAACAACTTAGCAATAAAGGCACAAATTTGAAAAAGATGAATGATGCTCAACAACATTGAAATCAAACGGGTGTATTGCCATCGAATATTTTTTCCATTTAGAGACATGGTAATAACAAATTCAAATAAAATACTGAACCAGTGTGTATGAATACTTTACAGTATATGGACAAGATAATACACAAGTATTAATCTTTGGAAACACACGATCAGTTAAACATTAAAGCTCAAAAATTGAAAAACATTTAAAAGCTCAGTTCTGAATTCATGAAATTGTTTAAGAATAGAGAAGTGGTTTGAACATTTAAGAAACTGTTTTTCATGTTTGAATGTTGTTCTTCTTTCAAACAATCAGAGATCTAGAATCAGAAGATATTTACCTTTTCAGCTCCCCCTCAAATCATGATATGATGATTTAGGTCTTTTGAGCTCCCCCTAGATATTAGCATAATATCCTTCTTTGATCATTGAAAAACGGGTCCTGATCTGTCATGTGATCAGAAGCCACTTTATTCACATTATTTATTCAAAAATAAAATGACAGAAAGCAGTAAAACAGATTATCGTATCAATTCTGATCTAAATTAATCAGAAGTCATCACCTTTACTCCCCCTTAAATTAGGTATCTGAAATATGTCAGTTAAAACAGGGTAGAGATCAGACACTCCCTTTTGAATTGTAGACCATCATATCAGTAAAATCTATCAGTGAAAAAGTACAGGATAGAGATCAGATCAATTCTCTTGGGATGTAGACCATCATATTCATCGGATGCAAAAACAGGAGTAAGGTCTTTTAATCGCTGAGGTCTGAGTCCTAAACTGTTGTGTTTAGAATTCAAACTCCGTTGAAGAACGGGTCCTAAGTTGTGTACTTAGAAGCCATAATCTTGACATTGCGGTGCGGGTTTTGAACTGTTGTGTTCAAAAACCATAATCTTCTTACTCCCCCTTGACTTGAGGTGCCTGTAACACATAATCAGTTTTCTTCTTTGGTACCCACTGGAATTTGGGTCCAGAAATGTTAGTTGCAGTTTATGTGGGGGTTACAGAGTAAGAACCAAACCAAAAATGATCACTGGTCTTGTCGATATGATCATGTGTACAGCAGTAAGAACAATAAAATTTATTACTTGAAAACCTGAGTAATTGGTCTTTTGAGTATTTAAAGTCAGGTTTACCTTTATGCTCTGTGTTTTTCTTTGCTTGATATACATGTACACATGATATTTTTCTTTTCAGCTCAACTGACATCTCATCTTTAACTGGTTTCTTCTGCCACACCAGTTTCTCTTTCTTGAAGCTTCTTCTTTTTGAAGATGTACCTGAACCATCTAAATATCCATCATAGAAGATGTTAGTTCGACGAATCTGATCAAAAGATTTAGCTAACCTTTGTGAAGAGACAAATTTCTGATTTGATCTTGAGACAGACTTCTCAAGCTCTTTGATCTTTGAAGCAAAATTGTCTCTTTCTTTCACAAGCTGGTCAATCTTCTTCGAGAATTCAGACTTCGTTTTCTGCTCTTTTAGTGCATTAGCAGATAGTTCAGATAACTTTGAAGTCATCCTTTTGATTTCAGTCTCAAAGATGGATCGTTCTTCTTCAAACCCTTTCTCTGAATCATTTCTCTGGCAGGATAGTTCCATAAAGAATCCCACATTCTTCTGTTCTATGGCCTTCTTTTCTTTATCAAACTTCTCTCTTTCCAAAATAAGTACTTTCTCAAAATCATAAACTTGTTGAGAAAGTTTTATGCACTTAAGCTCAACTGACTTCTTCTCTTCAAAATACTTTTTAGATAAATCTGAAAACTTCTTTGAAAAAATTTTCTTTTCATTTTCAAAAAAAGTTTTATTTTCAGCATTCTCTAATAACAAGGCAGATATCATCTTTTGAAGATCAGCATTTGAACTTTTCAAGACAGATATATTATTTTCGAAATCCTTCAACTTGTTTTGAAGCTCAACTGATTCTGTTTGTAGCTCAGGTGATTTCTGTTCAGTAAACTTCAATTAGCTTTGAAGATTTATAATCTCTCTCTCTCTCTTTCTCTTTTATCTCTTTTTCCTTTTCATAGACAATACTTGAAAATTTTGAAATATTATTAGTACACTTTATACATTCAGGAGTTTTAACACTATTGAACAATTTAAGTTGCAACTCCTGAATCCTTTTGAGATATTCTAAATTTTTAATTTTCAGATCATTTCGTTCAGCTTCAATATCAGATATCTCATATTTGTACAAAATTGACATTTTGAATAAGAAAACAGCTTGATAAGAATGATCATTCCAGACTATATATCAGAAAATCAAAAATCAGATTAAATTGAAATCTAGCACAAAATTTTAAAATTTGAACAACACTTGATATGGCGCAAAGTCGAGTTTTACGTGAACTGAGTATGGCGCAAAGGTAGCTTCTCGTGATCAGCGTGTGACGCAAAGGAAGGTTCTCGTGAGACACCAGTGGAAGACGCAAAATAGGATTTGCGTGAGTCCCTTGTAACTCAAAGTGAATTTTGCGTGATAGCCTTGAAGCGCAAAGTGAACTTTGCGTGAGCCGAAGGATGCACAAATGTGACTTTGCGTGAGAGTCTTGTCACACAAACTTAGAGATTCTTGAATTAAGCACTGAACTTTGCGTGAGAGGCTTTGAGTGAGAGACTTTGCGTGATTCGTTGATTGTGCGAACTTTGCTTTGCGTGAATGATTAGATACACAAACTATACTTTGCGTTATTAGTGCAAGACGCAAACGTAGCTTTTCATTATTAGTGCAAGACGCAAAATGAATTTTCCTTGAAGCTCGTATAAGCTCACGCAAATGTCTATGAACTAGCGCAAAAAGAAGATGAACTCGTGCAAATCGAGTTCTTGGCTCTTTCTATCTCAAATCGATCCAAATATACAAATTTGATCTCAAAAATTTATCAGAATCATCGAAAAACATAACAAAACACAAAATTTACTATCAAATGTCGATTAAAAACAACAATTCACACATTTTCATTCAAGAACAGTGTTTGAACTCGAGTTTCAAGAAAATTTCAAAAATCGAAAATTGAGATCGAATCAGTTAGAATCACAAGATGTAATCAATACAAGAATCAATCCTAAACACAAATCGAATCCAAAGAATCCATTTTCTTGCACTAAAAATGATTTTTCACACAAAATTCGGATGAATAGTGAAAAACACAAGTTCTTGAAAAAAATTCAGAAAATCAAATTTTCGAACTCAAAACTCCATATTTCAATTCAAATCTTTGATCAAATTATCTCTGATAATGTTTGGTTCAGCTCTGATACCAATTGTTAATCAAAAATCCCAAAACAATCAAGCAATTCTCATAATATGATCAAGAACTAGAGAGAGAAACTAGAGAGAGAAAGTAGATCTTGAATCCATTAGTCACAAGTCTGAATATGACAATGACAAGCTTACAACTCTAGTTACAAGATTCTTACAAAGCCACAAGGCTAAAAGCCTATTTATACCACAAGATTAACAAAGACTTAATGATTAAGGAAACAAATACACCTTTGACTTTTACAAGACTTTGACATTGTTGACTTTCTAACTTTGACTTTCTAAATAAATCTTGGATACAATATTTTGACTTAACAAAACGCTTCAGAATTCCCACACACAGAATTCACATGCAATTATATGCTAGTTCTAAGAATCTGCATATAACCTTATACGAAAACTAGACTTAGAAACATTTTGAGAAATACTTTTCGCGTACAACTTTTAGTATAAAACTCCTCGCACAAAGGGATTATACGAATTCTGAACTTGAAAAAATTTTAAAACCTTTTTATGCGAGTTCTGAAGAATTCGTATCACACACTGATGCGAATTCTTAACTTTTCGCACGAGACACAGATGCAAATTTTGTCATTGAGATTTTTCATGAAAAACTTTTCGTATAAAATGCTATGCGAATTCTAACTTTTTGCAAATAAACTTGTACGAATTCTGAGAAATTCTGATCATACACATATGCGAATTCTTCTCATTTCGCACAACACACATGTGCGAATTCTTCACTTGTGAGAATTTTCAGATAAAATCAGATATGAGAAAATAAGAGATCTGCGAATCCTAGATGCGAAATCTTGAGATTCTATGCGAGTTCTTCAATATATGCGAGTTCTTCATGAATTTATGCGAGTTCTTGAGATCTTCGTCGAAAAACCCATGAAATCTTCGAATTTCGATCTGTCACTTTGACAATTTGATCACGAACACTATTCAAACCTATTACAATCATTTAAAAATACAAATCGTGATTGAACAGTGCTTCGTTCTCATGAACTTTCGAATGGCCAAAATTCCAAAATTAATGAAAATTACAATGCAAAAATCCAATAAACCTATACAAGATTCATCTAAAAATATATACTAACACAATGAAACCAATTAGACTCGCAAAAACTCAGAAAAATACAAAAATTGATCCAATACTCAAAAAACTCAGTGCGACTCCATATTTTGATCGATTTCACATGAACCTCTGCTCTGATACCAATTATTATGTCCCAATTTTATCAAGTTCTAATCACAACAATAACAATATGACAATAACAAATTTAATCAATCTACCTGTTTCAATTACAAATCAAGATTTCGTATAAATTGTTCTCTCTGTCACTTTCTTTCTCTACAACTCAGCGTACAATCTTTCTAACTTCTAACTTCTACAACTAACACTCTAGTCGTATGTCTCTTAAAGCAAAGACAAATGTTCTTACAACACAACTAGAAACAAATTTACAAGGCTTTGACTTTTGACTTTATTACAATTGACTTTGACTTTGCTTTGAGAGTTGACTTTGAGCTTTGACTTGTTTGACTTACAACTTTCCATCTTCATGATCTTACATCCAACAATTATATGCTCTAACAAATTTATTATTGATGATTGCTTTGATACCAATTGTGTGTCCCTAGATGTGCAATATGATCAAGATGAACAATAAGAATCAATGCTAAAAGTCTTTTGTCATTGATCTTAAATTCACAAATTACAAATCATATGAAAAACTCTATGTGAATCCCAGTTTGCAAGTGTAATCAATAAATCAATGAAGAACGGTCAATATATGTCATCAAATCTGGTCATATGATTGTATTAACTGATAAAGCTCAAAGGTTTACAGAGAGAATTTTTAACTGATATGCGTAAAACTCTAAATGACCATTAACCTAGAAACTAGGTTAAACAAGACATTATATACCAAGGGCTTAAGCCAAACATGCCCAAAGCCCATTTAACACAAAAACCCCAATTACATAATAAAGAAATAGAAAATAGATTTTACACCCCTCTACTTCAATTCAACAAATAAATCACACCCTAACAATCTCCCCCTTAGAATTGAAGTTCGTAGTCTCTCCAGTTCGGACCACGCGCTTTTCGATGAACAAAGTGCATCTCGAAGATCCTTATTGAATTCATATACTCTAGTCTTTCAAGGATCAGATTCAAGGCTCTAGACACGAGTGTTCTGTAATTTAGATCCAACTGATTCTGTCATTTGTCGTGTTAAGACAACATAGCACTAAGTTTGTAATCCAAGATTGATCTAATCTATGTGAGAGAAAGTAGAGAGAGAAAGTAAACGATGCAAAGTCTGTGTATATTCAAATAATGCGCTAAAGGTCTTACACAACACAAAGGCCACAAGGGACTTAAATACCCTTGGCCAATACAAGATATAAAAGCTCTTAGAACACAGTATTAGCACAAGACTATAAATACAATGATTACTATAAAATCTGACTTAACAATCTCCCCCTTAGTAATCATTGGTGCTCCGGTCTTCAATGTAGACTGATACACCTATCTTCAAAAACAAAACAGACCTTCTAAGAGTCATAGTGTAGCTTTTGACTAAAAAAATTTTTCTTCTCAGCATCTTTCAATCTATGTCGTCTTTGCTTCCTTAACATGACTGGACCAATGTGTAATAAGCTTGGAGGAACAATCGGTTCAGAAATAGGAACATCAGCTTGTGCTCTAAACGACGCACCTCTTTCAAATGTACTCTAAGTAGCTGTGGTGGTCGGAGCTGGAACAACAAAAGGACTAGTATAGCTGAAGAAATAGAATCTTGAGCAGATAAACTTTGAACTCTTTGTCTCTTTAACTTCTCTTTAACATCTCCCCCTCATGACCTTGATGATGTGAATCATCTTGGTCATGTCTACGCTTGAGAAAAGACAATTTCATATCTGATGATCTCTTTTACTCCCCCTACACAAATGCACTTTCCACTTTATTCACTTTATGTACTCCCCCTCGAAATGAGATATGATTAGATGTTCTTTCAGATTTTTCTCCTTATGCGCTCCCCCTCGAAATATGCACAAACCCACTTACACAGATATGAGAACAACAGTATCGAAACATCAATCGTAGAAAGAAAAATATACTGAATATGTAGTTTGAAACAACTAAATATATAAAATTTTTAAACACCATACAAATTAAATTATATTCAGTAAAATATCACAGATTAATCAATCAATTGAAATCAAGTATGTGTTGTTGGATACAAATACAAGTTTCATTGCATATCAAGTTAATACATATTCAGTTTCAAAAACTTTCATCAATCTATTGAGTGTGCTAGCATGTGAACTTTTATTAGCTTCAAGTAAATGTAATTCTAAAAATATAATAGAGAACTTTGCCTTTACTCACACTAATCTGACAAGAATTAAGACTTTCACAAATTTATAGGTTTATCGCAACTCAGAAATATCACCAAGTATCATGAGATGTGTGCTCATTGGCATCTTTTATAATATGTGCACATTGGCATCTTTACATGATTGTGCTCTTTGGCATCTTTTAAGCTTGTTCACATTGGCATCTTTTAATCAAGAAGTTTGGTAAGTAAAAAACATGTCGTAAACGTAACTTTCTATCTGATCCTATTGCAGGATTTGGGTCAGCCGCTCCTAAACCAATTGGCCTTAGGGGACTAGGTGTTAAGCTGTCAGGATCGAAATTCGAAACAAGAATTAAACTAAACACTTAGAAACTATGTTAAAGAAGTTGCAGAAAAACAATTTAACAGTAAATCAATGAAATAATATATGAGATCAAATCACAAGTTATATTGAATTAACTTAATGATTACAACCAAAGCCTCAATCTGTTGAACAGGCTCAACAGACGTTCAATTCTTCTCTAATGAAAGGATCACTAATAATCTTGAGGCTAATTCTCTCTAGAACAAAAACGTATATTCTCTCTATCTCTAGTCTAAAACTTCTAGACTATATATATACAAAACAAACTACATGATAATTATTAAATTAAAGTTGATCTTCAGCATCCAGTCCATAATTATCTTCAATCTCCTTGTCTTTCGCTTTAAGCAACCAATCCATCTTTATCATCATAAGCAACATTAATCTTCAACAGCATTAATCTTCAGCAGCATCTTCTTATCAATAGCAGTACTAACCATGCTTGCAGTAGTAACTTCCAACTTGCAGTATTAACTCTTCAAGTAGTAATAACTACTAGCAGTAGTAATCCTTCAAGTAGTAGTAGTACTTCTAGCAGTAGTAATATTCAAGTAGCAGTACTAAAGTCTTCAGCAGTAGTAATCTTGAATACTTAGCAGTACTAACCAGACTTAGCATATTTCAGACCCAACAATCTCCCCCTAACTTAACTTTTTAATTCAAGAAGTTAAGTTCTTCAGAATACGGTCTTCATGATGCTCTCAAAATAACTGCTCAGATTCCTAGATCAGGATTCAATCCCATACTTTGATTGATGATTCTTTTAATTACAATCACTGCCATCTCTGAACCTTTATTGCAGACCAACTTTGTTTTCAGCATCCCTTGCAACTTTGCCTTGTTGTGGTCATACACCTTATCAACCAAGTAGTACTCATGAAAGCTTTTGTCAATGGTTATGACATAGACTCCAGATCTTTCAAAGAGCATCCAATAATCAATACTCTTAAATCCATTTTCGTGATGCACATCTTTTATAAGATATTCAACCTTAACGGGTTCAAACATCATGCACAAATATTCCACAACCATCTTTGTTAGGCTCATCCCTGCTCCTATCAACAAGTCACCATACAGTTTTAGTCCAACTTTGTACATTTCTTCTAAATTAGCTCTGGTACAGTGTCTGATCATCTTACCCCAAGTTGAATATACCTCATATTTGTCACCCATTCTCTTTCTTCTGAATTATTCTGTTCTTTTATCCAATAGAGTATCCCAATGAATGATTTCTGGAGCATTCATTGAGATAGGATCAACTTTCAAAGGTTCTTCATCTGTCACTGTCATATATAAATCAAACTGCTGAGGTTGTCTTGGTTGTTCTGATGATTGTTTACTTTATTGCTCTTGATGCTTCTCTTGATTTTCAACCTGCTCAGCTTGTTTCTGCTGATCTACAAGAGGTGCAGCAGTAGGTCTCGAAGATTCAGTTTCCTTTCTTTCACTTTCCTGCTCTTTCTCACCTTCCTTAGTCCTTGGCCTTTTTGCCTGTTTCTTTGAAGCAATTGACTTCATTCTTTTAATAGCTCCAATCTTTTGAGCTAAAGTCTCTGTCTTCTTGACTTCTTTCTTTTCTTTTGTATTAGTGCCTTCTTCACTATCAGGAAAAGTCTGTTGAATAATCAGATCGTGTGTTTCTTTCAAATTCAACCCTCTGACTGAAGTCTCCTTGAAGCATGGCCATCTCCTTCTTGTATAAGTCTTCTATTCTGCCAAATGACATTTTGGTAAACATCCCTTCAGGAACTCCAACAGATCCTTTCAGGAAGTTTATCATTTTTCTTATTTCTTGATTAGCTAGAAAGGTTTTTGAAGGTTGTCTTTTCTGTGAAGCTTTAATAGTAACCCTCTTTGCAGCCAATTTCATGCTCTTCTAATATTCTTCATTGAGCCTTTTTGCCAGATCCAAGGCAAGCTTTCTGTCTTTGGCAGTTTGAATCTCATTCTTCTTTTCAATCTCTTCTTGCATCTTCTTTGCTAATTCTTCATCCAGTTCTATTTGCTTTTGCTTCTTTGATGCTTTCACAGGCTCTACCATCTTTTCTTTCCCTTTCTTCTTGGCCTCTATCATGCTTATCTCTTTCCTTTTCTTCTCTATGCCTCCTTCTTTGATTACCACTCCCTTAGCCTTTTGAGTAGCCTTGGGAGTGTCATTCTTTGCCCTAACCAGAGTTTCTGCAATCTCTATTTCTTCTCTGGACATCTCAGTTTCTGCTGCTGGTTTCTTTGTTTCTACTGCTAGTTCAGCAGTTACTTCTGCTTCTACAGTTTCTGCTGCTTTCTCAGTTTCTGCTGCTTTCACTGTTTCTGCTTCTTTTTCTGTTTCTGCTTCAACATTAATCTCCCCCTCACAATGAGATTCCATTCCTACTAATCTTTCCTTCTCAACTTCTGCTGTTTGATTCTCCCCCTTTTTGGAAGCATCATGACCACTTCTCCTTTTTTTCAAGATAAACTGGTTTCTCTTCTTTTTGTGCACTAGTTTCAACACCAGCTTTTTGAGTTTTTCTATCTGGCTTTGTTGAGAAATGATAACCTTTTTCAGCTCCTTTATTTCTGAACCCTGTTTGAGTACATCCAGGTTGACATTGCCAATTTTTTCCATCAATTCATCATAGTTATATTTTTCCTCACCTCCTTTAGGTGTGTTGACCACCCTTGAAGGATCCTTGGATCTTTTAGTAGAGGCCTTCTGCCTAGCAGAAGCACCTACTACCCCCTTGGTTTCTTGGCACCTAGGACCCTTAGATGATTTCTCATCCAAAGTTGCCGTGGGGAAGTTCTTAGTGATGTTCAGACTGTCCTGATCCACACCTTGTGCAGAATCAGTAGTGTGAGCCTTACTGCCCACATGCTCATCCTTCTCCTTAGAGAGCACCTTCTTGGGGTTGGGAGACACCCTTGTGGATTCCCTTTGGATATTCTCTAATGGAGAATGCTCCATCAGAGGGCTTGCAGGCTTTTGGGGTGAAGATACAGGAAGGGAAGGAACCTTCTGTACCTTTATCCTTACATATGTTTGAGTGATGGGAGAAATTGGCTTCACAACAGGGATCTGAGGAGGATCATTTGAAATGAATGGTGTGGGTAGGTCATCAGTAGGTTGGTCAGATGTGGGCTGTGACCTTGATGCCTCACCATGGGAATGAGACACACTCATCATTGTAGAGAACAATGGTGTGTTTTTTCCAGAAAAGTCCTTACTAGGCCTTTTCATGTTGGAAAACACCTTCCCTTTGGGAGTTTTAGGTACATACACCTCTTCAAATGAAGGTAAATCTGTCAATTCCTGGTTTAGTACTTCTTGTACAAACCTTGGATACATATAAAATCTTTTGGTTTTGGTTTTGGTATCCAGGTTTGACAGCAAATCATTCAGAATCATTTGAGAGAAATTAAACTTTCTGGAGGTAGCTAAGCATACAAGAGCATAAGCTATTGTACTGCTAAACTCACTTCATCCAGTTGTCTTGCGAGATAGACAATGTTGAAGAGTATGAACAAAGAATCTCCACTGAGGTAAAAATTTGCTTTTGAAAAACTTATAAACCTCAGTAGGACCTTCATACCCCATTCGACCAATTTCAAGAAATAGGTCTTCCTTTGGAAGAGTAGATATACCTGAGACATCATCTAGACGTAAATGAGTGCGAATGCAGCCTTCTGTGATTGTGATAGGTTTATCACAGACCCTAGATTGGATGACCTGATTGCCATTAACAGTCTGAATGGAGGCATTGGTCCAGAATTGTCGTAGATGTTCCACATAGATGGTGGGATTGACTGTGAGTGCATAGGCAATGTGGGATGCTTTCAGGAAATCCACAATTTCATCAAAACCCTCAGCTTGTTTGGGTTTCTGCAGCATTGGAAGTTCATTGTGGTCATCAACGAAATCCAGTCCTGCCATCGTTTTGATCGAGTCTTGGGTTCGAATCAACAGTAGGGATTACGCACTGGAAAGCAAGAATTTGAGAGAGAGAGAGAGGATGAAAACTCGCTGGAAATTCAAATAGCCGTTTGGTTTTTGGCGGTCAGAGAGGGTATTTATAGGTGGAGGGTTTCAGTTAAAAGCAGTACTAAGTACCCTAGCAGCATTAACAAGCCCGCAGTACTAACCCATATAAGAAGTAGTAACGCATACCAGCAGTATTAACACAGGCTAGCAGTATTAACACACACCAACAGTAGTAACACTGTCTGGCAGTAGAAATAAGGAAAGCAGTAGTAACTTTGCAATGGCAGTAGAAACGACCGAGCAATAGTAATCATACTTAACCATATTTGAATTGTCAGTAGGATTAATAGTGAAAGCAGTATTAACTTAACCAGAAGTACCAAGTTTCTAATCAGCAAGGTAATCTGAAACACTTAGACACAAATAGTTAGCAGCACCATGCACAATACAATATGAGAAGGTAAGCATGAAAGAAGCTATACAGAAATGGTACATAAAGAAAAGCAAAAGAGGCTTATTCAGTGTTTATCAAGCCTACACTTGTGACCAAGATTGTGAATCTACCCACATCAAAAGCTTTGGTGAATAGATCAGCAAATTGGTTACTAGTGTGTACCTTCAAAACCTGAATTAACTTCTTTTCATTGCAATCTCTAATAAAATGGTAACTGATTTCTATATGCTTGGTTTTTGAATTCTTCACTGGATTATTAACAATGCTTATAGCACTGTTGTTATCAATGAAGATGGGAGTGTGAAGAAAAGTAATACCATAGTCCAACATCTGATTCTGAATTCATAACACCTGTGAGCAGCAACTTGCAGCAGCTATATACTCTGCTTCTGTTGTAGAGGTGGACACTGTGGTTTGCTTTTTACACTGCCATGAAACTATTCTTGCACCCAAAAACTGACATCCTCCTGATATAGACTTTCTATCCAAGTTTGCACCACCCAAATCACTAACTGAATATGCAACTAGATCAAATGGTGAGTCATGAGGATACCAAACACCCAACCTAGGTTGTCCTTTGAGATATCTGAATATCCTATTGACTGCTTGAAAGTGAGACTGCTTAGGCCTCACTTGAATCTTGCACACACAAATACAACAAACATAATATCTGGTCTTGAAGCTGTTAGATACATGAGGGAGACTATCATGGATCTATAATTATGAACATCCACATCCTCCCCCTCATGATCTGCAGTGATCATTTTGTGAGTATCTATAGGTGTGCTTGCAGGCTTTGAATCTGAAAATCCAAACTTTGTAAGTTTATCCGGCACATACTTGGATTGAATTATGAAAATTCCACCTTTCTTCTGTTTAACCTGTAGCCCAAGGAAGAATGTGAGTTCACCCATAGAGCTCATCTTGAATCTTTTGTGCATCAACTCCTCAAACTCCTTGCACATATAATCTTTTGTGGATCCAAAGATGATATCAACCACATATATTTGAACAAGCAGGATGTCCTACTTCTTCCTTTTAATGAAAAGGGTCTTGTCAATGATTCCCCTTTCCAATGCATTTTCCAAGAGATATGTAGACAAAGTGTCATACCATGCTCTTGGTGCTTGATGTAGCCCATAGAGTGCCTTCTTTAATTTGTATACTTTGTTAGGAAAGTTAGGATTCTCAAACCCTGGAGGCTGACAAACATACACTTCTTCATCAATTTTCCCATATAGGAATGCACTCTTAACATCCATCTGAAATACTCTGAACTGCATGAAAGAAGCATAGGCTAGAAACAGCCTAATTGCCTCAATTTTGGCTACTGGTGCAAACACTTCTTCATAATCTATCCCCTCTTCTTGTGTATACCCTTGTGCCACAAGCCTGGCCTTATTCTTTATCACTATACATCTCTCATCTTTCTTATTCCTGAAAACCCACTTAGTTCCAATTGCCCTTTGTCCTTGTGGAAGGTCAACTAGATCCCACACATTTTGCAGCTCAAACTGCAGCAACTCCTCTTGCATTGCTTCTATCCATCTTGGTTCTTTCATTGCATCATAGGCCTTCTTGGGTTCAATCTGGGATAGAAAACAAGATAACAAACCTGACTGCAAGTCTTTCAATCCTCCTAATTTACTTTGATGCATTGTGATCTTGAGAGAATTGATATCACCAATCACCAACTGAGGAGGATGATTATTCTGAGTTCTTGTTTGATGGGCAGCCTCCTCATTAAGATTTGCATCAAGATTAGAGTCATTCTTTTCAGGAGTGTTCCCACCAAATACTGAAGAGTTTTCTTCATCAGTATCATCTTCTGACAATTTGGGCATTTCAGGACCTGCAGTTCCTGAACCTGAAGGATGAGCATCCTCCTTTTCACCTATATCCTCTTCATCACCTTTATCATCTTCATACTGTTCTGGTTCAGAATCCTCTGTTTCTGAATCATCTTTCTTTTCTTGTTGACAGAATTCAGCAGGATCAACTGTAGGTGTAGGGAACAACACAAGCTCTTGTATCTGTTCTGGTAACTTTTCTGAGCTTGTTCCTGCAATTTTCTCATCACTAAAACCCAAAGAGTTAGTTAGTGAATCAATGTCAAACAGCCAATCAGGACCTGTACCAATTTGATTTGGTGTGTTCTCATTGCATTTGACATTGTCACTTTCCTCTATAATCCTGGAAGAGCTGTTGAATACTCTGTATGCCTTACTTTTAGAGGAGTATCCAACAAGAAATTCATCCTCAGCTTTGCTTTCAAACTTGCCTAAGTGAGATTTGGTGTTGAGAATTGTGCATGGACACCCAAAAGGTTTGAAAAATCCAATAAAAGGTTTCTTCTTTTTGAAAAGTTCATAAGGTGTCTTTCCTTGGGATTTGACTACTAGAACCCTGTTTTGGACATAACAAGCAGTATTAACTGCTTCTGCCCAAAAGGTAATAGGTAACTTTGAATCTGCCAACAAATATCTAGCAGCCTCAATTAATGTCCTATTTCTCCTCTCAGCAACACCATTTTGTTGAGGAGTCCTAGGAGTACTGAATTGTGTCTTAATACCTTTAGACTCACAAAAGTTGTTTAAGTCATTGTTTTTAAACTCAGTTCCATTATCAGATCTGATGACTTTAACCCTTAGATTTGTTTGGTTTTCAATCCTAAGGACAAAGGATTTGATCAGTCCACTTGTCTCATCCTTAGTCCTCAGAAAATGGACCTAAGTAAATCTAGAGAAGTCATCAACAATGACTAAGCAATATGATTTCTTACCAATACTCATCACATTTGTAGGACCAAAAAGATCCATATGCAATAACTGAAGGGGTGAAGAGATTGTGCTTATTTCTTTGGACTTATGAGAAGTTTTGTGTTGTTTTCCTTTAAGACATGCAACACAATGATCATCACATGAAAACACTTTTTGAGGCAAACCTCTTACAAGGTTGTTTTTCACAAGATTGTTCATAGTTTTAAAATTCATGTGACACATCCTTCTGTGCCAAAGTGAAGATTCATATAAAGAAGCTTTTGAAAACAAACAGTTTAATGATGAATCAGATGAAACATTCTCTATGTCCAAACAATAAACATTATCCTTTCTAGGAGTTCTAAGTAGCATCACATTTTCATCAACTACCTTGAATCCTGGAGCAAGGATAATACATTCAGTATCACTAAATAATATACTATGTTTTTTGTCACAAACCTGTGATACACTTAACAGGTTGTATCTCAATTGCTCAACATAGTAAACATCTTCAAAAGTCATCTTACTTTTTGAAACCATACCTTTACAACTTATCTTACCTCCTGCTGGATTGTCACCAAAAGCAATACGTCCTCCATCAAACCTTTTGAAATTTTGAAGGCAGGACATGTTACCTGTCATGTGCCTAGAGCAACCACTATCTACATGCCAAATGCTCTTCCCCTTGAGCTGTTGGTTACCCTGCACATAAGATAAAACAGTTAGTTTCTTGAGGGAACCCAAGCCAAAGTGGTCTTGGGTTTCCCTTTCTCAACAACATACTCATATTCATTAAGCTTAGTCTTGATGAGATGATCAGAGTCAGGAATCTCATGGCTGGAATGCTTTGTCTTAATTATAGGCCTGTCAGTATTTACACTGATAGTAGTACTATCCTTGTTAGCATTATTAACGTGGTCAGCAGCACTAACTTTGTTAGTAGTGCTATCCTCATTAGCAGTACTAACATAGTCAGCAGTACTAACTTTATTAACAGTACTAACTTGGTCAGAAGTAGTATTGCTATCAGCAGCACTATTTCTGTTAGCAGTACTATCTAAGGTAGCAGTACTAACAAGTTTAGTTTCTTTTGGGACCCGAATTAAGACATATTTGTTTGCTTTCCTATTCTTTGTGTTACTCCTTTATTTGCTTGGAATATCTTCTTTTGTTTTAGCAAACTTTTTCTGAATATAAGATTTTGCAGTCCCAGTTTTCATTGGTACTGTTCTCATATTAGCAGCCATGTGATTTCTTGATTGCTTCTTATAACCAACTGAATTTTGTGTTTGTCTTTGAAAAGTAATTCTTTGGTTAACAGGATTGAAATAACAGTGTTTGGATAAATGATTCAACTTGCCACAAATAAAATAAGGCTTTGGCCTATTGATTTTGCTTAGATCAATTCCCTGTTTTTGAGCCCACTTGTTATTTCTGTTTCTCTTATTTCCCCTTATTTTATCATGTTGATAGGGCTTTTTCTGTTGACAAGTACAGAGATTTACAACAGTAGTTTGCATATAGTGATCTCCCTGTACCTTCTCCTTCCCTTTCCTGGAGGTCTCAACTTTCTCACTCTTAACAGTCTCTTCCCCAATCTTAAACTTCTCTACTTTCTCACTCTTGACAAATGGTTTACCTCCCTTCTCATTTGTAAGAATATGGTTTTCAAGGGGAATTTATTTATGGTCTTCCTTATCTTGCCTTTCTAAGAGGTCTGAAGTGGGTGGAATATAGTTGTTGTTGTAAGGTGGAGGGGTGTTATTATATCCTATACCTCTCTTCAGTTTGTCATGAACTTGAGATTTGAGTAAAGTGTCCATTGCTTTAGAGGCATTGGAAAATTTCTCAATGTCTAATTTGGCCTTCTCAAATTCACTTCTGACTTTCTCACATTCTTCTCTAGCCTTCTCTAGCTTAATCTCTAACTCCTTCTTCTCCCACTTTCAATAGTTTTGATCATATGAATGTTGAAGTTCATTATCCTGATATTCCTTAATTTGTTCTTCAAAATTCACAATGATCAAATTAGACTTTCTCCTGTGTTGCTCAAACCTTTTAAGATCATCACACATGCTCTGATTGTGATCCCTGTACTTTTTAACAGTTTGAAGACAGGATTTAGAGCATAATTTAGATTTTACCTCTGTGGGGATTGCAGTGCTTGAAGACTCTGAAACCTTAGCCATCAATGCTTGATTCTGGATTGCCTCATCTGCTTGATCACTCCAATCAAATCCCATTCCATCTTGTGAGACAAGTGATTGAGATGGGTTCCTGTTATAGCTAGTGGACTTTGATTGTTGATTGTTGCTTCCATGCTGTTGAGAAAATCCTCCTCTGCATTCTCTTGCAAAGTGCCCCAGATTATGACACTTGTAGCATTCCACCTTGGATTTGTCAAATCCAGCACCATCTTCTCTTCTCGTGGCAAAGTTGTTTCTTCCAGTTCTTTTAATAAATCTTTTGATTCTCATGGTGAGCATTGTCATTTGCCACTTGATGTCCATCTCTTCAAGATCATCAACATTGATCTGCTCCAGATCATCATTAATAAGAGTAGATTTAGCATGGCTAGCAAGGAAAGCTTCCAAAACAGAATCATTAGATCCATCCTGTTTTGAGCCATGAGCAGCACTAACTGATTCAGTATTAGCAGAAGAATCAGTAGTAGATGATAGAAGAACATCATTGTGAGAGTATCCAGATGGCTTCTTCTTAGATTCAACTTCTGCTTCAAACACCCTGAGATCATTGTAGAGATCATCTACTTCCTTATCCTCCAGATTATCATTCTGTCTGAATGATACAGTATACATTACCCATTCTTCACCAAGAGAACTTAGAAACTTTCTGTTGACATCATCCTGATCCATCTTGATACCAACAGTGGCCAATTCTCCAATCAACTTGATGAACCTATCAAAGGTTTGAGTCATAGACTCATTCTTTGTAGACATAAAATTTTCATATTGTTGATTGATAATTGCTTTCTGATTTCTCTTAGTGCTTTTGGTGCCTGAAAACCTCTTCTCCAAAGCATTCCACAGGATTTTGGCATCAGCACAGCTGCAAAACTGATGTGGATATTCATTAGGAATTGCCAAGAGCAGAGTGCTCAGGGCTTTTATCTCAATCTGCCTCATCTTTCTTTCTCCATCAGTCTTTGGTGGAGGTCTCTTGCCATATGCTCCAATCTCTCCTACATTGGAGGGACTATTCTCAATGATATCCACGTTGAGTAATCTGTAAGAAGTATATACTGCCTGATTCTGATTTTCCACATGTCAAACTCATTGGGTTTGAGCATGGGAACCTTTGAAACAAGAACACTGTCATGTGATCCGTCCATGATGATTATTGATTTCTGAGTTCCTTTAGCTCTGATACCACTTGTCAGGATCGAAATTCGAAACAAGAATTAAACTAAACACTCAGAAACTATGTTAAAGAAGTTGCGGAAAAACACTTTAACAGTAAATCAATGAAAAAGTATATGAGATCAAATCACAAGTTATATTGAATTAACTTAATGATTACAACCAAAGCCTCAATCTGTTGAACAGGCTCAACAGACGTTCAATACTTCTCTAATGAAAGGATCACTAATAATCTTGAGGCTAATTCTCTCTAGAACAAAAACGTATATTCTCTCTATCTCTAGTCTAAAACTTCTAGACTATATATATAAAAAACAGACTACAAGATAATTATTAAACTAAAGTTGATCTTGAGCATCCAGTCCATAATTATCTTCAATCTCCTTGTCTTTTTCTTTAAGCAACCAATCCATCTTTATCATCATAAGCAACATTAATCTTCAACAGCATCTTCTTATCAATAGCAGTACTAACCATGCTTGCAGTAGTAACTTCCAACTTGCAGTATTAACTCTTCAAGTAGTACTAACTACTAGTAGTAGTAATCCTTCAAGCAGTAGTAATATTTCTAGCAGTAGTAATATTCAAGTAGCAGTACTAAAGTCATCAGATCCAACATAAGCACCCTTTAGAACTTACTCTCCCAGACAGAAAGGCTACATCGACAAATCTTAAACACATTCATACCAGTAGAACATGACTTTCGATCTGGTTTTATAGAAGGATTTGGATTCGATCACTCCCAGACCACTTGACCTTAGGGGATCAGATGACAAGCATCCCACGGAACATACTTTCCCAAAACAGAAAGGTCACAGGTACAAACTTTTAAACGTAGTGATGTCTTTATTTTATATATTTAATTTTCATCTCAATCACTCGGTTTTACATCTAAGTGCTTAGCCTATATTTTCATTATGATATATAATTCTGACTTTTTAGGTTTTCTAAGCATTGTAAACTATAAATATTCCGAATGACACAACTTTAAAGCAATCTCAAAAATTTCAAGCATGTTTTGCTGACCTTTCGATTTTTGTAAGACTTGAAAAATGAACATATAAAACTTAGATATAAACAAAGCAACTTAAAAATTTATCCTAGACACACATTTTATTCAAAAGAAAGAATAATTGTAAAAGTTTTACTTTATAGAATAAAATTTATGTAGGTTTAAACTTTTAAATTTAACATGCCGAGTTTTGAAAGCATAAAATTAAATCGTTTTCCATCTAATGCTTTTGTAAAAAAAAATCGGCAAGTTAATATTTAGTTGGAACAAAATATAATTCAATAATACCTTCTTCCACATGATGCTTTATGAAGTGGTACCTCATATCAATGTGTTTGGTTTGCTCTTATTCAAGTTCTGGTCAAACTAGCTCAGATTCTTGAATAGCTTGATGTAACTTGAACAACATCACTGTCAGAGATAGGTTCAGCGGAATTTGAAGTAGATGCGCTCACAGTTTCTCATATGTCCAGAAACTAAACACATTGAAGAGCGAGTCCTGAGATGCTTTACTCAGAAGTCATTAACATTTGAAGAACGAGTCTGAAACAGATATGTTTAGAAGTCGAAGTTCTGATTTCCCTTTAAGTTTTGGAAGCCTGCAACACATATTTAGCTTTTGGAATCAACTGAAATTTGGATCCAGGTTTGTTAGTTGAATTTCTAAAACGAGATAAGTTGTTAGATTTGACAAACAAAGCATGAGTAAAATTATCAGAGGAATGACCATAATCATCAGTAGAGGACGAAGCATAATCATCTGAACTAGAACCAGAGGAAGAATATGAGACATCTTTTTCAATTTGAATCATTTGCTTTATTGAATATTTTGTGATTTTATTACAATATGCAAATGTATCCTTATTACAAAGATTATCTACACATCAATCCTCAACAGTCACAGATTCATCAGATTTTTGCTTGACCCTCCATATCTGCCTTGTAGAAGTCCTCAAAGTCCTATCTGAAACATTAGAATCGAAAGAATTAGAATTTTCAGAAATGACATTAGCTTGCTTCTTTGACTTCCTTGGCCTTCTTCTTTTACGCTTTGATTTATAATACTCATCATTTAGCGTAAAAGATTCATCAATAAATTCCGATTTAAGATTGGAAAGTGAAGAAGAGATTTTATCGAAGAAACCAAACTGATCATTCATTGTTTTTGAATTAGCCTCGGAGTCATAATTTTTAGAAAAACATAAGGCTGAACAAAATTTACCCGACCCACTGGTGGCGCAAACTGCATTTTGCGCTACCAGCTGCTGGCGCAAACTGTCAGTTTGCTCTACCAGTGGTTGGCGCAAACTATTACTGATTGGAACTTCCGCTTTGTTTTCCTCAAAAGCTGATGAAAATCCAGAAACAAAATGCTTAATTAAATCTTGTTTTTGAGAAATTCATTTTTCTTCAAGATTTGATGTCATGAAAGAAAAAATTAAATCTTTTTCAAACTCTTTTGCAAGATTTTGTTCTTCTATTTTATCCTCAAGTTCAACGATTTTGCCCTCAAGCACTAATGGGGGAATATATTTCTTAGTATCATAAGAAACTTGAGAAATATTTTCCTTATTAGTATTAATGGCATATATATCAAAATAGTCGTTAGATAATGAGGACTTAACAGAAGAAACAAATTTTAAATCTTTTATGGATTTTCGATTTTTCTTTAAAACTTCCGGAAAATATTTAGCATTTTCACGAGTATAAACAAACGGTAGTCCTATTTTAGTGTTGTTCATCCTTTTCTCATTTTCGATTTCTAAGATTTGCTTTTCATTTCTCCAATCAATTTTAAATTGAGGAGCATATCGAGCAAGTCTTAAATAATCGAATTTATATAAAGTGGAAACCTTTTCTATAGCTTGATTTAAAAAATGCGAATTTTCAAAACCAAGTCCCCATTTTTCTTTTATTGAATCATAACTCCGTGGTTTATACGTATAAATGGTATGCTCAGTTTGATCTTGCTGATATAATTTTCTTCCAACTCATTTATTTTATACGAAAAATTTTCTTTTAATTTTGTCATTTCCGTCAAAGAATCAAGATAAATATGATTTGAAATTTCTAAGTCATCCAATTTCTTTTGAAATTTCTCTTTTGTATCTGACAAAATAAAATTTTCATCTTTCAAAGAAATTTGCAATTTTTCAATCAAGATAGACTTTTCTTGATTAATATGCTTTTCAGATAAAAACTTTGAACGTAAATCGTGTATGGCAGTGATAATGACGTTCATTTACGATGAAATAAATTTGTAAGGTTGGCAGGCTCGTTCTTTTTAGACTCGGGCACTTTGGCAGGCTCGTTCTTTTTAGACCCCAAAGTGAAGCGAAGGTTGTTGGAACCCGAACGATGCTGGAACTTCTTGTTGTAGTGCTGGGAGAGAAGAATCATTGCTTTTTCTAGTGCCTCGCAATCGTCATCAGTGGCCCCGTCAAAAGCATTCTCAGACAATGCTTGTTCAGCCAATTGGCTCGTGAGGAGTGCAATTGGGTCCACTGTCTTCGGTTTGTTCTTCTTATCAAGATTGGCTTTCTTCTCTTTGACTCGGGCACTTTGGCAGGCTCGTTCTTTTTAGACCCCAAAGTGAAGCGAAGGTTGTTGGAACCCGAACGATGCTGGAACTTCTTGTTGTAGTGCTGGGAGAGAAGAATCATTGCTTTTTCTAGTGCCTCGCAATCGTCATCAGTGGCCCCGTCAAAAGCATTCTCAGACAATGCTTGTTCAGCCAATTGGCTCGTGAGGAGTGCAATCGGGTCCACTGTCTTCGGTTTGTTCTTCTTATCAAGCTTGGCTTTCTTCTCTTTGACGATGCTCTCATCTGTCATCAAAATCTCATAAAGCTCTTGGATTTGCATGGTAGAGACCTGAACATCATTTCTCAATCGGTGGCATGATTTGTTCCATTCTGGTTGAAGAGCGTTGAGGAATTCAGATTAGTCTCTAACTCAGTCTTGGTCTCTTTGATCTCTTGCAGATCGTTCAGCACTACCCAGAACCTGTCGAAGACATTCTTTAGAGACTCACCGTCCTTTGCTTTGAAATCCTCAAAGTTGTTCATGTAGCGCGTTTGCCGGAGTTGTGTTGCAACCGCTGATCCAAGCATAATCTTCTCTAATTCTGTCCACATCTGCATTGGATTGTTCTTGTAACAGTCAATCCGGTTGTAGACAGAATTTGGCAAGGCTAGGATCAAATTAGACTTTATCTCCCGATCGGCTTTATACCGTAAAATCTCTTCTGGTGTGTACTCGTCGGTAGGCTTCAAAATCATAGCAGCCTGTGTATTTGCAGTTGCGGGAATCTCTTTAAAGGGCTTTTCGAAAGGCCCTTGAGTGAGTGACTTCATCATGTTTTCTCCGTTTGCTTGACGCTCGATGAAGTTAATAAACCGATCTTGCCATTAAGTGAACTCATTCTCGTTGATCAAAACCGTAGGACGAGTGTCCGTTCCCAACGACATCATGATGTCGTTCTTGTAAATCTGAGCTTGAAGAGAAAATTTTGACATATCCCTAAAGTCAGAAAACTTAAAAAATGCTAAGTCTGAAAGCAGAGAGGCTGGCGCAAACTGGTTTTGCGCGAGACGTAGGTGGCGCAAACTAGAGATTTGCGCGAGGAGAAGGCGGCACAAAGAAGATTTTGCGCGAGAAACTGATGGCGAGAACAATCCTAAACTTGTCTAATAGCTGAGGCACAAAAAGAACTTTGCACTGAACACTGACTCTGAAGAGAACTACTATCCGATGAGACTGGCGCAAAAGATGATAATCTGGCGCAAACTTGAGATCTGACGAAAATCTTGAGAAGCCTTCCAAAACTGAACACAAACTCAAATCTAATGATTTTTAACTACTCAGATATGATCGATTACACTTTTCTAATAATAATTTACAATCAATTACAAGCAAAAATCGTAAAAATGAAGAATTCAATGAACAAACAGAAGTCTGATGTCGAACAAACTGATATCTCAAAAATCTTGAAATTGACCTCCAAAAACCGATTTTCTTGCGAATCGATGTGAATCAAATATGTTCTGCTACTGAATCCGGATTCAACGAACCAATTTACAAGAAAATTCAATCAAAATTCAATATGAATTTGTTGAAAAATAAAAAAATGAGATTTTCTTGAAAAAATCAAAAAATGAGATTTTCTTGAAAAAATCAAAAAAATCAATCTAATTTTCTGATTTAAATTTAAATTCAAATTCAGAAATCTAATCTTGTTTCTCTCAATCCTCTCAGAAAAGATTAGGCTCTGATACCAATTGATAATCAAAGATGGATCTAATCTATGTGAGAGAAAGTAAACGATGCAATGTCTGTGTATATTCAAAGAATGCGCTAAAGGTCTTACACAATACAAAGGCCACAAGGGACATAAATACCCTTGGCCAATACAAGATATAAAAGCTCTTAGAACACAGTATTAGCACAATACTATAAATACAATGATTACTATAAAATATGACTTAACAATCTCTAAAATTTGTTAACAAAACTATAAAATTTGTTTCTAAGGATGTACAGAGTACCCTCACAGAATCTGGAAATCTGGCTAAATCTGAAGTAGCGCATTTTACCTTTCCTGTTGGTATACGTCATGCCAAGTTCCACAGTTTCAATCACTCTGTATGTTGGACCATCCTTAAAGTTACTTGGTAGTCTTAGATCAGGTTTGAACAGATTGATCTTGGCTTAATGACTTTCAATACCAATCTATAAGTCTTCAATACATGCTAACTTCATCGTGGTCATCATAAAACGTTTTACAACAGTCAGAGCATCTTGAATTACACCAGGATGTATGGTTTGAGTCTTCAAGTAACGTAGTAGAAATAAAAAATCTCGTAGCTCAAGATCCTCAAAATTTTTATTCCCAAATCTATCAAGTTCTAATTGTAAAACATAATCAATCAAGAATCGTAGTCATATGTCATTGAATCAATCATCAAAGATTACAATTTCACTTTCTCTCACTACTTTCTCTGACTAGGATAATGTTTTATTAGCTCTTCTCTAATCTGCTCTATTCACCAATCTTACTTTCTCACAATGACTTACTTACTTAATTACAAAGCATTACAAGGACACAAGGTATTTATACCTTCACACAATTACAAAGAAACAAAAACACAATACATTGACTTTGACTTTATTACAAAATGACTTTGACTTTCCATGAGAGTTGACTTTCAGCCTTTGACCTCTCTGAACTTTCACCTTCAATCTTTATGATCTTGAATCCAACGAATTTGTGCTCTAACAATCTCCCCCTTTGGATCAAGATCATTACTAAAAGATTTAGCAATGCGATCTTTTCTCTTTAAGCTCATTTTGAATAAACTCCCCCTTTGATCAACCTTTATCATTTCTTGTAAACTCCTTGTTAATCCAAATCATCTTAATAAATAAGGATAACCTTTAAAGTACAATCTCCCCTTCAGGCTTTATAAATGCATCCAATCTTTTAAAGCCCAGAAAATTCATTCTCCCCTTTTTGTGAATAGAACATTCTCCTCTTTCTTTGATAAGCACAATCTTCAATACTTTGTTCTTCAAGAATAATAACATTCTCTCCCAAGGTTATAAAACCTCTTTCACAAATAGAATTTCAACCTTTCAGCTTTCAATCAAATCTTGAACAATTCTCCCATATCTTGAATTTCGGACATTTCAGATCTGAACTCTTCTCATTTCTGAGTTAAAATTTCCTTTTCAAACATCTCTTGAAACAAAACTTGTAAAGGACATTTCTTCACACTTTATCTTCTCCCCCTTTTTGATGAATAGTGCATCAATATCATCAAAACCGTCTCCAAGAAATGTCATTAACTGCTCTGACCACTGATCTGTCATAATGAGCCTCTGATTCGTTGCCAATTCGAACAATGTAGTCATCCAGATCTTTTCAAATCTAGACAAAATAGGAATGTAACACCTGAATCAACAAATGAATCAGTTAATGCGCCTGTCAGTAACACGAAGTCACTATGTGTAACGAATACACATAGGAAAGGATCTTTTTGATGTTCACTCCCCCAGGGCTTCCATTCAATCATCGAAACACCACAAAGGAAATTTCTATGAATGTTATGACAAGAAAACAAATTCCTTGTGTGTTCGTGAAAATGTAGAAAGAATTAAGCATATGATGATTGCTTTTAAAGGCTCACCATTGTGTAAACCACTGAGACAACAGTAGACAAACACAGACTCAAAGTGCATGATTGAAGTACGAAGGTGGGGCAGACTTCCTTCTTTTTCAATATCCATATTTTCCAAATGAAAATCAGATATGAGTGGCTGGTGGGGTTTTAAGAAGAGTTGGCATGGGCTATTTGCCCGTTTCAATAATGTTCACCAAGAATTGTGAAACATTAGTAATGTGGCTGGCCGACTCAGAAAGTAGTTGGTGCAGAGTTTGATATTCTTCTACTCTGATCTCACACCCTCTTTCTTTTAATCATTAAACGCACATCTAACCAAACTCTCATTTTCATTTTACCTCGTCACACATCCCACACTCATTTCTTTTAGACTCCTAACACTCAATCACTAAGGATTAACTTCTTGGGTAGGAAACACCGGTTAACGTGAATCCACAGAAGTTCATTTAAGTCCTAGCATAAAGAACCCATATTTCCTATAAAGCATATGTTGCTCAATATGGTTTAACTTCACCAGTTAAAGCTCAAATACAAGTCAGATATGTATATGCTCAGAAATATAATCATGAAGATATGAGCATTTTTAAACATGAAAGTATTTTCAAACAAGTATATTGAAAAAATAGATAAGAATGTAAGAAACTTTTTTGAAAATCTGACATTGTATGGAAATGATCAGAAATGAAATGATATAACATTTAAAGCTTATGGTCAAGAAATGAAGTTTTCGACTGAAATCGACCCAAAACTTCATGTAGTGTTCTGAAACTTTGCAGAAATTATATAATACACCTATCGAACCAATCACAATCAACTAATTTCAAACTAAAACAACAACAGATCAAGTTTGATCGATTTACAGAACACATACAAACTCGAACAAGATTTCAAGAAAAATCTTAAATTTACACTGAAAAATTTTGAATTTGACAAAGTAAATCAAACGTAATTTGTTCTAATCATCTAATCGGATACAAATAAGTCAAATTCAGATCAAAAACATCACTGTAGCAAAAAATTTAAATCTTGAACAGTAACTTGCGAGTTCTTCCAAAAGTCGACCAAAATCTTGAAATTAATCCATGTTTTCTGAATCTCTTCTGCTCTGATACCAATTGTTATTCCCAAATCTATCAACTTCTAATTTTAAAACAAAATCAATCAAGAATCGTAGTCATATGTCATTGAATCAATCATTAAAGATTACAATTTCACTTTCTCTCGCTACTTTCTCTAACTAGAATAATGTTCTATTAGCTCTTCTCTAATCTGCTTTCTTCACCAATCTTACTTTCTCACAATTACTTACTTACTTACTTACGAAGCATTACAAGGACACAAGGTATTTACACCATCACACAATTACAAAGAAACAAAAACACAATACATTGACTTTATTACAAAATGACTTTGACTTTCCATGAGAGTTGACTTTCAGCCTTTGACCTCTTGAACTTTCACCTTCAATCTTTTTGATCTTGAATCCAACAAATCTGTGATCTAACAATCAAATTATGTGAATTTCCATTGTGTCCCATCTTTTCTAGTAACAAGAAAAGTAGGATACCATATTTTTTCTTCGGAGCGGTCAGTACCGATTTCATCGACATAATTGATTTTGAGTTTCGTTTTGCTCCTGCTAGGTCCATTGTTGTTATCTCTCAGGGAACAATATGCGAATTGTTTCCGTCTGTTAAATGACCCAATACCATAGATAAAAAGCTTATCATATGTTCTGATCCAATGAGCAAAGATCATTTTGTAAGATTCTTCAAGAAAGGGAACATTGATCCTTACTCTTTCCCATTTCAATGGTGGACGAGGTTGTGCGTTTACAGCTTCAAGAACTAGAGTTTCTGACATATTCTGATCGGGGAGATCTGGTGGAACGGAAGGAACTGATCGTAGAGGGATGACGCCTGAAAGTGCTTCAGTAGATTGAAACTCTAGTCGCATCTGCTCAAATAACAAATCATAGTCTCCTTGTTGCATACATTCTGCATCGTCGAATGTGCACAATTCATTGACTCCTTCTTGGAATACGACTAAAGCTCGTTCGGATACCGGTTCAGCTGACTCACCAATATCTGTAAATTTATCACTTAAATCATAATTTCTGACCTCAACGGGTGAGTTTGTACCTGTTTCACAATCGATTAATTATGTGACAGAGCATTTTGCTTTATGGTTACTCGACAGTGAAATGACCTATGTCTGTGTATCATTGATCTCTGTATCATGTGCTGATTCAGCATCCTGAGCCCCTTCTGGTCGTCTTTTGTGTTCATTTCCCGGCTGAATATCTGTCTAAGAGGTTTTTGTTCTTGCTGTTGTGTCATTGAGGAACTGACGTTTCTCCTCCTCATGACGATCAGGATCATCACGGTCATCATGTGGACGTTTAGAAGAACCGGATTGAGTGCGACAAGTATCCTCGAGTACCTTAACCCTGTTGGAAAGGGTAGATATCGAAGACTGAAACTCGGTAGAAATAGAGTTCAACTTTGAAGTGAGATTTCTGAAACCTGCTCAGACTTCTTCTTGGAAAGCATGGGACTCAGACTGTTGGCAAAGAATGGCTATCAAACCTGCATATTCAGGTGTACCATGAGATAGAAGATCGGATAAGAGCATGGATTTGAGCTCAGAGGTTGACGGTCACTACCTAACTGGTGGAGGTGGTGGCGGTGTTAGTGCTGAAAGAGGAGGTTCAGCTACTAGGGAGTTGCCTTTCAGCATTCGTAGAACCATTTGTTCGAACTCCTCAGTTGATCGACACTGTTGTTCAAGTTGGTAAGGGATGGAACCATCTACAGCATGCAAAGCTTGCTGCAATAGTTCCGGTGTAATAAATGAGGGTAAGCTAACACCTGGGTCACATAGACTTCTAGTTCGGGTAACAACTGTCGAAGTCGTACCGCCTACGTTCACACCTAGCGTGATGATAGTTATGGTAGGACTTTCGGCCAATCCTCGTGGAGCACCGCTTGTGGGTGTCACTATAATCGTTCCGGTTGGGCCACACAGGCTCGCAATAATAGACTCAGTATGTGTACCGCCTACGTTCACAGCTAGACTCAATATGTGCTCAAACGAAGTCGATGGCCGTAGATGGGGCCTATCTTGTTCAATACCTTGACTCTCCAAGTGAGAGCCTGGTAGCATATGTGCTAGATCCCCGTGCATATCTAAAACAACTATATGTTGTGAGATGGTTGAGTGGCCAGGTGGAGTTTGTGCTTGCGCCGCTGGGTTCACGATGTCTTCTTCAACGCCTCGTCCCAACACATGGGAGTTGACAGTAGATGTGGCTACTCGTCTAGATTTGGTTGTGATGTTGAACGCTCCTGATTTCTCTTACTGCACCTTTTCTTCACATAAACACTCTCATTTTCATATTCATTCTTGACTGAAACTCCCTCCTCTAACTTATGTCTCCAGAGTTGGCTTGGGAAAGGGAAGGTGTAGGGGTAGGGTCGTTTGAAGATGTGGGAGAGATGGAGGTGGACATGCAATTCTGCTTCTTTGACGCCCAACTTACGAGTTTGTCTCCAAGGAACTGTACGTAACCCATAGTACTCTTTCTGTCCAACATACAGCCTGTATGATATGCATCAGAATAGGCAAGAAGCTCGTACCCAATGTCCTTGGGATACCAGAGACCAAGATCAGTAGTACCTTTCAAGTAATGAAAAATTCTTTTAACTGCAATGAGATGAGACTCCTTAAGCGTTAAACTGATATCGCGCACACAGACATGTCGAAAACATAATATCTGGTCTACTAGTCGTTAAATACATTAAAGATCCTATCATGCCTCTATAGATCGTTGCATCTACTTTCTTTCCGTCATGATCAGAGTGTAGCTTAGACCCTGGTTCCATTGGAGTTTTCATGGGAGAGTTTTTTTCCAACTTGTATTTCTTTAAAATATCTAAATATATTTTGACTGATTAATGAAAATTCTAGTGGAAAGTTGTTTGACCCGAAGGCCAAAAAAAAAATTCAGTTCTCCCATCATACTCATTTTAAACTTTGACATCATTAAGGCAGAAAAATTCTTATAATATTTTGGATTCGTAGAGCCAAATATAATATCATCTACATAGACCTGTATGTGTATGATATCAGCCTTTTCTTTCTTAATAAAAAGAGTGGTATCGATCTTACCTTTTAAGAAGCCTGACTTGACTAGGAATTGAGATAGAACATCATACCAGGCTCTTGGGCTTGCTTGAGACCATAAAAAGATTTGTCCAGTCGATAGACATGAGTCAGTTTGTCTGGATACACAAAGCCTTCCGGTTGGGATACGTACACCTCTTCCTTCAGGATGCCATTAAAGAAAGTCGTTTTCACGTCCATTTGGAAGACCGTGAAGTTCTTGTAGGCTGTATATTCCAGGAACATCCGTATAGCTTCTATCCATGCTACTGGTGCAAACGTCTCGTCATATTCAATGCCCTCTTGTTGGCGATAGACTTTAGCTACAAGTCATGCTTTGTTACGAATCACTATTCCGTCTTCATCTCTTTTGTTCTTGAAGATCCATTTCGTTCCAATGATGGTCTTGTTGCGAGGTAGAGGTACTAGTCACCACATCTTTAAGATTTTGAACTGGTTCAACTCTTCTTGCATCGCGATAATCGAATCGGGATCCTTCAAGGCTTCCGAAATTGTCGACGGTTCTATTTTACTCAGAAAGATCGAGAACAGGCAGTCGTTGGCGGACATGCACCATGTCTGAACTAGGGCGGTCTAATCGTCGATTATCTGGTGTAGAGGGTGGTCCTTCGTCCAACGGTGTGTGTGCAAAAGCGGTTGAGTGTTCTGATCAGGAGCAGAGTCGATATAGTTACCCGAAAGAATGTCTTGAATTGATTTGAGAGAAGGTTGTAGACGAGATGGGATGGACGCTAAGTTCACGGGCTGAGTATCTTGCACTGGTGCTGAGGGAGGGTCGTTGTTTGGGGTGCGACTAAAGTTGAGGGACCACTCGCTTCTTCAGGTGTCCTTGTCTCAGTGGATCCTTCAGTAGAGGTCGTCGTCTTGACATTAACAAGCACAACTGGATAAGTAGAGGAGCTCGGTTCTTCAGTAGTACCAATAGGGATAGTTGTATCATCTCGTGTGATAGCATCTAGAGAATTGGAAGATCCCGGGATAGACACAGCGGTCTCAGCTCCAGCTCCATTATCCCTGTTTCAGACAGAGGAGATAAGCTTAGTAGAACCAAAATATTCATCATAGAAACATTGAAATAATAGATCCAAATCATCTGATGGAGATTGCGATGTAGACGATCGATCTGGTGGGGTTGTGGTTGTTCTACAGCTAAAACACTGGTTAGTGCGGGTTCTGAACTGATGTACTCAGAAGCCAAATCTCCTAACTCGTCAAAGGTGACGTTGACACTTTTCGTAATAGTTTTGGTCCTTTTGATGTAGACTCTGTAGGCGGCAGACTCAGAAGAATAGCCGATGAAGACACCTTCGTCAACCTTTGGGTTGAATTTTCCAAGATCCTCTCTGTCGTTCAGGACAAAACACTTGCATCCAAAAGAAACAGTGGAAGCTTGTTGATAATCGAACGGTTTTGGGTGAAGCAGGAAGTTGCAACAGCTTCGGCCCAAAGAAACAGTGGAAGCTTCGATTGTGTCAGCATTGTACGGGCAGCTTCTTCGAGTGTTCGGCTTCGTCTTTCAACTACTTCATTTTGCTGAGGAGCGCGAGCTGCCGAGTAGGTGTGAGTGATGCCGATAGACTCGAGATATGTACTCAACACTCTGTTCGTGAACTCCATTGCGTTGTCAGTTATGATGGATTGTGCCGTCAGCTGAAGATTGACTTGCACACTTTTCAGAAAGTTGATGATGAGCTCAAGAGTTTCGTCTTTGGTTCAGAGCAACTTGACCCATGTGTAGTGCGAGAAGTCGTCGACCATGACTAGAACATATTTCTTGCCATTTATGCTCTGGATGCGCATCCGGACACACAAATCCATATGAATCAACTTGAGAGATCTGGAGGTGCTCGGTTCTACTGTCGGCTTGTGTGAGGCTTTCTTCATTTTGCCAAATTCGCAGGCCGCACAGAGATGCTCCTTTTCAAATTTGAGTTCCGGCAATCCTTTGACTAACCCTCCTTCGACATACGAGACCTTCTTGATGATGATGTTGTCTCGCACAATGTCTCCATAACCCATAATCGGTGAAAAATTATCGTTGCTAAAACGAACTGTGCCACAATACTTGTCGGTGAAATCGACAACAGCTCCTTTCTTCCAGTCATGTGTTTGGAGCAACCAAATTCTAAATACCACACATGACTGGCCTGCAAAACCGATTAACGAGGTTTGTGTACCCATTCATAAATGGGTCCTTTTGGGTTAGATTTAGGCACCCACTTATAAACAGGCCATTTCCAATCAGATGCAGTATATTTATCACCAAAATCATTCGATCCACACCAATAGCAACATATATTATCATGGGCAAGATTAATAAAATGCTCAATTGAATTAACATCGCAAGGAAACGGAAAATTATGTCCAAAAATAGCATCCTTATTAAAAACACCACGAGAAATATTGTTTTCCCTATCACCAAAAGCGGAATTAAATGACTTGTTGTTCTTGTCCTTTAATGACTGCTTTGCTACATAAACTTGCTTTACTCCCTTTTGTGTGAATTGATTATATGAAAAATCAGTACACCAAGGGTCAGAAGAGTGAAATTGAGATACATTTGATTTTTGAGGCTTTCCAGATTTACGTCGTTTCTGTGAAAGCCTTTTGGATTTAGAATTAGATTTAGATTGGGAGGCATTCACAGAGACACGTTGAGAGGTGGAATTAGAGCTTTCGCCCATATCCATGAGATCTGGCAAAATCTTGTTTTTCCCTTTATCAAGAAACTTGGTATGGCTTGGAAGTTTAGGATCAAAGTCAAACTTGTTCACATCATCATTCAGACATTCCTTAGAATTCATTAAGGAAGAAAAGAACTATTCGCAAGACTGTATGTCCTCTCCTAGATTCGGTGAGTCACAGGAATTTGGGGTTATGTCAAAACGATTATCAGTTACCCCTATGAAAGCTTTGCATGAGGATGCTTCTGATTTCACTAACTGATTTTCAGAATGACTACCTTCAGGAACAGAAGTATCCTTACACTTAGCTGGGGGTTGGAATTGAAGTTTCTTAATTTTAGAAATTAACAACCCCCTTTCCTTATCAAAAGAACTCATAGTTACTTCCAGATCCATTTGAAGATTAGTTTTGTCTTGTTGTTCTTGCAAAATTTCAGTTGTTAAACTAGATAACTATTTTGACAACTTGTTAATTTCAGAATTAAACAACTCTCGTTCTTTTTCAAAATCCTTTTCAAGTTGAACCAATTTCTTTTCTAAAACAAAATGGTGGGACATATATCTTTGGTTTAACAAGTTTAGAATGGATCTCTTTGTAAACCCAAACAATTACATATTTCAATCTCAGATCAGAAGTTTATTGATTCTTGAACTGTCTCTTTCTACATATTTTCTCTCTCTAGAATCTCTCTCAAAAATGTATATGACAATATAAAATCTCTTACCAACAAATTACAAGACCAAACCTGTTTATACCTCTAATTACAAACCTAACTAAACGTTGACTATTACAAGACTTTTAACATAATTGACATTTGTTGACTTTGACCTTTTACAATTACATTGACTTTTCAAACAAGACCTTTTAATCTTGAATACAATTCTTGTCTAAGAATCTCCCCCTTTGGATTCAAGATTAAATTTTTTTTTGACAATAATCTTCAGGTCTTCTTATCTTCACAAAAATCTTCAACTTTGAAACTTTTCATCTTTGACATCTTGAAAGCTTTGTCATCTTCAACAAACTTTGTCTCTTTGATCAAGTTATCTTCCCCTTTTTCTACTTTTCATGACTTTACATTCTCTTCAAAATATATCTCTGTCTTGAACTCTGAAATTTTAAACTTTTGAAATCTTTGACAGCTTTAGCACAATCTTCATTCTCTCCCTTTGTTTACAACAAAACCATTCTCTTTACCGGAATCTTTGCTATAACTTTCTCAATCATTCAAGTCTTCAAACTTTAATCATCTGAACTTGAACTCTGATTTATCTCCCCCTTTTTAATGATTAGTCAGAATCAAAATCATTAAAACTTGTTCAAGGTCAACTCAGTCATTGAATGATCTCCCCAAATGAACAATTTAGCATAGTCTTCATGATCTCCCCTTTTGGTTAAATATGTACAATCTCCCCAGATAGAAAAACTATCAATTTCCTCTAATAAATGATATGAGAAAATCGTTCATCTGATCTGAATGAGCCATCAATTCATGAATGTATTCATCTGATTCTTTTCAAATTCAGACAAATTAAGAGTTGTAACCCTGAATCAACATATGAAACAGTTAGGAATGCTTGTCAGTAGCACAAAGCCACTGTGTACAACGAATGTACAATGTAAGGAGTTTGAAGTAATGTTCACTCCCCAGGACTTCCATTCAATCATCGAAAAACACAAGGTATTTTCTATGAATGTTCTGACAGAAAAACAAATTTTATGTGTGCTCGTGCTTATGTTATGAAAGAATTAAGCACAATGATTGTGTTTCATAAGGCTCAAAATATGTAAACCATTGAGACAGCAATGATTATACATAGACTCAAATGTGCATGAGAAAGGGTCGAAGGTGGGGCAACATTCCTTCTTTTTCAATATCAGTATCTTCCAAGTGAAGAACCAAAAGCGTATGTGTTGCTTCCCCAGAAAATGTGAAATATTCTCTTTTTGAGAAAAGAATGAGTAGCTGGTGAGGTTGTATGTAAGAGTTGGCATGGGCTAACTGCCTTTTTCAATGATGGTCACCAAAGAATGTGAACCGATCAGATTATGTGGCTGCCCGGCTCAGAAAATTTTGGTGTAGAGTTTGATATTCTTTTACTCTGTTCTCTCACCCTCTCCCTTTTAAAACATTTAAGCTCGCATCTAACCAATCTCTCTTTTCCATTGTATCTATTAACACACCAACACTCGATTTTTTTACCCCTCTCCCCTCAATCACTAAGGGAATACTTCATGGCTAGGAAACACTGGTTATCGTGAATCCATGGAAGTTCGTTTAAGCTCACACATTGAATCCCATGTATTTGTCCTAAAATCATGTGTTGCTCAATGATTTTCTTGACATTTAAGCGCAAGAAATCAATGTCAGTGTATGTATGCTCATAAAAATCAGAATGAAATTTGAGCATTTTAAGCATTTAAGATTTCTCAAAACTTTGTATGAATGAATAATCATAAAAGAGTAGAAATGTTTTGAGAATCTGAAAATGATTGAGATCAGATCAAAATTCATGAAGAAATATATTTTTGGGAAATCAGAGACAAATGTGGTTTATATGAACAATATATAAACATTTTATCAATGAAAACACATATAATAATGAAACGACGTTTGATTCAAACAACAGTGAATACAACTGGGAGTATTACCATAGAAAGATTAAACATTTGATACATGGTAATAACAAGTTCATGAAAAATGTATGGAACCGATGTGTGTATGAATACTTGACAGTATATAGATATGACAATTACACAAATATTTGTCATTAGAAACACACGATCAGATAGTCATCAAGGTATCCAAAATAAAATCATTTATAGTCACACTTCTAAATTCATGAAAACATTTTAAGAATGTGAAGTGGTTTGAAGGTTTAAGAAACCATTTTTCACAAGTGAAAGTTTTTCATCTTTCAACAAGTGATAGAGTATAAGGATTAGAAATATATACCTGTAAATCAAAATCCTGTACTCCCCCTGGAATGAATATATTCTTTTAAGTATCCATGACAAAAATTCAAATATCCTCCCCCTTGATACTTGTAAAAAGTCAATTTATCAGAAAAATATAACATTGAAAGTACAACTCAATATTATCTCCTCCCCCTTAAAAGATATAGCAATTAACTCTCCCTCAAATAAAAAACTTCTAGATTAGAGGTTTTCATTTAAGCATCCAACAGAAGAAAAAAATTTGAGTACGGGTTTTGAACATAAGTATTCAAAAGCCATGATTACTTATTCTCAGTGAGAATAGTAATGGTCAGTTTTACCAATAAAGCACGGGTTCTGATCTGATATAACCAGAAGCCAAATTTCTGAAACATTGAGGAATGGGTCTTGAACTATTTTATTCAAGAGTCATAGTTCTTTCTCTGAGATATGAGTCCTAGACTGCTTTGTCTAGAAGTCAAAGTTCTTTGAAGAACGAGTTCTGAATTGTTGTATTCAGAAGTCTTGTTACTTTCTCCCCCTTAAACCTTGGGTGCCTAGAACACAGATTTAGCTGTTGGTATCCACTGGTATTTGGATCCAAATTTGTTAGTTGCAGTTTTAGTAGGATAGATATAATAAAAAACATACCAGTAAATTTCTTTGCAAACTCTTTTCTTTCTTTGTCCATTTTCTTTTCATCTAGAGAGATCTTTTTTCTTTCAGTTCATTCTTCTTCTTCTAGAAATCAGCCTTTTCTTTTTCAAAATCTTTTCTCTTTTTATCAATCTTCTTCATATCATCTTGTGCTTTTATGTTGTGTTTGTCTTGGGTTGCTTTCTCCTTCATCATGTTGATTTCAACCTCAAGACTGAAGACTTTATCTTTCAATTTATCTCTTTCAGCGAAGATTTGTATATTTGACTTTCTCAGCTCTTCACATGTTTCACTGGCAATGTTTGCTCTTCTTCCAAGTTCATCTATCTCTCTTTGCATTGATTCCTTCTTGGACCATGTAGAGATAGAATTAACACTTTCAGATCTTTTCAACTTGGTTTGCAGATTTGAAATTTAATTTTCTTTTACTTCAATAATTCTTGCAAAATTAGTTTTAGAATTAGTAATGCATTCTGAGCAAACAAAAACTTTCTTTACATTTTTATCATCCTCAATTTATTAATTTGTTCAAGAAGAGATGAATTCTGAATCTTCATATTCTTGTTCTCAACTTCCAGTGTTGCAATCTCTGGCATGTACACTAAAGCACAATCTCTATTGGTTAGCACCAAATTTCCTTTTTCATATGTGTAAGGCATCTTTGATAGATCTGTGAAAAATATGCTAGAAATAATCGTTAGCAAAACTCAGAAGCTTTAATCACAGTCAGAAATATGTTCCCCTACGCAATCTTAGCACGGGGGTCCCGTTAAGATTAAACATTTGACAATTAAATCTCATACGGAAATTTGTATCAAAAATTTGTCTAAGTATAGATTTCATTGGAGTAACTATGAAAGTAGTCGGTCGAGACTGTTAGTTCTCTCGTATGTTAACTTGTATTGAGTTCGTCATAAACAAAGGGAGGTTTCACGTTGTTAGTCTTTTTTCTATTTAAATCTTCCTGTGCTTCAAACTCTTCAGGAGATTCCATATACTGTATTTGATATTCCGTACCAAGATCCAGATATTCAAATTTGTAAAGAGTAGGTGTTTCTGACAAAGCCTTGGTAAGGTAGCAAGGATTTTCATATCCCAAATCTGACTTATCTTTTGAATCCCTGAATTCTTTAGATGTGATCAAGTGAATGGTGTGATCTGATTGTCCAAGTTTGTACAATTTATGTTTAAGGGCTTTCAGTTTATCAAGTAAATCATTCTTTTGAACTAAAGAAACCTCATACTTATTCATGTAATCCTCAGTCTCACGTTCAGACTTTTTAAGCTTACTTGAAAAATCAAAAATCTATTCATTTAAAGCTTTGTTAGATTCAACAAGTTTGGCCTTTTCTGCTTGCAGACTCTTTGCCCAACTAAGATTATCAGCACATTCACCATTTACTCAAGTAAGAACTTTTTCATTATTTAGTAAACGTGCTTCTAGTTTGGCGACAAGAGCTTGTTCACTTTTTAAACGATTAGTTAGATCTTGTAGCTTAAGCATCATTATTTGTATCTAATCAAGTAAAGCAGTATAAGTTAAAGAACTTACCTCAGAACCATCTTTAGAAGATTGTGATGCATGATCATCATTGTCGGAGTTGTAAGTCTCATAGTTTCTTGCCACGAAGCACATGTGGGCATGAGCATCTTCTTCCTCTTCATCGCCGGTGAGATTCAACCAGTGAGCATCTTCTACTAGCAGTGCTTTGCCGACCTCCTTTTGCTTGGATAGAAGTAACTTGCTCTTGTAGTACTCAGCATTCTTGATAACTGGTTTCCGACATTCACGAGCAAAAATGACCCGTCTAACCACAGTTGTAGCACTTAGGTGGTTCGTCAGCTCCCTTAATCTCCAGTTTAGCCTCCGTTGGTCTTTTTGCATCAAACCGTTTCTTTCCTTCATATTTCTCCTTGTACTCATGATGTTTACCCCTGTGGCGTACCGCTGATTGTTAGGAGTAGAGTGCTTGAAGAACTTTTTATGTACAAACTTGGTTAGGAAGAACATCGCTTCTTTGATGTCGTGTAGCTCTGGATCAACATCACTGTCATCATCATCCCTCTCTGTTTTACTCGGACCCCGTTCATTCCTTGGCATGCGAGACGATCCTCTTTCCCGTTTATCAGACACGAGAGCAAGAGTATCAGTCCTTTGGTCTTCTTCGTATTGCTTAAGAATCTCGTACACCTCATGCAACCCGATTTCAGACAAATCCTTGTTTTTCCTTATCTGAGAGGTGAAACGCTTCCATTTCGGTCGCAAGATGGTGAGAAACTTGACATTGATCTCAATAACAGTTTTGTGGATGTGGTTCTTGCTGAATTCGTTTAGCAGGAGACAAAACCGATCATAAGTTTCTTCAAGAGGATCTCCTTCCCTAGCTTTAAAATCTTCATAGTTGTTGATGCAGATGGTAACTTTTAGTTGGTTTCCAACCTTGGTTCCCATCATCATCTTCTCTATTTTTGTCCACATTCCATTAGCAGTCTCTTTATAGTTTTCAATGGTGGTGTAGATGTCGTTTGGAAGACTTTGAAGCAGGTAGGATTTTGTCAATTTATTACCGTGAACCCATCGCTTCTCTTCATCAGAATATTTTTCTTTTCTTTCACTTTTACTCCTGCTGGTATAGGTGGATCCGCGTTTGGTATAGCGGGCGTGTTGGAGTAGAATATGAGTGGTCCTTCATTGTGGGAAGCAAGAATTTCCTCCCTAAAATCATGCCTTGATATGAAATCCAAGAATCTGTCCCGTCACTGAGGATATTCACCTCTCTAAAGGACGGGTGGTCTGGTGTCCGTACCCATGGCCAAAGCTTCGCGGGTAGACATATTCATACACTTGCAATTGATCATGAGACGATCACAGTTTGATTCAAGTAAGGTGTAGAGGAACAAATAACTCTCTAAAACGACACTTTAAGACAAGAACAGATAACGTCTATTAAAGAAATTAAAAACAGAAAACGTTATGAGGGTGGGAATCGGGCTTGGGGATAGGGTTTCACTGAGGAGAGGGCTTAGCGAGGTGAGGGCTTCGCGAGGACAGGGCTTCGCGAGGATAGGGGTTCGCTAGGACAGGGGTTCGCTAGGACAGGGCTTGGGGGACCTTGGAACACCAGACCCTAGTAGGTTTACTAGGGTTTCGCGGCGCCTTTAAGGCTGTCGACACCAAAAAAAAACCTAACAAAGATCAAACAAAAACAAAGTGACTTTAGCAATGGAAATCGATTAACTCCTGTATTCTAACACCTTTTCAATCGATCTTTGAGCTAAAAACCAATTATTTTTCAAAAAAAACTTAAGAACACAGACTTAAACTTTAGATCCATAAAAACCCAAAGTTCAAGATTAATACTCCGAATCAAAAGATGAAACTTTACCAATCACTTAATCTAACTAAACTAAAGAGATTTGGAGCAACTAGACTCAAAGATTTAGCAAAAATAAACAAGCCCAAAAATCAATCAAGAAGTCGATCGACATAGAGAAGAGAAAAAAAATTACCTTTTTCGAATCAAATCTTCGTCTCTTTGCTCTGATACCAATTGTGAATCCCAGTTTGCAAGTGTAATCAATAAATCAATGAAGAATGATCAATATATGTCATCAAATCTGGTTATATGATTGTATTAACTGATAAAACTCAAAGGTTTACAGAGAGAATTTTTAACTGATATGCGTAAACCTCTAAATGACCATTAACCTAGAAACTAGGTTAAACAAAACATTATATACCAAGGGATTAAGCCTAACAGGCCTAAAGCCCTTTTAACACAGAAAAGCCCATTACAGAATAAAGTAATAGAAAAATACATTTTACACCCCTCTACTTCAATTCAACAAATAAAACACACCCTAACACTCTATCTCACATACAAACATTCTCTCTCAAAAAGATATTCTCTCAAAGTGATACACGCTTACAACAAAGAAAAAAACTATTTATACTACATACATTACAAAGGAATCTAAACCAACAACTAACTATGTAAACTCACGTTTTGACTTTTCTTCACTTTGAGCTTTGAGGTTGACTTTGCTTTCAGATTTTGACTTGGGCTTTGTCTTTAGCTTTGACTTTCAATTCCAATGTTCTTGGATCCAACTTTCAATTCCAATGATCTTGGATCCAACATTCATTTAAAGAAGAAAGTCAAAGTTAATGCTTTGTTAGTTTTGTTAGTTGTATTTTGTCCTTGTAATAGTTGTAGGTATAAATAGTGTTTTTGTTCTTTGTAATCTTGTAGCATCTAGAGTAGCACTAATCATGGAGAAAATATTCTAGTGAGAGAAACTGAGAGCTTTAGAGAGAGAAAGATTGTTATCATTTGATTTATCAATCAAAGTGAGATTTGTGGAAGTCATTGTTAATCTGATTTATCATAATTGCTAGTTGGGACTATCACGAACCCATTTTTCTGACACTCATCTTTTCTCTTTTCGGCTATCTTCATTTCGGCTGATATCCATACGATTTCAGTTTATTTGTTCTTATCCAATCATGGTTACATCATGACGTCAACACCATCATGTGTCAGGGACGTGACTATCCCTCTTCCTTAAGATCTCAAAAAAGGTCGGCCACCTTCTGTCTTTTCGTTTGCCACATTAATTACCCCCTATAACCATCAAAAACCTTAAACCCCTCATTTTGTCCCTTCAAATTCCCGGAGTATAAAGCAACCATCTCTTCTTCATTTTTCTTTTCACCATCCTTGTTCCATCTTCAACCCCACCACTTCTCTGCAACTTGCACATTTCTCCTATCTCCATTTTCTTCAATGGCATCCACCACTTCAACCAAGGACTCTAAGTCGAGAAAAAATGAACCCCTCACACGGGACTGGTTGCTGTTTTCCCCATGCAACCACACAACTCATTTTGAGCTTGATCCGTCACACCCGAAGTTTAACTAGGTATCAATTTTCTTCAACGCTCCCCTCTCCAGTATGCTTTCACAACCAATCCAAGATGAGCAAACTGCTCCTAGGGAACTTTTGGCTCACTTGCCTGTGCGATACCACCAACGACTCCATTTCTACTTCGATACTTACGGATGACGAGGATCATGACGTCACATTTGGGTGTGAGGACGTTTGGGAGTCTGAGACTTTTTTTCTCATCGTATGACTAGTTCCCCGCCGACAAGGAACACGAGGAGGTAGTTGCTGCTCTCAACTACCTTTTTGAAGACAAGGATCGGGGTACTAGGACTCTCCTCTGTAAAAATATTGGGGGAGTCTGGAACTTCTTTTCTCCCATCCCGGCATCCTCAAGTGGCTCTTTGTGACACCTGTCAAATTCTGAATATTAAGGTTAGCACCCTTAGATTAATTTATAAGTTTTGTCACTTTTAGATTTTTATTAAAAGCCTTTAAGATAAAAGTTTCCCGAAAAATTTAGAAGTCGCGTTAAAAACCCGGAACAGTTCCGCATCTGACCGTCACTGTCCAGAAATGCCAAATAAGCGAATAAAAGTCCAAAATCCTTAAACTATAAAAATCAGTATATTAATTTCTCTTGCATTGCAAAATTTTCAAATTTGTCATTCATTTAGCAAATATTGAGAATCGGGTATTTCGGTTCTCAATTATATCTGATATTTTATAAATTAGACTAGTAATTTAATTAATAATATTAAATTAAATTTTTTTTTATATATGATGGTGAGTCATTAAGGACACTTGTCTTGATTTTACATATAGTATAATTAGTCTATTAATTAAAAACAAATTTAAAAACAAGACTTACCATCATTCTCAATTTTAACCTTTCACCTCCTCTCCCTCTCCTCCCTCTTGTTCGGCCGAATACCACCACCACCACCACTCCATTTTTCTTTTCTTTGTTAAAAATCAAAATCCAAGCAAGAATCCATCAACAATTTGAAGTTAGAATCAAGTTTCCATCTCAAATCTTCAAGGTAATCTCAAAAACTACATTTTTCTTATGCATGTTTTCATATTTTGAATTTTGGGTTTGAGGAGCAAAAGATTCATCTAAAATGTGGTATAAATTAGGTTTTGTTGATAAAATAGCTTTCAAATTTATGTTCATATATTCAAAAATGAGATTTTGATTCTTGTTTTTCAAAAGAAAACTTGTTTATCATCAAGTTTAGGGTTTATGATGAAAATGTTGAATTTTGGTATCATAAACCACTAAAATATTGGTATTATTGAAATTATGATTATGTTAACATAATGAAATGTTAGTATAAAAAGGTTCTTATGAAGGAATTTCCCAAGTTCCACATGATTAAGAACTTAGTAATAATGTTAATGTTATTTAGTTGGTGTTGTGTTCATGCATGCATTTGGATGAGCATTTTGATTGCAATGAATCCATGATGCATAAGTTAGTTTATTATGTAATGAGGAGTGAAGACATGGTTTATAATCAAAAACCATGTCTAATGATCATTATTTTGTGGTTTAAAATAGTATTTACCTCATTTTAGAATCTGTCCAGAAAATGGACTTCACTTCTAGCTTGCACAATTCAGAAACCACATGTCCAAATTTGGGGTTTTTGCTTCTAAACTTTAATTTAGAGTGTTAGCTTTCTAAAAAGTCCGAAAACACTGAATTTGGAGTTGATTTGGGCACTTAAATGGATTTTATAAGAAAATGGTGCAATCTGTCCAGTAAAGACAGATTCGTACACCTATCTTGTAGAGGCCATAACTCCCTCATTACTCATCCAAAATAAGTGAATCTTTTTCCAAATGTTAGGATTTTGAGTTAGGTTTACATCCACATATGGACCATTGTCTAATTCCAAGAATTGATACCCCAAAAGCCTGATACAAGTGAGGTATGTCGCTGATCCGAAAATCAGTGACACTCTGTGTTGTAAAAATTATTTGAGGTATCAAAGGTCATACAAAAATTATAAAAAAATGCAGATTTACTCTAAACATATCATAGAACACCATAAAAATTTGTGATTAAATAATTCTCTTGGGAAGTTAAGCTTCCGTGTTGATTTTATCGGATAACTTTCTGGACAGCATATGCTGAATCCAGAAAGGTAATCTTCTTAAGTTTAAATTTTGTTTTATTGTATTTTGAAACTTTGTATAGTTTAAAAATGGATATGGACTAAGGAATTTATATGATGGCATTTCATGGGACAATTGGACATATTGGTTGGACATCGGAATAGGGCATTAATGTGTTTCTTTATGGCAACTCTTGTATAGGGAAATTAAGGGCGTGACAAAATTCCATAAGTATTAAAGTAAAGCTTCACCGTTACATTCGTTAAGGTGAGTATTCACAGCCCCACTTTTATCGTTTTAACTGATTTTGGGGTGAAAAGCATGCTTTAGTTGCGTATTTAAATATTCATGAGAATTGTTTGAAAGTATTGCGATTTGGCAATTTATAAGGCTTTGTTAAAAGCGTTTGGAATTATAAGCTATATGATAAGTATGCAATTGATGTGTTGAGTATTAAATGTTAAGACCCCGTGACACTACTATTAACTCGAAGAAAATCGGGCCTATAGTATTAGTGGATAGCGCTATTTGGTGTGACAAACCCACCTTAATGCTGACGAGCAGGGGTGCACTATACTAGAGAAGATGACTAAACATGTGGCTTGAACCACCGTTGAGTTAGTTCATCGGGGGCGTTGAAATTGGTCAGGGACGGCTTAGTAGTGGCTCAACGTAAAATTGTCTTTGCATACACTTATCATAAAGAAATTAAATTGTGGTACTCATGAATCAAAGAATTGAAGTTTGGTTCTTACGTATGTTTTACAATGTCAACTTGCATATAAAAATGATTTGTGCATATTTAAAACCTGTGAACTCACCAACTCTTTGTAGTTGACCTTGGTTTTTATTCATGCTTTTCAGGAATCAAGAAGGTAATTCCATGATGTTTTAGCAGCGCACTTCATATTTTGAAGCAAGATTATTTTGATATTATGCGTATCGTCATATTTTAAGTTTGGGAATTGTAACAATGACGATACTATGTTCTTAAAAATGTAATGTATTTTGAAAGTTAAGTAAATGTTGGTATGTTATAATCTTGTGCTATGACATCGGAGCTGTTATGCCTCGTGTTTCCGCTTTAGCGGGGTGTGACACTCTTCCCCACTTTCTCTCTCTAATAATCAACCACAAGTTGAACGACACTCTTCTGGTCGACTTCAAACTACCCGAGCCGAAGCTCATCTACGAGTTCTCTGATCCTAAGGTTGGGAAGCAAATTCTGAAGAAAGGTCTCTCCTTTACCGATCGGCCACTACTTCCAGGTATGGTCTCTTTGCTCTTGCTCCTAAGCCAGAGTGGGGAGTAACCTCGGTATCATCAGTTGCTCAGTCAAAGGATCCATCAGCTGCTCCATCTTTGGTAGCCCCCAAATCCCTTCCCAAGCAAAATCGGGGGCTAAAAAGAAGAAGGAATCAAAGGCCACCAGTTCCTCCGCACTTGCTTTGATGACTTTGTCACCGAAAGAACCTTCGGTGGCTACCCAGGTCAAACTCCTTCTCCTCAAAAGCGGAGGAGCTCCAAATCCCCTCCTAAGTCTCATTCAAAGAGACTTAGGAAACCTAGCCTGTCCAAGCCTCTTACTCCATTAACCTCTTCCCAAAAATCTGTGGGTGTTGAAATTTTCCCCTTCGGGCCAAGGGAATCTGTCAAGCCCGCTACTTCCCCCTTTGTACCCTCTCAACAGGGTGCGATTGTACATAAGGGGACACGCACGAAACCCTCATCGACTTACTCCTTAGTCGATCAGGATGACTTGGACACCTCCCTAGTCCAATCCCCCTCTTATCCACCACACAACCTATCACCCGGGACTCAAAGTCCCGATAACTTTGCATGATCCAAGGAAGGATCGGTCACTCCAGGGGCCGATTTAGAGGATCCGAATCATTTTTTGGAATTTCTTCTTGGTGACACAAGCTCCAGGTGTTAATTCCCAGTTTATCAAGTTCTATTCACAAACACAAATTAACAACAACAAGATGATTCAAGAATCGATAACTCAACCTGTTTTGATTTCAATTAACGAGGATTCGTATACAGATAGACCACTTTCTCTCTCTAACTTTCTCTCTCTATACTTTTCAGTCCACGTACAATTCAACTGTTACTTACTTGTTATACGTTTGTTACAACCACAACTACTATCCACAAGTCTATTAAAGAAAAACAAAAACACACGCTTTTACAAAAATACAAAACACAAACACTTTAACTTTGACTTTTATTACAAGGAACTTTGACTTTCACTTTGAGAGTTGACTTTGAGCTTTGACTTGTTTGACTTTCAGTCTTCAGTAATCATGATCTTGTATCCAACAAATATGTGCTCTAACAATCTCCCCATTTGGATTTAAGATAATCTCTAAAAGATTTTGCAATTCAATCTCCCCCTTTTGTTGCATTGAAGAACTTTAAGAATTTTCTCCCCTTTAAGCTCAATCTGTGTAATCTCCTCCTTTCTATTCAATACAAACTATCTCCCTTTTGAAGCACAAAAAATTACAATCTCTCCCTTTGCTTAGCAAACTTCAAACATTCTGTCTTCAAAAACATTTGTAATCTCTCCAAAGTCTATCTTCAAAAATAGTAACAATCTCCCCAATGTTGTAAAACCTCTTTCAGACACAAGAAAGAAATATCTTCAGGTTTAGCTCAGATTGCTTTAGTAAATTATCTCCAAACAAAATTTCAGTAAAACTCAGCTTGCTTTCAGAAGTCTTTGAATTTCTCTGTTTCAGCTTCCAACAATCTTCAACAATCTTTCTTCAAATTGACAATTCTTGATCACTTTTCAAAACTTTCTTGATTCCCTCTCCCATCTATAACATTTAGTGAACACTTCTCCCCCTTTTTGATGATTAGAGCATGAAATCATCAAAACTTTACAAGAAATGTCTTTAATCTGTTCTGACCACTGATCTGTTAACACAAGAGCCTCTGACCATCTATCGATCCAAAAAATATTCATCCGAATCTTTGCAAATTCAGACAAATTTTGAGTGTAACACCTGAATCAACAAATGAATCAGTTAAAATGTCTGTCAGTAACACGAAGTCACTGTGTGTAACGAATACACAATGGAAAGGAGTTTTTGTGATGTTCACTCCCCCAGGTCTTCCATTCAATCATCGAATAACACAAGTTTATTTTATGAATGTTTTGACAGAAAAACAAATTCTCTATTTGTACATGCTTGTGTATGAAAGAATTAATCACAAATTATTGATTTATATAGGCTCAAAATTGTGTACACCATTGAGACAACAATAGTTAGACACATACTCGATTGTGCATGATCGAAGTGCGAAGGTGGGGCATACTTCCTTCTTTTTCAATAACCAGATTTTCCAAATAAAAACCAGATAGATTATGTGATGCGTCCCCTTGAAATATGAAACATTTTCTTTTTGAGAAGAAAATGAGTAGCTGGTGGGGTTTTTATCAGGAGTGGGCATGGGCTAGTTGTCTTTTTCAATAATGTTCACGAAGAATTGTGAAACACCAGCAATGTGGCTGCCCGGCTCTGAAAAAGTTGGTGCAGAGTTTAATATTCTTTTACTCTGATTTTTCACCCTCTTTCTTTTAATCTTTAAGTTCGCTTCTAACCAAACTCTCTTTTCCATTTTACCTCATCACACAACCCACACTCAGTTATGTTGACTCCTCACTCTTTGAACACTCAAAGATTAACTTCTTGGGTAGGAAACACAGGTTAACGTGAATCCATAGAAGTTTCAGTTAAGTCCTCACACAATGAACCCATGTAATCCTATAAGAACATGTTGCTCAAAATAGTTTAACATTGCAGTTAGAGCACATATATATATATATACAAGTCAGATGTCTGTATGCTCAATGAAGACTTTTCAAAACAAGTATATTGAATAAATGAAATGAATACAAGAAACTTGTTTGAAAATATAACATTGTATGTAAAAGATCAAAATCAAATTGATTTATCAATTAGGGCTTAGGTCAACAAAAAATGGATAATGTCTATACGAATAAAAATATATACATTCTCGAAAGAAATGTTTCGAAATGAAATCACGCTCAAACTTCTTTGAAGTTCAATCGGGGTGTATCACCATCAAAAAATATGTTCAATTGGAGACATGGTGATAACATATTCAACAAAAATTTAAACCGGTGTGTGTGAATACTTGAAAGTATATAGAAAAGATAAAACACAAGTACTTATCTTTGGAAACACACGGTTTATTAATCATTAAAGCTCATGAATAATGAAAACATTTAAAATCACACTTCAATATTCATTAAATTTTTTAAGAACCATAAGTGGTTTGAACATTTAAGAACATGTTTTCATATCTGAAAGTTGTCCGTCATTCAGACACGTATGAAATTAAGATTAGAAATAAACCTTTTTTCACGTAGTTTTAAATCTGATCAAGTCAACTATAAGTCATATATGAAATGATCGTTCAATATCTTTCTCAATTCTGCAAAAGTCGCAAAGTCGTCAAAGTACAAAGCAATATTCACAACATTTATTGAAAAGTAAATTACATAAAGCAAAAAACTTTGAATTTACGAGTTCTGATCAGATGTAATCAGAAGTCATATCCAGTACTCCCCCTGAAATTATGCATCATAAAATATGTCAGTGAAAAACATGATAGAGATCTACAACTCCCCTTCAAATGTAGATCATCTTATCTTTCGAATGCATATTTTCTGTAAAAATATGTACTCCCCCTTGAAGGTTGATCTCCTCATTTGAGTATCGGAGTACAATCTCAGTCAGCACGGGAGTATCATCTCTTTTGATCATTGAAGAGAGATTCCTAAACTATTGTGTTTAGAAGTCAAACTCCTTATCTTTGAGGTACGAGTCCTGAACTATAGTATTCAGAAGCCTTGGTTCTCTTACTCCCCCTTGACTTTAAGTGCCTGCAACACAGATTCATCTTTTGGCTTTGGTACCCACTGTTATTTGGATCCATATTTGTGAGTTGCAGTTCTATTAGGAGTAATTGAGTAAGAACTACAATAGTAAAGATCACTCCTTTTATGAACAAAACCCAACACATTCCTTAACACCCACAAGAATGATATGTGTGGATTATGGAGTGACATCCAAGTGCATCTTCAGTTTATAACATTTGATCTGTCTGTGAACCATGAGTTGAAATAAGAGTTCAGCTTAAGAATTTCATCTGATAAGCATACGGGAGGTAGCATCCAGTAGCAACACTACAAGGCAAGGGTTAGAAGGTAAGCAATTGTTCAACAACTGATAAAAGATACTCATACTGACTTCTTTCGAGAAAACTGAATAATCAAATCCAGAACTCCTTTCTTCACGAATCAGTTGGATGATTATAGGCACTCAGGATTCTGAATTACAACTCAAATAGCAGAACAATGATTGCAGTCGCTCACACTACTGAGTGATCATGTCAGAAGAATGATAAAGTGCTCTCAGCGGTATAACAACAAAAGAAGTTCTCCAGACTGATGATTGCAGATACTCAGGCAGCTAACTCAATCCAAGCAGAGACCAAATCATCAAATCCATAATCTGAAAATCTTGACAAACATGAGCACTCGTGTAAGAATAGATCAGTTGCTAATGATATGTGACTAACATATGATATGAGTGATGTCACCTATGCATTCCGCGTATAAAGCTCAGGAACGGGGCAAACTAGTATCAGAATGGGTTCAGAACAGTCAAAATTCTCAAAAATCATCAAAATTCGCAGATCACTGTAGCAATTTGAGCACAATTCGCAAGATGGCATAAGCCTATACCACTGTTAGGTCTATATTTTCTAGTAATCAATGTATTTATTCCTTGTTGCTAATGTGCTTAGTTTTGCTCTACCTTGTATGTTTAGCCAAGGGGTATTTAAGTCCCTTTTGTCTTTGTCTTTGTAACAACACTAACGCATAATATTCAAGTTTACATATTTTGTGTCTTTCACTTTCTCTCTCTACTTTCTCTCTCTAAGTTTTAGATTGATCTTGGTTTAACAATTGGTATCAGAGCCAAATCTAAATCTGAGAGAATTGAGAGTTTCATCTTTTCAATCTGAATTCGTTATCAATTCAGAGAATTTGATCGATTTTCTTGATCTCGATCAAGAAAATCTCATTTTCTGTATTTTTCACAAATTCTTACCGAAATTTGATCTAATTGTCTTGTAATTTGGTTCGTTGGATTCGTTTTCTTTGTTAGATCATTGTTGATTCACATCAAATTGCAAGAAAATCACTTTTTGGAGATCAATTTTAGGATTTTTGTGGTTTCTAGAAAAGTTCGATAAAGTCACTGTTTGATTCACAATTTCACGATTTTGCAAAAATTGTTCGAATTGATTGTTTCATTGTGGTTAGAAAACTGTTTTCGAACATATATGTGTGAGCAAATTTCATCACATTCGATTCTGTGGTTGATTCAGAAAGTTTTCTTGAGTTTGCGCCAGATCCATTTTTTGTGCCAACTTCATCTGTTCTGCGCCAATTTCATCAGTTTGAGTTTTTCTTCAGCAACAAAGTTTATCTGAGTTTTTCGCCAGTTTATCTGAGATTTTTGCCAGATTATTTAAGTTTTCGCTAAATTCATCAGTTCAGCATCTCTCGTGATACAAGGATCACGCAAGTTAAATTACTCGCCAGCTTCTATTAACGCATTGTTGAGTTTTGCGGGTTCAGTGTTCAGGATCTCACAATTTTGATTTTTGCGCCAACTTCTCTTTAGCGCAAATCCTCTTTTGCGCCACTCTCTTTAGTGAAATCTAAGTTTCTCGCCATCTGCACTTAGCGTAAAGCATAGTTTGCGCTAGTTCTTGAAAAGTTTGCGCCAGTTTCACTATTCAAGTCTTGACTTTCTGACTTTGTGGTTTCTATAATGATGTCTCTTCAAGCACAGGTTTACAAGAATGAAATCATGATGTCCTTGGGATCGGACACTCGTCCTCCGGTTCTGGTCAACGAAAATGAGTTTCCACAATGGCACGACTGTTTCATCAACTTTATAGAGCGACAAGCCAATGGTGAAAATACGATGAAGTCACTCACTTAAGGACTAATGGTAAAGCCTATGAAAGATATTCCCTCCAATGGAAACACACCAGCTACTAGGGTTGAAAAGACTATAGGTGATTACACGGCCGAAGAGATTTTGCGACACCAAGCAGATAACCAAGCAAAGTCTAACCTGATCCTAGCACTGCCTAATCCCATCTACAATCGAATTGACTGTTTCAAGCACAATACGATGATGATGTGGACCCAGTTAGAAAAGATCATGCTTGGGTCAGCGGTTGCAACACAACTCCGATAGACAAGTTACATGAACAATTTCGAGGAGTTCAAGGCAAAGGATGGTGAGAATCTAAAGAGTGTATTTGACAGGTTTTGGGCTGTGATAAACGATTTGAATAAGATAAAGGTGAAAAGACCGATTTGGAAGCCAATCTCAAGTTCCTTAATGCTCTTCAACCTGAATGGAGCAAATCTTGTCACAAATTGAGGAATGATGTCCGGATCTCCACTATGAAGATACAGGAACTTTATGAGATTTTGATGACTGATGAGAACTTAGTGCAAGAAAAGAAAGCAAAGATTGACAAGAAAAACAAGCCAAAGACAGTGGATCCAATTGCTCTTCTTGCGATCCAGTTGGCTTAACAAGCATTGTCTGAGAATGCTTATGACGGGGCCACTGATGATGATGGTGAAGCACTGGAAAAGGAAATGATACTTCTCTCTAAGCATTACCATAAGAAGTTCCAGCACCGATCAGGTTTCAACAACATCCGCTTCACTTCAGGATCAAAGAAAGTGGACACTGGTACTCCTTCAAAGACGTATGTTCCGATATACGATCCTGCCAAAGTGGTCGAGCCAAAGAAGGAAGAAAAGAAAGCTACTACGTGTTTCAACTGCGGGAAACCGGGACATTTTGCAAAGGAGTGTAGGGTAAAGGTTGTCCGGGATTCTGCATTTTACCGGAAGAAGTTGGAACTTGCTGAAAAGAGAAAGAATGGAACCATCTTGCTAGCTGAAGAGGAATATTGGTTAGATCACTCCGATAATGAAGCAGAAAATGAGGAAACTGTTTCCATGTGCTTTATCGGAGATGATAACAATGATAAGGAGGATGAGGATACCTCCACTAACGAAACTGAGGTATCTTCTGAATTTGATTACAACATTATTTCATCTCAAATGAACGTTATTATTACTGCTTTACATGACTTACGTTCAAAGTTTTTATCTGAAAAGCATGTCAATCAAGAAAAGTCTGTATTGATTGAAAAATTGCGAATTTCTTTGAAAGAAGAAAAATTAATTTTGACAGATTCAAAAGAGAAATTTCAAAACAAATTGGATGAATTAGAAATTTCAAATCAGACTTATCTTGATTCTTTGACAGAAATGACCAAACTAAACCAAAAATTTTCGGATAAAAAAATTGAATTAGAGGTAAAATTATATCTGCGTGATCAAACTGAGCAAACCATTTATATAAATAAGCCAAGGAGTTATGATTCGATAAAAGAAAAATGGGGACATGGTTTTGAAAATCCGCATTTTTTAAATCAAGCTATAGAAAAAGTTCCCACTTTATATAAATTCGATTATCTAAGACTTGCTCAATATGTTCCTCAATTTAAAATTGATTGGAGTAATGAAAAGAAAATCTTAGAAATCGAAAATGAGAAAAGAATGAATAACACTAAAATGGAACTTCCGTTTGTTTATACTCGAGAAAAGGTAAAATATTTTCCTGAAAAATCAAAGAAGTCCAGAAGATCAAAAAGTGTTTTAAATGTCAAATCTTCCATTAAATCTTCATTACCAAACGATTATTTTGATATATATGCCATTAACTCTAATAAAGAAAATATATCTCAGGTTTCTTATGATACTAAGAGATATATTCCCTCATTAGTGTTAGAGGGCAAAATCGTTGATCTTGAAGATAGAATGGAAGATCAAAATCTTCAAAACGAATTTGAAAAAGATATATTTCTTTTTATTATGAAATCAAATTTTGAAGAAAAGTTTATTTCTCATAAACAAGATTTTGAAGACAAAATTACTTCTGGATTTTCTACTGATTCTAAGGAAAATACGCATGAATTCCAATTAGTGATAGTTTGCGCCAACCACTGGTAGAGTTGTCCCAGCAGTTGGTAGCGCAAAGTACAGTTTGCGCCACCAGTGGGTCGCGCAATGTTCATCCAGACTTGTGTTTTTTCCGAATATTATGGTTCCGAGGCTAGTTCAAAATCAGTGAATGATCAGTTTGCTTTCTTAGATAAAATCTCTTATTCAAATTCAAATATTGAATCGAAAGTTATTGATGACTCTTTTACGATAAATGTTGATTATTATAAACCAAAGCGTAAAAGAAAAAGGTCAAGGAAGTCAAAGAAGCAAGCTAATGTTATTTCTGAAAATTTTAATTCTTTTGATTCTAATATTTCAGATCGAACTTTGAAGAAGTCTACAAGGCAGATATGGAGGGTCAAGAAAAAGTCAAATGAATCTGCAGTTATAGAGGATCAATGTGTAGATAATCTTTGTAGTACGGATACATTTGCATATTGTAATAAAAACACAAAATATTCCATAAAGCAAATAATTCAAATTGCAAAGAATGTCTCATATTCTTCTTCTAGTTATGATTCAGATGATTATGTTTCCTCCTCCATTGATGATTGTGTTCATATTTTCTTCAATCATTCACATATTTTTTCTAAAAAGAAAGTTTTGAAAAATAAAAAGCAACGGACTAACAAGAAGGGACCCATAAGCATATGGGTACCTAAATCTGTGTAGTTTCTGAATGTGCAGCTAAGTCAATTATGGTATCTGGATTCGGGGTGTTCCAAACAAATGACGGGCAATAAATCGCTTCTTTCAAATTTTAAAGAAAAATGTTGCGGTCGTGTTAAATTTGGAAACTGTGAGACTGCTCCTATTCTAGGATATGGTGATCTTGTGCAAGGGAATATCACTGTCAAGCGAGTTAGCTATGTTGAAGGTCTTAGCCACAATCTATTCATCATTAGGCAATTTTGTGACAAAGATCTTGAAGTAAGCTTCAAATCCAAACGAGTTGCTGTAAAGAATGACAGTGGTCGGGATTTACTTGTTGGAAAGAGAAGATCCCATTTATATACTATTGATCTTTCCAAAGCTAAATTTCCGTCAGATATATGCTTATTATCTAAAGCCTTTGTACATGAAAGTTGGATATGGCACCGAAGACTAGCTCATCTCAACTTCAAATACATGGATCAACTTGCCAAGAATGATTCAGTAAGAGGTCTCCCAGCACTCCGATTTCAGAAAGACCACCTCTGTCAAGACTGGGAGAAAGGAAAGATGAAGAAAGCTCCGTATAAGTCAAATCCCGAAGCCTGCACTAACGATATTCTTGATATCTTACATGTTGACTTATGTGGACCAATGAAGACAAAGAGCATCGAAAAGAAAAGATACGTTTTGGTGGTAGTTGAAGATTATTCACGTTACACATGGGTCAAGTTTCTCAAGTCCAAAGATGAAACTCCTGACATTCTCATCAACTTAATCAAAACGATTCAGATTAACAAGCAAAAAGCGGTCAAAGTTGTCAGATCAGACAATGGTACAGAATTCAAGAATAACACTCTTCAAGCATTCTACGAAGATCAAGGCATTCAACAACAATTCTCTGCTGCTCGAACACCACAACAAAATGGTGTTGTTGAACGGAGAAATAGAACGCTTGTCGAGGCAGCCAGATCGATGCTTCCATATTCCGGTCTACCTCTGTCTCATTGGGCCGAAGCTGTATCTACTGCGTGTCATACTCAGAATAGATCTATTCTACATCGAAGATTCAACAAAATACCTTGTGAGCTTATGAATGGAAGCAAACCAAATTTCAAATATTTCAAATCGTTTGGGTGTAAGTGTTATGTTCTGAATGACCGTGACAATCTAAACAAGTTCAGTCCAAAGGCGGCTGAGGGTATATTTCTTGGTTATTCTTCTACTTCTGCGGCTTACCGAGTCTATCTTACTTCAGTTAGGAAAGTGATAGAAAGCGTCAATGTTCAATTTGACGAAGCTGCAGAATTGGTTTCTGGCCAAACAGGTCCAGAACCAACAATTTCAGGGATTTTAGCTTCTGGACAAATCAGTTCAGAACATGCACTACAATCGTTAAATCAAGATCCAGATTCTTCCTTGCTTAATCTTACTGATCTTGATTTTCTATTTGAGCATTTTTCTGATGATTTGCCTAAATCTAACACTGAAAATGCTTCACCTGTTTTGAATAAGGAAACTGTGAGCGCATCTACTTCAAATTCCGCTGCATCTATCTCTGAAAATGATGATGTTCCAGTCACTTCTGTATCTCAAAACATTATTTCTTAACCTCATCAAGAGCAATAAGAACCTGAGCAAGTGCACACTGAATCAGTTCAAGAAGAAGAACAAAATGCTGATTTTCAACCGACAATTCTAGAGTCTGATTCAGATGTTGTTGAATTATCTCCTCCTTCTGTTGAAATAATTTATGTCCCCTCGTCTGACACAGAAGTACCTGAAGGTCTCTCCCAACATTTAGAAGTTGTTCAAGAGGTTATAGATCCTCTCCCTCACACCACCAAATGGACAAGATCTCATCCTATACATCAGATTATTGGTGATCCTCAAGCAAGCGTCTCTACTCGTTCAAAGACGGCAACTCCAAACGAATGTCTATTCACTTGCTTTCTAAGTAAGATTGAACCATCAAATGTATCTGAAGCGTTGGAGGATCCAGATTGGATAATTGCGATACAAGAGGAACTCAATCAATTTGAATTGTTAAAAGTTTGGAGACTTGTTCCAAGGCCAAAAGAAAAAAGTATTATTGGCACAAAATGGATATTCAAGAACAAGAAAGATAAAGATGGCATCGTTATTCGCATTAAAGCATGATTGGTAGCTAAGGGTTATAGACAAGAAAAAGAAATCGACTACGATGAAACTTTCGCACCGGTCGCACGATTAGAAGCCATTCGAATATTTCTTGCTTTTGCTGCTTATCGCAATTTTACCGTGTATCATATGGATGTAAAAACAGCCTTTCTAAACGGGAAACTTAAAGAAGAAGTTTTTGTTTCTCAACCGGAGGGGTTTGTTGACAAATACCATCCTGATCATGTATATTTTCTTTATAAAGCATTATATGGCTTGAAACAAGCACCGCAGGTGTGGTATGATGAGTTGTCTGCCTTCTTGCTAAAATCCGGGTTTACCAAAGGATTAATTGATACTAGTCTTTTCATTTTTTGTGATAAATTGGATATCTGCTTAGTTCAAATATATGTAGATGATATTATATTTGGTGCGACTAATCAATCTTTATGTACATGGTTTTCTGATCTCATGACCTCCAGGTTTCAAATGAGCATGACGGGAGAAATTAATTTCTTCCTTGGACTTCAAGTGAAACAGCTTCCAGATGGTATCTTTATTAATCAGTCGAAGTATGTTTTCGACATTTTGACGAAATTCAAGATGGACAAATCCACTTCAATTGGCACGCCAATGGCTCATGGTGCTAAAATTGGTCTAGATCCGGATGGGAAAGCTGTGGACATCAAGAACTATCGAGGGATGATCGGATCACGTATGTACATAACTGCAAGTCGGCTGGATATCATGTTTTCTACGTGCTTATGTGCCAGATTTCAAGCAAAGCCGAAGGAATCGCATTTGTTAGCAATAAAAAGAATCTTTCGTTACCTCAAAGGAACTCCGTACTTAGGTTTGTCGTATCCTAAGAGTTCTGATTATAAATTAACTGCTTACTCTGATGCAGATTTCGGAGGAAATCAATTAGATCGGAAAAGCACCTCAGGACATATTCAATTTCTTGGTGATAGAATGATAAGTTGGGCGTCAAAGAAACAAAACTGTGTATCTATTTCAACTGCAGAAGCAGAATACGTCGTTGCAGCTAGTTGTTGTGCCCAATTGTTATGGATGAAGACACAACATCATGATTACGGGATGCTGTACAAAACTATTCTAATTTACTGTGACAGCAAATCCGCGATCACGATATCAGTCAACCCGGTTCAGCACACAAAGACCAAACACATCGATATGAGGTATCACTTCATAAAGCATCATGTGGAAGAATGTATTACTGAATTATATTTTGTTCCAACTGAATATCAACTTGTTGATATTTTTACAAAATCCTTAGATGAAAAACGTTTTAATTTTCTGCTTTCAAAACTCGGTATGTTGAATTTAAAAGTTTAAACCTACACAAATTTTATTCTATAAAGTAAAAGTTTTACAGTTTTTCTTTCTTTTGAATAAAATGCGTGTCTAGGATAAATTTTCAAGTTGCTTTGTTTATATCTATGTTTTATATGTTCAAATTTTAAGTCTTACAAAAATCGAAAGGTCAGCAACATGTTTGAAACTTTTGATACTGCTTTAAAGTTGTGTAATTCGGAATATTTATAGTTTTCAACGCTTAGAAAACCTAAAAAGTCAGAATTTTGAATCGTAATGAAAATATGGGCTAAGCACTTAGATGTAAAACTGAGTGATTGAGATGAAAATTATATATATCAAATACAGAAATCACTAAGTTTAAAAGTTTGTACCTGTGACCTTTCTGGTTTTGGAAAGTAAGTTCTGTGGGATGCTTGTCATCTGGTCCCCTAAGGTCAATTGATCTGGGAGTGATCGAACCCAAATCCTTCTATAGAATAAGATCGAAAGTCATGTTCTACTGTTATGAATGGGTTTAGGATGTGTCGATGTAGCCTTTCTGGTCTGGGAGAGTAAGTTCCAAGAGGTGCTTGACACCTAGTCCCCTAAGGCCAACTGGTCTGGGAGCGGCTGACCCAAATCCTGCAATAGGATCAGATTGAAAGTTACGTTTAGGACACATTCTTTACTTACAAAACTTCTTGATTAAAATATGCCAATATGCACAACCTTAAAAGATACCAAAGAGCACAATCATGTGAAGATGCCAATGTGCATAACGCTAAAAGATACCAATGAGCACACATCTCATCATACTTGGTGATATGTTTGAGTTGCGATAAACCTATAAATTTGTGAAAGTCTTAATTCTTGACGACTTAGTGTGAGTAACTGCAAAGTATTCTATTATATTTTTAGAATTTCATTTTCTTGAAGCTAATCAAAGTTACCATGCTAGCACACTTAATAGATTGATGAAAGTTTTTGAAATAGAACATGTATTAACTTGATATGCAATGAAACTTGTATCTGTATCCAAAAACATACACTTGATTTCAACTGATGGATTAATCTGTGATATTTTATTGCGTAGAATTTAATTTGTATGGTGTTTAAAATTTTATATATTTAGTTGTTTCAAAATCTATATTCAATATATTTTTCTTTTTACATTGATGTTTCTTGTGTGAGTTCCCATATCTTTGTACCTTGGTATGTGCATATTTCAAGGGGGAGAATATCTGAATGAGATTTTGACAATCTTCTGATTTTGAGGGGGAGTGAATAAAGTGAACAGGTACGTATCTGGTAAGTATTTCTAATTTCTCTATACAAATGTTAAATTGATTTGTTATATATAGTACATTTGTGTAGGGGGAGTAAAAGAGCTTAAAAGGTGAAAAATGACATTTTTTTTGTCTTTATAAAAACAAAGATGATGTCATTCACAAGTTATTTTTCCCTCTCTCTTTGAAAACTCTTTTTTGGTTCTATCTTTCTCTCTGGTTCGATTTTCTTTCTCACTATTCTTCTGATCATCTCATTGAATCAGGTATGCTTTCAATCTACATTTATTATTTGATTCAAGATTATATTCACAGTTGCTTTAATCGATTCTATTTTTGAATAACACGGTGTGCGTTTTCTCTTATTTCGCACTTTTCATCTTCGAGGGTTGCTTATAGTGAGTTCATTTTTGTTCAAATCATCTCTTGGGTTGTTAGTAGTTACTGATTTCGACTTCAAGGTATGTGATTTCTTCTCTTATCTCGTCATATATATCTTTGATTTTGGGTTGTGTTGTTTTGTGGCGGTTCATCTTCGATTTTCAAATTTTCAACTTTTTTTTGTATAATGATTTTAATCAGTAATAGCTTGGTCGAAATAAGTTTAGAATTGTTCATTTATGTGTTTCGAACAAATATTATGATTTAAAATCGATTTATTTGAGATTTTTGAAAATCAGAGATGAACTCCCCGCAAAATCTAGTTTTCTAGGTTTTTTTGCGCCTTATGTTAATAGAGCAAAATTGGTTTTGCGCTACCTTCGTGTAACACAAACCTTCTTCAAGTACAAGTTTCAAATGCTTTACATGTGGATAATGCAAAGTCACTTTTGCGCTACCTTCGTGTCGTTCAAATCTCTGTTGTGCCTTTTAGAACTTGAAAATATTTCTAAGTCAAAGTTTGCGTCACAAGTGAATCGCGCAAACTTAGTTTTGTGCCACGCACATGAAACGCAAAGGTAATTTTGCGCCATATGTACGTAGCGCAAAACATATTTTGCGCCACTCACTTGTAGCGCAATCCAGACTTAGCAATTTTTTCATTTTCTTCTGTTTTTCACTTTTACATTCCAAGGCTAATTTTCATTATCATTTCTGTTTGATAGGGACTGTAATGGCTTCTGAAAACATCTCTGTTCAGGAAGATGAGAATGAAGTCCAAAATGAGCACTATGATCCATCTGATACTGCATCTCGGGAAGCTCCAATGCCATCTGTTACCTCTTCCGGAGCGGATTTGTCTGTTCATCATCAAACACCAAACGAAGTGTTTCCTTATGTTCTATATGTGTTGCCATACAAGCCGAATAACTAATATCTTGACTTTGACAAGCTGAAGATTGATCCAATTATTAAAGCCATTCTTCGTGGGCATCCGATTGCTCCAACTTTAACTCTATGTGCTGATGTTCGAGAAGTCTATCTACAGCAAGCATGGCACTCCATTAAAAAGAATAAGTTGGTTAGGCCTCACAGATTTGAAATACAGGCTGATCAATTTGAATCCTATCTCACGTATAACAGACTCAAACTGATTCTGGAGTTACCTGAAGCGAATTCCCGACCAGGTCGAACTACTTATGACAGCTTTCCTTCCGAGTCAGAAGTTCTTGAGGGTATTCGGAATTTGGGATATGTTGCTACTCTTACTAAAGTGAGTCAATTTGAGAAATCCAACCTTCCACCGGTTTGGTATGCGCTATTCTTGGTACTCAATAGGTGTCTTACCTTGAAACATTCAGGTACAGACAACGCTAGTTTGCATTATCTCCGATTGTTCCATGCAATTGTATATGATTTGCATGACAAAGTGACTAACAAGAAGAGAAAGTTCATTCCATTTGCTCGTTTCATGAAGTTGATTGTCCGGAGCATAGTAAGGAGTAACAGGCATATTCCTCGATGGAATTCTTGTGATCAGGTTGCTGACAATGAGATGACCTTCATTCAATCCCAAAGGAAGAATTTTGAGTACTCGATGCCGATTCCTTCTGCACTAATTGCAAATTATGCTTATCCGACTGATGACAACATTATTCAATACTGCATTGATCATGATTTTTCTTTGGAAGCTGAAGAAGCCGAACCTGCTAATGATGATCAAGTTGAACAAGTAGCTGAAGCAGGTGATGCGGATCAACATATTGATGATAAACATTCTGAAAGTGACAAAGAGCCTGTTGATGATCATATGATACATGATGATTCTGATGATAATGATGATGATGGTAATGATGGAGATGGTGATCACCATGTTATTCAAGATTTAGAAAGGGAGATCAAAGAAACATAAATGAATGACCAGGTAGATGTTCTGTCTGACGAAGAATCTGTACCAATCAATGTTGTGGTTGTTGATATACAGGTTGATGAGTTAGATTTAGCTTTTGCTAAAGCTACGGATCAACAACAAGTTCAAGGTACAGAAACTTCTTTCTCTAATATCCATGCTACGGCTGAACTAACATCTGTTGTCGAGACTTCTTCAGTTCAAGTTTGAGATCCGACTGAGAAGTTTATGACTCTGAATGAGGTCATCCGTCAAATGAATGAACGATTTGATGCACCAAAGAACGAGAAAATTCAAAAGATGAAGTCTTTATTCAAGGGTAAGATGATGGAAATAGATCATTCTGAGATTCCTCAAGTGATACCGTTCAGACGACCATCCGGGGTTGTCATTCGTGAACCGTCCAACGTCACTACTACTACTCCAGCTATAGTCTCAATTCCATTTCCTCCATCCTTTACACAGTCTGCTGGATTTTTTGCATCAACTTCTGTTCCTCCAGCATCATCAAGCACTCCAATTCAGGATATTCCAATCTCTGAACTAACTGATATGTTATATGCTCGTCTTATCTCTATGTCTCCGCCAGATCAACAGAATCAAGATTTTCTATCTCTGTTAAGGAACTTTCAAGTGAACCCAGCTTCAGCTTCTGCTCATGTTTCAGACAGGATATCTGCCTTATCTGTTGAATTTAACTCCTTCAAATCTGAAGCTCGATCTATTTTTTCTAAAAGAGATAGCAATTTTCCTGACATAAAGGAGGGGTTAAATTTGATGACTCAAGCTTTAAATGTTTTATCTGACAGAGTTACTCATCATGAAGAGTCATGCATATATGAAGCTGGTTCGTCTCATAAAAGAAGACATGACCAAGATGATCCAGATCATCATGGTCATGAGGGGGAGATGACAAAGAGACAGAGGATTGAAAGTTCATCTTCTCATGAAAGCCAAAGAAATGAATCTGAATCAGTAGCTCAAGGAAATCAATCTGCTGATAAAGCTCAAGATTGTGATGTAGAAGATCTTATGAATGTCATGATAAATAACGTTGATCTTTCATCATTGTCGAATGAATTGAATATCTCTGAGCCGAACATTGAGAACAACATGCAGATTGTGGTAGATGTAGATCCAGAGTTTGCACCTCTATCGTCAGAAATTCCTGAATCTTCAAATGTGCAAGATTCTGAGGCATATGAAAGTATGAGGAATTATTTTGCAAACTTCATTGAAATAGATTCTTAGGATGACAATGATGAAAAATATGAGAAGCTATGCAAAGTAAAAGAAGAAGATTGTGATGATATTGTTATTATTTCTGATACTGAAAATAATGCCTTTTATCTTGATGTGAAGGATGAATAGATAACTAACACTTTATACGGATATTTGCCTTTTAAAGAAGACATTCCTGAAGCTCCTCCAGTCTCTTCTAGTCCTGTTGCTGATCAAGCTCCGACTACCACTGCTCCTTCAAGTTCTTTTGACATAGGTCAGTCGTCTAGAAGAAATACATATGGCTTCGAGACTTAGATTTGCTTTGCTCGAGGACTCTCAAAGGAAAATTTTTGTTTCTAAGAGAAGAGAGATAAACATTTATACCATACTTGGAGTTGAGAAAGAGACAGCAGATTTTCAATACGATTACTTGATGTTCATAAAATGCCAACGTCCCGGAAAGCTTCTGGTTTCTTCTTCTCATCTGATAGTAAGGGTTATCAGCATTTCTATAAAGAAATTTGTTTACATTTGGTATCCTGAGTTTGAGGTTGAAAGAAGAGATTGTAGAAGATACACTTTATCTGAGGCTGATTTTAATGATTTATCTATTGATGACATTTAGTTTTTGTACAATCACTTCAGGAATCTCTATTACAGGTCTGAAGATGTCTCACAAGCTTTGATTGCTATAAAAAGATTCATTCGGCGCCAAATCAGATTCTATCGAGTTTTTGATTTCCAGATGGCCGCTGAAAGTTTTCAACCGGTAGTGAATCTTCAAAGACCTGATCGTAGCTTGTCAAATATTGATTCATTCTCTCTATTCACCATTATTCAGAATCCTTATGAGGTTATATATAGAAATGTTTCTGGTCATAATTGCTTTCTAAGATTTGAAGAAGTCAATCATTATTCTGACGGGACTTGAAAGGTGATCAAGCTACAACTGGAGCATCGTCTGAAAGGTGCAGAAAGAAGATTTTTAAAGACAAGAAGAAGTGCTTTTGTGATTGAAAATGATGAGATTCAACTTCTCAAGAAAGCTTTGAATACTATTGATGAGAGGTTGATTTTCCGTTCTACCCTAAGAAGCTTGGAAGTTTTGCTTGGACTTAATCGACTACGTCAAAGAGAAGAGCGCCATTGATTACTAAGGGGGAGATTGTTAGGTCTATATTTTCTAGTAATCAATGTATTTATTCCTTGTTGCTAATGTGCTTAGTTTTGCTCTACCTTGTATGTTTAGCCAAGGGGTATTTAAGTCCCTATTCTCTTTGTCTTTGTAACAACACTAACGCAAAATATTCAAGTTTACAGATTCTGCGTCTTTCACTTTCTCTCTCTAAGTTTTAGATTGATGTTGGTTTAACAACCACAATTCGCAGAGGTTTGCATTGCGAATCCTCAACTTTCACAAGCCTCAGATGTGCGAATCCCCGCCTTTCGCAGATTACACAATCACGAATTCTTAAGCATTCGCAATGTACTATCCTGCAAATTCTCACCTTTCGCAATACACTCTCCTGTGAAATCTATACTTAGAACATTTTTCAATTTTAGAAGCCACATTTCGCATACATATCACATGCAAAAACTTTGACAATTCATAACTAGTGGACTATGAATCCTTTAGAATTCTCACACAACAAGAGCATAGTAGCATGCGAATCCTTTGACTTTCGCACAAAGCTACTTGCGAAATCCATACATGTAAATTTGTTGTGTCCAATGTTCTTTGTGAATTCCTCAACAAAAAAACTCTTCTTTCTGTTAAAACCTTCAACTTCTGCGAGTTCTTCATCAAGTCTTGCGAAATCTGTAGATCTGGAAGGATTTTTCACATTTTCTTCAACAAAATCTTCAAAACTTCTATTCTTGAGTTGTTCTTTTATCCATAGGTTCTAAAATAACTATTGCGCACCTTTGTAGTTGATCATATTGTTCAAATCCGACTATATAGCAATTTTTGATCCAACCACAGTAAGAAAAAATTTCGAACAAAATAAACTCAAAATCGACCAATATGATTTCTGGAATGAAATTGATACAAGATATTGATTCGATAATGATACACTATAACTTATGAATCAATTAAACAACAAAGAACAATCAATTTCACTATAGATCACAGAAATCGAAATTTTCACAGACTGTTCTATCAAACCAAATCAGATCTCGATCGTGCAGAAAAATATGTTTCTGTTTAGCTCTGATACCACTTGTTAGGTCCAATGAGATCATGATTGGTATTGATTGAATGATAACAAGGAGATTAGGGATAGAAATCAGTAGATTTATTCAATGAAAATGCAAACTACACTAGAGAGAAAACTCTAGCCGTATGTCTACATGGTGGTTGATTTCAGAATTACACAAATGAAAAGTTAACCTAAAACATAACTACAAGATTCCTATATAAACCCCATATACCTTGTATACATTGTAATCCCAAACCCATTACAAGGCCCAATACATTTACATGTAGATTACTTTATAAAACTTCTAAATAGAACATAAAATATGTTCTAACATCACAAAACAACACAATAAAGATAAGATATAAAGAAGAATCGATCAATATAGTCATATATCTCTTGTAGCCGTCGAATGCTTAGTGTGTGTGTTCTTGGTGTAAAACCACTACCTTGTATGTGAGATATTCAAATGATTGCCCTCGGGACTAACAAAGAAACTATGTCTTATATAGGTCCAGATGACCAAGGCAAGGCCCAACCAAAATACTACTAAAATACTCCCTAGGAAAATATAAACATTTACATTTATGACCCCTCATAACAATTTAATCTTGAGTACAATTACTGATCCAACAATCTTCCCCTTTGGATTCAAGATAAAAAAAAAATTGGCAATTTCTTCGGGCCTTCACATCTCTTGAAAATTGTATCGGATATGACAGTAATAACTTCAAAGCTTGTAGATTTACACAGTCTTCACAACTTTGAGGAAACTGATATCTTTCTCTTTCTGCTGAAATTTGAATGAAGTGTCCTTCTGACGATCATCTTCAGTCAGGATTTTGATAATTCAGATAGGTTCAGACACTTTGTAATCTTTGAAAAACTTGAACTCTTCAGCAATCTTCAACAACCTTTCTTTCTTGAACAAACAAACTTGGATCTGGCTTTGAAATCCTTGAATATTCTCCCCCTTTTTGATGAGTGGTGAGAATCATCATCAACAAAACTTTTCAAAGTAGTCTTCGTATTTTCTCCCCCAAAGCAATAATTAATCTCAGTCTTCATGTATAGCTCCCTCTGTAGGAATAAGAACAATCTCCCCCGGATAAAGAAAATGGAATTGTTTGAATCTTTGAAAATTTAAAAAATTTAGGAGTGGTAATCCTGAATCAACAAATGACTCAGTTCGAAGTGTCTGTCAGTAACACAAAGTTACTGAGTAACACAAAGTTACTATATAAGGAGCTGGTTGTGACATAGACTCCCCAGGACTTCCATTCAATCATCGAATAACACATGGTTATCTAATGTTCTGATAGAAAACAGATTTCTGTGTGCTCGTGCATGTGTATGAAAGAATTACGCACAGATGATAGCTTATAGCTTTTGGCTCAAAGTATGTAGACTTCTTGAGACAACAACAAATTATACAAAGACTCAATGTGCATGAGAAAGGATCAAAGGTGGGGAAATTTTTTTTCTTGTTCAATATCTGAGTTATCTAAGTGATAATCGGATAGAGTATGTGTTGCTTCCCCGTTCAAATATGAAACATCTTCTTGTTTAGAAAAAAGATGAGTAGCTGATGGGGTTATAAGCAAGAGGTGGCATGGGCTAGTTGCCTGTTTCAATATTGTTCACCAAGGATTGTGAAACAATAGATTATGTGGCTGCCCAGCTCAGAAAGGTTTTGGTGCAGAGTGTATGTTTCTTTTACTCTGATCTCTCACCCTCTTTCTTTTTAAATCAATTTAGCTCACTTTTAGGCAAACTGTCATTTGCACTTTACCTCTTCACTCACCAACACTCAATCTTTTGACCCCTCTCCCCTCAAACATACAAAAGATAACTTCCTGGGTAGGAAACACTGGTTATCGTGAATCCATGGAATTTTTGTTAAGCTTATATCGAATCCCGTATTGTCTTAAGCGAACACGCTGTTCAACAATCATTTGTACATGAAAGCACAAAGGAGCACAGTTACACATGAAGAATAAAGATTTGGAGAGATCAAAGACATAAGGTGTTTGACAAAACAATTCTCCCCCTCAAAACAAAAGTGGTTGACAGTTAAGTTCCCCCTTTTTGAAGTAAATCTTTAAAGTACGGGTTCTAATCGAATATGATCAGAAGACATTGTCCCTTGAAATATCCTGCATCCAAAAAAAAACTTGGTAATCACTTGTGAAAATGATTCCGCTACCGTTAGTAAAAGATAGGAATAGAAACAGTTTGGAAAACTCCCCCTTTAGTCATGAGAAAGGTATAAGAGGACATGTTCAACATTCCAAGCTTGCTGATTAGAAACTTGAACCTCGTTTCATCCAACGGTTTGGTGAAAAGGTCAGCTAACTGTAAGTCGGTTTGAACAAAGTACATTTCAATATCACCTTTTTCTACATGATCTTTTATGAAGTGATAGCGTACATCTATATGCTTGGTCTTTCAGTGCTGGACCGGGTTAGCAGTTCTTGCAATGGAGCTCTTGGAATCGCAATAAATAGGCACTCGCTTGTAGTTGTACCCAAATTCCGTCAACTGGGTCTTCATCCAGAGGACTTGCGAACAGCAACTAGCAGCATCTACGTATTCTGCCTCAGCAGTGGATGTTGAAACACAATTTTGTTTCTTTGATGTCCAACTTACAATTTTGTCTCCTATAAATTGACATGATCCAGAAGTACTCTTCCGATCTAGCTTACATCCTGCATGGTCAGCATCTGTAAAGGCAGTGAGATCAAAACGGGAATCCTTTGGATACCAAAGGCCTAAATCAGGAGTGCCTTTGAGATATCTAAGGATTCGCTTAACAACATTAAAGTGCGACTTTTTTGGGATTAGCTTGATATCTCGCACAAAAACAGGTTGCGAACATGATATCGGGGCGACTTGCAGTCAGATAAAGTAAAGAACCAATCATGCTATGATACACCTTTTGATCAACAGGTTTACCAGATAGATCTACGTCTAAAAGTGTGTCAGTAGCCATTGGTGTTTTCATGACAGAACTGTGTGACATATTGAACTTTCTTAACATATCTTTGATGTATTTGGCTTGATTAATGAAAATGCCTTCGGGTAATTGCTTTACTTGCAAACCAAGAAAGAAATTTAATTCACCCATCATCGACATTTCAAATTTTGTTTCCATGATTTTAGAAAAGTTCTTGCAGAATTTCGGATTTGTCGACCAAAATATTATGTCGTTAACATAAATCTGCATGAGAATCAAGTCCTCACCTTGACTTTTGAGAAATAAGGTAGTGTCAACCGTACCTTTCTTAAAACCAGAAGCAAGGAGAAATTTGGTAAGAGTATCATACGATGCTCGTGGTGCTTGTTTGAGACCATATAGCGCTTTATCTAACACGTAGACATGATCAGGGTGATGAGGATCGATGAAACCTTCAGGTTGAGAAACATAAACCTCCTCATGCAGAACGCCATTGAGAAAAGCTGACTTTACGTCCATTTGATAGACTATAAAGTTTTTGTGCGCTGGATATGCTAAGAAGATTCTAATGGCTTCGATCCTCGCAACAGGGGCGTATGTTTCATCATAATCAATGCCCTCCTGTTGACAGTACCCTTTTGCCACCAATCGAGCCTTATTTCTCACCACTACTCCTGCTTCGTCCTTCTTATTTCGAAATACCCACTTTTTTCAAAAATTGATTTACCATGAGGTAGTGGGATTAAGCGCCAAACCTTGTTCGTTTCGAATTGAAGAAGCTCATCTTGCATAGCTGTTAGCTCCAATCACATTGTATAGAAGTATCGAAAAATAGGCTAAGTATAGGAACTGCAGAAGTCTGGTCCAGAACTTCCAAGTGCACCACAGAAGATACAATCTCAGAAGACATCTGTCGACCTTCTGCCAGAGGACACGAAACCTGATTATGCTCTTCAGATCACAGAACCTCTGTGATCACTCACAGAGCCTCTGTGATGGCTACTCCTCTTGAGACTTCGACATTCTTAGGAAACTCAGTTCAAGACATGGTCACATGCAGATCACGTGATGCCTGCTGTACGAAGATTTCCAAATCACCTTGGTGAGGCGCACGATGGTTTTACTTTCCAGGTGGCATTCCGTTTATGGAATGTCAGCCTTTTTCTTGTACTACGGGGTGCATCCTTCTTGTATATTATGGGAGCACCACCTTAGAGTTTTTGCATGCGAACACACACAAATTGTCTGAATAGACATTATATTTTCCAAGAGAATATTTGCACATACCAGTACGTGTTCTTGGTCTTCTTCAGTAATCAATGAAACAGTGTGTTAGATCACATATCTATTGGATTCAAGATCATCCAAACTGAAGATCGGAATCTGAAGCTAAAGCCGGAACGTCGACTCTCGATATGAAAGTCTATGTTTGTTTGTAATAAATGTCAAAGTATTGTTTGATTGTATTAATGTTTCTTGTTATTAGTTTAGTTAGTTAGTTTAGTTAGATTTATAATATCTAAGTTAGATTAGATATTATTTGGTTTATATTGTTTAATATTGCAACTTGTTGTTGCAAGTGGTTTTAGGTTGAGTGTCTAAGAAGCTTGAGATAATATCAGATCTCATCTCAACAACTCTCTTAATCAGATATTATCAAGAACACACAAAAACACACACTAAAAGGTGTAAAAGAGAGAAAACAGAGAACACAATCCAGAGCTTGAATCGATCAACCTTGTAACCTTTGTGACCTTGCTGAACGAACTAAGTAAGAACAAGGTCCACAAATCTCAAATAGAGCTGAACGTCAAATTCCTGAGTATTCTACAACCGGAATGGAAAAGATTTGCCAGAAAGATGAAGCAGATCAAGGATCTGAATGAGATTCCACTTCATGAGGTGTATGAAACCCTCAGACAAAATGAAGAAGAGGTGGATGAAATTCTAGATGAAAAGAGACAGAAAGGAAACACAGTTGAAGACACAGTTGCTCTTGTTGTAAGGAAGAAGAAAAACAAGACAATTGTGTATGAATCAGAAGAAGATGAAGGTTATGCAAACTCTAACATAGATGAAAATGAACAACTGAAGCAAGCAATGATTCTGTTGTCAAATGTTTTTCAGAAAAAGTTCTACACAAAGCCGAGTTCAAACAGTCAGAGATATTCTTCTGGACCGAACAACTACATCCACAAGGAAAGGGTTGAAGGAAGTAGATATGAAGGAAAGAGAATTGAAGGGAAAAGAACAAAGGAGAGGAAACCTGAAGAGAGAAGATATCAATCTGAAGGAAAGAGAATAGAGGAGAGGAAACCGGAAGAGAGAAAGTTTAAAGTTGAAGGATCCAGTCAGACAAAACCACCTACGTGCTACAACTGTGGCAAAACAGATCACTATGCCAAAGACTGCCGAAGACCAAAAGTCAGAAACTCCGATTATTACAAGAACAAGATGCTTCTTGCAAAGCAACAGGAGGCTGGTAAGGCACTGATGGCTGAAGATGAATACTGGCTCGATCATTCAGACGAGGAAGAAGAGGATGAAGAGAAGGATGAAGCCGTCAACATGTGCTTGATGGGAAAGCAAGAATCAGATGCTGAAGCTGATTCAGATGATGAAGAAGAGGAGGTACGTGATTTATCGTATTTAGATTTCATGAATAAAATGCATGCCATGAATTTAAAACAACATGAATTTAAAACAACAATTTACATATTTTTTAGCCTGAGAAAGCTAAGTAGCTTCAATCATTCATACACTTGCACGAGCACACAAGGAATAAGTTCTCTTGTCATAACATTCATAGAATATTTTTTTTGTGGTTTTTCGATGATTGAATGGAAGCCCTGGGGGAGTGAACATCACAAAATCTCCTTTCCAAAGTACATCCGTTCTACAAAGTAGCTCCGTGCTACTTACAGGCATACTAACTGTTTCATCTGTTGAATCAGGGTTACATTGTTCATTATGTCTGAATTTGAAAAGATTCGGATATATACATTTCATGAATTGACGGATAATCAGATCAACGGGCGGAGAATGTAAAATTATTATGAAGGGAAGATTGTTCGTCTTTACAAAGGGGGAAATCAAAGAAAGTGTTGCAATTGACGAAGTATTGATGATCATGATGTTCACAATCATCAAAAAGGGGAAGAAAGAAAGTTTTGTGAAAAGATTTGTGGTGAAAAGAAATCATTCCATAATGGTTCAATTTCTGAATGAAGGTGATTCATGAAAGTGTGCTTCTCTGAAGACAGTCTAGAGATCAAATAGATGAAGATATGAGTTCAATGCTGAAAGATGAAGATTTCAAAGATTTTATTGGTTCTTCTATCCCGTATCATGTGGTGTTTGATACAAGTTTGTCCCTCCTACGAGCTGATTGAAACAAGTTCTTGAAGCTGAAAGTCTATTCAACTCGTGATTCAAAGACATATTCTTTGTTTTAAACTGAAGATGCACCGTGGAAAGTCACGTAACTCGCACATTATCTTTCTTGTGTGCTAATCTGATGTGTTGAGTTTCTACAGTTGAAAGTTGTGTGATAGTGCTTTTCAGTCGAGGCTATTGTACATCGAATCTGGTTACAAAGTTGAAACTATGAAGACCAAGAGCTTTATTCAAGGGGGAGCTTGGAAAGATATGAAGACATGCAACACCAAAGTTCTTCAAAGATTAAAGAAGGAAAGAAGATCAATCATGAAGATTGAAAGAAAATCAATACCTGAAGTTTTCAAGAAGATAAAATGTTAGAACTGAAAGTCCTGTACGTTGAAAGTTGATTAAAGCATTTATAAGGGTTTAAAATGTAATTCGTTGATAGTTGTTTGATAGTTGGGCCTAAAGCCCATAAGCCCATTATGTTTGTAAGCCTGGTATATAAAGGTGTTATTAGTTCATTTTTCAGTTTACACAAGTCATTATTAGATTGCTAGTCCATAGGTTTACATACTCTGATCAGATATTCTCTCTGTAAACCTAAACCCTTTGAGTGTTTCAAATAATCATATGACTAGCAGTTGTGGCTTAAATATTGTTCTACATTGATTCATTATTATTGATTTGTTCGTGATTGCACTGTACAGGGATCTACAATATAGACAACAAGTACAAAACAAATGAACAGTCACTTGATGAAGACAGAATGCCTAGAAGAGAAAGAACGATGCTTCTGAAAGCCTTAGAAGAACTTGATGACAGAATTAACTTTAAAAAAAGCTATGAGAAGATTTGAGATATACTTGGGATTGAGGAGAAGAAGAAGACCATTGTTGCTTTGATTCCAAAGGGGGAGAATGTTAGAACTTAAATATTGTAATTCAATGTCAACACATTTTAATCATTTAATGTCAGTTTATCTCTTGTTTGTAAAGTCAATGGTGTGTAATTGATTTACTATAAATACTTTTGCTTCCTTGTTTCTTGTAACACTTTGAGACATTTTTTACTTGTAACTTTGAGAGAGTCTATCAATGACATATGACTTTCTCTCTCTCTAGATCTTTACATTGAATTTCCTTGATTTTGAGCTTGAATCTGTGACTTACAAAGATTGAACAACAAGAGTTTGATTAAAAGAGTTGAAGGTTTTGAGAAGAAGAATTTTGATCTTGTAGACTACATGATGATTACTGTGATAAGGGAGGATAATTCCATGTACTTAGTCACCAATGCAAATTTATATAGTTTAAGATTACAAGATCAGTTGTTCCTGCTTAGATATTTTGAAAATATTGATGAGCCTACATTTGAATTTGAGATCAGAAGAGTTAGTGGAATCTTCATCAGAAATATAACTTTATTTGACTTTCAACTTCCAATTGAAAGCAAATTGAAGAAGACAAACATGAAGTTGTTGAGAACAAATTATGAAGATGGTTCAATGCCCATTGGCAGGTTTATAAGTGTTCTAGAGTGTGGTTTCACTTATTCAGATCCAAATGTAGTTACAACTCAAGCTTTAAGATTTGCTGAAATTCCAAAGTTTTCCTCTTCAACTCTAAAATGGTTGTATGATCAGATCATGATGGCTTTTAGAGATAAAGTACTGAAACAATAGTTTCTAAAAAGAATTAAAGAAAGGATGGGACTCAGAGAACTAATTAGAGTGTGTTTAAAACTCTGTTTGAATGATTCTAATTCTAAGAAAGCACTTTGATTGTTCCAGATCCAAGCTATCAATCCATACACAAGAATGTAGAAATCATCTTTATATTCATTGAACAATGTATTACAATGATTTCTTAGTCACAGATCTAACACACTGCCATAGATCTAACGTGTGTGTTCTTTCTCTCTCAAATCTATTTCTCTTTAATTTGTATCTGAACTCTTAAGAATATTAACAAGGAATCTCGTATTTATATGGTCAATAATGTTGACCTTACAACACAATCTAGAATGTCAAAGTCAAATACTTTGACTTACAAGAATTATACAAACAAACCACAACTATCAACACTTTACAAGTTTAACCCTCTTTTTAATCTTGAATACAATCTTGACTTAACAATCTCCCCCTTTGGATTCAAGATTAAAAATAATTTGACGATAATCTTCAGGTCTTCTTTTAGTTGCAAAATCTTCAACACAAAATCTTTGACAACTTCATATTTTTGAAAAACTCTCTCTTACTCTGACATTCTTTATAAACTTGAAATCTTCATAACTTTGACAGTTTCTTCAATCTCCTCTTTTTGATCACAAATACAACAATCTTTCAGAAAATCTCTTCAACTTGATAATTATCAAACTTTACGACTTTCTTTTGAGTTGACTTTCTTCTAAAATTGAACTTTGAAAACATCTCCCCCTTTTTGATGAATTTTGAGAAATCAGAATCATCAAAACTTAAGCAATTTCAGCATCTCCCCCTTTTTGATATGATCTTCCCCATGTATAAACAAAAGCATAGTCTTCATGAGAATCAGAAACAGTCTCCCCCAAACAATAAGATAAGCAGTCTCCCTGAAGAGAATAGTTTCTCCAAATGATATGAATAACCGTCAATTCATAAAAAGTATTTATCTGAATCTTTGCAAATTCAGACAAATTAGAAATTGGTAACCCTGAATCAACATATGAATCAGTTATACTGCCTGTGAGTACCATAGAGCCACTTTGTGCAACGGATGCACATGGGAAAGGTGTTTTTTGATGTTCACTCCCCAGGGCTTCCATTCACTCATTGAAAAACCACAAAGGAATTTTCTATGAATATTAAGACAAGAAAACATATTTCTTGTGTGCTCGTTCACGTGTAGAATGATTGAAGCAATTAAAGCTTGAACAGGCTCAAATAGTGTAAACTATTGAGACAACAACAAGTAATACATAGACTCAATTTGCATGAAAGAGGTTCGAAGGTGGGGCAACATTTCTTCTTTTTCAATATCAAAATCTTCCAAATGAAGATCTGATAGTAGATGTGTTGCTTCCCCAGGAAATATGAAACATTTGTTTGTGAAGAAACAGATGAGTAGCTGGTGGGGTTTTAATACAAGAGTTGGCAAGGGCTAGTTGCATGTTTCAATAAAGTTTACGAAAGAATTGTGAAACAACAGATAATGTGGCTGCCCGACTCAGAAAAAGTTTGATGCAGAGTTTGATATTCTTTACTCTAATCTCTCACCTTCTTTCTTTTAAACATATGAGCTCGCTTCTAACCAAACTCTCTTTTACATTTTACCTCAGTACATACCCACTCTACATTCTTTTGACCCCTCTCCCCTCAATCACTCGAGATAACTTCTTGGGTAGAAAATACAGGTTAACGTGAATCCATAGAAGTTCTTTAAAGCTCTCACACTGAATCCCATGTATTTTTTCCTGAAAGTGATGTTACTCAACAGTTTATCTTGACAGATATGCATATGATAATACAGTCAGAAAAGATATGCTCAATAAAGATAATAATTAGATTTGAGCATTTTAAACTTTGAAGATCTCTCAAAACAAGTAGAATGAAATGAAATCACGAATTGTTTTGAGAATCTGACAATGTTATAAACATATCACATATTATGAAAAACAAATAAATTGGGGTATCAAAGAACGGAAAGATGTTTATATGAACATATATTAACATATTATCAATGAAAGCACATGATAAAGAAATGACGTCTGATTTCAAACAACTTAGAATTCAAACGGGAGTATTACCATCGAAAGATTTAACTTTTTGAGACATGGTAATATCAAAGTCAATAAAAGTATTGAACCGATGTGTGTAGGAACACTTGACAGTATGAAAACAAGACAATACACAAGTATTAGCCTTTAGAAACACACGGTCAGTTAAACATTAACGTATTGATATGAAAAACATTTAAAATCACACTTTGAAATTCAAAAAACCTTTCGAGAACACGAAGTGGTTTGAACTTTTAAGAAAAAAAAATTCACATCTGAAAGTCGTTCTTCTTTCAAAGTATGTAAGATAGAGAATCAGAAATACTTACATTCAGCATAGGATTCTCCATTCCGTTTGACAAAAACATCAGATATTCTCCCCCTCTATATCTGTAAAAAATCAAAACATTAGACAAGAACAAAATGAATATGACAATGAAATTTAGTCGTCTTTTCTCCTTTTTATTCCCCCCCCCCCCACCCAAAAAAAATATGACAGTTAAAGTTTTAACTATCTACCCCTAAAACAAATAATAAAACATCCTGAATAAGATGTATCTATTCAACTTCACTAAGAGTGAGAACATTGAACTACGGGTTCTGAACAGAATTATCCAGAAGCCATCGTTACATTCTTTTATCCTTCAAAATAAGAAAGATTTTGGTAATTATCTAAAATGATTCCGCCTTCGTCAGTAGATCATAAATATATAAGCAAATATTCTAACTTCCCCCTAGAATAATGCAAGAAATACCAACAGACTTAAGAAGAAATGTTAAGCATACCAAGTTTGTTGATCAAAAACTTAAAACGTTTTTCATCTAAAGGTTTAGTAAACAAATCAGCTAACTGGTAGTCAATCTGGACAAAATGCATTTCTACTTCACCTTTCGCGACATGATCATTGATGAAATGGTAACGAACATCAATGTGTTTCATTTTTTAGTGTTGAACCGGATTAGCCATTATTGCTATAGCGCTCTTCGAGTCGCAATAGATAGGAACTCGCTTGTAGGTGTACCCAAAGTCTTTTAATGGCATCGTCATCCATAACACCTGGGAGCAACATCTTGCGACAACAACATACTCAGCCTCGGCGGTTGATGTGGACACACAGTTTTGCTTCTTTGAGGTCCAACTTACGAGCTTGTCACCTAAAAATTGTCAGGAACCCGATGTGCTCTTCTGGTCTAATTTGCAACCTGCATGGTCAGCATCGGTAAAATTAGTGAGATCAAAATTGAATTCCTTTGGATACCAAAGGCCTAACTCGAGACAACCTTTAAGGTATCTAAGGATCCGTTTTACGGCTATAAGATGAGATTCCTTCAGATTCGCTTGATATCGCGAATAGAAATAAGCAGGGAACATAATATCAAGTCTACTTGCCGTAAGATACAATGATGAACCGATCATGCTACGGTAGGTTTTCTGGTCAACAGATTTACCTACTAAATCTGCATCCAATAGTGTTCCCGTAGCCATGGGCGTCTTTATTACTGAACTAGCAGTCATATTAAACTTTTTTAAAATATCTTGAATATACTTAGAGTGGTTAATAAAAATACCATCTGGGGAATGTTTTACTTGAAGACCAAGAAAAAATGTTAATTCGCCCATCATACTCATTTCAAACCGAGTCTCCATGATATTTAAAAAGTTCTTGCAAAATTTTGGATTCGTAGACCCGAATATAATGTCATATACGTATATTTGTATAAGAATTAAATCATCGCCTTGTTTCTTCAGAAAAAGGGTAGTGTCAATTGTACCTTTCTTGAAACCTGAGGCAAGTAGGAATTGCGTTAAACTTTCTTACCATGCTCTTGGGGCTTGTTTGAGACCATAGAGTGCCTTGTAAATAACATAAACATGGTCAGTATGATGTGGATCAACGAAGCCTTCTGGTTGGTTAACATAAACATCTTCATGCAGTATTCCATTTAGGAACACAGATTTCACGTCCATTTGATAAACCTTGAAATTCTTGTGGGCTGCATATGACAGAAATATCCAAATTGCTTCGATCCTTGCAACAGTAGCGAAAGTTTCATCGTAATCGATGTCTTCCTGTTGACAATATCCCTTAGCGACCAACCTCGCTTTGTTGCGAACAACAATTCTAGCCTCGTCCTTTTTAATTCTGAAGACCCACTTTGTGCCTATCACAGATTTTTATCTTTGGGTTATGGGATTAGCCTCTAGACCTTGTTCTATTTAAATTTGAGTAGCTCATCTTGCCTAACAAGAATCCAATATGGATCTTGAAGTTCCTCCGAATACTTCTTGGGGTCTAGAGAACTAAAAAAACAGGAATACAAAGAAAAGTTTGTCGATGCAGCGCGGGTTTTCACACTACTGTTGACGTCACCGATGATTTTATGAAGGGGGTGATCTCTAGTCCATCTTGTGGTACTGGGCAGGGGTTGAACATTAACTTTGTTGTTTTGCTCATTACATTCATCTATAATTGCAGGGACAACTTCTGTAGTTGTTGGAACTTCTTCAACAGGTGATTCTGGTTGTGATACTTATGGTACAACGGAAGAAGTGCTCGGGACTTCATTACCATCATTTGAATATGTAGAAACAGAACCAATATTAGTTTGATCAGAATCGGTAGGCGTTGTAGTACCTGAACAAGTTGAAGTGACAGGTTCATATGTTCCAAAAATATCTTCAGTTGTAATAGGGACCTCTGATGTTGATGTGGATGCACTAAATTTATCAAAATATGCACAAATGTCCATAAACGCATTAAAAATAATAAATCTAACTCAGATGTATACGTTTGAGAGTTAGAAACAGAAAACTTAGTCTCTTTTGACACGGATTCTATTATGCCATGAATAGAAGCCTTTCCCTTTAGTTTGAGTCCTGGACTGTGTTGTTCAGAAGTCAAAGTTGAATGTTCATGAAAAGATACAAGAATGCTTTCATAACAGTCTTGGTACATCGGTTGTAGATACGATAGGCTTTTGAAGTCAAGGAATATCCAAGAAGGTAGCCTTTGTCCACCTTTTTGTCGAATTTCCCAAGATTGTCACGGTCGTTAAATATGAAGCATCTACAACCAAAGACACGAAGAAATTTAAAACTATGTTTTCTATTATTAATTATCTCATACACTGTCTTGTTTAACCGTTTATTGATGATCGTCCGATTCTGAGTAAAGCAGGCGGTGGCAACGACCTCAGCCCACAAATACAGTGGTAGTCTTGAGTAAGCTAGCATAGTTCTAGCAGCTTCGACCAAATTTCGATTATTGCGCTCTACAACTCCATTTTGTTGCGGTGTACGAGCGGCAGAAAAATTATGAGAAATCCATACGGATTAAAGATATACTTGTATAGTCTCATTTTTTAATTTTGTGCCATTGTCGCTTCGCAGCTTCTTGATTGGTAGTTGTAGCAAGACTTTCACTTTCTTGATAAAGGCAATGATTTGCTCTGGTGTGTCAGATTTGACTCTCAGAAACTCTAACCACATTTACACTTTTGACCCAAAATTTAATCTTGAATACAATATAGCTTCAACAATTGTGACATCTGCCTTCCGGAACCTCCAGGTTAGCACCCGAGCTGTGTAAATCACGATTAAATATATAGGAACACCCTTTTATGACCTAATTTTATAGGCAAGGGCTTTAGTTTCCTAAGGTTCCCGGTTGTGCGCTTAGAATATCCGGTTACTGCGCGTAACGGGATACACAGTCTTATAAAATGCCAATCCGATAAAATTAACATTTAATTTTATTAATAGTAATAATAATGAGTGGGTTAATTATAAAATTTAATTAACCAAATATAAATTCTAAACTTTAAGCAATCAAAACAAAAATTTAAACAAATAATTAAGAATTTACCTACCTATAACCTATCTTTTTATAAAAAATACATTATATATATATAAAACTTAAATTTAAAAAAAAATATATATTTTTTTTAAAGAAATGGCCATGTAGCCGGCCCCCCCCTATATCCCCACTTTTGTTTTTCTTTTCTTCTTCAAAACCACCAACACTCCATCACATTCTCTCATTTCTGTCTCTCTCTCTAGCATCATTTCTCTCTTCATTTCTCTCTAAACTGCAGCCCTAAACCTCCTTCCAAATCATAATTTTTGAAGATCAAAACAACTCCTCATCATCAATGTAACATTCTACTCTTGTATTTCATGAATCTTACCTTTAAATCTTCATAAAAATCAAGTTTTGTCAGGATCTTAATTCTTAACAAGAATACACTCTCAGAAAACAATATCAAAGAAGTTTGCGGAATAACACTTTGATATTCAATAAAAAGTAAACAAAACAGTAAATTTGATGAACAACTTGCAAACTTTATTTAATGATTGAAAGTCACAAGCTTTTACACACAACCTCAATATTGATGAACTGACTCACCAATACGAATTCTACTTCTCTAGAATTAGGGTTCTAACCTTGAGGTTGATTCTCTCTATCAAAGCTAAAAACTCAGAATGAATGTTATTTCTAAAGAAAAAAAAACAAACTATTCTATACATATACTGAATATAAAGATAATTACAAGATAATAAAAGATCTTCAGTATAATCTTCCATCATTATCTCTAAGCTTCCATAGATATCTTCAATCCAGCTGTCATCCATGCCATACGAATCTTCATCTAATAAGCAGTATTAATACTCTGAGCAGTACTAACCATGCTCAGCAGTATTAACTTTGTTCTAGCAGTACTAACTCCAGCAGTACTAACTCCAGCAGTACTAACTACTAGCAGTAGTAAAATCTACTAGCAGTAGTAATCATGATGTACTGGCAGTAGTAATTCTTGATGAGCAACATTAAGTTGTATCAGCAACATTAACTTCAACTGGCAGTAGTAATTATGTTGAAGCAGCATTAACCATACTTGAGCATTTCTGAATTCCCAACAATCTCCCCCTAACTTGACTTTTAGGAAGAGAAGTCAAGTTCTTCAGATGCTCCCAAAATACCATTCTTCAGATCCCTGTATCAACATTTAGCCCCAAACTTTGATTGATCATTCTCTGAATCAGATACTTGGCCATTTCTGAGTTTTCAACACATCCAAGCTTCTTCTTCAACATTGCATGAAGTTTCAGTCTGGTGTGGTTGTATACTCTATCCACTAGGAAGTATTCTATGTGATTTCTATCCAAAGTCACTGCATATACTCCACTAGTTTCATATAGAGTCCAATTGTTGACTATTTGAAACACACTTCTTATCACATGCTCCACTTCTTTAGGTTTGAACATCATACACAGATACTCCATCACCAGTTTTGTAATTGAAATCCCTGGAGCTTTTAACTGATCTGCATACAACTTCATCCCTATTTCAAACATTTCTTCTATATCAGACCTGGAGCATGTTCTGACAATCTTGGCCCAAGTATTGAATACCTCATACTTTTCATCCTTCCTCTTGAGCCTTATGTATTCCTTTCCATCCACTGTCAATGTATCCCAATGAATAACTTCAGGAGGATTTACACCAACAGGTTCTGCTGAAATTGGTTCAGGCACTTTGTCCATCACTACCATGTACATCTTTACATCATCAGTACTTGAAGGCTCTTTCTTTTCAGATGACTCAGGTGCCCCTTCTTCTTCAGCAACCTTCTCAGCCTCTCCTTCATTTATTCTAGGCTTCTTGGTTATCTTTATTCTTGCCACCATCTTGGTTCTTTTAAGAGTCCTTAGACATTCACCAAGAGTGGCCTCCTTCTTTGGAGTTTCTTGCTCATCTGGAAAAGGTTTTTGTATCAACAAGTCATTGCTCTCTTTCATCCTTTTCTCCATTTCTACCCTTGCCGTTTCATTCCCCTTAAGCTTGATCATTTCTGCATCATACAGCCCTTTGATTTTCTCAAAAGACATCTTTGAGAACATTTCCACTTTGACACCTACAGCACCCTTGAGGAAAGTAATTATTTTCTTTCTCTCTTGAGCACCAAGGTATGTTTTTGAAGGTTGTCTTTGTCTTTTCTTTGCAGCCATTTTGATCTTTCCAGCATTCTTCCTCAGAGATGTGGCTTTCTTCTTGGCTAGTTCTGTTTCAAGATTTTGTTGATAGGCTTTATTCAGTTCTGCAGCCATTGCTTTTGCTATCTCTCTATCCTTTTCCACTTAGACATTTTCTGCTTCTTCAAGTTCAGCTTGTATCTTTCTAGCCAGAGTTTCATCTGACTCAATCAACTTTTGCTTTTTCATTGGTTGATCAGATTCCACTAGCTTTGCTTTGCCTTTTTCTTTACTCATCACTTTCTGAATACTAACTTTCTTGACAGCTTCAACATTGTCTTTGATGACAACTCCTTTGGCCTTTGAATTGACCTTGGGAGTATCATGTTTGGCTTTGATTAATGCTTCTGCTGTCTCAAGTTCTTCCAAATTTCTGCTCTGAAGATCACTTAATACTTCTTTCACCATTTCTGCTGCTTCACTTAGTTCAGCAGCATTAACAGTTTCTGCTTCTTGTACACCCTCTGAAACTTTTTCCTCTGCTTGTACCCTCTCTGTACTTATTCCATCAAGCTCCCCCTCAACTCCTTGTTTCTCCCCCTTATCTGTAGCTTCTTCAATTGTGAACTCAGCTTCTGACTCCCCCTTTTTGGGAGCATCATCCCCTGATTTCCTTCTCTTTAGCACAAATTGTCTCTTCTTCTTTTTCTGGACTAGTTTCATCACCAATTTCTTGAGTTTGGTAATTTGCATTTGTTGGGACAAGATTACCAGCTTCATTTCTTCTATGTCAGCTCCTTGTTTGATAACATCCAGGTTGATGTTTCCCATAGTATCCATCAATTCTTGATAGTTATATCTATCCTCACCTTCTCCAGGAGTGTTACCCCCTTTTGAAGGATCATTGGATCTTTTAGTAGTGGAAGTCTTCTGCCTAGCAAAAGCACTATCCACCCCCTTGGTTTCTTGGCACCAGGGACCTTTGAATGATTGCTCATTCAAAGTTGCCATGGGGGAGGTCTTATTTATGTTACCACTGTCCCCCTCTGTGTTAGCAGGAGTAGTGGCAGCCTGCTCACCCATATGCTCAACCATCTTCTCAGTGAGCACCTCCTTGGGGTTGGGAGACACCCCTGTGGTTTCCCTGTAGATATTCTCTAAAGGAGAATTCTCCCTTAGAGGGCTTAAAGTCTTAGTGGGTGATGGTACAAGAAGGGAAGGAGCCTTCTTTACCTTTTTCTTGATATAAGTTTGGGTGATAGGAGAAGTTGGCTTATGAATTAGGGACTGGGGGATTGATATAGAGTGGGAAGGTTGGGATTGGCTAGCAGTGGGATGGTCTAATGAGGGCCTTGACCCTGCTGCCATACCTTCTTCAGTGTGGGACACCACCATCATTGTAGAGAACAATGGGGTGTCAACTCCTTCCGAGTCCAAAGGGGATCTCTTCATGTTTGAAAAGACCTTACCTTTGGGAATTTTTGGTACATATACCTCATCAAAGTGAGGCATATCCGTCAATTCGTGTGTTATAACTTCTTGTACAAACCTGGGGTTCATATAAAAACTCTTTTTACTTCCCAGGTTTGAGACAAGATCACTGAAAATCATTTTAGAAAAATTGTACTTTCGGGCAGTGGCCAAGCAGACCAAGGCATAAGCAATGGTACTGCTAAACTCACTCCATCCAATAGTCTTTTTAGAGATGCAGTGCATAAGGGTATGAACAAGAAAATGCCATTGGGTATAAAATTTTGCTTTTGAGAATTTTAAACCACCCAACTGGCCTCCATACCCCATTCTTGATAAATTTGAGAACAGGTCCTCATTAGGAAGAGAAGTAATACCTTCAGCATCGTCTAGACGTAGACAGATGCGTATCACCTCTTCAGTAACAGACAAGGGTTTGTCACACACCCTTGTTTTCAGAATCTGCACACCATTCTCTGTGATTATCGTAGCATTCGCCCAGAATTGCCTTTGATGCTCTATGTATATTGTTGGCGACAAAGTTAGAGCATTGGCAATATGGCTATTCTTTAGAAAATCCACTATCTGATGAAATCCTGCAGCTTGCTTTGGCTTTTGGAGCATCGCGATTTCATTGTGCTCGTCAATGAATGCCATGGATGCCATTGAACTTGAATGTTCTTGCCTGAAATACTTGATACTTGAGAAAAAAAAAGGGTTAGAGAGCAAGTGATCAGTATGCAAAGAGTCGTTATGAACTTTTAGGCGGGCAAAGGGTATTTATAGTGTATGCGACATAAGCAGTATTAACCTAGAGCAGTATTAACCACTAGCAGTATTAACTAACTAGCAGTATTAACTGAGAGCAGTATTAACTAACTAGCAGTATTAACTAACTAGCAGTATTAACTGAGAGCAGTATTAACTAACTATCAGTATTAACTGAGAGCATTATTAACTAACTAGCAGTATTAACTGAGAGCATTATTAACTAACTAGCTGTATTAACTAACTAGCAGTATTAACTGAGAGCAGTATTAACCAACTAGCAGTATTAACTAACTTACTCTTTTTGAAGCTTATGAAGGTCTGATCAAGGCAATAACTTCCTGTGAAAGATGATTAGCAGCACACAAATAACCAAAATAGCAGGTATAGGAACACTTTTAAAAACATGAGATCATTCAGAGTTGATCATGCCCACACTTGAGACCAAGAAAGTGAATCTACCCACATCAAAAGCTTTAGTGAATAGATCTGCAAACTGGTTATCAGTATGAACTTTGGCAACTTGAATGAGCTTCTTTTCATTGCAATCTCTGATAAAGTGATACCTGATCTCAATGTGCTTTGTTTTGGAGTGCTTGACTGGATTGTTAACAATGCTTATAGCACTGCTATTGTCAATAAAGATTGGAGTGTGAAGAAATGTTACCCCATAGTCCAGCATCTGATTTTGAATCCATAGAACCTGAGAGCAACAACTTGCAGCAGCAATATACTCAGCTTCTGTTGTTGATAAGGACACTGTGGTTTGTTTCTTGCACTGCCAGGATACTAGTCTTGCACCCAAAAGTTGACATCCCCCTGAAGTAGACTTTCTGTCTATGTTAGCACCACCCAAGTCACTATCTGAATGTGCAATCAAGTCGAATGAAGATTCATATGGATACCAAAGACCTAATCTAGGTTGCCCTCTTAAGTATCTGAAAATCCTCTTCACAGCTTGAAGATGTGATTGTTTTGGCTTGACTTGGAATCTGACACATACACATACTGGAAACATGATATCTGGTCTTGAGGCTGTGAGATACATTAGAGATCCAATCATTGATCTATATAGATGGACATCAACATCCTCCCCCTCAAGATCAACAGTGATTTGTTTGTGAGTTTCCATTGGTGTGTTTGCTGGCTTTAACTCTTTTAAACCATATTTCTCCAGGATGTCTTGCACATACGTTGATTGACTGATAAAGATCCCATCTGACTGCTGTTTCACCTGAAGTCCAAGGAAGAAGGTAAGTTCACCCATTGAACTCATTTTAAAGCACTTGTGCATCAACTCTTCAAAGTCTCTACACATCTGATCTTTTGTGGATCCAAAGATGATATCATCCACATAGATCTGAACTAATAGAATGTCCTTCATACTTCTTTTAATGAAAAGGGTCTTGTCAATGATGCCCCTTTCAAACCCATTCTTCAAGAGATAGGTAGACAGAGTGTCATACCATGCTCTTGGGGCTTGATATAGACCATAGAGTGCTTTCTTCAGCTTGTATACTCTGTCAGGATATGAAGGATTTTCAAAACCAGGTGGCTGACAGACATATACTTCTTCATCAATTGTACCATATAGAAAGGCACTCTTTACATCCATTTGATAGACCTTGAACTTCATGTATGAGGCATAGGCTAAGAACAACCTAATTGCCTCTACCCTTGCCACTGGAGCAAACACTTCATCATAATCTATGCCCTCTTCTTGGGTGTACCCTTGTGCCACAAGCCTTGCTTTGTTCCTGATCACAATACCTCTCTCATTCTTTTTGTTCCTGAAAATCCACTTGGTGCCTATAGATCTATGACCTTTTGGAAGGTCCACCAAGTCCCAAACATCCTGTAGCTTGAATTGAAGTAACTCTTCTTGCATGGCTTCTATCCAACTTGAATCCTTCATTGCATCACAGGCCTTCTTAGGCTCAATCTGGGATAGAAAGCAGTCTATGTGTGTTGTTGATCCTGCAGCTCTTGAAGTCTACTTTGATTCCTTGTAATCATAGGAGAAGATATGTCTCCTATTACTAGCTCTGGAGGATGATTCTTTTGTGTTCTAGTCTGAAAACTAGGTTCTTCATGGATTCCCTCCTCTAGATTGGAATCATTTAAGTCAGCTGAGGGGATCACCTCAGCTACTTCTAGCTCTTTATGCACTGAAGATTCCTCTTCTCTTCTTTCTTCTTCACTCTTTATTGGCTCAGTTATAGTCTCCTTTTCACAGAATTCAACAGGTTCTTTTATAGGCATAGGAAAGATCACAGACTGAGGTATAATGTCTTGAACTTGTGTAGCCCCTGATCCTCCACTTCCTGAACCTGCATAATCATCACTACTGAAACCAAAAGAGTTAGTTAGTGAATCAATGTCAAACAGCCATTAAGGACCAGACCCATTAGGATTTGGTGTGTTCTCATTGCATTTGACATTGTCACTTTCCTCAATTATTCTAGAAGAAGTATTAAAAACTCTGTAGGCCTTACCTTGAGATGAGTAACCAACAAGAAAACCATCATCAGCCTTGCTATCAAACTTTCCCAGGTGAGATTTAGTATTGAGAATAGTACAAGGACACCCAAAAGGTTTGAAAAATCCAATAAAGGGTTTTCTTTTATTAAAAAGCTCATAAGGTGTCTTGTTCTTAGGCTTGACTATTAGTACTCTGTTTTGGACATAGCAAGCAGTATTAACTGCTTCTGCCCAGAAAGTTATTGGAAGCTTAGAATCAGCTAACAAAGATCTAGCAGCCTCAATCGGTGTCCTATTCCTTCTCTCAGCAACACCATTTTGTTGTGGAGTCCTAGGAGCACTGTATTGTATCTCAATTCCTTTTTCCTCACAAAAGGTGTTTAGGTCAATATTTTTAAATTCAGTACCATTGTCTGACCTAATGACTTTTACTTTTTGATTAGTTTGGTTTTCAATTCTTAAAATAAAGGATTTGATCAGTCCACTTGTCTCATCCTTAGTTCTTAGAAAATATACCCAAGTAAATCTAGATTAATCATCAACAATAACTAGGCAGTATGATTTCTTACCTATACTCATAACATTTGTAGGGCCAAACAGATCCATATGCAATAAATGAAGAGAATTAGAGATTGTGTTCACCTTTTTGGACTTATGAGAAGTTTTGTGTTGTTTGCCTTTAAGACAAGCAACACAATGATCATCACATGAATAGACTTTAGAAGGTAAACCTCTTACAAGTTTTTTTTTAACCAGCTTATTTATTGTTTTGAAGTTCATGTGACACATCCTTCTGTGCCAAAGTGATGATTCATCCAGAGAAGCTTTTGAAACAAGACAATTTAGGGATGAATCAGATGGAACACTTTCCATATCTAAACAATATACATTGTCCTTTCTGGGGGTTCTTAGTAGTATCATGTTTTCATCAACTACCTTGAATCCAGGAGCAAGGATAATACATTCAGAATCTGTAAACAGTATACTATGTTGTTTGTCACAAACCTGTGATACACTTAACAGGTTGTACCTTAACTGTTCAACATAGAAAACATCTTCAAAGGTCATTTTACCTTTGGTCACATCACCTTTACCACTGATTTTACCTCCATCTGGAGTATTCCCAAAAGCAACTTGCCCACCATCAATCTTCTTGAAGTTCTTGAGGCAAGACATGTTCCCTGTCATGTGCCTAGAGCAAACACTATCAACATGCTAGATGCTCTTCCCCTTGAGCTGTTGGTTGCCCTGCACATAAGATTAGACAATTAGTATTGATTGGGAACCCAAGCCAAAGTGGTCTTGGGTCTTCCTTTTTCATCAAAATACTTACATTCCTTTTTGATGAGGTTTTTAAAATCAGAACACTCAGTATTTGAGTACTTTGTCAAGATTATTGGTCTAGCAGCACTAATACTAGAAGCAACACTATCTTTAGAAGTACTAACAGAGTTGGCATTACTAACAGGTTTGGCAATACTAACCTTGTTGGCAATACAATTGCTTCTAGCAGCACTATCACTGTCAGCAGCACTATTTGTGGTAGCAGTACTAACAGTTTTAGTTCTTTTAGGTATCCAGATCTTGACACTGTCCTCCACATTCTTTTTCTTCATGTGGCTTTTAGATTTGACAACTTTCTTAGCCATAAGGTTCTTTTCTTTCTTCCTATAACCAAAGGGTTTTTGAGTAGGTCTCTGAAAATTCATCCTTTGGTTCATAGGATTGAAATAGCAGTATTCGGCAATGTGATTAAGCTTTCCACAAATAAAACAGGGTTTTGGTCTATTGATTTTACTCAGATCAATCCCTTGTTTTTGTGCCCACATATTATTCCAGTTTCTCTTATTACCCCTCTTTTTATAATGTTGTTGGGGCTCAGATTTATTGCATGAACACTTGTTGTGAGGGATAGGGTTCACAATAGTGGTCTGCTTATAATGAACCTTCTTATTCTTTCCATCAGTCTTCTCTATCTCCTTGGACTTAACCCAATTCTTTCCACATCCCTCATTGGTAACTATGTGATTTTCTATAGGAATCTCACCACTCACAGTGTTGTCCTTATTCTTGACAGTTTCTTTCTCAGTTTTATCCTTAACAACTACTTCATCTAAGGGATCTATCTCAGTGGCTCCCTCAGGCAGGTCCTTCCTATCCTTTGTCTCTAACAAGTCTGAACTAGGGGGGATGTAGTTGTTGTAGGGTGGTGGTGTGGTATTATACCCTATTCCTCTTCTCAGTCTATCATGAATTTGAGTTTGTAGTAAAGAGTCCATTGCTTTAGAAGCATTGGAAAACTTTTCTACATCTAGCTTGACTTTAGCTAACTCTCCTCTTAACTTATCATTCTCCTCTTTAGATTTGGTCAGTTAGAGTTCTAGGTCATTCTTCTCCCACTTCCAGTAGTTTGTGTCATAAGAATGTTGAAGCTCATTAGCTTGAAAACTCTTAATCTGATCTTCAAACCTATCAACAATACCTACATAATCATTTATGTCCTTTTCTAATCTTTTAAGGTTATCACTCATGCTCTGATTGTGATCCCTGTACCTTTTAACAGTGTTAATGCAATTTTGAGAACAAAGATTAGAAATTACCTCTGTTAAGAGATCAGACACCTCTGCCATTTGAGCTTGGTTTTGGATAGCCTCTTCAGCTTGATCACTCCAATCAAACCCCATACCTTGTTGAGAGACTAGGGCTTGTGCAGAGTTTCTGTTATTATTGAAGCTTCCAGACTGTGCTTGTTGGTGGTTGTTGTTGTGAGACACTCCACTTCTGCATTCCCTAGCAAAGTGTCCCTTTTGATGACATTTATAATATTCCACCTTTGCTTGTCAAAACCTGCTCCATCTTCTCTTCTTTGGGAGAAGTTGTTCCTCCCAGTTCTCTTGATGAACTTCTTTACTCTCATAGAGAGCATGGCCATCTGCCATTTAATGTCCATCTCTTCAAGATCATCTGGATGGAGTTGTTCCAAGTCATCATTAATTAGAGAAGAGTTTCCATGACTGGATATAAAGGCTTCAAACACAGATTCAGTGCCTTTCTCTTGATTTTCTCCATTAGCAGCACTAACTGATTCAGGGATGGAAGTAGAATCAATTGATGCTGATAGGAGTGCAGCATTGTGAACATACCCAGAAGGCTTCTTCTTAGCCTCTACCTCAGATTCAAAAACTCTTAGATCATTGTATAGATCATCAAGTTCCTTTTCTTCCAGTTGATCATTTTGTCTGAAAGAGACAGTATACATGGTCCATTCATCACCCAGGGACCTTAAGAACTTCCTGTTTAGATCATCTTGATCAATTTGTACTCCAACTGTAGCCAGTTCACCAATTAGCTTGTTGAACCTGTCAAACATTTGAGTCATCGACTCATTCTTGGTTGACATAAAGTTCTCATACTGTTGCTTCAGTATGGCCTTCTGATTTCTCTTGGTACTTTTGGTACCTGAGAATCTCTTCTCTAGATCATTCCAGAGCATCTGTGCATCAGTGCAACTGCAGAATTGGTGTTGATATTCATTGGGAATGGCCAAGAGCAGAGTGCTTAAGGCTTTCATCTCTGTCTGCCTTGTCTTTCTTTCTGCATCTGTCTTTGGTGGAGTTCTCTTTCCATCTGCACCAATCTTTCCTGCATCAGATGGGCCATTCTCAATGATGTCCCACATAGAGTAATCAGTGAGAAGAATGTATTGCTTTATTCTAATCTTCCTCATGTCGAACTCATTGGATCTAAGCATTGGGACCTTTGAGACCAGGGTACTGTTTGATTCAACAACGTTTTCCATGATGAATAAGTTTTCTGAGACTACAGGCTCTGATACCACTTGTCAGGATCTTAATTCTTAACAAGAATACACTCTCAGAAAACAATATCAAAGAAGTTTGCGGAATAACACTTTGATATTTAATAAAACAGTAAACAAAACAGTAAATTTGATGAACAACTTGCAAACTTTATTTAATGATTGAAAGTCACAAGCTTTTACACACAACCTCAATATTGATGAACTGACTCACCAATACGAATTCTACTTCTCTAGAATTAGGGTTCTAACCTTGAGGTTGATTCTCTCTATCAAAGCTAAAAACTCAGAATGAATGTTACTTCTAAAGAAAAGAAAAAAAAAACTATTCTATACATATACTGAATATAAAGATAATTACAAGATAATAAAAGATCTTCAGTATAATCTTCCATCATTATCTCTAAGCTTCCATAAATATCTTCAATCCAGCTGTCCTCCATGCCATACGAATCTTCATCTCATAAGCAGTATTAATACTCTGAGCAGTACTAACCATGCTCAGCAGTATTAACTTTGTTCTAGCAGTACTAACTCCAGCAGTACTAACTCCAGCAGTACTAACTACTAGCAGTAGTAAAATCTACTAGCAGTAGTAATCATGATGTACTGGCAGTAGTAATTCTTGATGAGCAGCATTAAGTTGTATCAGCAACATTAACTTCAACTGGCAGTAGTAATTATGTTGAAGCAGCATTAACCATACTTGAGCATTTCTGAATTTCCCAACAAGTTTTCATCATTTTTCCTTCATTTTTCTTCATCTTCTTGAAGGTTTTCTGGAATTTAGGGCTTTGTAAAATCCCTAAATGGTAGGTTATACACCAATGACATGTTAAATGTCAAGCAATGGTGATAACCCATGATCCATACCTCTAAAACTCAAGAAAATGAAGTTTGGATGATATGCATGTCCATTTTTCTTACAATCTAAAGATATTAGAGTCCATACATGTGTTTCAAAAATTTAAAGGATGATTTTTACTAAAACTTATGTTAAAATGGAAGATAAAAACGTTTTCAATCAAGAAACCCCAATTTATGGGCCAAAAAGTGATAAAAAGTTCATAAAATTAAGTTATTTCATTTTTAGTTTCTGTTAGATTTATTGCATGTTAGTATTTCGGGTATAACATGAAACATATGGACTCAAATGCTACGAATTTTCTTCTGGAATTTAATATAATGAAATACCAATCAAACCCCACTGGAATCACTCAAAAATATTGACTTTTGACCCCTCAACCTTACCTCTAAAGTTTATGGTGCAATCAGAATCCGGCTGGACAAAATCTTTCAATCAATCAACCATAACCATCATGCAAAACCATAAAAATTAATGATTCTTTTTCTGGAAGTAACTTTAATGAGCTGGGAACCAAACAAAATTTGATTCACTTGAAAATATTAATATTTGAGTACTCAACCATCATTAACAAGTTGAGTGTGCAAAAAGCAACTTTCTGTCAGATTGGGACACTTGTCTTAAAACGGATGTAACTCACTCATTATTGGTCCAAATAAGATGAATCATTTTCTGGAAGTTTCTTCTTTAAGTAAGGAACAAAACCCAACTTGAATCGCCAGAAAAGAGTAAGTTTTGACCCTTCAAATGATTGAGACAAGCAGAAGGTGTACTCTGCATGGATCTCTGTGACCAATGAACTTTAGGAACATCATTGCCCTATCTAATCAACTCCAAAAAGGGTGTTACCTATGCCAAAAGTTCACCAAGGCAGTAAATTAAACACTATAAAAATTGGGTTGGGATATTTACACCCACCCCAACAGGTCAAATGCACCCTACAAGCCTATCTCACCCTACATTTTGTTATCATTAAAAAGTCAAAGCCTATATATATTACCCATATATCTATTTGCATTTAGGACAACATTTTTTATAAAAAATAATCATGTATATTAGGATTATTATTTAATAATTATTATATTAGGATTATTATTTAATAACTATTATATTAAAATTATTATTTAATTATTTAAAAAATTTTATTTTGGGACCGTGACTTATATTAAAATTATTATTTAATTATTTAATAACCATAAAATAAAAGTATTTTTTATTTTGGGACCATGACTATGGGACTTGGTCCTTTGAATGTTTTATTTTATTATAGTATTTATTCTTTTTAAAAATAAAACTTTCAAGGGCTATAAAAATATAATTTAACTTTGAAACATGTATAAAAACACTTTTTTATAAAAATAATCATGTATATTATGATTATCTAAAATTAATTATTATATTAGGATTATTATTTAATAATTATTACATTAAAATTATTATTTAATTATTTAGTAACCATAAAATAAAAGTATTTTTTAATTTTATGTTAAGGAATATGGTATTTTGTTGTAAATAATTTAAAGCTACAAATATAAAATGTTATAATATAAAAGATCATCAAAAGAATTTAATTGATAAGTCAATAAATAAAGTACAAAAAGTTTAAAAATATTACAACTCAATCAAGTGAAATAAAATCCGTAGTACGATTACGAGATAAGAGTTACTCATACGTATTTATTCGGGTCATGTATGGAGTAGCCCATGCGGTTGCACTATCATATTTGAAACGAAACCACTGTTGCATGATACGAGGCATTGGGTACCCTTCTGCCAATGATATTTTGACATAATGATTACCATTAACGTGTCCGATTGCAACAGCAACATGTTCAAACCATGGTGGCGGACTAGATCGTAGTGGTAAGAATGTCATGCTACCTGCAGTTGTTAAACAGTGTAGTATCACGTTATACCTTGAAGCAACCAACACACCCATTTCAGGCAAAACCATCCAGTGCATATTAGGTGCACATCTGTCCAGCTCAAAGAAGTTCAAGGAGTTGTAAGTACGATACCATACTTCAATGCCAAACATCTCGGCATATTCTGTCTGGTACATTTCCAATTCCTCCATTAAACCATATCGAATTGATGGCCATTGATCTTCTTGAAGATTGAGACAGGCAGCTATCGCTCGAAAACCACAATTTTCCATCATATGCTACGTCTTGCACATGCTTGATATAAGGATGAAACATATCTGGAAACTGATTAATGTACGGATGGAAATAATAATTGTGCCTTGTTGGTTCCGATGAGTAGCAACTATGTCTTACTGGTTCTTTGTTGGCCAAAACATCCAACTCAATAAATGTTGATGCGTCAGGACAACTACGTCTATGAGGTTCTTGAGTTTTCGAATCAACACAACTTTTTTTGACAACCTTGTTCTTCAACGAGGGACGTCCACGGGTGGTTGTATGAACAACAGGTTCACTAACCCGAGTTGTCCATGGTGCGATTATCTCTCTTAACTTCCTTAGAAGAGTAGACTTCTTAGATCTCGTCTGTTTTTTGAAGTTCTCAGTAAATATTTGCACTTAATCATCACAATAAATATCATCATCTTGCATGGACATACACGGTGATAAATCAAGTTTTCTCCAAAACCCGTCAATCGATTCGAGTGGAATAGAGCGACCCGCCTTGAAATAAGTTGTTTGTTCATGTACACATGGTAACCCGTAACATGTACGCATTTGACATCCACAACTTTCCGAAATTAATCCAAGATCTTTAGACCGCTCAAATTCCTTGAAGATTAATTCCAATGCATGCAATGAAACAAAACCACGTAGTTGGTGGAAGTGTGGTTTGTTATATCGATGCTTCATGACAGTTTTGCTTTGTTGGAAGCTTGCTTTGATTGACGTATGTTGTGAGTGGATGAGTTGATGAATATCAGATAAAAATGTTCGTAAATTTGATTGTGCCGAATCCAAGTATAGTTTCAACTTGGAATGTTGACTTTCAACTCTATTAGTCGTGTGATTTCCAAAGTTAAGAAATCTGTCAGTCCAAATAGACACGAACATTTGCTTATATGGTTTCAACCATACTTCGTTCAAATAATCAAGAACACCTGAAAATTTAATAAATTAATTATTTTAATAAACACACAAAAATGGTTAAACATAAGCACACACATGCAGACGCACACACATAATACCTTGATATTCGAGCAATATCTCTTCAACTTGTGCCAAGTTGAACTTGTATGTTTCCTCCGTTTGAGATTCAACTAATGACGTCCACGCTTTGTAAAAGAAATTCCAAGATTTATGTGACGTTATTGATGGTCTACACTTTCTCAAAATACTTTGGTAGATGTGCCATCTACACAACAGTTGTTTAGCATCGGGAAATACATTAGTGCATGCTTTCATTAACGCCAACTCCCGATCGGTGATGATAACACGTGGGGATGCATATCCATCCATTGTCTTTTTCAAACAATTCAAGGACCACGTATAGTTGGGTTCCTTTTCTTTGTTCATAAAAACAAATGCTATGCAAAAAGTCATATTAGTTGACGTTACACCAACAATCTCAAGGAGAGGCATCTTATACCTGTTCGTTTTATATGCGGCATCCATCAACAACACGTGAGGAAAGGCACGCCACATCTCCATTGATATTGGATGAATGAAAAATAAATCTTCCAACTCATTAGACTTATTTGTACGAGCCTCATGCATAAAACCTTCTTCCTGCAAAAATGACATGACAACTTACATTTGAGTTCTACCTTCATGTTCGGTCGCCCAAAATTTTCGACGTGCATTGTATATTGTTCTGAGTGTAGACACGTTATTCGGATTTTGTTCCTTCAATGTTGATAGAATATCACGTGGTTTGACATTCTTCCTTGACAAATCTTCCACCAACCGAACTTCGTTTTCAGTCAATCGCATTGCATATGGATGACCCTCCATATCTTCTGCAGGTTCATGATTATGTTTTTCACATATCACTTTTAACGTCCAACATTCTCGCATCGACGAATATTTTCCTACTAACTCGAATGGACAATTCATTTTTTTAGTTCCAGTATGTCTACTAGAACTACCGGTACCTCTATATTTACCACCACAGTCGCATATTAATATAACTTTAGACATGACTCCACTTCGATTTTTCCTGGATCTTTTAATGACAATAATGTAACCAAGGGAACGTCCCAACTTTTGCACCCAATCGATTAAATCTTAACGAGACTTAAACACCTTGTCAGTAGAAAATTTTGATGTGTGCATATCATCACCTTGAGTTGTTGGATTTGTGTAAATATTATAATCCTAAACATACAAATGCAAAAACCACTATATTACAAACTATTAAAAAATAATAGCAAGTGAAAATATATCACAAAAAAGTAAGATGAAAATACCTCATCGTTGTAATTCTGATACAAATGCAAATCGTCACCGTGATTTGTTTGGTTTGTGTTAATATCATATTCCTAAATATACATGTACAAAAAAACTAATTTTACAAATTAACAAGTGAAAATATATCACAAAATAGTAAGTGAAAGTGCCTCAACGTTGGAATTCTAATAAAATTGCAAATCGTCTTTCCAACTATCCATTAACAAGTTAGAACTCGTATAGAGAGAATGTTGAAGTAATCTCTTGTGATTGAAAATACAGATTTACCACCTCTATTTATAACAATAGTAAAATCCATATAATTAAATTAATATAATTAAATAAAAGAATATTAATGTTTTCCAAAACAAAAGTCCAATCGAACTGACGATAAGAGGGTTTTCCAAAAAAAGTCAAATTGTTTTTTTTCCATAAACTCTACCTTTTTCAAAAATATTTTGTTTTTCCAATAAAATCTGATTTGAATTTCTACTGTTTTCAAAAAACTTTTTACCTTTCCCATGTTGGTTTTCGTGCCTTTAAAGAAAAACAGAAATTTGCAATTGCACCCCCCACCTATGGTGGGTACAAATACAACGCCCCTAAAAATTTGGTAAAATAATAACATATGGAAAATGGTTATAATATCATTAAAAGTAGGCATAAAATTGTGACAGCTTAAGTCAAGGGTCAGATTTGTTAAAAAGAGGATTTTTGGACTTTATAACTTTATAATTTATTCAAAGATTTATATATTTGTACTTGAAATCACATTATAGTATATAATTTAGTAAATAGACTAAAATAAATAATTGAATGATTTTGGACTAAAATATACACTTAATGGCATTTCATAAATCACTCGGAAGGATTACTTGGACTTAGGGACGAGTAATGACATATTTTCCTTGTGGCATCTTTCATTATAGGAAATCTAGGGAGTAACGACCTTCGGTGATCACTATCTCAAAATCTTCCCACTTTCTCCAAAAGGTGAGTATTCACAGCCCCACTTTTATCGTTTTAATTGATTATTGGGGTGGAAAACATGTTTAAATTGCGTATTTAAAGATTCATGAGAATGGTTTTAAAGTATTGCGAATTGGCAATTTATAAGGCTTTGTTAAAAAGCGTTTGGAATTATAAGCTATATGATATGTATGCTCTTGATGTGTTGAGTTTCTAAAGATTAAGACCCCGTAAGCACTACTATTAACCCAAAGAAAATTGGGCCTATTGTATTAGCGGATAGCGCTATTTGGTGTGACAAGCCCACCTTATGCTGACGAGCAGGGGTGCACTATACTAGAGAAGTTGACTATCCATGTGGCATAGACCACCTCTGAGTTAGTCAACGGGGGCGTTGAAATTGGTCAGGGACGGATTAGTAGTGGCTCAACGTAATATTATCTTTGCATACTCTTATCATAAAGAAATTAAATTGTGGTACTAATGAATCAAAGAATTGAAGTTTGGTTTATACGTATGTTTTACAAATGACAACTTGCATATAAAAATGATTTGTGCATATTTAAAACCTGTGAACTCACCAACTCTTTGTAGTTGACCTTGTTTTATACATGCTTTTCAGGAAGTCAAGAAGGTAGACATCGATTTTTAAGCTACATGAATAATGTTTTGAAACAAGCTTACCTTTACGAATATATTCCGTTATGTTTAAGATTGTGGGAATTGTAAACGATGATAAATATTTTTTTTTATTTGTAATGTTTTAAATAATTAAATTGTATGGTGGTATGAACTTTAATCTTGTGCTATGCGTATTGAGCTGTTATGCCCCGTGTTTCCGCTTTAGCGGGGTGTGACAGATTTGGTATCAGAGCCACAAGTTATAGAGAATACCGGGTTTACTTTAAAAACCATACACTATAACCTCTATTTTCAAAAAACTTGTTTTACAAATAAAATTACGAATTCGAGTATACTACTAGTATGACTAGAATATGTTTCATATTATTATATTCTAACTTAAACGAAGCTTGATCACCCTCGTTTAATTTAGATGTATATAATGGGGACATGGACCGGTTATGCTAGGGGTTACTAAAAATAGAAACTTTTGTTCATAAAAATGAAAAGCATGGTTGTTATGTGAGTTTGCATGGTATTTTTGGGTTTTGATAAATATTTTAGCATGTTTTTACAAATTAAACTTTCTTAATTATCGCAGTCATTATGTCACGGACACCACCTCACCGAGAGCAGTCACCTGACGAGTCAGGCTATTTTACTCACATACCTAGAGGGGATACTTCTAGGAGTGAGGACTTTGATCCATCCGAGCATGGTTTTTCAGAGTCTGGTCAGTCTCCTGAGAGATCGGTCACACCTTTGACCGATTCATCTACACAGTCTGCACCTAGAGTGAGAGCCTGGGCCACCGCTCGGATGAGTGTGCGGCCACCCATTCGGGAGACCTTTACCATCCCACGTAGGGATGAAACTGGGCCCTCCCGACCTAGAGAAAGGAGAGTATCGCCACCCCCATGTGTTGGGATACCGGTGCCACGTCCAGCTAGTATGACAGCAGCTGAGAGCTATTGGGTTTCGGGCATGTCCCGAGACATAGAGCTATTTAGGATGGAGTTAGAGCATCATGGGCATTCCATTGACGCACTCCTGTCTATGTTGAATTCGAATGATCAGATTGTGGACGGGGTTATATCGATGATGATCATGAGTGACCAGATGGTGAATGGAATTATGGGTGGGCTGGTTGATACTAGGGCGGCGGTGAGGAGGCTGTACGCATGTTTATCCTTAGGGATGGGATTTGTGGTTGTTGTGATCGCATGGTTGATGATGTTTTTCATGCATCAGTAGTCTAGTTTGATAAAGGATATTTGGGATGTTAAACTTTCTTTTGGTAGCATGTAGTCCGTTGTTTTGAACAATTACTTTTTGCATGGCTACTACTTTTGGTTGGATATTAAACTTTTGATGTGGTATCTTTATAATTTTGAAAATGTCTATGAAATGCTGATTATGATTACTTACAACGTGTGGTTTTGAAATATATGTTGTTAATATATGATGTATCGAATGTATGTTTAATCAATTGCAATGAATATATATTGTATTAATAACGTAGAATAGATATAAAATGATTACGGATATAGTAATAGATGATGATTAGATTTTAATTTGAAACTTTGCCTTAGAATTATGCCTCCAAGAAGGGAAAACCCCGAAATTACGCGACTCGTGTGTGAACAAATCTTAGCTGCACTTCCCAATATAGTTAGTCAGGTAGCGGCAGGTTTGAATGCTAACCAAGTTGACAATCCAAGGGTCGATACAAACGGAGATAAAGAATGTACATATAAGACCTTTAGATCTTGTAACCCAAAAGAATTCCATGGTACTGAAGGAGCTTTTGGATTATTAACTTGGATTGAAGGAATGGAGTCCGTAATCCATATTAGTAAGTGTACAGAAGCAAACAAGGTGGCGTTTGCAGCTTGTCTACTGCAAGGGAGAGCGCTGACATGGTAGAATACTCAGGTTCAAACACGAGGACGGGATGCTGCTAACAAAGTCACATGGGATGAATTTAAGGAGATGCTTAAAGAGGAATATTGTCCGAGGAGTGAAATGCAAAAGTTACAAGCGGAGTTGTGGGATCACGAAATGAAGGGAAATGATATAGATGCATACACAACACGATTTCATGAATTGGCAAAGATGGTACCACATTTGGTAACACCAGAAGAGAATCGAGTGGACAAATATATTTGGGGTTTAGCTCCATTAATCCGAGGGGATGTGACTTCGGGCAATCCAAAAACCCTCCAAGAAGCAGTAAACTTAGCAACCAAACTTACCAACAATGCCAACCGTTCGGGACTTTTCACTAATGACAGAGCTAAGGGAAAGAGGAAGATTGAGGAAACTTCAGGGAGACAGTTTGACAGGAGCAGAGGAAAGGAGCAAAGAATAGTGGGGAATTATGGAATCCAAGCTCAGGCAACTGACAAAGGAAAAGGAACGTATCCAAAATGTGACAAGTGTAACAATCATCACACTGGGAATTGTATTATTTGTCACAAATGCAACAGAGGGGGTCATTATGCGAAGGATTGTAAGATTGGGGGAAGACGAGTTTGTTTTGAGTGTGGAAGTCCGGATCACATCAGGAACACCTGTCCCAAGATGAACAGAAGGCTGAATCTTAATCAGGCTCAACCGGCCAACCAAGGGAATCAAAGAGGTCAGGCATGGGGTCAGGTATTTGAAATTGGGGCAGAGGAAGCAAGGCAAAACCCAGATGTAATGTGATCACAGGTACGTTTCTCTTAAATAATCATCCTGCATCTGTATTATTTGACTCCGGGGCAGATAGAAGTTTCGTATCACTAAATTTTAGATCAAAAATTAATCGAAAACCCCAAAAGTTAAAAGAAATTTATGTCATCGAATTTGCTAATGGACAAGAAGTTAGGGTCAAGGATGTAATTTCGAACTGTACCCTAAACCTAGCTGAAAAGGAATTTAGTATAGGCTTAATTCCAGTTAAGTTAGGAAGTTTTGACATAATTGTGGGCATGGATTGGTTGTCTAAAAAGCAAGCGGAAATATGTTGTTCTGAGAAAACTCTTCGAATTCCATTATCGGAAGGAGAAGTACTTTTTGTACATGGAGAGAAGCCCAAAAGGAATTTAAAGATGGTATCATGTATGAAGATGCAGAATTATCTGAGGAAAGAGTACGTTGCATTTCTGGCGCATGTATTAAATAAAGAGACTAAGAAAAATGCATTCAAGATTTTCCTATAGTCTGGGATTTTCCCGAAGTATTTCCTGATGAATTACCCGAATTACCCCCACCAAGACAAGTTGAATTCCGCATAGATTTAATTCCAGGAGCTGCACCAGTATCCAATGTGCGCCATATGAAGCTTTATACGGACGTTAGTGTAGATCCACACTCAGTTGGATGGAAACCAGTGATAGTCAATTGATCGGGCCTGATATTATACAAGAAACCACTTATAAAATATCTACTATCCAGGATAAACTAAAAGCTGCGAGAGACCGTCAGAAAAGTTATGCAGATAACCGTAGAAAACCGTTAGAATTCCAATCGGGTGATAAAGTCCTTCTGAAAGTGTCACCTTGGAAAGGATTGTTTCGATTTGGGAAAAGAGGTAAATTGAGTCCAGGATATATTGGCCCATTCGAGATGCTAGAAAGAATTGGACCGGTAGCTTATAAACTCAAATTACCACAAGTGCTGAGTGTTATACAGGACACTTTTCATGAGTCAAATTTAAAGAAATGTTTATCTGATGAATCATTGGTTATAAATCCTGAAGAGGTTCAGATTGTCGAGCGTTTGCGCTTCGTAGAAAAACCAATTGAAATCGTTGACCGGGAAGTCAAACGCCTGAGGCGTAGTAAAATTCCAATCTTGAAAATTCGTTGGAACTCGAGGCATGGACCCGAGTACACCTGGGAGCCAGAAGATCATATGAAACTCAAGTATCCCCACCTCTTCACAAAGGATCAGTCCAGAGATAGCAATCATTAATTTCGGGACGAAATTCTTTTAAGGAGGGGAGACTGTGACATCAGCCTTCCGGAACCTCCAGGTTAGCACCCGAGCTGTGTAAATCACGATTAAATATATAGGAACACCCTTTTACGACCTAATTTTATAGGCAAGGGCTTTAGTTTCCTAAGGTTCCCGGTTGTGCGCTTAGAATATCCGGTTACTGCGCGTAACGGGATACACAGTCTTATAAAATGCCAATCCGATAAAATTAACATTTTATTTTATTAATAGTAATAATAATGAGTGGGTTAATTATAAAATTTAATTAACCAAATATAAATTCTAAATTTTAAACAATCAAAACAAAAATTTAAGCAAATAATTGAGAATTTACCTACCCATAACCTATCTTTTTATAAAAAATATATTATATATATATATAAAACTTAAATTTAGAAAAAATATTTTTTTTTAAAGAAATGGCCATGTGGCCGCCCCCCCCCCCCCCCCTATATCCCTACTTTTGTTTTTCTTTTCTTCTTCAAAACCACCAACACTCCATCACATTCTCTCATTTCTCTCTCTCTCTCTCTCTCTCTCTAGCATCATTTCTCTCTTCATTTCTCTCTAAACTCCAGCACCAAACCTCCTTCCAAATCATAATTTTTGAAGATCAAAACAACTCCTCATCATCAAGGTAACATTCTACTCTTATATTTCATGAATCTTACCTTTAAATCTTCATAAAAATAAAGTTTTCATCATTTTTCCTTCATTTTTCTTCATCTTCTTGAAGGTTTTCTGGAATTTAGGGCTTTGTAAAATCCCTAAATGGTAGGTTATACACCAATGACATGTTAAATGTCAAGCAATGGTGATAACCGATGATCCATACCTCTAAAACTCAAGAAAATGAAGTTTGGATGACATGCATGTCCATTTTTCTTACAATCTAAAGATATTAGAGTCCATACATGTGTTTCAAAAATTTAAAGGATGATTTTTACTAAAACTTATGTTAAAATGGAAGATAAAAACGTTTTCAATCAAGAAACCCCAATTTATGGGCCAAAAAGTGATAAAAAGTTCATAAAATTAAGTTATTTCATTTTTAGTTTCTGTTAGATTTATTGCATGTTAGTATTTCGGGTATAACTTGAAACATATGGACTCAAATGCTATGAATTTTCTTCTGGAATTTAATATAATGAAATACCAATCAAACCCCACTGGAATCACTCAAAAATATTGAGTTTTGACCGCTCAACCTTACCTCTAAAGTTTATGGTGCAATCAGAATCCGGCTGGACAAAGTTTTTCAATCAATCAACCATAACCATCATGCAAAACCATAAAAATTAATGATTCTTTTTCTGGAAGTAACTTTAATGAGCTGGGAACCAAACAAAATTTGATTCACTTGAAAATATAAAGATTTGAGTACTCAACCATCATTAACAAGTTGAGTGTGCAAAAAGCAACTTTCTGTCAGATTGGGACACTTGTCTTAAAATGGATGTAACTCACTCATTATTGGTCCAAATAAGATGAATCGTTTTCTGGAAGTTTCTTCTTTAAGTAAGGAACAAAACCCAACTTGAATCACTAGAAAAGAGTAAGTTTTGACCCTTCAAATGATCGAGACAAGCAGAAGGTGTACTCTGCATGGATCCCTGTGACCAATGAACTTTAAGAACATCATTGCCCTATCTAATCAACTCCAAAAAGGGTGTTACCTATGCCAAAAGTTCACCAAGGCAGTAAATTAAACACAATAAAAATTTGGTAAAATAATAACATATCACTAAAAGTAGGCATAAAATTCTGACAGGTTAAGTCATGGGTCAGATTTGTTAAAAAGAGGATTTTTGGACTTTATAACTTTATAATTTATTCAAAGATTTATATATTTGTACTTGAAATCACATTATAGTATATAATTTAGTAAATAGACTAAAATAACTAATTGAATGATTTTGGACTAAAATATACACTTAATGGCATTTCATAAATCACTCGGAAGGATTATTTGGACTTAGGGACGAGTAATGACGTATTTTCCATGTGGCATCTTTCATTATAGGAAATCTAGGGAGTAACAACCTTCGGTGATCACTATCTCAAAATCTTCGCACTTTCTCCAAAAGGTGAGTATTTACAGCCCCACTTTTATCGTTTTAATTGATTATTGAGGTGGAAAACATGTTTAAATTGCGTATTTAAAGATTCATGAGAATGGTTTTAAAGTATTGCGAATTGGCAATTTATAAGGCTTTGTTAAAAAGCGTTTGGAATTATAAGCTATATGATATGTATGCTCTTGATGTGTTGAGTTTCTAAAGATTAAGACCCCGTAAGCACTACTATTAACCCAAAGAAAATTGGGCCTATAGTATTAGTGGATAGCGCTATTTGGTGTGACAAGCCCACCTTATGCTGACGAGCAAGGGTGCACTATACTAGAGAAGTTGACTATCCATGTGGCATAGACCACCTCTGAGTTAGTCAACGGGGGCGTTGAAATTGGTCAGGGACGGATTAGTAGTGGCTCAACGTAATATTATCTTTGCATACTCTTATCATAAAGAAATTAAATTGTGGTACTCATGAATCAAAGAATTGAAGTTTGGTTTATACGTATGTTTTACAAATGACAACTTGCATATAAAAATGATTTGTGCATATTTAAAACCTGTGAACTCACCAACTCTTTGTAGTTGACCTTGTTTTATACATGCTTTTCAGGAAGTCAAGAAGGTAGACATCGATGTTTAAGCTACATGAATAATGTTTTGAAGCAAGCTTACATTTACGAATATATTCCGTTATGTTTAAGATTTTGGGAATTGTAAACGATGATAAATATTTTTTTTATTTGTAATGTTTTAAATAATTAAATTGTATGGTGGTATGAACTTTAATCTTGTGCTATGCGTATTGAGCTGTTATACCCCGTGTTTCCGCTTTAGCGGGGTGTGACAACAATCCCCCCCTTTGGATTCAAGATTAAAAAAAATGATAATTATCTTCAGTTCTTCATTTCTTCAGAGTAATCTTCAGCAAACAATCTTTTCAGCTCAAAATCTTGAAATCTTTGACAACTTCAACAAACTTTTCCAATTCAAAACATTGTCGCTTTGGTCAATCTTTAATCTCCCCCTTTGACTTCAACAAAATTACATATTCTTCAAAGAACTTTTCTTCCAACTTAGACTTTGATGCATCTTTCAGATTACTCTCTCTCTTTGAATCAACCAATCATCTCACTTTAACATCTCTCTCTCTCTCTTTCATTTCATCTCCTTGACACTTCTTTCTCTTTGAAATGAATTTGACTTTGAAATCACGAACTATCTCCCATTTCTGATATGATCAACTTCAATCTGGCTTGAACTTTGAAATTCTCAAATTCTCAAATTTTCTCCCCAATCTGATATGATCAACTTTAATATGACTTTGAACTTCTTCTTCTCAATCTACTTCATCTCATCTTGATCTATTGAAATTTTCTTCTCTTGAATTGCTTTCTCTTTCAGCATGTCTATTTCAACTTCCAAACCGAACACTTTATCTTTCAACTTAACTCTTTCAGCAAAAATTTGAGAATTTATCTTTCTAAGCCCATCAGATGTCTCACTAACAATGTTTGCTCTTCTTCTGTGATCATCAAGCTCTCTTTGCATTTGCTCCTTTTTAGACCAAGTAGAATTTGCCTTAAGTCCTTCAACTTCTTCAGCTTGTATTGCAGATTTAAATTTTCTTTCTCTTTAGACTCAATAATTCCGGCAAAATTTATCTTGGAGTTAGAAATGCAGTCTGAGCAAACAAAATCTTTCTTTAGATCTTTATCATCTATCAGTTTATTGATTTGTTCTAGAAGAGATGAGTTTGGATCTTCAAATTCTTGTTCTCTACTTCTAGTGCTGGAATCTCTGGCATGTACGCTAAAGCACAATCTCTGTTTGTAAGCACCAGATTTTCTTTTTCATCTGTGTATGGAATCTTGAAATCTATAGAAGTATAAGCTAGTAATGATCTTTAATCAGAAAAATAAACAGTAAAAATCAAAGAAAATCACTCAAAATTTTTAACAAGTATAGAATTAGTATATCACAATTCGTATACAAGAATTCGTATGGCACAATTTGAAAGACACTCACAAGCAAGAATTCATAAGTATATAATTTGTATGTCTCACAAAATTCGTATATCACTCATAACACACAATTCACATAAACGGATATGAAAAGGATACGAATTCTAAGCTTTTTGCATAAGCTGATTTGCGAATTCTGAGCTTTTCACAGATAGCAATGTGGGAATTCTGAGGTTTTCGCAGAATACAAGGGTACGAATTCTTGACAATTCGTATCATTCAGATGTACGAATTTTGCACAATTCGCATCACACTGATGAGTAAATTCTAAGCAATTCGCATGAAAACTTGTGCAAATTCTTACCTTGGACTCTTCAAAAAATCAACTTTTCGTACAATAAACCTCGTGCGAATTCTTAACTTCTCGTACACTTCATCATGCGAATTCCTTCCTTAACATTTTTTACACACTAAATTGTATGAATTCTTCACTTTGCTTTGTGATGTGCGAATTCTTCAGTCTGCAAGTTCATCGTGCGAGTTCTTCATCTGTTGTGTGAATTCCTTAGATCTTGAACATTTTTTCATAAAATCCTTCTGATTTCCACCCAAAAATTTAATATTTGACTCTGACACTTTGAATTCTCGATCACTTTATCATTGAAAACAATCCAGTGAAGTGAATTTCATCAAGAACAACCATAGTTGTGGAAATCGAATCTTGACAGTCCACGATGAACATTATCTTGAAATTGATAAAATTGATCTACTTCTCACAATCTGTTGGTTATTTGATTAACCATTCCAAACAAGAAATGTTCGACTTTACTATGCGATCACTGTGAACTCAATTTCACAACCAAATCATCATTAAATCAAAAACTTGATTTCAATGGAACAGTAACTTTTCTTTTTTTTTAAATTCAATTTTTTTCTTTTCTGATCAGGCTCTGATACCAAATGTGATCCCAATTTTACTAGCATATATCAACAATATAGATTAAGAACACAATCTTTATTGATCAAAGCACATGATTACAATACAGTCACAGGTCTAACAATGTGCCACAGATCTCACGTATGTGTGTGTGTGTGTGTTTACAATGCGCGAATCTTACCAATCTGTGCGTGTTTGTATCTAACTAAAACACAAAGAAACCTACAATTTATACTAAGTCAACCATAGTTGACTTTGTAACTCAAACCCTTAAACTATACAACATTAACACTTTTGACCCACAATTTAATCTTGAACATAATATAGCTTCAACAATGACAATGCCAAATCCAACTTTCTTCCTTTGAAGCTTTAGCAATCAGACAAACTGATCTGGTGGCAGATAAAGTCGGAAAATTGACCGCATATAAGTTGTCGTATCTCTCTGCTTTAAATATCTCAAAATTGTCCGGATACTCTATATGACAGTGCGTAATTGTAAACCTGACTTGATAAAGGCTATTACAAAAATGACTTGTACTGAAAAGGTTGTGATCAAGCCCGTCTACATATAAAACCTTTTATATGGTCACAGTGCCGTTTGTAAGCATCTCGTACCCTCTGACATAACCTTTTAGCTCAGAATTAGCAAAAGCAACTATTCCAGCAGGATGTTCAAGGTAATTATGCAGTAGATGCTTGAACCCTGTCACCTGCCTTGAACATCTGAAATCAATTATCCACAAATGACAGGCCTGCAAAAGAACAGACTACTTCGCTTTAGGTACCCATATCCAGATGGGTTCTTTTGTGTTAGCACTTTTTAACTTTTGTAAATCGTCGACCTTGCCTTTAATACGCCATTTATATCTAGGCTTAGGCAACCATTTCCAAACCATATTAACATTCAAATCACAAAATTCTTTCTTCAATGAAAACTTGTTATGTTTGGCCTTGAATATATGAATTTGTTGTGTCGAGGCTTTGGAAAAAGATTTGGCTTGAGAAAATCTTTTGACTTTCTTTGGTTTAGGAGTGGTGGAGTGAAATGAGAAAGAATTGCTACCACAATGATTGCAAATAACGTTCTTTCGAGTAAATGTCATGACTTTTGATTTATCAAACGTTTTACATTTATTGAAACAAAACTGGCATTTACTTTTCTCGGAACTATTACAAGCAAAACTACAATCACTAGCAGTTACAATACAATCCTCTTTCTGTACATAAACACATTGTTCAGAAACATTTTTAACAACTTTTTGTTCAGAAACTTTTCTTCTCCACTCTCCCTTCACCTTTCCATTTCAATCTGAAAAACCAAAAGAAAATTTGTTAGTAAATTCTTTGAGAATGAATTTCTTTTCTTAACACCGGAAGTTTCACCCTTTTCGAACACACTCGACTGTTTTTAAAACAAGAAGAATAAACAATTGTTGGTTTCGCAAGTGTCTCAAACTCCGGGTTAGATCTTACATTCCATTTTTTATCACCAAACTCTTTCTGATCTGACAAATTCTATTTGAACAAATCATTTTTCAATTCATTTATCTGTTTACAAAGTTGACGGTTTTCTTCTAAAGATTTATCATGTTTAAAACGAAGATCACAGTTTTCATCTTCAACTTCCTCGAGAGTCTTTTGTAATTCAGATATTTGCTTTTCAAAATCAGATGTTTGATGTAACACGGAGTCGGACTCAAGCTTGTTCAAAATAGGGACAGGATCTGAAGAGTTCATCATTTGATCAAAAACTTCTTCAGACATTTTCTCAACAAACTCACACTATTCATCGGAATCCGTGACATGTGAAGACTCTTCTACCTTTGCTACATTTGGGGATTCAGAAGTAATAGACTTAGATAAAATAGTCTGATTACAAGAATCAGTATTGGACTCATACTCGTCATACTGACACTTGGTTTCAGGTAAGACTTTATCTTCATGGATTGATTTAGTATTTGTAAAAGGAGGGGAAAATAATTATTCGAATTCTAGGAATTCCAACTTTCTGGTTTTGTAGCTTGTATTCAAATTATTATATTTGAATCCCACATTTTTTAAACCTTATTGTGAATCAGTACAACTTGATTTGTCATCATCTATCACTTCTTTACCTTTTTGTGGAGTATCAAATATAATAGTCTCAGCTTTGACGAACGTGTCACGAATGTCTGGAATCTTGTTAACAGTTGAACCCAATTTATCAAAATTATATAAATTTTCAGGGGATCGTTTTAAAATATCATTTTTAGACAAACCTAACCCCAGTTTTGGATTATAAAATCTAACATCTTGGAGTTTGTTTGTAAGAAGATTCAGAGTCTATTCAGTCTGTCCACGTTTTAAATTTAAGTCCTCCAGTTGCTTAATTTTACAGTACACCTCGTTGCATTCTTGAAAGCAAACTTCGAATTTAATTTTGAATTCACCCTTTTCAAAATTCAAGTTCACCAAGTCCTTTTCAAGCTCGGTGATCTTGGATGTCAATTCAGCTTTTTCCCTTTTTAAATCATTATTTTCTTTTTCTTTATCCTCGATTACAACCTTCAATAATGCATTTTCATCTCGAAAATTCATCATTGACTGTCTTTCAAGCCTAAGTTTACTTTTAAGCACAATAAATTCACTTTCCATGTTTTGAATTTGAGCAATTAGATATTGAACCACCTCAGGGTTATCAGATTGCCTACTTACCTCGGACTCAACATCGAAGTTGTCAGAAACAGGCTGTTTACTATCTTCAACTTTGGCCATTATGCACACATGTGTGAATTGATCTTCTTCCTCATTAGAAGTCTCACCTAACCAATTTTCCTCCTCGGACATTAACACTTTGCCTTCCTCTAGTTTCTTGACCAAAAGAGATTTCTTTGCATAATACTCTGAATTCTTTACCTTTCTAAACCGACAATCTTTTGAGAAGTGTCCATGCTTCCCACAATTAAAACACCTATTGATTTGAGGATCAATTTTCTCTTCCTTCTTCTCTTCCTTTCTATCTTCCTTCTTTTCATATTCCTTCTCATGACGGGGCTTGTATTTCTCAGTCTTCTTGTAACCTTCAAACTTTGGCTTTGAATAGTACTTCTTTTTGACAAAACGTTTGTTGAATTGCTTGGTTATCAAGGCTAGATTTTCTGCAAACCTCTTAATATCTTCCTCAGAATCCACTTCCCTTTCCTCACCAGATGACTCAGAACTTGATGTTGGTAGCACAGTCAGATAGGCTTTTGACAACTTTGGTTTTGACTTAGAACTAAACCAAAACTTGACTTTCTTACTTTCTTCTGAGCCAGAAATACTAAAGACTCTTTCACCATCTTCTTTTCCTCACATAGCAACTTCACTTCATCCTCATGTTGAGACAAAGTAGTAAAGATATCATTGACGTCCTCTAAATCCATTCCTTTCGACATCTGTAAGTTGATAGCATAACTCTTCCATTCAAGATTTAGATTCTTGATGAACTTGTAATTTATCTCAGACACTGATTTGTTCATTCCGTTCCGTCTCAGATCATTCAATATCACATTGAATCGGTTGAATGTGTCTACCAAAGCTTCACCCTCTTTTGCTTTGAAGCCCTCATAAGCATTGATACTCTAATTTAGCTTCGCTTTAATTGATCGGTCAGTACCCTTAAATTGACGCTCTAGCTCATCCCATATGGCTTTTGCCGATTCGCGATTGTCCACACGGTTGTAGACATCGTTGGGAATGGTCAATGTGAGTAAAATGAGTGCTTCCTCGTCAATCTTTGCTTGAGCTTTCTCCTTCTCGCTGTAATACTGATATGGCTTCAGCACATACCTTACCAAGATTTCTGGAGAAGTTTCTGTTGCAGGCTAACCTGGAACTGTAACAACCGGGCTAACAAGCCCTTCTATGATGGATTTCATGAGCTCCCTATTCTTGTGGTTAAGAAACTGATTCATCCGTCTTTTCCATTGTGGATACTCACCAACTGATAAGACTAGAGATTTGGACTGACACGCCATGGATAGCAAATCCTTAAACATCTTTGAAATCTATAGAATAATAACTTCGAATGGTCGTTATTTCAGAAAATTAATAGAACACAACTTAGAAAAATTTCTAGAAAAACTCCAAAAAATTTCTAAGTGTGGAATCCTCACACCACTGAGATCCTTTCACAATTCGCACACTAACAGAACAAACTTTTTACACACCAACAGAATTCGCAAGCCAACTGAAAACAACTTCAACTTTTCGCATGCTACGAGATGCGAGAAGTAACTTATCGTATGCCTCTGTATGCGAATCGAAACTTTTCGCACGACGTTGGATGCGGATTCCAACTTTTCGCAAACCTTGAGATGCAAATTTCTAACCAGGTATTTTTCAGATCTCAAACTCACAGACCCTTATGTGTATTCCATACTTAGCCAATTTCACAACTTCAAACTTCACGTATCGATGCGTGTTTTAGACATAGAAAAATTTCAACTTCACTTTGCGAATTTCTCAGATTTCGCATACAATGGGGTGCGAATTCCCAAAATTCGTATCCTTCACGTTGCCAGTTTTATCCTTAGAATTTTCAGAAACACACTTTTCGTATGATGCAAGGTGTGAATTCCTCCTTTTCGTATATAGCTAGATGCAAAAACTCAACTTTCCGTATGTGACTCGATGCGAAATTATCTCTTAGATTTTTCAACAACAAAGAGCCATGCGGATTTCTTCAATGATCATGCGAAAAATTTGGATCTTGCCAGTTCTTCGTGGTTCGTCTCAAAAATGATGAATCCAATCCAAAAACCAATCAAATATCCAAAATAGCTTCTGAAAATGCACCAATTTGTCCACGAAACCAGCTAGATCAGATTACAAACAATGAATTTCACCAAAATCAATTCAAAAATACATCTTGATCAAGAATACAGTGCGCTAAAACTTCAAACTCGAAAAAATACAAAAACTGAGAAATTGAATCAAGATTAAAGTGCAATCGTGTGTCTAATCCAAACAAGATTGATCCAATACACTAATCGATCACTATACTAACAATAATTTGGAAATTACAACAACAAATTTGTGAAATTGGATCACAACTCAAAAAACTGGTGTGAGTTCTTCATTTCTTGGTTGATTTGATCTGATACCAATTGATTGTTCCAGATCCAAGCTATCAATCCATACACAAGAAAGTAGAAATCATCTTTATATTGATTGAACAATGTATTACAATTATTTCTTAGTCATAGATCTAACACAGTGCCACAGATCTAACGTGCGTATTATTTCTCTCTCAAATCTATTTCTCTCTAATCTGTGTCTGAACTCTTAAGAATATTAACAAGAAATCTCCTATTTATATGGTTAATAATGATGACCTTACAACACAATCTAGAATGTCAAAGTCAAATCCTTTGACTTACAAGAATTATTTAAAAAACCACACTATTTACACTTTACAACTATGACCCTCCTTTTAATCTTGAATACAATCTTGACTTAACACACTTCCATAGGATCTTCAATCTCTAGATGAATTTTCTGTGACCATTAACCTGATGGATATCATACAGAGGTAAGATTTGCTAATAGATAAGCCAGGTATTCAGATTGAAGATCGGGATAAAATGATTATTGATAGTGTGGTTCAAGAAGAATTTATTCCCAATGTTATTGAGTTTGTTATTGAATCAGTGGTTGAGCCTGACTAGACAGAGCAGAGGAAAGAAAGTCAAGCTGAAGTTTCTATTCAAAGTGTTCTTGAAACTTAAGAAGAAGAAGCTGAGAAAGTAAATGTGGATGATTGGTTCTTGGAGTTCAAATTCAGTGATATGTTCAAATTTCCACATGATATTTAGTCAATGGACTATACTGATACTCTTCGCAGATAAACTACAACTTTTAAATTCAGTATAGAATGTTTTTTATAGAAAAGGAAATTCTAGGATAGATGTGTATTATGACTTGAAAACTATGAGTATAAGAGATGTCTTTATCAGAAGATTTCAAGGAAGAGAATTCCTAGAATTTGAAGTTACTAGAGAAGATCAAAGCGTATACTATTTCTATGAAGCTGACTATCGAAACATTAATTGGTGTGACTTGTGGGAGCTTAGAAAGTTTTTTATTACATGAGATGATAAGCATCACAAGTACATGAAGTATTTGGTATATGTTCAAGATGGTTTTTGCAGGATAATCATAATGGCTGCAAGGATAGATTTTCATATTGCCTTTGGGATGTAGAGAAAGAAGGTGAATCGAACTGCCTCACTAAAATCTCTCACAGGTATTGATAGAAAAACACCAGATCATTTGTAAATAATTCTGAAGATGGAACTGTATACATAATCAAAAAGAATCGAGAGAAATGCTTTTTCAAAGCATCTGAGTCTGCAAAGTATTCATCTGGATCATTGATGTTGTTCAAAAGAGCATCGACCAAGAATAAAAGCAAGCATCTATATTTGTTTGCAAGGATTGAGAGATTAATTGATGCCCAATTGAATTTGAGAGAATCGATATTGATAAAGTTTGTACACGTGGCTATGGATTATCTTTGAACAAAAGGGGGAGATTGAAAGTCCCATTAGTGTTAGTTCTAAGATATATGTTCTAAGTATGAAAATATGGAAGGAAGGTCCAGATATCTAAAGACGTTATTTAGGGTTAAAGATGTTGAAATGCTAACTACTGAAGTCTGATATGAAGAGTCAGAGATCTAAAGACTTCAGAGTTCGAAGAATTATGCAAGTATTAGAAGTTCAAATATCTAGAGCATAAAGTTCACAGTTCGGATAAAAAGTCTGAAAGGTTTGTTTTGGACTTCGTCAAGTTCAAAAAACCAGAACATATTGGAACACGTGTCCTATTCTTATTGCTCTTTCTTGTATAGGCATGTAGCTTTAGTTCATCTTCTAAAATTTATATA